>JAHRHZ010000263.1:44794340-44900751 GCA_024137785.1 Ginglymostoma cirratum
GATGCTGCTTGACCTGCTGTGTTCATCCAGCCCCATGCTTGTTATCTTAAGAGGTTGAGAGGTTTCTGTTTGTCTCATCCTTCACATTTCCATACAATTCCTTCATCAAAATCATACTGTGTTGATCTCTTTCACTAGTTAGAACCTGTGTTATCAGGATCGTCTTTTGCAAACCTAAATGAAAATGTCAGTTCTCTTGCACAAGAGTTTCTTTGTTAGAGGTAAGATTAACATTTATATATTGAAAGAGATTGTTTTCCTTGGCTCATAATTCACAATGATCTTTCAGCTCTGAGTATTTCAACAAAACAGAGACTTTCCTCAAATCCCAAGCCTACCAAGTATCTCTTTAAAATGTCAGTTGTGCTAAGAACACTGGCTGTCACTTCATTGGACTTGTGGAGATCTTCTGTAGGCTTTTATTTTTCGGTTGTGAGTTCTTATTTTTCTCTAAGGACTCTCCTGTAGACTGTGAACAACTTTCCTTAATCCTTTCAACTTCTGCCAGCCCATTGTTGATGTTGGAATGTGAGACCTTTGTCCCTTCATTGCTACCTTTCAAATAACTTCTGCAACCAATCAATTTTCCAAAGAAACTTTTGTTTCATTTCAGTCCTGAGGCTTGATACTGCTGTGAGACTGCTCGTAATTGGTCATGTAAGTCAACAGTCTCTCTTAGTTCAGTCAACTTCTCCAAATCTGGCTTAATCATAATTTGGTCAAGTCTGCCTCCATCTGTGTTTGTGATAGATGGGTGTAGAGGTGATATTTAGGATCCCTTGGAATTCCTATCCCTGCATGATGATCTGCTTCTCTACAAGATCTGACTCTAAGTTTCCAGTCTGATGATATTAAACAAATGAGTTTTGGTGTTCAACTGGCTTGGGCCAACAGATAAGGGCTTCAGGTGGCATACCCATTTCTTACTGTCCATCTGAACTTAGCACATACTCAAACTCACTGTTCATTTCCTAGTTAAGACTCATATCAGCAAATAATGTGTATAGTACTAATTGTGGTATTAAGTTTCTTGTATGTCAGTGTACATTTAAGAGACATGGTCACGGTATTATCACTGTATCACAGAATATAACCTGAGGGTACAAGTATCTTGTTCTCCCACTTATTTTAGGTCACTTGAAGCATGACACTCCACTAGAAACATACTCTGCAGTAAACAAAGTGCTTAATGTTAGCCCAAACACATATGCGCTTCAGGAATATAATGCTTTACATAATAGTTACTGTTGATAAATGTCCATTAGATTCTTCAGTACCACAATATCCATGCCCAGTTTCTTATATTATTGGAGCTAACGTAGGCATTTCCCCATTGGGTAAAACATCCTGGCTGTAGTAAACTAACATGGTGTTGGTGATGATTGTCTGCAAAAGACTCCAATATCTTGATGATAGTCATTTGAAAAAGAAAGAATAACTAGGCAATAGTTTTGACCAACAAAGAATTTGGGCAATGAGAGAGATCCTTACCCTTAAGCAGCATTAGTTTCTGAGAATACAGATGGTTGTAAAGACCTGTAGTTATGTAATGCACCACTAAGATAGGTCAAAATGCTGGAATTCCCTCACTAGTGGCATTGGGGGTCTACCTAGAGCACACAGACTGCAGTGAGTCAAGAAGTCAACTCACGACCACCTTTACAAGGGACATCTAGGAATAGGCAATAAATACTGGCCCAGCCAGCGACTCCGACGTCTCACAATTGAATAAAAACAAAAGTTATGATTTTGTGAGAATGCTAATTTTGTCAAAATAAAGTACATTGCTCAGATTGCCTTATTTATAAAAAAAACTTGTGCTTTTGAGTTGGAACACAACACATACAGAAGGATAGAAGAACCCTCTGTTCATGACAGTTGATACGAAATGACAGTTTCTCATAACAGCTGCTCTATATCCTCTGTTCTTAAAATATAAACAGTTTTAATTAAGCTTGCATGAAGTCAGGAGCTTAATGTGATACAGTTCAACATTTTCAAGGTGAAATCATGGATATCAGAAACCTTATTATGGACTGAGCATCCAGTGACACCCATATTGAATTACAACTGTTCAAAAAGCTTATGTAGTTCTATTTTCCAGATCAAGTCATGAGTTATCCTGAGAAGGATATTCTAAAAATCTTGCTTGTCAGTGAAAAATGATTACAGAGACCCAGAAAAGTTCTGGAAAGCTCCTGAATACTAATTCAGTGTAAGAATTTACTTCGGGTTCACCAACTCCAACTTATATCATACCGATAACCATCCAAGGCGTCTATTGACCAGATTGTGGAAGAATATACAGCAAAGGGCATGAATGTAACTTTTCCAAAGACAGACTGACAGTGAAGCTCACTGAAAATAGACCACACCATGGACGCTTTACTCGAGAACGGATGCAAGTATAAGGCATGATGACAGGCTCCCAACAAATGCGGCATAATCTATATGGTTTTCCATTACTATTCAAAAACTTTCCGGATTCTAATGATTGATATAAAGTACCAATAAATCCAGATCCCTTTATAATCAAATTCCTAAGATTCAAACAACACCTATTGCGAATGAACATACAACGTGCGATGCAATCAAATCAGTCAACGATCTCCAAGGATATGACTCTGAAGTAAGGTACAAGCCAGGTCTGAGGATAATTACGTCTGATGCACCGAGCTGATTATCAAAATCCACACAAAGACCAGGACATTCCTCTTGATCTATTCATCAATGATCTTGACTACAAAATTAAAGATTTTTTCAAAGTTGATGGGTTACACTTTGGTCAGTGTGAACAGTTACAACCAGCAACTGCTGAACATGAGCAACTGAAAGAATTGCAAAAGTTCATTATCCAGTAGTGGGCTTGACAGTCTTAAAGAAGTATCTGTGAAGATTTGTTCATTTTGACCATATAGAGATGGACTTGGTATATCGCAACAAATGTTTTTCAAAGGAAAACTCGTCCATATACTACAAGCATTACGTCAAGATATTATACCCATATTAAACCAATGAGACAAAGGCATTGGACCCCAGATGGCTAGCACAAGAGTTTGTTTACTGGCCAGGGATGAACCAGGATTACCAATGATCATAAAGGCAGTGACACATGCTGAATATATGTACTGCAACAGTAGAGCCCCTACAACCTCATGATGGTCAATCAGCACCTTGTCAAAGGTAGCAACAGACCTATTCATAATGCATGAGGAAGATTACATCCTTGTGATAGGTTGTTTATCTAAAAATCCCACTGTCCGATGACTTAGCAACACAGTAAGTGTAACCATTGTTGATTCAATGAACACTCTTTTCAATTAACAAAAAACCCCAAAGAACTGCAGATGCTGGAAATCAGAACCAAAAACAGAAATTGCTGGAAAAACTCAGCAGGTCTGGCAACATCTTTGGAGAGAAAGGAGAATTAGCGTTTTGGGTCCAGTGACCCTTTATCAGAACTGATTGTTGTTAGGAAAAGGTTGATATATGCGCAGAAGATGGGGTCGGGGAAGAGGGTGTGAGTGATTGATTGGAGAAGATGGACCCCAGCAAAAGGGAACAACAGTTAGATAGACAAAAAAAATGGGTAAAGGCCAGCCTGAGGGATATCAATAACTGCTAATAGGGGACTATTAGTGGCTGACAATGGGTCATTTCTGGTAGCAGTCCATGTGATGCCAAGGCCTGGTGTGTGAGGGTTAGAGTGAGCAGTGAATACATAGGCATAGATTGAGTGAAGTGCAGGTTATTGCTGTTTTATGTGGAAGGTGTAGCATTGACTCAATCTACTGTGCTGTGTTTACAATATGGCCTGCTCTACACTGGGGAGACAATACGCAGAAAGGGTGATTCCTTTGCAGAACCTGTGTTCTGTCTACAAAAATGATGCTGAGCTTCCAGTTACTTGCCAATTCAACACACCACCATGTTTCCTGACAACGTTTCTGCCTCAGGCTTGCTGCTGCACTCCAGCGAAGCTCAGCGCAAGCTAGAAGAACAACACCTCATTTTCTGCTTGGGAATCTGTAGCCTTCAGGACTCAATATTGAGTTCAATAATTTTAGGGCTTGAGCATCTTCTCCTACATCCCCACTCCAAGTGCCATACAGCACATCTTGTCATCACATGGGATGCTACCACAAACAACCTCATTAGCAGCTATTGATTCTACCAGGCTGAATATTACCCATTCTTTTGTCAGCCCACTTGTTTTATCTCTCTCTCTGGGCTCATTTCCAACTGTCATTTACTCCCGTCTCCTCTGCCCATCCCATCTTCATCTTATATACCAACCCTTTCCTAGCCACATCAGTTCTGAAGAAGGGTTACTCGACCCAAAAAGTTCACTCTGCTTTCTCTCCACAGATGCTGCAAAACCTGCTGAGTCTTTTTTTCAGAAATTTCTCATTTTGTTACTATTTTAAATTTATTCACTATCCTGGATCAGACAGTATCTGTCAATGGCCTATAATATGGCAGCAAACAGTTTCAAGATGTGTACTGTATGAGGAGTGACCCATATCATGTCATCATCTCACTACCCATGCTCATTTGGTCTAGCAGAATGTATGTTACATATTATCAATTCAATCATTATTAGGTATCCCGCAACAAAGCAAGATTTTGGCACTGTGTTGTTGTTATTTTCATGCAACACCAATGGAGAAGGGATGACCATCTGCAGCACAAATTATACTTAGAAGGCAATTGTGAATGACATTGCCTGGCAATCAACTATCTAGCTATTCCGAGATACGGGACATTCTTCTTCAAAGACTGAAGAAAAGCAATGCGGTACACGATGAGCAAGTATATAGAGAGCTACCAAAACTGTACAAAGGCAGAATATGAGTTAGAAATACAAATACCAACACTGGATACCATCAAAGGTTTCTAAAATATGCAACTAGTGAGATCATTACAAGGTCATTGCTGAACACGGTGTTTCATTGTCTTGGAACAGAAATCAGCTCAGAACAATGTACCACATCATGCTGAAGATAGTGAGGAAGATCACTCCAACAATGATGATTGCACAGTGATGTTGAGTGAAAGCAACAATGAGTAACACAGCTAAGTTGTCAAACCATTACAATACAGAACAATACGTCCCTCCTCAGATGAATGTATGACTATTAGTTCAGACAAGTTTTCAAAGCTCTGAAACAATATATTGAAGATTGAAATGTTGTTCTTGTAAACACTTTTACCCTGTTAGTAAGATTATTGAATTGACAACATGTGCCCATCTGCAACCATGTATATTATTTTGGGATAAGTTTTTACCTTTGAGAAAAGGGGGATGTAGTATAATGTCCCACAGTCGGCATATTAGTGTATCTTTAAGACACAGGCTCATGATATCATTGATTTCACAAGATATGACCTGAGTGTGTAAAGATCTCAGATACTATCTTACTTTGGATCACTTAAAGCATGGAACTTTACTGGAAGCATGCTTCTCTGATTTAAACTATTAGCTCAACATTAGCACAGACTCAGATATACATGAGGATTGTAATATTTATACACAATAGATAGTTGTAATAAATATCTGTTGGATTCTTCAATTTCAAAATACCCATCCACAGTTTCTTATGTTATACAAAGATACATAAACATTGCCTCATTGAGAAAACAATCTGCAGGAGTCAAGCTAACACCTGTCTGCCTCAATATAACACCTCAGCCCCAACCTCATTCGAGTAGCAAATGTAGTGCCAGTGCGATATATGCACTTTTCCTGCAACTCACCAACTGCCTTTGAATGAATTGCCATCTCAGTGACAATTAGTTCTGAATTAGTGTCAGTTGCTGTGTTGTAAACTATCCATGGCTGAATTAAAACTGCCCAAACCTATTGCTTAATGATCCTTCCAGCCAGTGCACAAATGAGTCTCTCATTACATCAGTCAATTAGCTTCATATTTACTAATGGACTACAAATTATGCTGAGTAACGTCTCAAGCAGGCTGAAAATCCAAATGGTTTAAACCCATGTATTCACCATTGGTTTTTAAATGGTGGTTTTCACCATTCATTGC
The DNA here is from genome assembly GCA_024137785.1 of Ginglymostoma cirratum. Taxonomy (NCBI): domain Eukaryota; kingdom Metazoa; phylum Chordata; class Chondrichthyes; order Orectolobiformes; family Ginglymostomatidae; genus Ginglymostoma; species Ginglymostoma cirratum. Next base: position 44,800,388 of record JAHRHZ010000263.1, read on the forward strand.
TAATTGAGCCTTTCTTCTAACTAACTTACACAGAAGAAATATTGAGCAGTAATCTTTGGTCCCTTTATTAAAACTCTTGCTCTTATGTACGCTTGATTACACACAAGATAATGGAAGCTCAAAGCAAATACTGAGCTCCTCTAGTCATACTTACAAGCAGAGCATTAAATGCAAGCCAAATTCCAATTAGCACAGTAGAACATTAGTTGTTTGTACATCTTTTTGTAGATTCTTACCAATTTCATCCTCTATTTGTATCTTTTTGTGTAGACTATTTCATTTGATACTTCATCTGTACAAATAATACCATATTACCTCATCAAGCAGGCTACTTCTCCGTTTTTTTAATTTCTTTATGGAATGGGGTCATCACTGGTGAGACCAACTTTTATTGCTCATTTGTAATTGTCCTTGAGAATGTAGTGGTGAGCTGCCTTCTTGAAATGCTGCAGTTTGTGGGAGTAGGTACTTCTACAGGGCTGTCAGGAAGAAAATTCTGGGATTTTAGATTCGGCTAAAAGTAACTCTGTTTTCCTGCTGGGAGAACCTCCTTCAGGAGACTTGGGTTGAAGTCCCACCTGGTCCACGGGTGTGTAATAACATCTCTCAACAGATTGATGAGAAAATATCTACAATTACATAGTGCTACAGCATCTGCTGTCTGTGAAGCATAACTCAAGGTATATTCAAATAACCTTTTGGTCTGCTGCTACTGTTTCAAAGAAGGTTAGGAGAGTTCTCCTCAGTGCTCTGGACACTGTTCATCCTTCACCTAACAACATTAAAAAAGTCAAATTATCAAATCATTTATCATATAGCAGTTCACAGGATCTTCCTGTTTCAAATTTTTTGATACATTTCATATGTTGCAACAGTGTTTATACTTCTAGCTGTACTCCTTTAGCTAGAGAGCAATTTGGGACTGTTTAAGGTCAGGAAAGAAGGGCAGGAAAGCAAATCTTTCTTTCTAGCTGAAACCTTGAGGGGAGCCACATTATTTTACATTGGAGGTGAGATATTCTGCACGGGGGAAATACACCGTTAACATTCCAGAATTGGAGATGGTGTATTAAATAGCATAAATTTATCTATGAAACAGTTTGGAATGTGCATTTATAAATAACTTTATCGAACAATTTAATGAAAAGTTTAGGTAAGCATGACAAAGTGCAAAGGTTGTTCAGGGCTCTTCATGCTACATTTTCCAAACTGATGCAAAGCAGCTTTGGCTTGTGCAGTGTGTCTGCAGTGTACTATTATTTGAATCAGATTTAAGTCAGTGTGTGACGTAGCTTCAATGTTTGCAGGATAACTGCACTCAGTGGGGGACTAACTTGAACTAAATCTCTTGTGGTGTTGAACTAACTTCCGAGCAACATGTTGACTTCTTTTCCAGCCTTTTGATATTAATGAAAAAGACCACCATCTTATTGGCTGTGTGACAAAAGAGAAAAGAATGTGTTGAACAGTCTGAAGAACACTTTGTTTGGAGGCCAGCGTGGAGCTGATGGTATGATTTGGGTTTCACTACGTTTGAGCTGCTATGTAAATGCAAGCTATTGTTATTTGTGATGGGTAATGCATTGATACTTGGAAGCACATCAGCATGCCCTGCTTCTGTTAGAACACAAATAGGGATTTGTTTTCCTTTAATGTTGGGCTGCTCCTTTAGCATTGTAATGGAGAGATTTTGGATAAGCCAGAATGAGCTTGGGCCAAGGAGTGTGAAGGTTCTCCAGGCGACCATCGTATCTTCCTTGTGCTCTTGCATTCAATGACTCCAGGCAATTGATAAACTTAAGTGCCAGCCTTACCTCTGTTGGTGGCTACCCTCTCCTCTGATGCCAGAACGAAGTGGGTTCAAGTCAACACCAGCTGAGTTGAGTATGGCTGTAGGATGACAGTCTACTGGTGCGCTAGGCTGTGGAATTTTGTTTATTGGGTGAGATGATAATCTGAGTCCCTGACCATAAAATGATTTACATCAAATTATTCAGCTATTAACTGACTCCTGGGTGTGGGAGTTTGCTGTACACAAATTGACAGCCACATGAAAAAGCACTATTTATGGAAAACTTTGTTTTAACTGGCACCTTATCAACCAGTGTATAAGCCGGCAAAAATTATACCGCAAATGCTGAAAAGTTTACCGTATTATTCTGTCCAGTTATCAGAGTTTTTTTAATTTATTTACCTCAATGTAAATATACTTATAGTTCAATTGAATGGCCACTCAAAATATCAACAGCTGATTCAATTTCAAGTCAATTTCACCTTAAACACTGTAATTTACTGTAACGTCCAAGTAGTCAGTTGAGAGTCCAAGTGAGAAGGCTCTCTGCCAGTAAGTTTTACTTAAGGCAAAGTTGCATTATTATTTAAGTGATCTATGCTGTAAATAAAGTAAATTAGTGATGTGTATACCCCTATATTATATTTTTATTTCTTATTGCGTGTGTATTTATATTGATTATGTGGACCTCTTGATAATCCAATATATTTGATCAATCAACACATTACTGGTCCCATAGATGCCAGATAATAAAAGGTTTACTGTAAATACAAGTCTTTTTTTGTCGTTAAGTCATAATGCTGAGAGGAACTGACTGCATTAACTTGTGCATCTGCATTTTCGCACTTTCACATATGAAGCTGAGGTGATTAAATCCGGCTGTATAGTTTTGGTCTTGCTAGCTGAACTTCTCACATGCTTCTACTGGCCACAGAAAGAAACACTGACACAGACTTATTGGGCTGAATGGCTTGTTTCTGTCTCATAAATACTATGCAATAATTCCAGCCGCAGGCAATTTACTGGATACAACTAATCTCTGGAATCAGGCAATGGAATATTTGTGTCACAAGCCATTTCATGCTCTCTCCCTTGTGACTTTCACCCAAGGTTAAAACTGGACAAAAATCTTTGTAATGTGCATGCTGTTTTGATTTGATTTTATGCATGTATGCTTGTTAATGTTCGAAAATTTAAATACACCCTGTCTCATCACTGTACAAATGGAAGTATGGAAGTGGTCTCCTGTTATTACTATACTACTTAAGTAAGTCCAACTAAATGACTAATTAACTTTTATTGCCTTTAGATAGGTGCATTGTAAATCTGACAACAGCTCTCTTCATTTGTTTTTGTAGCCTTCATAACTCGTCACAAGCACCACAGCCTGATGATGTTTCTATTTAACTTTTCAACACTCTTCTGCCTTATATCTCATACTCCCACTCTTGTCTGAAGCCACACAGCATATATTAAAAACAACCAGTCACTGACAATTATTAACCTTTCTACTCCCTCTTTACAACAGTGCGTTTACTTTAGATGCAGTTGGGTAAAGGGCGGGAAGGTTAGCCAATCTATAACTAGCAATTTTGAGTGAACCGGTTTCCTCAGTCTTCATAGAGCTCCAAAAGGCAAGGAATTAGATTCAGTCTGGGTAGACTCCCTTTATCTCAGTTTCTCAACCACTTTGCTAGGGAAGCTGAATCCATTCTTGTACTGTTTGGCAAACTTATTTATTAGTTTGTTCATGGGACGTGGGCATCGCTGGCTAGACCAGAATTTATCACCCATCCCTAACTCTTCTCCTTATTCAAGTCTATCCAGCACACTATCCAGCTCACAGAAAGGCTCATATTACTGTGAGTTGAGAGCTTGGTTCAGAACACACTTCTTGATTGATGGAGATCAGGAGCATGGAACTGGGTGCCAAGAAACACAGGTTTTAATGGTATCCAGAAAGGGAAGGTCTGACTTTCCTGTTAAAAGAGCAAATTATATACCAATCTTTCTGGTGTTCAGCTCAATCAAAGAACGTGTGTGAATTATTGTGCTGGAATGATTGAATAAAAGAATGTTACAGTGCCGAAATAGGACATTTGGCTCATGAAGCCTACAGCAGTGCTGCACTCCCCAAGAGGCACCAGGGCCTAACATTTCCTCAGAATTTGCTCACACTTCACTGATGTCTCTTTTTTCTTGTTTATGCTGCACTTGGGAGTGAAGTTGTTGAAGGGGAGTGAAGTTGTTGAAGTGGAGTGCAAGTAACTCCAAGGTAGCGCAAGGCTTTAATCTAATGATTATAATGAACTGTTTTTAAAAATTCTCATGACACTATTTCAAAGAAGAGAGGAGAAATTCTGCCAGGTGTTCTGGTCAATATTTATCCCTCTACTGGTATCAGATTGTCATAAGCTTGTAATGAATATTATCTGGAGTAGACTATTTGGCCCATCAAGACTGTTCTGCCATTCAATATCCACATGTTTGAACTTCTCCACTTTATTCATAACTGCTTTGACTCCCTTAGTGCCCAGGATCTATGAGTCTCAAACTTGACAATGCATAGTGCGTGTGGCATGATGGCTCAGTGGTTAGCACCCGCTGCTTCACAGCAGCAGTGACTCAGGTTTGATTCCAGCCTCAGGCAACTATCTGTGCGGAGTTTGCACATTCTACCCTTGTCTACATAGGTTTCCTCTGGGTGCTCTGGTCTCCTCCCACAGTCCAGGCTGTGTAGATTCAATGGATTAGCCATGAGAAGTGCAGGGTTACAGGGATAGGGTGGGTCTGGGTTGTATGCTCTTTGGAGGGTTGGTCTGGACTCAACAGCTGAATGGCCTGCTTCCACATTGTAGGGATTCTATGAGTAAGCATCGAGAGCCTTCAGGGACCCAGAGTCTCAATGATTCACAACCTTTCAAGTAAAACATTTGAAGCAACCCTGCTGTGTTTGAATTGGCTGCCATGTTTCCTATAACATGAAAGTGACTACACTCCAAAAGTATTTAATTGTCTGTAAAACACTTGGGATGTCCTGATGATGTCAGATTCTGAATGCTTCTTTCACACAGCTCTGGGCAATTGGTCAGAGCTCCCTGCCCTGTTGGCTGTCCAAAAGGCAAGTGTGTTATTTTATTACATTAAACAAAGAACTGCAGATGCTGAAAATCTGAAATAAAAACAGAAATTTCTGGAGAAAATCAATGGGTCTGGCAGCATCTGTGGAGGGAAAGTACAATTAATGTTTTGAGCCCAGGAACCCTTTTTCACACTGCTTTCTCTCCGTAGATGCTGCCACACCTGTTGACCTTCTCAAGCAATTTCTGTGTTTTGTGTTATTTTGTTACCTCCCAATTAATGCAAAAATATTGATTCCCACTTTGGATTGGATTGGATTACTACCCTGGCGCTAATGTTAGCACAAATTAATTACAGTCTGCCATAAAAGAGACAGACAAGGATTTATATTGCTGGTTAGACATTGGTGAGGCCTACGTCTGGAGTACTGCGTCCAATTCTGGAGAAAGTTCAGAAGAAATTTACCAGGATGTTGTCGGGAATTGACGGCTTGAGTTATAAGGAGACGCTGGATAGGCTGGAACTTTTTTCACTGAAGTATAGGATGTTGAGATGTACCATTGTAGAAGTTTATAAAATAATGAAGGGCGTAGGTAAGATGAAAGGCAGATGTCCTTTCCCTAGTGAGGGAGATTTCAAAACAGGGGGTTTATTTTTAAGGTAAGAGGAGAAAGGTTTAAAAAAAGACATTGTTTTACACTGAGAGTGATTTGTGTGTGGAATGAACTTCCAGAGGAAGTGGTGGATGTGGGTACAGTTATAATGTTTAAAAGACGTTTGGATAAATACATGAATAAGAAATGTTTGGAGGGATATGGGCCAAGCGCAGGCAGGTGGGACTAGTTTAGTTTGGGTTTATGGTTGGCATGAACTGGTTGGACAGATGGGTATGTTTCCATGCTGTGTGACTCAACGACTCTATTCAAAACAAGTGCAAAGAAGAAATAAATTTAGAAGATAAGATAGGCTGTTCGAAGCTACTCTGCCATTCAACGAGATAATGGCTGATCTGATAATCCTCAAGTGCACTTTCCTGCCTTTTCCCCATAAATTTTGCTTCACTTAATGATTAAAAATCTATCTCAGCCTTGAATATACTCAATGACACAGCCTCAACAGCCCTCTGTGGGAAAAAAATTCCATGGATTCACAACTCTCTGAAAGAAAAAATTGCTCCTCACCCCTGTCTTAAATGTGCGACCCTTTAGTCTGAGATTATACCCTCTGATCCCAGACTATCTTATTCGAGTGGAGCATCTTGATCATGTAGCTTACAGTTCTTGATTAAATCCAATTTAAAGCAACATGAGGAATTGGTTCATAACGTCTGGTTTGTTTGACCAAAGACCTATTTGGGTTTTTACTTGGAATCAATTTTACATTCTGAAGTGTAAACAACAAGAATCATTTCTGAAGAAGTGTCCAGACCCGAAACATCAGCTTTCCTGTTCCTCTGATGCTGCTTGGCCTGCTGTGTTCATCCAGCTCCACACCTTGTTATCTCAGATTCTCCAGCATTGGCAGTTCCTACTATCTAAGAATTAGGAGGCACAGTTTAAAAATAAGAGGTCTCCTATTTAGGACAGCAGAGGCTCATGAGACCTTGGAAGCCTCTTCCCCAGAGAATAAGGGGCAGGGAGAATCATTGTACAGTTAACAAAGTAAGGTAGATCAAATGTTTGACTAACAAAAGAGTCAAAGGCATAGGAAGCAAAGTGGAGTTGAGATCATGGACTCAATGAAAAGCAATGCAGGCTCAAGGGGCTGAATGGCCCACCTCTGCTTCTAATTTGTAAACTTATATTTAGGAACTTGCATATGATAAACCATCCCAGGAGCTTTGTTAAACAAAATGAGCTACATCAGGAATTATCAGTACAGGCAAGGCAGAGTTTTGAGGAGTGTTGTAGGAACTGGGAAAATAGTTACACAGCTAGCACAATCTTTTTGCAGGAGTATAGCAGTGCAACCACCTTCCACATACAAGAATAATTATTTCCCTTTGTATGAGATCCAATTCTTTCTAGTCTATGGTAAGTGCATCATTTATTCACACATAATCCTAAGAACATGAGAGAGCATAAAATAAGAAAAGATCTAATGAACAGCCAAATCTGCTCCTTCCTCAGACAATTTGTAATGCAATAATATTGGAATGATTGAATGTTGAAGGTGGTCACTGGGGCTTCAATTAAGCAGGCTGCTTTGTCCCGGGTGGTGTCGAGTTGTTTGCATGTTGTTGGAGCTGCACCCATCCAGACAAGTCATCGCACTCTTGTCTTGTACGTTATAAATGGTGGACTTTGGGAAGTGAGAAAGTGAGTTATTCACCACAGAACTTCCAACTTCTGATCTACAGCCGCAGTATTTACATGATTTCAGTATTGACATGATTTCCCCAGTTAGGTATCTTAGAGACACTCTTCATTCACTGCACATGGAGTGAACTTTGTCATGGAGACTCCTGCTGTAGGTGGGGAATGAGACATTGTAAACCTTTGCAAGATCGAGAAATAGAAACTGCCTTCTGTTGGAACTGAAAACTAAATTAGTTATAATTCAATAAAGAGAGCTAGGCTAACTTTTAATCCATGTCATTTGCCATCTAAATTTTATGTTCCTTCAAATGTCAGCAGCTTTTGTTCTCTAAGCCCAGTATTCGCATAAACTAGAGAAGAGTAAGACAAATACTGTTGAGCTACAGTGTATCATGGACAATTGTGATGGAGTATATTGATCTTCAATCCCGATTGAATAATATCAGTTGAAAATATCTCGAGGAGAATTTCTTTATATGAGTATCACTGGTAATGCCAGGATAATGAAGAGTCAATTACATTGTTGTGCATCTGCAGTGACTTATAGGAAGGCTAAATATTGACTGAGACTCCAGTGATAACTCAACGCTATCGAAATAGAGTTGAGGGACTTTATCTTCTACTCGAAATGGCAGATGAGGTTATAGTTTAACATCTTGTCTGAAAAATGTCACTCTAATATTTATTCCCTCCCTCGGTACCCCTCCCTCCCCACCATCTACATATAGTCACATATATACAGATCATGTAAGGTTGGCAAATTTCCTTACCTAAAGTACATTGGTGACTCAATTAGTGCAACATGTTAATTCTGGGATCACTGCCACCAATTGCCCATCTCCAATTGTTCTGAGTTGAGTTGCTTGCTAGGCCATTTCAGAGGGTGGTCAAGAGTCATTCATATTGCTGTGGATGTGGAATAACTGGGTCAAGGACTGCAGATTTCTCAACCCAAGGACAATACTGAGCCAGATGCATTTTTATGACAATTTGGGAATTTTATTATCACTATCATAGATGCTAGCGTTTCGTGGGCAGATCTATTTTATTAGCTAAGTAACGCTTGCTGTGGGATTTGAGCTCAAATCTCTGGATCATTCAGATTACTTCTCCAAGGAGCCAACCACCAGGCCTCTAAAAGGTAAAGTATTCATGTACTTGGAAATCTAAACCAGGCAGTTTTAACAACTAAATTTAATTTACAGTTTAGATCATAGTAGAAGACTTCCATTGTGAATGTTTAGGTTAAAATTAGAAAGTACCTTCCTCTCAGGTTACCTTCATCTGCGAGTTTGCAAAATGTAAGCACAGATGTTAATTACTCAACTACTCATAGATCAGTCAATAAGCTGTCCAAAGATAGCAGCCAAACATTTACTCAGGACTTTGCCAGAAGCGTTAGAAAGTATGTTAATCATTACTACACCCAAACATTGTACACTAAATACTTCATCTCTGGAATGTACTCTGTAGGAGTATGTTCAGTGTAAGCATAAGGCATGTAATACTGTAAAACTGTTTTGAAAACTCAAGGTTTGGAGTGACAGCTCGGCTCCAAACTGGATTGAAAACAATGAGCTTTCTTGGCAATAATATTTCTGGAGCTGGTCTGTTGTAAGTCAACAGCTGAGTTTTGCCAGAAAGAAAGGGGAGTAGCTTTGCGTAAAGTCAATGGATAACCAGGAAAGAATTACCACAGCAGAAAGAGTTCAGCCCCATGGCATCTTTGATGCGTAAGGTCTTGGATTTGATCCGCGCATCTAGCAAGTGTGGCCTTTTGCTGGCTCAGGGCCGTTCACTTACAACGTGGAACAAGTGGATTAGTTTTTCCATTTGCTCAGTTGGTAGTGCCCTCATTCCTGAGTCAGAAAGTCGTGGGTTCAAATCCCAGCTGAGACCCATGTTTGATGGTCCACTGCAACACCGAAGGATGGAATAACTGTTGGAGTGACATTTTTCAGACAAGATGTTAAACTAATGCCCTGTCTGCCAACTTGGATAGAAGTAAAAGACCTTCATCACTATTTCAATGCATTTGAGCTATCACTGGAGTCTCAGTCAATATTTAGCCTCCAATTATTTTTTGCCCTAATTTCTTGTGGATCTTGCTGTGCTGAAATTTGTTACTGAATTTCCTGTGTCACAGGTTTACCTCAAGAAGAAATTGATTGACTTTAAAACACTTTACAATGCCCTGTATTCCTGATTAGCACTTTCTAAATGTAAGTCTTTTAAAATCTACTTCCTTTATTCATTCATTCACAGGATGAGGGCATTGCTGGTTAGACCAACATTTATTGCCTACAGGTCAGTTAAGAGTCAACCACATTGCCATGGGTCTGGAGTCACATGTAGGCCAGACCAGGTAATGATGGCAGTATCCTTCCCTAAAGGACATTAGTGAACCAGATGGGTTTTTCCCCAACAATCAGCAAGGGATTCATAGTCATCATTAGATTCTTAATTCCAGATGTTTATTGAATTCAAATTCCACCATCTGCCATAGCAGGATTTGAACCCAGGTCCCCAGAACTTTAGCTGGGTTTCTGCATTAACAGCCCAGCAATAATACCACTAGGCCATTGCCTCCAAGGCCAATAGTGGAAGATGGTGGAAAGATTCATAAGGATTGGTGTTAGGTCAACTGTTTTTTGTCATTTATATTAATAAGTTAGATGTGAATATAGGAGATATGGTTAGTAAGTTTGCAGATGATTGTTGTTGAAAATTGGCTGTGTAGTTGACAGCAAAGAAGGTTAGCTCTGAGTACAATGGGACCTTGATCAGATGGGCAAAGGGGACCATAGTGTGGTGGATGGAGTTTCATTTACATAAATGTGAGGTGCTGCATTTTGATAGGGTAAATCAGCGCAGGACTTATACACTTAACGATATGGTCTTGGGGTGTGTTGCTGAACAAAGAGACTTTGGGGTGCAGGTTCATAGTTCCTTGAAAGTGGAGTCGCAGGTAGACAAGGTGGAGAAGGTGTTTGGTACGCTTGCCTTTGTTGGTCAGTGCATTGAATATCGGAGTTCAGAAGTTGTGTTGCAGCTGTACAGGACATTGGTTAGGCCAATTTTAGAATACTGTGTTCATTTCTGGGTCTCCCCGCTATCAGAAAGATGTTGTAAAACTTGAAAGAGTTCAGAAAGGGTTTACAAGGATGTTGCCAGGATTGGAGGGTTTGAGCTATAGGGAGAGGCTGAATAGGCTAGGGCTATTTTCCCTGGAGCGTTGGAGGCTGAGGAGTGACCTTATAAAAGTTTATAAAATCATGAGGGGCAGAGATGAGATGAAAAGCCAAGGTTTTTTCCCCCAGGGGAAGTGAGTTCGAAACTAGAGGGCGTAGGTTTAAAGTGAGAGGGGAAAGATTTAAAAGGGACCTAAAGGGGCAACTTTTTCACGCAGAGGGTGGTGTATGTATGGAATGAGCTGCCTGGTCTCTCGGAGTCTAGTGGTGGGTCCCGGCCCGGTCTCTTGGTGGCTCGTGGCAGGTATCAGCCTGGTCTCGACAGAGGCTCTCAACGTGGTCTCTCGGTGATATGTTGGCTGGTCTTTCAGCGGCTTATGGCAGTGCCTCAGCTCAGTTTGTGAATGGGCCCTGCCCAGGCAACGGAGGAGATCAGAAAAGCAGCACTTTCAGCAGTAGTGATGGTATCTGCAGTGATGGCGTCAAGAACAGTCAGCTGAGGTCTTCCAGAGAATGAGACAAGCAGAGGATTCTGCAAAGACTGTTGAACTTTTAACTTATTTCTTTATTTTCCTAGTGTAAACTATGAAAGACTTTAAAGTTAACTACTACTTTATTTGTTGACGTATTTTTACCTTACCTTTTTAACTCTCGTTTCTCATCCTACTTTGTACCTAAGTTTTTTTTGTACCTGGTACCTTGGTACCTAGGTACCTAAGATGGCACCTTGTGTGGCGTCACTATTTACTTTTCACTTCACTCCTGTACTTGAGTATATGTGACAATAAAATCCACATCTAAATTTAAATCTAAAGCCAGAGGAGGTGGTGGAGGCTGGTACAATTACAACATTTTAAAGGCATCTGAATGGATACATGAATAAGAATGGTTTAGAGGGATATGCTGGCAATTGGGACTAGATTAATGCAGAATATTTGGTCAGTCTGGAGGAGTTGGACCGAAGGGTGTGTTTCTGCGCTGTACCTCTCTATGACTCGATGACTCAAAGGGTAGGAATGAAATTATGCCAGTAGGAGATTCCATGTTGGCTGTTCTTATTAATGTTTTCATAAGGTGCGAACATCACTGGCTAGGCTAGCATTTGTTACCCACTCCAAACTGCCCATATCTTACAAGTTAATACATTACAGATGATCTGTCTGATTGATGTTGGCCAGGACTTTGCAGATTTCGTCCCTGCTCTATTTTGAATAGTTTCATTGGATTGATTATAACCCTGTGAAAGAAGACAGAGTCTCACTTTAATATCTCATCTGAATGATGACATCTTTGGCAGTGCAGCATTCCCTCAGTACTGCACCAGAATGAGATTTTTGTGCACATATCTCTGATGTGAAAATACACTAAAACCTTCTGACTCAAGAGTTGAGACTGCTACCGACTGAGTCTCAACAAATCTGAGGTTTATGTACTGTGGGCATCAAACAGAATGGGGGAGAGGTGGGTTACTCATGCATTTTGATCCCTTTTATTGTTTTTGGACCTGATCCAAATTTGGGCTCCTTCCAGTTTAGCAGGTCTCTGATTAGACCTCATTACAATTGGAAATGGTTTCTGGCTTGCATGCAGTGCTACGTGGGAGGAGGAAGAGCATTGACAGCATATATGTGAAATTTAAGAGGAATGAGTGATGAAACCAGCAATGATTGCCATGTAATTGAGAATAGAGAGCATGCGAGAAAGCTTTCATTAAGAGAAGAAAGAGAGGTAGAAAGCACCTACTACAAATCTTCACTTGTGCCTTGCTAAAGAGTGCAAAGAATAGTTGAGAAGGGTTTTGCCACATAAGCACACAGTATTCAAACATTGGATTTTTATTTTGGTTCTTTGGATTATATTTTCCAGGTACCAAACAGATGTAAAACTGGTATTCTGCTGCCAGACATTGTAGGGTGCTATTCATTTTTATGTAGCTTCTAAAACAAAGCTGCCACTGTGGATTTTCCTGGGAGGCTGAAACAGGGTGTCAGAGAGTGGGAACACCATCCAGGGTGAGTCAAAGTAGTCTCTTTTCAGCACTCGGTGGCATTCCTCCAAGCCCTCTGTGAGAAAATGTTCGACCACCCTTGCCAAAGGCTCTTCTGCTTTCCTTCTTCCCTCTCATGAAGCCCCTTCACCAACATTGATGTGGATGGCAGCGAATGGTGTCTGGTCTCCTCTTGGCCTGCACTCCTATCCCATCTGCCCCCAGCATGATGTGGGCCTGTGATGAGGCCTACCGTTTACAGTTGCTGTGGCAACTTGTTACCTCCACTGGGCCAGGCAATTATTTTGCTGGCATGTTCTTCTGCCTGAAAGACTTTCTGAAGTAAAATCCCCACATCAATGGGGAAAATTCAAGATGAGAGAGAAAACCAAACAAATCTGGAGCTGCACAAACAGGGCTGTGAGCCCGTGGAAGAAACATTGATCAGAATTTTCAAGGGTGAGTGGGCATTCTGTTTTTATTTTAATTTTCTCCTAGTTATTTTTTATGCTGCTGCTATTTTCTGCTGACTGCTTTGAAATTTGGAAGTTGCTCGTCAATCCAAAGGCCTCAATCAGAAAATACTGTGCTGCCCAGCAGCTAAACAGAATCTTAGGTTTTTCCTAACTGTCTAGCAATGCCAATTAAAACACGAACTAACAATGTCAGTATTTAGATTGAAAACAAAGATGAAGTGGCACGTAACCTAGGGCAGGTCTTTCGGGGCCTTTCAATTTACTTTTCCACATCTCATACCAAGAACTCGTTACATAAACCCAATGAAGATACACAAAGTGTAAAATAATATCATTGTTTTACATTAAAGCATTGGACCAGGTTTAAGTGGGACTCTTGCGATAACTCGAGAAGAGAAACTATGACTCATGCAGCTGCATGCAAATCTTTTTCTGTACTGCCATATTAAAAGTATCAAGGCCATCCAGCGTAGGCCTCATGAAGGAATGGATAGTGTGGATGCAAGAGAGTGATGTAGTGCAGACATTGAGTACCGCACGGCAGTGAGTACAATGGGAATAAACTTCAAAAGAAATTTCAAATTATTAGGATTCTTTTCCCCCTCATAGGTTCCAGCTTTGGGATTGATTCCTGGATAGAACAGTTGTTGATAATTTATTTCTTGACAATGGGAAAGAAGTAGCTCGACCTATGGTCCAGACTGAAGATGATAAGTATCAGGTTTCTTTTTAATTTCTTGAGTTGTTTTTAAATTCATTTGTGGGATGTGGGCATCGCTGACTGGACCCAGCATTTATTGCCCATTCCTAGTTGCCCTTGAGGGGATGGTGGTGAGCTGCCTTCTTGAAGCGCTGTAGTCCACCAGCTGTAGGTTGACCCATAATGACATTAGGGAAGGAACTCCAGGAGTTCGACCCAGTGACAATGAAGGAACAGTGATATATTTCCAAGTCAGGATGGTGAGTGGCTTGGAGGGGAACTTGGAGATGGTGGTGTTCCCATAAAACCTTTGTTGTCCTTCTAGATGGAAGTGGTCAGGGGTTTGGAAGGTGCTGTCTGAGGATCTTTGGTGAATTTCTGCAGTGCATCTTGGAGATAGTGCACACTGCTCCTACTGAGTTCACTCCCCAACAAAGTAGTTATTGAATGGCTTGATAACCTACTTCAAATGACAGTTAAAAGTTAAACTCGCGTGAATTTGCCATTCAACCTAGGCCCAGACTGGGCAAGAACTCAACGACTCTTCCCCAGAATGAACCATAAATTGGGGTTTTGGCAACAATTTAACCTCTTCAGGATTATTCTCAACAGCTTTTATTCGTTTGCAAATTTTGTGAGCTCAAATTCTCAATTTACCATGGTTTTGAACATCCATTCTCTGGCTAACTAGTATCCTTTGGATTAGCCATCTTGTAAAATGACCATCATATTCACATCAAAATGTGTTGAGTAGAATATATGGTATCAAAGCTCTTATTTAGCTAGGAAGTATTATTCCTAACACACCTTCCAGGTGAAGCAGCACTTTACCTGCACTTCACTCAATCTAGCCTACTGCATTCATTGCTCACAATGTGGTCTCCTCTACACTGGGGAATCGAAGCATCGACTGGGTGACCACTTCACAGAACACCAATGTTCTGTTCACAAAAAAGACCCTGAGCTTCCAGTTGTTGGCCACTTCATGCCACCATGATCCCTAGCCGATACCTGTCTCAGGATTGCTGCAGTGAAGCTCAGCGCAAGGTGGAAGAACAGCACCTCATTTTCTGCTTGGGAACTCTACAGCCTTGTGGACTCAATATACAGTTCAACAATTTTAAAGCAACAGACACATTATCCCATATCCTTACCCCAACCCCCGACACAACAGGACTTGTTATCACATAGTCTCCTTTTACACGCAACCCTTCATCAGCCACTAATTAGTAGCTATTCATTCTCATAGACTGATCGTTACTCACATCTTTGCCTGTCCAACTGTTGTTGTCTCTTCTTGAGCTCAGTCTTCACTTATGCTTTACTTCTTACCCCATCCCCCCACCCTATATATAAACCAACATTTTCCTAGCTACCATCAGTTCTGAGGAAGGGTCATAGACCCGAAACCTTAACTCTGATTTCTCTGCACAAATGCTGCTAGACCTGCTGAACTTTTCCAGCAATTTGTGTTTTTGTGTTTGATTTCCAGCACCCACAGTTCCTTTGGCTTCCATTTAAACCACAGCTGTGCGCCATTCCAAAAGCTAAGAATTGCCCTTTACATATGTCAAGATTCTCAAAGAAGATGGTTCTCAGAGACAAGCTGCCATCCTGGCTTGCTGGCAAGTGTATGGAAACCCTAGTGGGCATTGTGTTAGAGAGGAGGGCTGTCCTCTTTTCCCAGACTGCCAGAGGACACTACAACACAGACCCTACCAGCCTGATCCCTGGTTGGCACCTGGGTCAGTGCGGTGCCCAATAGTTCAGAGGAACTCCCTGTCCTGTAGGAACAAGATGGGCAATAAATGCTGACCCAGTCAGTGACACCCACATCCCTTAACCAAAATAAAAACATTTTAAAAACTCGCAGTCCAATGTAAGGGGAGAAACAGCTTTGGGCTATTATGCAGCCTTTGAAATCTTGGAATGTGTTAGTGAATTGTGACAGGTGACCTTTAATGCGATCACTTCTGCTACACAGAGATGGTTAGAATTAATTTGAAATGTTCAGTGTCATGGTGAGCATTGTTTGCGCTCAGGATATGTAATCCACAGATCTGATCATTGCAGGAGGTGCATATTCAGAATTTTTGATTGTGGATTCCTTTAATCTGGAATCTGTAAGTGCCTGATTTTTGCAAGTGCCCCTTGAGGAATTTCAAAATGTACACAAATGGAGCCCATTCCCACAGATCACAACAAAACGCACTTCACCCACTCTCAGCCATTTTTCATTTTCATTGCGCATTTGCGATTTAAATGGAGATTAAAGCAGCACAACTCATACACCAGAGAGAGAGAGTAACAAGCTCCACCTGTTATTGCAAATGCTTCCCCCAATCATTATGTTCCTTTGTGCATTGACTTCCCTGTCAATCTATCAGGTTTGATTCTCCTCACATTTGCACCCAGCTCTTTAACTCTCATCAGCCCACTTTAGCCCCAAGATTCAATCTTCAGATGCCTACTTGCAGCCAACATAGTTATGCACCATTCTCCCATTGAAGTACATGACTCCACCCCCACTACCCCAGTGCCCTGTGTTCTCCTGTTGTCTCCATTGTTGAGTTCCTCTCTTTCACAGTAATTGTCCCATCTGCACCCCAGCATCTAATCCCGACATCTAACTTTGAAAATTTCCTGCAAATAGCAGTGGTACCTGATAACCTTTGTTAACTTTCAGTGCATAGAGCCCCAGGATTGACCATATCCCATTCCCGTGAATGACTTGGAATAATGACTGGTTATTAATCAGACCCTTGACTGATCTCTGTACAGCTCACTCATTGACAGTTTACCACTAATACCCAGAATGGCCTGACCTGCAGGAGTGACTCCCCAGAGTGTAATAGAACAGATATCCGGATCCTGATCACACAAATGGCCATTGCTAAGCCTCAGACACTGCCCTTGACTGACAACAATGGGATGCCTTGACCAACCTCAGTGCCCCTTGACTGGACTAAGGACTGTTTGCAGACATATTTAGTTGAAACATATTTAGTGGCTGTCTTAACTGCTAGCACATGGCTGCAGATGTGACATTGACAATGCATGTCCACACCTTGATCTGTGATTGCTGGAAATCATGGCAAGCTGGCTTTCTGTCTTTGCAAAATTCAAGGTAAGACAATCTTCTGTGAGTTTTGAATGAAACAGCATGGGCAAAAGGGCAAGGTGTTCCAGAGATGCCGTGAGCATCCAAGTTAGCATAAAATGGATGGGCACTAAGAATGCAAGCTATGACCCCAGAAGTACATCTTGTTCTGATGATTGTGATGTCTGTTACTGTACACAAAGTGACTTGACTGGAACATGACAATGCATGGTGCTGGTGAGCTCCAAAATGCAGCACTGAAGTGTTGACTTGTATTGTAAGTGAGGCAGGATATGCCTTGGTGGTGTAGTGATATGATTTTGCCAATGCTGAGTCTGTGGATGGAGGGTGTCAGTGGTCACTTCCCATGGAATGTGCTTGGGAATGTTGTGGAATGATGGCCAAGATGGAGACCTGGAAAAGATGCCAGCAAGCTACAACCCCCTGCCCAACCTTCCTGTCAGGAATTGGCATTAGAGATAACAAGGTGTAAAGCTGGATGAACACAGCAGGCTAAGCAGCATCAGAGGAGTAGGAAAGCTGACGTTTTGGGTCGAGACCCTTCTTCAGAATTGGCATTATCTAATTTCTCTCTGCTGCCTGAGAGAATAGCAACTTGCATATAGATAAAGTGAGGTTAACTATAAAGGAAAGTTAATACAAGAAAATTGGTCCCTTGCCACTCACTAGTCATTAAAACATTGAGTGGAAAATCAGACTTGTTTATCTTGATGTTATGAATCTAATTTTCCTGTTCTCAACATAGTTTCCCATCTGTCTCACCATTGCCCAAGTAGTTCAGAGGCTGGGAAAATTCAGTCCCTCTTGTTTAATTTCCTCTCAGAGAACCATTAAGCATTGTCAAATAAAAATAAGGAAATTTTAAATGGCAACTGAGGCTGGGATTAAAATGTATAATATTATTGATAAATGTTGGGGCAGGAAAGTAAACATTTTCCATGGGTTCTATAGGTTGATGCTGATTTGGATGCAACAAAGGTTTAGTTAATTTTGGTCCTGAAAATCTTGCAGAAACCATGAGGAAATTAAAGAAGACGACAGGAAGCAGAGCCACATTAACGTATAATCTTTACCAAGGGCTAGAGCCTCACCGAAGAAATGCAGGATTTTGTACAAAACGTAACCAGTTACATCTCAGTTTTCAATCAGCCAACTAGTAAAATGAGACCTGGTTATTCACAACCTCTTCATACCCATACATTTTCCATCCAGTGGAAGGGTCATTGATCCAAAATGTTAACTCCGATTTCTCTCCACAGTTGCTACCAAACCTGCAGAGCTTTTCCAGCAATTTCTGTTCTGGTTTCCAATTTACAGCATTTGCAGTTCTTTCAGTTTTCATACATTTGCCACAACTGGTTATCAAACGGATATCACGAAATGGAATCAGTGAAAACATTTTTTTCCTGAGTGCCCTGGTGTAGATCAAAAGGATGGCAGTTACATCAACAGGACTGAAAACCAGTGCAATGGTTTCACCAGCCCAAGGCCTCAAAATGTAAAAATGTATTTTAATTGTAAAGTTTCATCAAAATCAGAATCGGACTGTATCTAGAGACGATGTCTGCCATTTGAATATCAATCAGTGTCTTGAGTTAGAATTAGAAGACTTACAAATGAGGATCCTAAGCAGCCAGGGTGAATCATAGACAGGTGAAGCTTCTCCAGTCTGACTGTAATTATCCTGGCTAATATCTTGCCTTTATTAAAATAGTGTGTATGTTATAAAGCTAGTAGGGACCATATCTTATTGATGCAAAGCAGTAATTAAAGCCATGAGTAAAGTATTATGCAAAAGTTGAGTTCTACCTTTAAGCTCAACAAATGTGCATAAAACTGTAGGACCAATTTTATCACAAAGTCATTTGATAGAAACCTGTGGAGAAGCCATTAGATCCAGATGTCTTGCCCCAAGGGTAAAGAATGTATGACTTAATGACCTACTTTAAGAAGGGACATTCTTCAAAGGACACACTATATTTCAATCACCTTTGATAGTTTGACACCTTTACAGAGAGCTTCATACTTAGTTATGGAGCAGTCAAACTTACAGTCTTTTATCTTTAAAATTGACTGAATTTTTTTTTTCTTTTTTCTTTCATGAGATGTGGGCACCACTGGCCAGTTTAGCATTTTTGGCTTATCCCTAATTGCTTCTTGAACTGATTGTAGAGAGCAGTTTAATGTCAACCACAATGTTGTGGGTCTGGAGTCACATGTCCAGGTGAGGATGACAGTTTTGTCCCCCTAAAAAGAAAGGCATTAGTGAACTAGATGGCTTTTTACTACAGTTGATGACAGTTTTGTGGTAATCATTACCAAGATGAGCTTCCAATTTCAGATTTATTTATTGAATTTAAATTTCACCAGGTTCCATTGAATCATAATGTCATATGGATCGAAAGTATAGAAAAAAGGCCCTTCAGCCCATTGTGTCCATGCCAATCAAAAACAACCACCAAATATTCTAATCCCATTTTCCAGCACTTGGCCCATAAGCCTTGTATGCCTTGACATCACGAGCGCACATCTAAATACTTCTTAAATTTATGCTATTTTATCACCCTTACAGACAGTGAGTTCCGGATTCTCACCACCCTCTGGGTGAAAATGTTTTTTTCTCACATTTCCTTCAAACCTGCTACTCCTTACTTTAACTCTATGCCCCTCTCCCTGGTCATTGATCCCTCCAATAATGGGAAAAGTTTCTTCCTGTCTACCCAATCTGTACCCCTCATAATTTTGCACATCTCAATCATGTCCCCTCTTGGTTTGCTCTGAGCTAAGGAAAATAACCCCAGTTTGTCCAATCTGACTTCATAATTAAAACTCTCCTGCCCAGGCAACAGCATTAAATCTTCTCTGCACCCTCTCCAGTGCTATCACAGCCCTTCTGAAAGGTGAGTGGCACAGATGTAATTTTGGTATAGGTGTCCCATGTGGGTGAGTAGACAGTGTAGAGTTGGTGTTCCAATCTTCCCATTTGTCATATCCAGGATAAATGTCGGGAATTGTGCAGGGCGATTCCAAACAGACACTTCTTGTCTAGGTGCTCAAAGATCTTTTAAAGATGCCTGTGCCAAGAAATCCTGTCCACTTCAGTTCATTGCAGCAGTGGCTAGTTGCCTCAGGTATAGTGAGTGGTAGATTGGGACAACAGTCAGATGTGAGGAGAGCCAGGAAGGTGATGTAGGTAAGTAATGACGCGAATTTGGTAAGCTGTAGTAAGACAATTCACTAGATCTTGCGGTGTTGAACCTTTCAAAATAATTGACACCACTTGGACTTAAATAAAAAATGTAAGCTTCAGCCCAATGACCCTGCTGAGGAACCTGTACTTTAGGACACACAGTTTAATGCAGCATTGCACATAAAGGGCATCAATCAACCCATTGCGGTCGTGTTGACTTTGTTCAATCCTGATGACTTCCAATTTTTTTTTACCCTTCAAGTTTGCATCCAATTTCTTTTTTTGGAAGTTACAACTAAATTTACTGCCGCCACATTACAGAAATTGCATCCCAGACCAACTCACTGGAAATTAAGATTCTCCTCTCATCTCCTGCTTTTTATTTTATTCATCTGTTCATGGAATGTGAGTTTCACTGGTTGCCCATTTCTAGTTGGCCTTGAGAAGGTGTTGGTGAACTGCCATCTTGAGCCACTGCACTCTATTTTATGTAAGTACACTCACAATGCTGGTAGGAAAGTAAGCCCACGATTTTGGAACATTTGAGCTGTTTTGAGACCTGTATCTAAGAAAGACGATATAAATATTGAAGGGGGTCCAGAGGAGGTATAAAAGAATGATCTCAGGGGTGAAAGGCTGTCATAGGAGGAGCAGTTGAGCACCCTTGATCAGTACTCAATGGAGTTTAGAGGAATGAAGGGGGATCTGATTGAAACTTACAGAATACTGAGAGGCCTGGATACTGTGGGCATGGAGAAGATGTTTCCACGAGTAGGAGAGACTAGGACCCGAGGACACAGCCTCAGAGTGAAGGAATGACCATTTAGAACTGAGATGAGGAATAACCTTTACAACCAGAGGGTAGTGAATCTGTGGAACTCATTGCTGCAGAAGGCTGTGGTGGCCAAGTCATTGACTGTCTTTAAGTCAGAGATGGTTAGGTTCTTGATTGGTAAGGGGATCAAAAGTTATGGGGAGAAGACAGGAGAATGAGATTTAGCAATTTCTTAGCTGTGATTGAATGGTGGAGAAGACTCGATGGGCTGAATGGCCTAACCATACACCCATAAATTGAAGTCTAATGGTCTTATAGAAGCATCAATGATATATTTCCAAATCAGGATGATAAGTGGCTTAGAGAAGAACATGCAGACGGTGGTGTTCCAATTATCTGCTGCCCTTGTCTTTCTAAATGGTATTAGTCATGAGTTTGGAAGGTGCAAGGCGTATTGTTAGAGCTGCACCCCTCCAGGCAAGTGAGGAGAACTCCATTCCTGACTTGTAGATGGTAGACAGGATTTGGAGAGTCAGGAGGTGAATTATTCACTACAAGATTCCTAGTCTCTGACTTTGCTGCTGTAGCCATAATATTGACATCCTTATGCCTCATTGTGGGAGCGCGCAGGAAATTAAGATCTGCTTTGCCTGGAGTTGTCACAAAAGTTAAAAAATGTTATCAAATTAATCAAAACCACCAGTTTTTCTGACTGGTTGACTCAGATTAATAGAAAACACCAACTAGGTTCCTGTATTTAATAAAAATTACTGTTTGTTGTGAATAAATAAGTTCTAACCATAGATAAACAATGATTAACTGTTGACATATAACTCTACTATTTAACACTTTAAACCCCTTTTAAAGCTCACCCGCAACCGATCCCCCTGCCCCCCCCCACCTCCACCCCCCCCGACCCGCCCCATATACAGGCAGACAAAAAACTTTGGTATTATGGATGGGTCTGGGGATAAAGGTACTGGGGAAACAAAGTTCATTGACGCAAGTCCTCAGAATTCAAAGGGGTTGTTCCTTTTATTTCCCAAGCCCTTTACTTTTCTGATCTTTTCGTTCAAGGTCTTTCACTTCTTCACTGGAGGCGTATAGCAACTGGCTCACAGATTATAAAGTCTCTGACTTGTTCGTTAAAAGCAACAGCTTACCACAACTGATGGGACCACAACTGATTTCTTCCATTCCATGAAGAGAGAGAGGGACACCCCCTCCCTTTCCAGAGGTTCAAAGACTTCTCACCCTCTCATTCACACCTACAAACTGTTTAGCTGCTGTTGAACCTATTAGAGAGTTGCTGGCAGGCTGAAACTCTTTGAAAGTCACGATTTGTCATGGTTGCACAAACCAATCAGCTACTTGTCGTCTGATGAGTCTCATTTGTGAATACACTCTGGTGCAATTCCATCTATTTACACCTTCCCCCACTGCTTGAAAGGCCATAATGTAAACATGCCCTACAATGGGTTTCAGTACCTTGCTTTTTAAATGTATAGCAATTCCTTCCTTAAGCCTTTCTTGTAAACAGTTCTTTTCCCTATTCAGTCCACAAACAAAGTAAAGTTTTAAAAAAGTGCAGTCTTTATATTATGGCTAGCCCCACTCGCTTCTAGTCAATGTTAAACCCACCTTTCCCCCAAGACGTTGATAATGGAGGAATTCAGTCATGGTAATACCATTGAATATCATGGGGTGATGGTTAAATTCTCTCTTATTGGAGATGGCCATTGCCTGGAAATTGTGTGGCACTAATGTCACTTTCCACTTGGTAGGACAAGTCCAGGTCTTGCTGCATGTGTACATGGACTCCTCCAGTATCTGAGGAGTCACAAATGGTGCTGAACATTGTACCATCATCCGTGAACATCCCCACTTCTGACCTTTTGATGGAGGAATGTGCAGATGAAGCAGCAAAAGATGGTTGGCTGTAGAACACGACCCTTAGGAACTCCTGCAGAGATACCCTGGAGCTGAGATGACTTATCTCCAACAACCTCAAATATTTTCCTTTGCGTTAAGTATGTCTCCAATTAGCAGGCAGGTTGATGCCACTCTCGGTCAAGTGTGATTTTGATGGGCTGTCACTCTCACCTTATCTCTGGAATTCAGCTCTTTTGTCCATGTTTGAACAAAGGCTGAAATGAGGTCAGTGGCTGAGTGGCCCTGGCAGAATCCAAACTGGGCATCACTGAGCAGGTTATTGCTGAGCGGGTGCTGCTTGATAGCACTGTTACTGACACCTTCCATTATTTTACTAATAATTAACAGTAGAGGGAGGCGATGGCCTAGTGGTATTATCATTGGACTGTTAATACAGAGACATAGATAAAACACTGGGGACCCAGGTTTGAATCCTAAACGGCAAGTGGTGGAATTTGAATTCAATAAAAATCTGGAATTAAGACTCTAATAATGACCATGAAACCATTATCAGAAAAAATAAAGGGAAGGAAACTGCCATCCTTAGCTGGTCTGGACTAATATGACTCCAGATCCAAAGCAATGTGGTTGACTCTTAACTCCCCTCTGGGAAATTAGGGATGGGTAATAAATGCTGGCCTAGCCGGAGATGCCCACATCTTGTGAATGAATACATTTTTGCGTACAGGACATACCTGGGCATTTTCCTAAATTGTCAGGTAGATGCTAGAGTTGTATTGTGCGAGGATAAGGCCTTATATGCGCAGTCAATGTCTGACCATGATAAAGAATGCTGTTTGTATAAAGCCGTAGGCCACTTCCTGAAAACACATAGATGTGAGATGCCATTTCAGGATATTGGAAATAGAATCAGTCACAGGCACAAATTGATTTACATAGTATAGCATCCACCACCACTAGAAAAGGTACCTGCATTTGACCTCCATTAGACTAACCGACGTTAATCCTGGGAGAAATTACTGATTTAAATTCAAGCTGATTCAAGCTACTTGACTTTCAGAGCTTATTAACGTCAATGGGAACATTGCAAATTTTAACCTTGACACAGGAACAAGTGTCAAAATCCTGTCAGATTAGATACCATGGCCGAGGAAGCTGAGGTTGCAACTTACAGAGGTTCACTGCAGGTCTAGATGGAACGGTTCCCAAGATTAAAGGTAGGCTACAAGTAACATGACTGCAGAAACAGTTTATGAGAGTTGAAAACGTGTATATAGTTCACAATCAACATTCTTCATTATTGAGCCTGCAAGCAATGGCTTAGCCTTAAGATCCCCATGTCACAGAAACATTTCGTTTGAGTCAAGAGAATGACAGGTCCAGAAAGGAATCATTGTTGACCGACCGGTCAGCCAGCAATTGGTTTCATTGGGCTTCCTAAACCACAGTGGAAGCCAAACAGAAGAAAGATTGGAATGAGATTATCTGTGTATATGGGAGAATTGTTCCATACTGTCAACGTGAAAGAATTCACAGACTCTACAGCAATGGTACAAATGTTCAATCCTCTGTTTTTTAAAACAGAACAATCAAGGGAAGTAGCAAAGATAATGCTGAGTGAGTAGCATCTTCTTCTACAACAGAGCAGGCGAAGAAGCCTAAGTCATAAGTTAAATGACCACAGAAGATGAATGAATCTGTCCAAACTAATTGACAAGCTGATGTAGAAAACATGTATACCTCTATCGAGATTGAGAGATGAAAATTACTGGAAAAAAGTAGAGGTGATGTGCATATGACTCTTCCATGGAAATAGACTACAGTTCACAGATTCAGGACATAGTCACAAAGAAGAAATTCCCTAGGATGAACATCCTGCTTACTGCAAGAAAGGGAGCACCAGGGAGTAATTGATGCTGCTTGGCCTGCTGTGTTCATCCAGCTGTACACCTTGTTATCCCAGGGAGCAATTGCTCGGTTTGGAAATCTAGGATACAGCCAGGAAGGAGGAAAACATTTTAACGGAGCAGCCATCTGCCATGGTGGACATTATGAGATTAAATGTCCCCTGAATGATCTCATGAAGCAAGTACAGATGTTAACGAGGAGAAATTCCTTGGGGGATGAAATTCAGGAGATTATTTATCCTCCAGAGAATGTAATGGAACAACGATTAGGATTACCAGGGAAGATGCTTGCAGCGAAGGATATCCAAGAAATTAAAATTCCTTCAGTAGAAAAAATTGCCCCAGATCGGAATCAAGATCAACAGCCCTCAAACAAAAGACCTTCCAAACTCAAATAAAATACATTCTTGGAAAATTCTGAAACATCAGGGCCACCTGAAATTGTGAGGTCAGAGACTTGTGGGGAGACACATTAACAGCAAATATCATGTAAAAATATACATGAAGGGTTACTATGGGGATAAAAGCTAGAATGTAGATGTGGTGTAAGATAATGTTCTAAAGGAGTTAATGTTCATTTTACAGTCTTTTGGTTGGAGACAGTTGAGTTCTCCCTGAGGACCAAAGGTACATATTGTACAAATCCCCAGAGGTTTTAGCAATGCCTGCCTGGTCATGTTAACTACCTACTGTGATCATGCAATAAACTCAGACAAATAACTCTTCCGTTAGACTCACGGCGGTCCAGTGTCTACTAATGATAGATAATTAGACAGTCTCTAGACTGAACACAGAGAAAGGAAAATTGGTCGTGGTATCGGAAGATATGGTTTGGGGGGAGTGGCAGTGGAGTGGTATCTGATGATACGATAGGGGTGGAGTGGGTTTGGGGTCTAAAAGCCACCAGCTTGCTAAACTCTTGTCTTCGACCTTCTACTCTCCTTATCCAATGATCCCATCTTTGTGACTTCTATCACAATCCTCCCCCCGTGTCCAGGGATTCAGCGACATTCTTTGAAGCATAATCGGCAGTAGCCACCACTCGGCTAATTAAGTGCCATGGAAGTGAACTCGTATTCCTGCTGACACAAGTCACCCATATACAATCGTAGTCTATGGTGAGAGTCAATCGTACATTATGTCAGCCATATTTATTTTCATATATTCTGTAATGCCAAGATGAGGAAAGAAAGAATGGATTAAAAGAGAAGGAAAAGAACATTCCCTTCAGGAATAGGACTCCATTGTATCTATTATCCAATGCTCAGTCTCCAAGATAGAGCGACATTGTGAGACTATAAATCTCATCATTAAAGGATTACATCACCTATACTAGCCTGAGGCTTTTATGGTGAGTTTAATTTGTATTAACAACACAAATCCAATTTCTTGATACTCTGGGGGATATTGATGTTGACCTGCTGCTTTTGAGGCTAATTACATAGTGATGTGATGGTCTAGTAATGTGTGATGATGATTCACCAGCTACATCCTATCTCCATCTCATGACACATTGCTGTTTGTTTTATTTGTCCACGGGATATGGATGTTGCTGGCAGGCTTTCACTCATTGTCCATGCCTGATTTCCATTGCTGGTAAACTGCCTGCCTTAAACCTTGCATTCCATGGGAATTAGGTACACCCACAGAGCTGTTAGGGTGGGATTTCTATTAAACCTCCCATATTACAGCATGGTGGCTCAGCAGTTAGCACTGTGGTCTCATTGGGACATGGATTCTATTCCCGCCTCGGGTGACTATCTGTGTTGAGTTTGCATATTCTTCTGTATCTGTGTGGGTTTTCTCTGGGGGCTCCGATTTCCTCCCACAGTTCAGTGATGTGTAGGTTAGGTAGATTGGCCATGCTAAATTGCACTGTGTTGTGCAAGCCAGGTGGATTAGCCATGGTAAAGACAGGGATAGGGTGGTGGGGTGGGATGCTCTTCAGGGGGTCAGTGCACTCGTGATGGACTGCAGGGATCATATGATTTTACTAGCAAATTCTGGATTATTATTGTTTCTGAGGTGTTTTGGGAGTCAGTTGGGACTGTCAAGTCATACATTGCAAGAAACGTTCAAAGAAAAGAAAAGGATTGGGGATACTGGCTACCAATATAGGTCAGAAAAGAAACATAGAATCATAGAAAATAGGAGCGGGAGCAGGCCATTTAGCTCATTGAGCCCATTCTGCTATTCAACATCTTTAAGATTAATCATCTACATTTAAAAGATATTTGGACAGATACATGAATAGGAAAAGTTTAGATGAATATGGGACTAGTTTAGTTTGGGAAACCTGGTCGGCATGGACGAGTTAGACCAAAGAATCTGTTTCCATGCTATATAAAGTGATAGCTCTGTCTGTCTCAATACCTGACTGCTGCCCTCTCCCCATACTCCTTAACACTTTCAATGTTGAGAAAACTTTCTGAAATATAAGTATTACATTATATTAAATAAAACATGAAGAGAAGATTGAGAAGTAACCTGACTACAGTCTTTAAAATGATTGAGGTCTTATAAACAAGATGTTTCCACTTGCTAGAGAGAGTAGAACTACAGACCATAAATATATGTCATTCCGTGACAAATCCAAAATGGAATTCAGGAAATTATTCTTTATCCAGATAGTGGTTACAATGTGCAGCTTGATACCATAAGAAATAGCTCAGTTGACTCACATAGTTGTATTTAAGAGGAAACACATGAGGGAGAGGGGAGCAGGAAGATATGTTGATCAGATGAAATGAAGAAAAGAGCAAAGGGGCTCCCATGGAATTTTGAACACTGCATGGATCTGTTGGGCCAAGTGGCCTGTTTCTGTGTTGGTAAGTGTGGTATCATTATGATGCCTGCACCATCTTTTCACTGCAGCGTATGCATTTTGAGGTTACTTGCACAATGCTAATGTCAGGCCTCTGTACGCTTTGCCCCAGGGCCAACTATGTGCTGGTCTCTCCTCTTGGGAATTTCAGAACGTGTTGTGCTCTGTGTTTCATATTTCCTTTACAAAATTAGACCATTTGCTATTGCCAATTGGACACCATTTGGGCTTATTTAGAAAATTAATTTATGAGTGAGCGCCTTTTTCAAGTGCTTAATTTCCCTGTAGGAGCTGCTAGTTAGCACATTTCCGCCTCATGTAGCCCAGCAGGGCAGCCTTGGCTTCAGACAACAGCAGTAACAGATGCGATATCAGGCAAAAATTGATATAAAAAGGACCTAGGACAGACATTAGGACAGGTCAGGTGGGTTTTAATGACTATCTTAAAGGAAAGGAGAGGCAGAAAAGTTTAAAGAGGTACCTGAAGGCACCTGTGCTAACGGTGAATAAAGCAGTTTGGGGACACTGAAAATTTGGAATTCTTGGAGGACTGTAGCACTGGAGGACGGGTTTCCAGAAATAAGAAGGGGAGAGGATTGGAGAGCCTTATAAAGATCGCTTCAAATGCTAACAACGACTATTTCTGAATTTAAATTCTTAAAAACAGGATAATTCCCAGGCCATAGGTAAAAAAAGTACAACCCCATCCAACAATGTAAATTGGTTTGGGTATCTTGCTCCATAAGGGTTTGATTTCTAATCCTCCTGTTGATAGTCAAAACATTCAACTGCCTCATGTGGATTTTAAGAAAAGTGAAGGATAAGAAAAGATATTTGGCTCATTGAAGCTCTTGGAATCTTCATGTTATGCTAACGTCCACACCTCCCCCAAGCCGAGCATTCAACTACACTTTGTCCCTAATGTTTTACCTATTCCAACTTAGCTGGCAGGTTATTCTAAATATTTATTACCCTTTGGGTACGGAGCATTTTCCCAACATCTGCTTTAAGTTTACCTTTCACTGATTTAAATTTATTTCCCCTGGTCCTGTATTTCTGTCATTACTTTAAAGTAATATTCTGAATTGACCTTGTCCACACTGTTTAATATTTGACATTCTGCAATGAGTTCCCTTCCTTGACCTCCTTCTAGTCATCTTTCCACAGAGCTCAACCTTTACGCTGTGAATTATTCTTATTGTTTCAAAGAACTATCCATCAATAGCCCAGAAATTGACTCAAGCGTTAAAATCCAGAGACATGGGATACCATGGCAAGAGAAGAGGGGACGTTGAGGGGGTTGGGAGGGGTATGATGTGGGAGTTGCCTATCATCCTTGGCTGTAAGTGTAAAAATGCACCTGCCTGGGCTTTCAGATGAACCTTACAAATATTTTAGGGTCGGGTAGATGCATGTGTTTTACTTTTGAATGTTGAGTGCAAGATAAGGGTGCTCTGGCTGTGGAAGGAGTGCAGCAAAAGTTTAGCAGACTGATTCTTGGGATGGCAGGACTGGCCTATGAGGAGACAGTGAATTGGTTAGAAGTATATTCACTGGAGTTCAGAAGAATGAGGGGGGATCTCGTGGAAATCTCTAAAATTTTAACAGGACTAGATTCAGGAAGGATGTTCCAATGATGGTGAATCCAGAATTAAGAGCCACAGTCTAAGGATACGGAGTGGGCCATTTCGGAGTGAGATGAGGAGAAATTTCTTCATTCTGAGAGTGGTGAGCCTGTGGAATTCTCTACCAAAGAAAACAATCGAGGACAAAACATTGAACATTTTCAAGGAGTTGATATAGCAAGTGAGGCTACAGGGACCAAAGGATATTGGGGGAAAGCGAAAACAGGCTATTGAATTGGATGATCAGCCATGATCATAATGAATGGCAGAGTAGCCTCGAAGGGTTGATTGGTCTACTCCTGCTCCTACTTTCTATGTTTCTAAAAACCCACAAAGTACAAGGGAAAACTGAAGAAAGAAAAAGAGGGGCAAAAGAAGAGTACGTGAATAGATCAGTGGGTCACATAAATGTGAACTAGGCCGTATTTTGAAAACGCACAAACGTGCTAATGTGTTAGTAGGGGAACACTTTCAGACTATTGATCCTATTATTATTAGTTTTAAAATAGTTACAGAAAAGGATATGTCTTCCCTAAAAATTAAAGTTCTTAACTGGAGTTTGACAAATTTCAAGGGTATGAAACAAGAACGTTCAAAAGTTGATTGAAATAGACTGTTCGCAGGTAAAAGGATGACTGACAACTGGGAGGCCTTCAGAAAGTGTGATACTGAGAGTTCAGAGGCATTATGTTGCTGTTAGAGTGAAAGGCAAGGCTCATAAAAGTAAGGAAAAATGACTGAATAAAGATATTGACGTTATAGTCAAGAATAAAAAAGAATCATATATTAGAAATAGTCAACTGGGACTAACCAAATCTCTTGAAGAGCATAAAGAATGTAGGTGCATTCTTTAAGAAGGAAATCAGGAAGGCAAAAATGGGATATGAGATAACCTTGGCAGATAAGGTTAAAGACAATCCAAAAAGGTTTTACAAATACATTAACAGCAAAAACAACTAGAACCTTAAAGATCAATAAAGTTGTCTTTGTGTTGAGCATCAGGAGATGGGAGAGATATTAAATGAATATTTTGCATCAGTTTTTACTGTTGAGAAAGAAATGGAGGCTGGAGAACACAGGGAAATAAATATTGATGGTTTGAAAACATTTCAAATTTCAGAACAGGAAGTGCTGGAGGTCTTAGAAAACATAAAGGTGGATAAATCTCCAGGCCTTAATCAAGTGTAACAGAAACAGAATTTTCCGGGAAAGCTCAGCAGATCTGGTAGCACCTGTGAAGAAAAAGTCAGAGTTAAGGTTTCGGGTCCAGTGCCCATCTTCAGAACTTACTCAAGTGTATCTCAAGATGTTGTGGAATTTAGGGAGGAAATTACAGGGCCCTTTGCAGAAATATTTGTATCATCTATAAACATGGGTGAAGTACCAGAGAACTGGAGGGTACCTAATGTTGTGCAATTGTTTAAGAAAGACTGTAAGGAGAAGCCTGAGAACTACAAACCTGTGAGTCTGATATCGATGGTGAGTAATTTGTTGGAGGTGATTCTGAAAGATAGGATTTACATGAATCTGGAGAGGCAAGGATTTATTAGGAATAATCAACACGGTTTAGTGTAAAGAAAACTGTGTCTCACAAACTTGATTGTGTTTTTATAATGAAGTAACCAAAAGGATTGATGAGGGCAGAGCAGAAGATGTTATTTACTTGGACTTTAGTAAAGCCTTTGACAAGGCTGTCCCATGGTAGACTAATTAGTGAATATCGATTATGTGGAATTCAGGGTGAGCTTGCCAATTGGATACAAAACTTGCTGTATGGTAAGAGGCAGAAGGTGGTGGTGGAGGGTTGTTTTTTAGACTGGAGGCCTGTAACCAGTGGTATTCCACTGGCTCTGCTTTTGTTTGTCATTTATATAAATGCTTTGGATGAGAGTATAGGAGGCATGGTTAGTAAATTTCCAGATGACACTAAAATTGATGATATAGAGGACAATAAAGAAGGTTATCTAAGATTACAAGGAGATCTTGATCAATTGGGTCAATGGGCTGAGGAGCGGCAGATGGAGTTTAATTTTAGATAAATGTAAGGTATTGCATTTTCATAGTACAAACAAGGACAGGGCTTATACAATTAATGGTGGGGCCCCATTATTGTTGTAGAACAGAGAGACCCAAGGTTTCAGGTACATAGTTCTACGAAATTTGCATCACAGGTAGACAAGGTGGTTAAGAAGGCGTTTAGCATGCTTGCCATCATTGCTCAGACCTTTGAGTATTAGAGTTAGGACATCATGTTGACGTTGTACAGGATGTTGGTGAGGCCTCTTCTGAAATGTGTACAGTTCTGGTCACCTTGTAATAGGGAGGATACTCTTAAACCGAAGAGGGTTCAGAAAAGATTTACCAGGATGTTGCCGGGAATGGAGTGTTTGAGTTATAAAAATAGATTGGAAAGACTTGGAGATAACAAGGCATAGAGGTGGATGAACCGGCGAAGCAGCATCAGAGGAGCAGGAAAGCTAACGTTTCGGGTCTGGACCCTTCTTCAGAAATGGGGGAGTGAAGGGGATTCTGAAATAAATAGGGAGAGGGCGAGGTGGATAGAAGATGGATAAAGGAGCAAATAGATGGACAGGAGACAGACAGATCAAAGAGGCGGGGATGGAGCCAGTAAAGGTGTGTGTAGGTGGGGAAGTTAGGGAGGAGATAGGTCAGTCCAGGGAGGACGGACAGGTCAAGGAGGCAGGATGAGGCTAGTAGGTAGGAGATGGGGGTGCGGCTTGAGGTGGGAGGAGGGGATAGGTGGGAGGAAGGACAGGTTAGGGAGGCGGGGATGAGCTGGGCTGGTTTTGAGATATGGTCGGGGGAGGGGAGATTTTGAAGCTTGTGAAAGACTTGGACATTTTTCACTGGAGCATAAGAGGTTGAGGGGTGGCTCTCCTCCTCCTTTTCCATTCAAATGAAAGCAAACTTTCCAATCTCTCCCGTAGCTAATACCTGCCAAATCAGGCAACATCCTGCTAAATTGTTTCTGTACCCTCTCCAAACCCGCCACATCCTTCTGATAGAATGGTGACCAGAACTGTACACAATATTCTAAATGTGGCCTAACTAAAGTTCTACACAGCTGCAACATGACTTGCCAATTTTTATATGATATGTGCCTTCTTGACCATCTTATCCACTTGTGTTGCCACTTTCAGTGATGGAGGACCTGGATGTCTAGGTCCCTCTTTATGTTGATGCTACTAAGAGTTCTTTCATTGACTGTATACTTCCCTCCTGCATAAGATCTCCCAAAATACATCATCTCACATATTTTTTCTGGATTAAACCCCATTTACCATTTCTCTACCCAAGTCTCCAGCCTGTTTAGATCGTGCAATATTCTCTGGCAATCCTCCTCAATATCTGCAACTCCTCCAATCTTTGTATCCACAAACTTACTAATCAGGCCACCTACATCCTCCTCCAAATCATTTATGTATATTACAAACAACAGGTATCCCAGCACTGATTGCTACAGAGCTCCCAGGTCATAGATCTCCAGTCAGAAAAATTCCGTTCCAAGGCTACACTCTGTCTTCAATGACTAAGGCAATTCTGTATCCATCTTAATAAAAACCAAAAGAACTGTGGATGCCGTAAATCAGGAACTAAAACAAAGTTGCTGGAAAAGCTCAGCAGGTCTGGCAGCATCTGTGGAGGAGAAAACAGAGTTAACATTTCAGGTCCGGTGACCCTTCCTCAGAATGAGGAAGGAGCTCAGAAATAAATAAGGAGAGGAGGAGTGGGGCTGGGGAAGGTAAGGTGGGATGGTGATAGGTGAGCGCAGGTAGGCAATGGTGATGTAGGAGGAGCGGATAGGTGGGACAGAAGATTAACAGGTTGTGTCAGATCAAGGAGGTGGGGATGGGAGGGAAGGTTGGTCATGGGATGAAGCTGGAGGTGGGGAGATTTTGAAACTGGTAAAATCTACATTTGGACCTTTGGGCCGTAGGCTCCCAAGGTGGAATAAGAGGTGCTGCTCCTCCAATTTCTGGGTGGCATCATTGTGACAGTGGAGGAGGCCCAGGATGGACATGTCACCCAGGGAGTGGGAGTGGGAGTTGGAGGGGGAGTTGAATGGTTCGCGACAAGAAGGTGTTGTTGGTTTTCAACAGAGCACAGGTGTTCTACAAAGCATCTCTGAGCCTCCGCTTGGTCTCACCAGTGTAAAGAAGGCCACATTGGGAGCAGCAGATGCAACAGGCCACATTGTGCAGGTGATCCTCTGTCTAATGTGGAAGGTTTGTTTTGTGCCATGAATGGAGGTGAGTGGGGAGGTGTAGGGGCAGGTGTATCACTTCCTGCAGTTACAAGGAAAGGTGCTAAGGTTGGTGGGGCTAGTGGGGAGTTGGAGCAGATGAGGAAGTCGCAGAGGAGGAAGTCGCAGAGAGACCGGTCCCTCCGAAAGGCAGATAGGGGTGGGGAGGAAAATATATCTTTGGTTGTGAGGTCAGATTGCAGGTGGTGGAAGTGTCAGAGAATGATACGTTGGATACGGAGGTTAGTGGGGTGGTGTGTGAGGACAAGGGGGATTCTATCTTTGTTTTTGTTGGGGGGAGGGGATGTGAGGTGAGAGGTGTGGGAAACACAAGAGATGCGGTCGAGAGCATTTTTGAACACTGCAGGGGGAATGTTACGGTCCTTGAAATAAGAGGACATCTGGGATGTTTGGGAGTGGAATGCCCCATCTTGGGAGCCGAAACAGTGGAGGCAGAGAAAATGGGAGTAGGGGATCACATTCTTGTAGGAGGGTGGGTCAGACGAGGTGTAGTCTAGGTAGCTGTGGGAGTCGGTCGGCTTGAAATTGATGTCGTTTCAAGGCGGTCACCAGAGATGGAGACAGAGAAGTCCAGTAAGAAGATAGAGGTATCGGAATTGGTCCAGGTGAATTTGAGGCTGGAGCGAAAGGTGTTAGTAAAGTTGATGAACTGTTCAAGCTCCTTGTGGGAGCACGAGGCAGCGCCGATACAGTCATCGATATAGCGGAGGAAAAGGTGGGGGATGGGGCCAGTGTAGCTGCCGAAGAGGGATTGTTCCACATATCCTACAAAGAGGCAGGCATAGCTTGGACCCTTGGGGGCGTCCCATGGCAACCCCCTTAGTCTTTAAGAAGTGGTAGCAGTTAAAGGAGAAGTTGTTCAGGGTAAGGACAAGTTCTGTTAAGTGGATGAAGGTGTTGATGGAGGGGGACTGCTTGGGCCTGTGGGAAAGGAAGAAGCGGAGGGCTTTTAGGCCACCTGCGTTGGAGATACAAGTGTACAGGGATTGGACGTCCAAAATGAAGATGAGGTGTTGGGGGCCAGGGAATTGGAAGTCTTGGAGGAGGTGGAGGGTGTATGTGTGGTGACCCAGATGTAAGTGGGGAGTTCCTGGACTGGGGGGAGAAAACAGAGTCAAGGTAAGCGGAGATAAGTTCAGTGAGGCAGGAGCAGACAGAGACAATGAGTCACCTGAGACAGTCAGGTTTGTGAATTTTGGAAAGGAGACAGAAACGAGCAGTGCCGGGATGGGGATTGATGAGGTTGGAGGCTGTGGGTGGGAGGTGATGAGGTTTTGAACGGTTTGAGAGGTGATGTTTTGGTGGTCAGGATTGGAGTCATGATCGAGGGGCTGGTGGGAGGAGGCATGACAGAGTTGATGCCTGGCCTTGGCAATTTAAACGTCAGTGCGCTATACCACAACTGCGCCTCCCTTATCTGCGGGTTTGATGGTGAGGTTAGGGTTGGAGCGGAGGAAGCGGAGGGCTGCACATTCCATGGGGGAGACGTTGGAGTGAGTGAGAGGGGTGGAGAGGTCGAGGCGATCGATGTCGCGACGGCAGTTGGAGATGAAGAGGTCGAGGGAGGGTAGGAGACCTTGGGGTAGTGTCCAGGAGGATGGGATGTGTTAGAGGTGGGAGAACGGGTCTGTAGAGGGTAGGTTAGACTTTACTGGTTATTAAAAAATTCCCACATACCAAATGTAGATTTACCCCTAAACAGCTGCCCCCAATCTACTTTCCCCAGCTTCTGCCTAATATTGTGGTATTTAACCTTCACTCAATTTAGTACTTTCACCTGAGGACTAGTCTTATCCTTATCCATAAGTAACTTGAAACTTACAGAATTATGGTCACTGTTCCCAAAATACTCCCCCACTGAAACTTCGATCAACTGGCCAGACTCATCCCCCAATACCAGGTCTAGTATGTCCCCTTCCCCAGTTGGATATGTATGTATTGTTTCAAAAAAGTGTCCAGAGCACACCTAACAAATTCCCTCCCATCTAAGCCCCTGGCACTAAATGAATCCCAGTCAATGTAGGGGAAGTTAAAATCACCCACCACAACATCCCTAAATAAAAACTGAAAGAACTGCGGATGCTGTAGATCAGAAATAAAAACAGAAATCGCTGGAAAAGCTCAACAGGTCTGGCAGCATCTGTGAAGAAAACAATCAGAATTAACATTTCGTGTCCATTGACCTGAAACGTTAACTCTGATTTCTCTTCACAGATGCTGCGAGACCTGATGAGCTTTTCCAGCAATTTCTGTTGCTGGAAACAACAACCTTGTTGTTTTTACATTGTTGTGTATACTGTCCATGAATCAGTTCCTCTGCCATCTGCTGGTAGTTGGGAGGCCTGTAGTACATCAAAGTGATTGCATCCTTCCTTTTCCTTAGCTCTACCCATAAGGTCTTGCTGAATGACCCCCCGAACCCCCCACCCCCATACTCCAAGGCATCCTCCCTCAGTACAGCTGTAATATTCTTCCTTATCAGTAACTCCCCCACTTCTTTTACAGTCCTGTCTATCTCACTGGAAACACCTGAATTGTGGAATGTTAACCTGCCAGTCTTGTTCCTCTCTCAACCAAATCTCTGTAATGGCTACAACATCGCAGTTAATCCAAGCTCTAAGTTCATCTACTTTACCTGTCATACTCCTCACATTAAAACAAATACACTTCAAACTGCCAGTATTCAGTAACCTCTCCCTATCCATTTTTCCTCTCAGCCTTATTGGCCGAAGTCTCTAACTCCTCCTCAGTCATTCTATTTTACCTACTGCTCTTGTTCCCACCCCTTGCTACACTGTTTTAAATCCTCTGAGTGGTACCAGCTAACCTCCCTGCCAGGATATTGGTGCCCTTCTAGTTTAGGTGCAACCCATCTTCTTGTACAGGTTCCATTTTTCTGATGATCTAAATACCTGAAGGCCTCCCTCCTACAACAATTCTTGAGCCACATTTTGAACTGTACTATATTCCATTCCTAGCCTCACTGGCATGTGGTACAGGAAATAATCCCAAGATCACAACCCTTGAGGTCCTGCTTTTTAACTTCCCACCTAAGCCTCTGAACTCCCTTTGCAGGGCCTCACCCCTGTTTCTGCCTATATTGTTAGTACCAGTATGGACCACAACCTCTGTCTGCTCACTCTCCCCCTTCAGAAAACCTTGTGCCCACTCAGAGACATCCATTACCCTGGCACGCAAGAGGTAACATACTATCCTGGAGTCTCCCTTGCTGCTATAGAAATTCCTATCTGTGCCCCTGATTGTAGAGTCCTCTCTCGCCACTGCTCACCTACTCTTCGACCCTCCCTGCTGTACCACAGTTCCAAACATAGTGCCACTAATCTGGCTGCTGCTGCTTGCTTTCCCCTGAGAGAGATCCTCTTCAGTAGTATCCAAAATGGTACACCTGCTCGAGAGGGCAATGGCCAGAGGATATTCCTGTACTACCTGGCCCAAGCTTACTTGCCATCCTGGTGGTCACCTAACACTGACATAGCAAGAACTGTCAATGCTGGAGTCAGAGATAACACAGTGTGGAGCTGGAGGAACACAGCAGACCAGGCAGCATCGGAGGAACAGGAAAGTTGATGTTTCGCGTCGGGACCCTTTTTCAGAAACCTAACTCTCCTCTGTTTGTGTAGCCCTTTCTGATGATGTGACCAGCGCCAAGTAAATGTGGTATCCCTGACATTCTCAGCCACATGGATGCTCCATAGTGAGTCCATCTGCAACTCCAGACGTTCCATGCAGCAAATCAGGAGCTGCAGCTCAACACACTTCCTACATACATGGTCGCCATGGAGACTGGAACTGTTTCTAATTTCCCACAGATTTCAGGAGGAGCATTCAACTGGGCAAATTTCTGTTGCCATTGAGAACCTTATTGACTAAAATCAACCTTATCAACTACAAACATTAATCCAGGAACTGATTATACAATCTTACCCACTCGTCACCAAACTCAGGTCTTTCACTGCTATGCTACAAATACAGAAAGAAAGTACTTTACCTCTCTAGCAGACACTATATCAGGAACTACTCACTCAGTCAGCAAAACCTGGTTCCTGTGCACCCAAGCCTTGGTCACTTTTTGAGTCGTGACGTCACCTCTGGAGCTCTGCCCCCAG
Source organism: Ginglymostoma cirratum (assembly GCA_024137785.1). Classification (NCBI taxonomy): domain Eukaryota; kingdom Metazoa; phylum Chordata; class Chondrichthyes; order Orectolobiformes; family Ginglymostomatidae; genus Ginglymostoma; species Ginglymostoma cirratum. Next base: position 44,837,680 of record JAHRHZ010000263.1, read on the forward strand.
ATTCACCACCATGTTTGCTCTGACTGACCCCACTCCTCAGGTATTTATCATGTTGCTGTTCACCCCCATGTTCACTCTGACTGACCCCACTCCTCAGGTATTTATCCTGTTACTGCTACTTCTCTCCCCCCACCCTCCCCAGGTTCGCTCTCCTTCACTCTGTTGCCGGTGCTGTTGGTGTTTGGACTGACCTCCCAGATGGGTGATAATTGCTGGCCCAGCTAGCAAAGCTGACATTACCTCAATGTCTAATAATAACAATAAAATCTGAGTTTTGTGGGACTAATGATGGTGCAGCTTTAAGTACTCACTGTCATTACTCCTCTGCCAGAAGTCACACAACGGCAAGTTATAGTCCAACAGGTTTACTTGAAATCACAAGCTTTCTGAGCAATGATAATGCATGGGGGACGCCATGGCCTTGTGGTATTATCACTGGACTGTTAATCCAAAGACCCACATAACATTCCAGGGACTGAGTTCGAATTCAGCCACGGCAGATGTTGGAATTTGAATTCAATAAAAAAAACCTGGAATTAAGAAGCTAGTGATGACCATGCATCCATTGCAGGTTGTCAGGAAAAATCCATCTGGTTCATCAATGCCCTTTAGGGAAGGAGACTGCCATCCTACCTGGTCTAGCCTACATGTGACTGCAGACCCCCTGTAATGTGGTGGACTCTGAACTGCCCTCTGGGCAATTACAGCCTCTGCCATTTGTACACAGTGATAGCTGTATGACCATTACAATCCATCTGTTGTGGAAGCTTCGCGGTTGCTGTGTCAACTCCTGACAGGGTTGTGGGTGTATTTACATCATATAGACTATAGTAGTTCAAGAAAGCAGTTCACCGGCATCTTCTGTAGGGCAAGTAGGCATGGACAACAAACACATGGCTTGGTAGCAACAGCCTATTACCATGAAATAAAATCCAAATAGAACTCTTTTCCTGTTAGTCCTTTGTTAGGGATAAATTAGTTCATTATTTCAATTTGATATCTTGCTGAAAAGAAGAAAATCCTTGACCTTCTTGGTAGAGTTTGGAATGCACTACCTGGAAAGGTGATGGAAGCAGGTTCACTTGAGGGATTCTAGCAGCCATGGGATGGTTATTTGGATGGAAATGGTATGCAGTGATATGGGGAAAAGGCAGGAGATTGGCTCTAAGATACAGAATGGGTACAAGTACAATGGCCCAATGGCTTCTTTCTGCATAATAATTTTGTCGTTCTGTGAACGATGATATCAACCCCTATAAAGATTTTATTTTGAAAAATAGCTAATAGTTTGAATTATAAGGAGAGGCTGCATGAGCTGGAACTTTCTTTTACTGAAGCTTTGCAGGTTGAGGAGTGACCTTATAGAGGTTTATAAGATCATGAGGGACACAAATAATATGAATAACTAAGGTCATTGACCTAAGGTGAGAGAGTTCAAAACTAGGGGCCATATTTTTAAGAATGAGCAGAGAAAGATTTAAAAGGGCCCTGAGGGGCAACCTTTTCAAACAGAGGGTGGTTCATATGTGGAATTAACTGCCAGAGGAAGGGGTAGATGCAGGTACAGTTAGAAGATTTAAAAGACATTTGGATAGAGACATGAATTGGAAAAGTTCAGAGGCATGTGAGCCAGATGCAGGAGAATGGGACTAGTTCAGTTTAGGAAATCTTGTTGGCATGGATAAGTAGGACAAAGGGTCTATTTCCGTACTGTATCACTCTATGACTGTAGATCTAGAACACCGAGAACACTACCATTTGGAAACATTCCATCAGGTCATATGCTAAAGTTTCTCTTTTTTCCCAATTTGGAGATTTTCAATGGATAAATAAAGGCATTCCATTGGTCAAATTGCCACTTTACATCCATCTGTACAATTTGCACCATTTTCAGACATGACCATTTCTGCTGTATGCCTGGCAAGCCCTAACTTGCTCACTGAGGCACTACACCTGCAGGAACTCAAGAGAGAAATAGATTCCAACACACACGTGCCCAGATCTTTTAACTTATCCACCTGGTTTGTTTGTCATTCAAACAGTCCACTTTCCGAGTGGGCTGTAAGTTCTAAAATAAATGAACAAATCCTAATTTCTAACGTAGAATTGTAAATTTAGAAGTGGAGTTTCTCTTCAATTATGTGAGTAATGTCAATGTATTCTGGGCAGAATCACTTGAACCAACGCAAAAATCAAGGAATTTTAAACATAATTAAGATACAGCCAAAAGCTACATATGTCCGCCGCATTTCCCACAATCATTCAGGCCGGTTCTAGATTAAATTTGTTATATCCAGCTTTGCTGACAGATATAGTTGTGAGATTCCTTCCAGTTGTGGTGATTCAGCCAAGAGTTCATGCCCGCGGTGATGCCAATAAAATACAGCGGACATAGTAAACAAAGCAGTGTAATTTCTGGGCACACTGAGTGCAATCTTCTCACTTTGCCAAAGGTGAAAACTCCACCTCTAATTTTACACTCACACTTATGTCTTCTGATGGAGTCTCTTGTGGAGTACCCCTTATAAGCCTTTCACCTTTTACCTATCCCCGTTAATTTTGGGGAAGTTGAAATTTCCTGCTATTATTACCCTATCCTTTTTACACTTATGAGATTTGCCTCTATATCTGCCTTTCTATCTGTCTCTGACTTTTTGTGGTTCTATAGTATACCCCAAGGAAGTGATTGCTCCCTTTTGATTTTAAGGTCGACCCATATGGCCTCATTTCAGGACCTCTAAGATATTATTCCACAATATTTCAGTAATTAACTCCTTGACCTATATTGTCATATCACCTCCATTTTTATACCTCTACACTCCCCCCATCCCATCTGAAGATTTTATACCCCAGTGTACTGAGCTACCAGGCCTGTCCCTCTCTCAACCATGGCTGGGATAGCAGGGAAAACCCATCTTCATGCATTAATAAACATCTTTGGCTTGTCAAGAGTGTGTGGGAAAACTCTTGCAGTGCAATGGCAGTGTCCTTACCGCTGAGCCAGGAGGTCCAGTTTCACATCTGCCTGCTTTTAGAGGTGTGTAATGACATCTCTGAACCGGCTGATTGGAAAATATCTGTGTCTTGTGATACCTCACCACCCACAATGAATCAATTTGTGAACAATTGGTCAAACATTGATGGAACAAAGAAAGTATTGAATCTGCTTCTATTCCAATCCTGTGACCTGCCTAGCTTTGTGCTTGAACCCTGTTGTTATGCTGAGTTCTTTTTGGCAGCAGACTGAGGGTTAACATTGAAAATTGCACAAAATGCCAAGAACTGAAAGCATGACAATGCATTTGGTTTTATTAACGTGGCTGTGGAGTTACTAATGTAAATCTATTGTAGGGAAATGAAACCCATATTCTATATCATCAAATTATTTTGCACTTTTATCCCTGGAGCAAGTTATTTTATGACAATAAAAGGCATTAGGCAAGAAGTGATATGATTTGAATAACACTAAGATTTGATAAAAGGACTTGACAGATTAATTCAGGTCTAATTTAATCATTATGCTCATGTTTACAAATACAGCTGGAAATCTTTTTACCGTGACCATTTACTTCTCCATGAAAGACAGCACTATGAGGAAGAAAGGTTTTTATTTTAACTACCACCAGTCTGTTTCCTCCTGTTCTGGAGGAGGTGATTTTGCATGAGCACAGTTTGACAGACTTTGGCCACATCTTTATAGTTTACTCAGGTGACCCAGCTTCTTGATTTATGCATTTACACAATGAGTGTGGGAGAGATTATGGGACAAAGAGAGCAATCCCAAAAGAGTTCCTGTCTGAGCAGTTAGCAATGAGTTTGTTTAGGCCCATATCTTGTGGGAAATAACATTTAGAGCAAGTCCCAGAAATCTTTGGCTTAAGAATCAATCAAATATGGACCTTGGGTCTCAACCATCCTTATTGAACAATGGACATCCACATTTTTCTGCAGACCAATTGAGGCAGGTACACGTTGGAAGGACTCGCATGTATGTTTTGGAGGTAGAAGTTATAAATTAGAGGGACTGTAAATAAGGACAGGCGAGGGGTATCTAAGATATACGAGCAGGAGTAGGCCATCCAATCCCCTTCAGATTGCTCCATCATTCAATACTATCACGACTGATCTCCTGCCTGTCAATTCCATTTTCACGCCTATACCCATATTCTGAATGATTTAAAAAAAATCTACCTCAGCTTTAAGTATGTGCAGTGGTGGATCATTCACAGCCTTCCTGGCAGAGAATCAGCACTGGCCAGAAACAGCTAACTGATCAGTTGTCTTCTTTGCTGGTTCATGTATCAAACCTTGTGTTGGATCTTCCTGTCCAACAGCAGTGATCGTTTTCAAAAATAATCCCGTGGATGATGCAAGAAGATGGAGCACTTTAGTTTGTGGCAACATTGTATGCATCTATTCTCATCCACAAATTAATTTCATCCCTTCCCCAGTGAGTATATATTAATTACTTAGACTTTGAGGTTATTCTACATCTGGAGACACCTGAGATGAATAAAGCACATGCTTACGTTTGTTTTCGCAGCTCCTGTTCTTCCTGCCTGCCTCAGGCATTGTGCAAGGATTTTACAGGATGACAACCAATCTTCTTAGCTCCATGATGATCACACCTTCCTTGGCCATCAAGCCCTGGAGTGGGACTTGAACCTGGAGCTTTTGAATCAGAGGCAGAAGTGGCACTCATTGTATCACAAGACCTTTTGAGTTTGCACCATGAGTAATGATAACTAACATTTTATAAAATAACAAAACACCACAAGGCATTTTATATGAAAATTGCTACATTCTGAGCAGAGTGGGATTATCTGGGATGACTAAAAGCATATGAAAAGAGATTTGTGACCCCTTTTTGTGATGTTTCAGAGACTGTAATGAGGCAAAAAGCTTGAGGAATTCTATAATGCAGTGCAGCACCCTTTTGGGCAGTTCAGGACCTTTCCCTGCATTAATGGTTACATAAGTGCAAGTTGTTGCAGTGGAAGACTCTTCTATAGATGATGTTGAATATTGGAAGTTGTTGTTCCATAATATAAATGATTATTGTTCAGTGGTCCTCAGGATGGGTCACTCTACACATACCTATTTCATGCAGGGCTATGTGCTCAGGTCTGCTAAGTGGGACATTGCCAAGTTAGTGAAGAAGAGACACTGAATGCATTTAAGAAGCAGGTAGATAGATGATGAATTAATAATGTGTTAAAGGGTTATGGAGAGCGGGCAGAAAAGTGGAGTTGAGGCTGAGAAGCGGTCTGCCATGATCATATCAAGCAGTGGAGCAGGCTTAAGGGATTGAATTGCCTACACCATTTCCTAGTTCTTATGTTCTTAGTGTATCACAAAGGAAAGTCTATGACCAAGGTTGGAAGGCCATTACAAAAATCAATAGAAAAATAGGGGATAAGGCCATGGCAATTTAAATAATTAACAAAAGCACTATTCTTTCTACATATTAGCCCTTGGTCAGACCAGATCTAGAAAATGAATCAGGTTTCAGATTCCTTGGCAGGTGAGAGATGTAGAGACTGAAAAATATGCAGAAGAGGACCATTAGACTAATCTCAAGGGTTTTTAGCTTTTAAAGAAGATGCTTTGAGTAAATGTGATTGAGATCTTAAAGGTATTGTCCTGGATTTTGTTGCCGAAACGACAGTAAAACTGTCAGTATTCCCTGTCATTAGGCCTCTGAAACAGATAGAGTTCTGTCATCCATACATGGGCAACTAAAAGCAGGAAGCCAGATGTTGGAGTCAATGATTTAATATTTCTCCATAGAGTGCAGTGTTCAAGCGTGTCAGTCCACCGACAATTAGAAATCGCTGAACGGATGGACACCTCCCTGTTAGGCTATTAGAATGACTGACAAAAATTTGTGAAAATGTCATGCCTCGTGGAATGTTTTAATAGGATTTTATTAACCAGCCCTACTGGCCTTGAAATAGAAAATTTCTGAATAGGAATGTTACATTCCTACATGATGACCTGAAAAAAAGTACACATATCTGTAAATTTAAAAACAAACATAATTATTTGTGATATTTCAGCTTTTACCTTAATCCTATGTGTATGTTCCATTCTTCTACTCTGCTTTCTGTTGGATTTTTAACTCCAAGTGAAGGTTAATTAGTGCATTTTAGCCGTCTGTAAGAATACTTGAATATAATTGGCTGCTTACTCTGCTTGATGTTGTAACTATGGCTGGATACCTGGAGATCTCCTAGAATGGTTGCCAGATTCAAATTAACACTGGGGAAAGGGCAATCTAGCCAGTGATTACTAGATCATTTGTGGGCGGCTTTCTTTGAGATCAGTAGAGAGTGCCATCAGGTGGGAACCCTGGGCCAATAAAAATTGGCAAGGGTACTTGAACTAGATAGGTTAGAGAGGACTGAGGGCCATAAGCATAAATGACAAAAATATAGAGTGAGACTAAGATGCTGGGAAGCCTCTCTCAAAAGGACAAGCAATAACGTCAAGGTGTCAGTGTGTATAGAAAGTGCCTGCAGTTTCATTGCAATTAATTTGAAGGAGTCAAGCTTTTGATAGTGACAACGATTTCTAAAATGAGAGGACAAGCGGATAACTGGGCACTTTGCCACCTGCGCAGGATGGTTTAGAGACGCTCGCTTGATTGCTTTCCAGGACCGAAAGAGAATTTCTAAAAGATTGCTTTGCCTTACATTGGATGAAACTTTTCTTTTCCTCAGTTTTTTATTCTTGAGTATTGTGTGACCCTTTTTAGTGGAGAAATGAAGTAGAGATGGCACGCACAAATGACACCTTAATGGGGCTTGCTTGACAAGCTGGTCTTGCCCTGTTCATTTTGTGGCACATTGGCAGGTTTGAATGGCTCCAGGCCATGGTGCCCCTGATGCCTGAGTTATGGGCTCCTGCTAAATGCACATCTTTTACAGATCATTCCCATCTGCAATTGATTTTCCCTGAAGCAAAAGGTCCCTACCACCCCACTCACATTGCAGAAGAAGCCTTAAATGTGTGACCTGTGCTCCATTTATAGAAGGAAAAGTAAAGCATGTTGATTCTCATCGAGGTCCAGTGATTGACAGGTTTGAGAACGGAGGGCTCAGAAATCAAAAGCAAATATTTTAATACTTCAGAATCAAAATCGCAACTGCCGCTCTTTATTCTTAATGACCACTCAGTAATTTTGGCAGGAAGAAAATACATGGAGCCTCACGGATTTTCAAGCAATCTCAGATGAGATGAATGATTGTCATTTTCTGGTCATTTCAACGCCTGATTCTGTCATCTTTATGAGGAATGGCGCCACAGATGTTTTGAATGAATCCTACAAAAATGTAAATGTTTAAGGTATTCTGAGCAAGAGATTTCACAGTTGGTTTCTGGTGATCACTTTGCAGAGATTGATCAGCTGAAAGCTGATGACAGGTCCCATTCTTGCACGGTATTCCCCTTATTATCATCTACAGGTTTTCTTGTTGCCTTTTTGTAAATATGTGAGTTGACAATGTATCTAACGATCTTGCCCCACTGCAATAATCTTTCTGATTTTCTAAATTCATTCTCTGATTGTGCCCCTCACTGGCAAGGCCTCATTAAAACAGACAAAGCCCTGAGGGGAAGTGCTGCAACACCTTGCTTTTACATTAAAGTCCTGAAGGAGCTTTATAAGGTGGAAAGTGGGAGAAAGCTTGAACTGGGCAGCAAATCTAAAATGCATGGTCCAAAGTCTCAGGTTAAGGCCAATAAGTCTCAGGTCAATCATTCAGCACCGAGTTGAGGAGAAATCACTTCACCCAAAGAGCTGTGATTCTTTTTCGGAGCCCTGTCTCTTATAAATGCTCTATTGATAAATATATTTAAGCCTGGGCAAAGTGATTCTTGGGCTCTCAGGGAAACAAGGGATGCTGGGAAAAAGTAAGAAGGTGGAGCGTAACTCCAAGATGATGGCCATTATTGTTCTGAATGATGGGGTAGAACCAATGAATAAACATAGAATCTTACAGTGTGGAAGCAGGCCATTCAGCTCATTGAGTCGTCACTTACACTCCGAAGAGCAACCCACCCAGACCCACGCTCCCTCCACCCTACCCTTGTAACCCTGTATTTCCCATGGCTAATCCACCTAGCCTACACACCACCGGACACTATAGGCAGTTTAATGGCCAATCCACCTAGCACGCACATCTTATTGACTGTGGGAGGAAACCGGAGCATCTGGAGGAAACCCACGCAGACACGGAGAGAATGTGCAAACTCCACACAGGCAGTCACCTGACAGTGGAATTAAACTAGAGTCCTTGGTGCTGTGAGGCAGTAGTGTTAGCCACGTCGCCACCGTGCCACTACTTCTATTTTTTTTGCCCCTGTGTCAGCACTTATTGCCCAACTATTTGTTGCTCTGTAGGCATGGTAAGCCTTCATCTTGAGCTATAAAATTTTGGTACAACTGAATGGCCTGCTTGGCACTGAGACTGAATTCCAGTGGTGTTGGACAGGAGTCATGTACAGTATATAAAGTAGTATAGTATATAGGAGTCACGTTTATAGAGCAGGCATACCAACTTAAAGAATGTCAATGAATGTTTTCGACTTTTCACCAAATCCTACAGCTTTTACTGTTCCCAGCCTGTTAGTTCCAGATGTTATTTTAAGTTGCTTAACTGAAGTTTAAGTATTTTCAATCAAACCCTCAGTGCTTTGAGCCCAACAACAAAAACAAACACTGCAGAGTTGTACCCCTACAAATGTTGTAATACGATCTTATTTGCTGCCGCATTTTTCTATCCAGGAGGAGGCCGTTTTACTGTTCCCTGACAATTTGGTGAAACTGGAGACGTAGTGAGCTCATGTTTGCAAAATTCCGGTTGACTTCATTTCATTCCCCCTATTTAGGGAAACCTCAATGAAGGTGAAGACGTCATGGAGGCCAGTGCCAAGGTTGAATTATTCTAAATGAGAAGACCATTACAGAACAGTGATAGTTGGAAATGAACATACTGGTCATACTGGAGCTCTATATAGTTTGAGTTAGACCAATTTGTGTCATTCATCAGTCTCTCAAGTTTTTCTTTGAAAGGGATGAGATAGGAGAAATATTAATATAAGTCAATAAATTGTAGATAGTGAACCTCATGTGGATTTTCTTTTTAATGTCTATATTGTCGAGGAAGGAAAAATGTAGGGAGACATTGCTTCAAAGAGGAATGAGGCAAATGTGGCCATGGGCAAAAATATGAGAAATATACCACATAATAACAAAGAGATGTGGGAACTGTGTGAGCGTGTGAGAAGGGGAGAAACTTCTTCACCCAGAGAGTGGTGAGACAGTGGAATTTTTTCTCATGAAAAATGGTTGAGCGCAAAACATTGAATGAGCTTAAGAAAGAGTTAGATCTAATTCTTAGGGATAAAGGGTCCAATGGTACAGGGAGAAAGCAGGAACAGGGCACTAAGTTGGCTGATTAGTCAGGATCATATTGAGTAAAGGAGCAAGTTCGATGGGCCAAGCAGCCTACTCTTTGCTCCTATATTCAATGTTTCTAAGTTTCTGTGTGTGTGTGTGTGTGTGTGTGCACGTGCTTGTGTATGTCTGTGTGCTTGTGTGTATGTGTGTGTGTGTCTGTGTAGGTGGGGCAGCATGGAGAGGTAGGAAGTTGTAGGAGGAGGAAGCCTGAGGTTTTAGTATCTGGGATATGTTGAGGTCCTGCTGGATCTGATGGCAGACTTGTTCGGATTTATTTTCCGTTTCTTAGCCAGAGGCTGGAAGAATACTAGCAGCAGCACTGAGAGCAAGAGCACAGTTAGACCTGGGAAGAATAGATGAGCTCAAGCATGGATTCAGAATGCTGTCTTTGTCAGTGGCACCAACACCATGAACAAACTTTAAAAATTCTGCAATGGGTAGGGAGTAAGCCAGAAGTTGTTAGAGATATGAATTGCAAAGATAATGGAAAGGGGCAAACAACAAGGCTTGCTGGTTAGATTTTCAGGATCTAGAGAGGAAGGAAAACAGTAGGACCTCCAAGGAAATAATTTCTGGATTACTGACAGAGTTGGTGAGACTCAGAAATAGTGAGACATGGAGGATGTGCAGTTTGAGGGTTTCAGGTTCTTGGGGCAGTGGAACCAGTTCTGTAACAGAAGGCTCCAATTTGAAAGAAATGTGTTACACCTCCAAACTGTGAGCAATATCTTCATGGAGAAGTTCATTAGCGGTTAAGGAGAGTTTAAATTGGCAAGGGAAATGGGCACTAGGGCACAGAAGTAGAAAGGAGGATTACAGTGCAGAAAATGAAAGCATAAATTGTTGTGTATGATTATGATAGGATAAACATGGAATGTGTTCGGGAAAACTTTCTTGATCTGCATGGTCTCTGGCCAAAGTGAGAAGGAGGACGTCGCTGATATTTGGGAATAAGGCATGCTAAGATGAGCGAGTGCCGATGAGAAAACACTTGGGTATGAATGATCATCCTATCATAAGGTATCGAGTAGTATTGCAGAAGAGCAAGGAACAATCTGAGGAAGAAAACCTAACCTAGAGAAAGAGATCATTTCCTTTGATCATCAGGTCACAGATGGCGATGTTTGCTGATGCCTGCACTACATTCAGCACAATCACAGCTCCTCAGATACAGAAACAGACCATATACATATGCAGCAAGACCTAGACAAATGGCAAGTAATATTTGCTTCACAAAAATGCCAGGAAATGATAACCTCCAACAAAAGAGTCTCTAACCACTAATCCTTGACATTCAATATTATTACCGTTTCTGAATTCCACACTATTAACTTCCTTAGTGTTGCCATTGACCAGAAACTGAACTGCACCAGCCATATAAATACTGTTGCTCCACAAGCAGGTCCGAAGCTAGGAATTCTGCAGTGAGTAACTCTTCTCCTGTCTCTTCACTGCCTGTCTGCCATCTACAAGGCACAAGTCTCGAATATGATGGAATATTCTTCACTGGCCTGGATGTGTGCAGCTTCAACAACATTCAAGAAGCTTGAAAGCATCCAGCGCATAGCAGCCAGTTTGATTAACACCACATTTATTACCTGCAATATTCACTGACTTCACCACTGACACAAATCAACAATATTGTATACTGTCTACAAGATGCACTGCAGTAATTCAGCATGGATCCTCCAAGATCACCTTCCAAACCTACAAATTCTACTGCCTAGCCTGGCATGGGCAACAGATGCATGGGAACACCACACCCACCTGAAAGTTCTTCACCAAGCCACGCATCAACCCAACTTGGAACTAAGTTGGCATTTCTTCACTGGTTGCTGGGTGAAAATCCTAGAACTTCCTTTCTGACAACACAGTTGGAAATCCCTATATCCCAAAGACCGCAGCAATATGAGAAGAACTGATTATCGACTTTAGGAGATAAAGGAGGATGATGCACCTTTATCTATATCAACGAAGCCGAGGTGGAGAGGGTCGAGAGTATTAAGTTCCTAGGAATGAAGACAACCAACAATCTGCCCTGGACCTCCCACATAGATGTGAATATCAAGAACGCACAACAATACCTCTTCTTCCTCAGGTGGCTTAAGAAATTTGGCATGTCCATATGACCCTCACCAACCTTTAAAGCATTCTATCTGGGTGCATAATGTCCTGGTATGGCAACTGCTCTGCCCAGGACTGTAAGAAACTACAGGGAGTTGTGTGCACAGCCCAGACCATCATGGAAGCCAACCTCCCATCCATGGACTCTATTTACACTTCCCGTTGCTGCAGAAAGGCAGCCAACATCATCCAAGACCTCTCCCATTCGATAATACTCTCTTCCAACCTTTTCCGTCAAGCAGAAGATACAGAACCTTGAACACATGCACCAACAGGTTCAGAAACAGTTTCATCCCTGCTGTTATTAGATTGCTGAATGGACCCCTCTAATTTCAATTCTAGCGTTGATCTTGTATTGTGCGCCTCCTTTGCAGTTGTAACTTGTATGCCTCGCTCTGTCTAAGCACCCTATGATCTGTATGTCCTTGTTTGCTATGATCTGCCTGTATTGTTCACATAACAAAACTTTTCACTGTACGTAGGTACAAGTGATAATAATAAATCAAATCACATCAGGTATTTCACCATCACCTTCGCCTGGGCAATTTGCAGGACAATAAATGCTTAGCCTGCGACACCCACATCCTATGAATGAATTAAAAATGGTCAATGCAATGAGAAGGGAGTTAACCTGGATAAAATTGAGCCATCAGCTGGCAAGGGAAACTGGCCAATGGCTGATTTTTGAGGAGGACATTCTTCGGATTTAGGTGCATACATTGTGAAGGGTTTGAGAACCAAAGCTAAGGCTCCTTAGCTGACAGCAGACACATGAGGAAATATGATAAAATGAAGTGGGAGAAGTATAATGCATGTTATGTGGATGTTTTGAGCCAGAATCAGGTCCATCACAATAGGTTGAAAGAAGATGAGAAGAGGGAATAAGATTGGGGTAACAAATTAGCATTGGTAAAGGTTTGGCAAGCAAACAGAAAACAGCGAATATGGATATATGAGATAACAAGGTGTGGAGCTGGATGAACACAGCAGGCCAAGCAGCATCATAGGAGCAGGAAAGCTTGACGTTTCGGAAATCACTCCTAAATCAATGCCAAAATTGGGCACTGGATCAGCTTCAGGAGAAGTCACAAGCTGCCCATTTCCCAGCCTCGGTATGCTGAGCCAATTGCAATTTACCGTTTCCACTGCTCAAAGACAGCTGACAATTCTTGAACCTTACTAGTCTGATTACTGCTCGGCGCTTCTACAACAACAGTAAATTGCATTTATATAGCTGCATTAAGACTGTTAGCCATGCCAAGGCACTTTGTAGGAATATTATCAGATAAATTTAGGAAAGATTAACGAACGTTCTGCGAAAGAGTTATGTTTTAACGATTGTCCAAAACAAATGGAGACTCGAGAACATTTCAGAAGGGAATTCCAGAGTTTAGGAACAAGATAATTGAGGGCATTGTTGATGGACGATAAAACGGGGAGGGTTGGGGGGCGGTGCACAAGTTGGCAGAACTGGAAGCGTAGAGTCTCTCGCAGTTTGCCTCTTTGCTTTTGTTCGTAAATTTTCTGTGGCAGAAGTTAGGTTCTGTTAGCAAAGAATGCGAGTTCTTTTGGCTGTTCACCATGTGCAGAATTGTAAAAAAAGACAAAAAAAAACTTGCACTTTCACAGCTTTTTTCACAGTGTCCGGGTATTTCAAAGTACTTCACAGCCAGTAAAGTACATTTTTTGAACTGTGGTCAATGTACTAATGCAAGAAACATGTTAGCTACTGAAATTTGCATTGAGCAAGCTTTCCCAAACAGCAATGTGAAAATGACCAGAAAATCTGTTTTTTTTTGTTTCTGATAGAGAGATAAATACCAGAGTGAGGAAATAACTGTATCCATTTAATTTGTGGTACATAATACATTCTTCCGAGAAGCAATGCAACAAAGCACTGAACAGATTAATTCACTGTAGCACAGGAGCACAAGAAAGTGCAAAAATGCAGTGGAGGCAGAATTGAATTAGCCATTTTGTAAGCACTAGAGACCCTTAAACTGTATCTTGGTTGCAGGTACATGTGGAGCTGATCAATGTGCAAAATAATTCAGGGGCTGATTTATGCCCAGCTCTGATGCCCCACTTGTCTTTGACAACAGGACTGACTGTAATTTCCTCCTATGCTTTGAGAACTCTACTTCGGGACAGACGCAAGTTCTTCAATATCCTATAGGCATACAGACTATTTGTCTATTCCACATTCCCTGACAAAAGTAGTATAAAGAAACACTTGATTGTTATACCCTGTGAATCAATCAAAAGTTTACTTTTGTTTCAAGTAGTTTTTAAAACCTGCCTTCTCTGTTCTGCGAAAATAGGCAATTACAACTTCCACGTCGACATAATCATTTGGAAATAATATGGCTGCAGGTAGCGAGTTCATTATTTAACCATTAAGTGCCATGTATTTCTTCCATTTTGTTTTGTTACACCCCTTCACTGTATTTCAACAACCTTGGAAACAATTTAGTACATTTTTGAGAAACAATTGGATTTTGTTTGTTGAAAGGGGACAACCATTGCCTGGATTAGTTAGCTGTATAGGGTGTTTTAACGCTTAGAATGAAAATCCCACATGTGCGAATGCATGGATTAGGGCTAATGTTTTCAAGTTTGCATATTCCATATTACATTAAACACAGATGTAATATTTTAGCATTTTTCCAATTCTAGCCTTTCAAAATCAATGTGTGTAAAAAAAAGACCAGCATTCACTGTCAAATGATGATAGGACATTATGACTAAAATACCAATGAAGGTAATTATTAACAAGTGAATCTTACTAAAACAAGCTCAGCTGTCATATGCCAAATTTTCCCATGTGTCTTTGATGTAACTAGGTGACATATGATGTAAGGTTTAATATCTCCTGTGTTGTTTAACCACATTTAATCTCACATCTCCCATATATTTTCTGTTAAGTTCAAACCCATTGTGATTTATGCGGCAGTGGGGAGCCATTGAGATTCACTATGTTGTAAGCTGAGAGGGGCTTTAGCATTTGAGAGGAATGAATCATTTTTACAAACAACAGCAGCGGCATTACATTATTGAGCTTGCATGAAGCACCATTATCAAATATGACCAAAACTGGGCAATGCATCACATATCATTGATAAATAAATTATCTTGGGCAAAACTATCATGTTTCTGACTTGTTAAAGAAATAATGACATGAGAGGATGGGATGGGGGGAATATAGAACCACAAAATCCCTACAGTGTGGAAAGAGGACTTTCATCCCATCAAGTTTGCACCAGTCCTCTGAAGAACATCTCAACCAGACCCAGCACTACACCTTATCCCCTTAAGCCGGATTTACCCTGGCTAATCCACCTTACCTTCACACCCCTGGACACATTAGGCCAACTTGGCATGGCCAATCCACCTGAGCTGCACACCTTTGCACTGTGGGAGGAAACTGGAGCACCTGGAGGAAACCCATGGAGATAACATGCAAACTCAACATTGGCAGTGGAGGCCACACATCTTGCCGATGCCAGAACATTTTGGAACCTGATCGTGCCGCTCCTCCACATCAATTGCCCAGAATGTTTAAACTTGCAAAAGATTGATTTGCACTGCTGACTGCAATATGCCCAGGGTCACACAGAGTCCTGGGCCATGTCCTATCTAGTGACTTACTCCTGGAAATATTACATAGCTTCATCTCTGATGCAGCTCAGACATTAACCAGCGTAACTGAACAGAGCATCCCAGCTCACAGCCCGATCCTGTTGCTATCTTGTCATCAGTCAACAAACTTATTGAAAGGCTTGAGACCATTAAAAACCGAATCGCAGTCAAGAAAAAGATGTATGCGTTCTCTTTTTGTCCGCCTTCTTCTGGACATCACCTGGCGTGAGGCAACACTGGTGCCTTTCCATCACATAGCTGCAGCACTAAAGACCTGACAGCAGCGAGGAGAAATGCACCTGACTTTGCTGCTGACCTAAAGACCAGGGTTCGTCACTTATTTCAAACCCAGTCCATACATTTCCTGATTGGGCTGAGCCACCATAAAATGTTAGCACATAGAAATAGGCTCAGGAGAGGGTCATTTGTAGCACTGTTCAGTTAGGTAGTGGTTCATCTTTTATCTTAAGTCCATTTTCCCATCCTCGTCCCTTTGAAAAAATGGCATTTTATTACACAAACACTTATTCAATTATTAGTAAGACCTTGGGTAGTGTTGTAGAACAGAGGGACCTAGGGGTTCAGGTACATAATTCTTTGAAGTCTGCGTCACAGTTAGACAGTATGGTTAGAAGATGTTTAGCACGCTTGCCTTCATTGCTCAGACCTTTGAGAATAGGAGGGGGTAGTCATGTTGAGGTTGTACTGCATGTTGAGGTTGGTGAGGACTGTTCTGCAGTAGTGTGTCCAGTTTTGTTTGCCCTGTTATAGGAAGGATATTATTAAGCTAGAGAGGATTCAGAAGAGATTTACCACAGTGTTACCAGGCATGGAAGGTTTGAGTTATTAAAAAAAGGTTGTATTGGCAGCGACTGTTTTCCACTGGAGTGTAGGAGGTTGAGAGGTAACTTTATAAAATCTTGAGGGGTAGGTTAACGGTGGGTATCTTTTCCCTAGGATGGGGGATTTCAAGACTAGGGGGCATATTTTTAAGGTGAGGGGAGAGATTTAAAAAAGGTGCGAAGGGCATATTTTTTACACTGAGGTTCGTTCACGTGTGGAATGAACTTCCTGAAGAAGTGGTAGGTGAGGGCAGAGGTACAATGTTAAAAAGACACTTAGATAAGTACAAGAAGAGGAGAGCTTTGGAAAGATATGGGCTAGGAGTAGGCAGGTGGGCGTGGTTTATTTTGGAATTATGTTTGGCATGGATTGGTTGGCCTGAAGGATCTGTTTCTGTGCTGTATGACTCTATGACTATGACTCTATGAAATGGATCTGTCAGAAGGCACAGGTTAAACCATTACATTTGCATGAGATCGGCCTAAGTGATTCACCATTTCCTAGTAGCTTCAATACCAGCAGTGTCTGTTTCATCCTCTTTTTCATGATCTTTCTCATCCTTCTGAGCCACAATAGGACAGTTTCTGTCAGAACTTTAAAAAACAGAGAGAGAGAGAGAGAGAGGGAGGGGGTGGGGGAGAGAGAAAGAGAGGGAAACCCAAGACAGAAAGAGAGCAAAAGAGAGACCGACAGACAAAATTAAAAAAACTCCATCATTTTGTTAATTCAAGTTTTAAAGTAAGACTTGTTGTAAAAACATGGAAAAATGTAAGAATTTCAGAAATAAAGCAAGCTCCACAGAAGGTACAGTCAGAATTCTGCAGATACTGAAATCCAAATTAGAACAGAGACACCAAAACCTCAGTGAAATAACTAACTAACATCAATTACCACTGAGAGTGCACTCTCAAATCAGCTTTAATATTTCATTGTTTCTTGAATATAGTTACAGTAACATTGTTATATTGTGACAAACTGCAATGAACATGTGTTTTTTTTTGTATGGAGATGTACAGTGAGGCTAATTTGCATTATTTAATAATAGTTAAGTTGACCAAATAACCTCTTTTTATTTTTTGGCTAACATTGGTAACAGAACAATTGCTGAAGATTTGACAACCGGCCGAATGGTTTCATTGTCTGCTTCACCCTTCTATAATTCTGAGTTTTAAATACTGGAAAAAAGATGGCAGAGCAGTCACCTTCTGAAAAAAATGATTAAATTACACGATTTAACCCTTCATTAGAAATGGAAGTGAGCAGGTATGCAAGGCCCTTTTAAAAAAATTATTTCACTGTATATGGGCATCGCTGTCTAAGCCAACATTTGTTGCCTATTCGTAATTCCCTTGTGAAGGAGGTGGTGAGCTGCCTTTTTGAACTGCTGCAGCCCCTTTGCTGTAGATAGACCCACAACACCCTGAGGGAAGGGGAATCCAGGATTTTGACCCAGCGACACCAAGAGAACAACAAGACAGTTCCACAGCAGGAAGGCGAAATAAAACCTGAAAGTGCTGGAGAAACTCAGCAGATCTGGCAGCAGCCACGTCGAGAGAAACAGAGTTAATGTTTTGAGTCCAGTATGACTCTATTTTGGACCTGAAGTGTCACTTGGCATGAAACTTGCTGGTATTGATGTTGCATAGGCCTAATGCCCATGATCTTTGAGATAATAACAGGTCTCCCATTTCTAATTATGAACAGAAATCTGAACATCTTGTGATGTCTTCACATTCATATTAAGTCAGTAACTGTCCGATCTGCAGACTAAAGGCCTGAGGGGTGGCACAGTGGCTCTGTGGTTAACACCACTGCTTTACAGTGAGAGTGACCCTGGATCGATTCCAGCCTCGGTTGACAATCTGTTTGGAGTTTGCATGTTCTCCCCGGGTCTGCACAGGTTTCCGTGGGGTGCTCTGATTTCCTCCCACTGTCCAAAGATGTGCAGGTTCGGCAGGTTAGCTATGGTAAATGCAGATAGAGTCCGTCTGGGTGTGACGCTGTTCAGCGGGTTAGGGCCTAATAGCCTCTATCTGCACTGTAGGGATTTTATGTGTGGGGATGGGTGTAGCAGCCAATGAGGAAAGCTTTCTCAATCACAAGCTGATGGGCAATCTTTTCAGCCTGTCAATGGCCTCAACAATAGAGTCCTACCTGTCAGCCAATCAAGGGTAAATCTTCAGGAGATCCTACAGAAGGAAGAGAAGTGGTTTTCTTTTGCTTGAGATAGGAATTGAGACGAGAGGGAGAGTCAGGAAGGTGAGAAGCAAGAATAGAGGAGTGGTGCTCAGGGGTCTCTACAACACCCCGTCCCTAACCATCCTTGCCTGATTGCTCCCAGATGAGGGCAAATAGACCTTTCACCTCACCATCTCCCCTACCAGCAAACCCGACAAACGGGATGGTAAAACCACCCGTCTTTCTTGCCTGCAGCTGGGGAGGATGGTAATCAGGATGGAGGTGAGTTGCGGCTTTTAATTGGCCACCAAATGTTTTCAATAAACTGATAAGTTAAGAAAGTCCCCAGTGGCCTTTCTCCCCCATTTAATTGGTGATGTGTTGAGAAAGGGCAAGTATCTCTCCAAGGCCAATTCACCCAGCAATTTGCCCTTCTTTCCAGCTCCAGGGAGGAGGAAACTCTAGCCTAAGCTCTAGAATTCCCTCACTAAATCTCTCCACTCTTGCTCCTCAAACAAGACACTCTTTAAAACCCACCTCTTTGGACACTTATCTTAATATCTCCTCATGCAGTGAGGTGTCAAATCCTTTTGGGTAACATTCCTGTGAAACACCATGGAACATTTTATTGTGAGAAAGATGCAATATAAATGCAGGCTTTTGAAGTACCTGTCATTCAGAGAGTATTAGAAATCAATAAGTTACAGCTAATCATGTCCCAATATCATATGCTGTGCCTTGGAGGCACTGTACTATATTACACCATCAAACCCTGCCTCTAAACCCTGTTAAGGAGTTATAATGCATCTGATGTACACTGAGCAATCTGAATTCATTGATTTTTTTTCTCCAACTTCCAATTGTTTTTCTCATTACCTAATTTTGACTTGATGACATCAGAACTGGAATCAAACTCTTCATTTACCTGGTTGACATGCCACTAATTTAACATATTTAAGGTTGCTGAATGATCAGGTCTTGCAGATGATCTTTGCAAGAAACAGAGATATTTCATTTGTAAATATAAAGTGGACAAATTAAAGTTTGGCTGTGCCTTCAGAGAGAACAAACCAGTTTTTTTTCATAACTTGAAGGTAAGAAAAATTCAGTGGTCACTTATTAGTTACACAAAGAGGTCTTTTTTTTAGAAACTGGATTTCAAAACATTTTAGTGGGGCATGCTCGGACCGGGCTCCTTTGAAAAGAGAAACAATAAATACCCAGCAACAGGGTTTGGATTAGTTTAAGTGTCAGTTTGTCGTAGACTTGGTGAGCAGTTGGGGCAAACATCCAAAAAGCCTATAAGTAAACTTTCTTTTTTAATTGGAAAAATATTAGCCCTCAAAGACTTTGAAAAAAGAAAAAAAAGCTTCTCACGTTAAACAAAGACCTAGGTCCAACTGACCATCTACCAAATGGGGGATCATCACATTTGACAGCAACATAACGTCATTGCCAAAAGCCAAAAATATAATTAATGAGAAAACTCACCTCATCCCACCCTAAATCTACAGACTATGTGCCCTTTTGCTTATATTTTTCAATCATGTTATTCTTAAGAAGATTGTCAATTCTATCTAGCCATCCCAAATATAAGTGAATGTAATTACTTGGATTTAAGGGGGGTTAGTTTGAATTTCCATATTATTAATTTACAATCCATTTTTCCACATTGTAGAGGATATGTTTGTCATAACGCATACATTTTTGCTTTCTTGTTCATTGATGAAACTTGGCATGAGTTTCTTTCACCTTACACATAGTCACATTCAAGAATTAAGCATCAAAGAGATTAACTTTGTCATACTTCACACTTGTGACAACTGGTAGAATAGTAGTGCTTAATTTCCAGTGTGCTACTCCCACCGGGTCAGTCCAACTTCTAAATCTTTTCCCTGGATAACACCACCCAAACCTGACCTATAAGGACAAGGATACCAAGTCTTTGGGAATGCTTTTGTTCTCAAGATCATGTCCCACCGCCTGACAGTGCTATATGTCACCCAGCTGGGACATTCTTCACCATCCCCTCATCATTACTGAGGGACCTGCTGTCGAACAGCACAGCGGGCGCATCTGATGTCAAGGACTACAAGATTCAAGCAGGCAGTTGACAACCACCTTCTCAAGAGCAATGATGGATGGAAAATAATTGCTGGTCGTTTCCCGAAAATGATTTAAAAATGAACACTTATGCAATGGTTTGATTCTTCCCCTTGTTGAAGCAAGAGTTAGTTTGTCACATTAAGTGAATGTACTCCATTTAAGACCATTATTATTATTTTGCAAAACATTATTCCTTTTCTCGTACATTTATAAAGATTTCTTTCTATTTCTGTTTATCACTAGTTAAGTGCATCTGTGTCTAATAAATACCAGGCAAATGATTGTGCCCTTACTTTAATAATACAGCTGTGTAACATTGAATGGAAGAGGATGTCCTGTTTTCTGTTACACTAACAAATTCCACTGACAGATTATCGCTGTGATCAAAGCTTATGTAATGCATTACATTTGCTCAAGTAAAGAGTTAATCAGGGATGGAATCTGGCTTTAAATATTCTCAGTGCATTTTGCACCCTACGATGTGCCTAGGTTCTGTTGTTAGGAAGGCTGTTTTAATGATGTTCAATCATGTACTGTAACCTTCGTCAGCCCCTACCCCCAAATTATCCCACCAATAACACATCTTTCCCAGCTCCTAAGGTAAAGTGGTGTCTTTGCTAGGCCAGTGATCAGTTTGCAGAGTGAATGGAGGCAGGTGGGAGGGGGTGGGGGGACGAAATGTCATTTTGATGAATGATTCACTGTTACCATGCCAAGAGAAATGATGAGAAAATGTAAAGGCATTATCGTCCAGCCCGTCCACTTTGCTTATTGAAAATTCTTGCTATAGCCCTCGGGTTCTGGCTGCCGTGAGGTTACACTTGAAGTTTTGTTAGCGTGGAACTAAAGGTCTTCTCTTTCTCTGTCCCTGTCCACATGTTTAGCCAGCTGAGAAGTGCCACAGAAAATGTCCCTTGTGGGAAGTCCACGAGCCATAAAATTGGCTCTGAGTCAATCAATGCAATTCATGGATTCATGGTCAAGCAAACCTCTGCCAATCAGCTTTAACACAGGCCCCCAAAATTGCCCATGAGTCAAACAGGCTGTGACAGGAGTAATATGCCCGTAAACCAATTGCATTTAATTCCTTAGTTCATGTCAACTAGTTACAATTCGTCAGAACAAAAGCAAGGCGATGTCTTATTGGTATCATCACTAAACACGTAATCCAGGAACTCAGCTAATGTTCTGGGAACATGAGTTCAAATCCTGCTATGGCAGATGGTGCAATTTGAATTCACTAATAAAAACAAAAATCAGGAATTAAGAATCTACTGATAATCATGAAACCACTGTTGATTGTTGGGGAAAGCCACCCACCTGGTTCACTAATGTCATTTAAGAAAGGAAATCTCCTCAGGTGGTCCAGGTTAGATGTGACCCTCAACTCACAGTAATGTGATTGACTTTCAACTACTCTCTGGCCAATTACAGCTGGGCAGTGAATGCTGATCTGGCCTATGATGCTCACACCTTGTGAATGAGTTTCAAAAAAGACTAAACAAAGATAAATGTGAAGCCTTTTTGGATCTATCCTGGAATTTTTTGGCTACCAGAAGTAGGCATTCATGTGCAGATGCCTGAGAGTGTCCATTTAAATGAAACTCAAGTCAGCACTAATTGACTCATGTGTGGATGCCATTTGAAGAAAGTCGAAAATAAGTTGGCATGGGTCTCCTTAGATCAGACATGCCTGTGATGGGTGGGTGATTGGTTTAATAGAGCTGTTCAACATTATAAGAGGTTTTCATCAAATAAATAGACAGAAACCGTTTTTGCTGGCGGGAGGTTCTGTGGCCAAAGGAGAAAGGAGTTAGCATCATCGGCAAGAGAACCAGAAGGGAGAGGAGAAATTGTTTATTTAAATCAGCAACCTGAAAGCGTGGTGAAAGCACCTTCAATAGTAAAACTTTCAATGAAAATAAGTGATGAGCTGGGGGTGAGAACTGGGAAAGTGGGACAAATTGGATGTTTTAAGGAGCCAGTAGATGCAAGATAGATTGAGAAGTCTCCTTCTATGCTGTTCCATTGAATTGTAAAAGGTTGGGAGTACAAGTGTGAAAGGAACATGAAACCTGACTCCATGGAGCTGTTGATGTCAGTGCTACAGAAAGCAGAAACTCCTAAAACTGTTGACCAGACTGCTCCCTATCAGTTCTGGTGTGCACGCACACACACACACACACACCTGCCATGATTGTAAGGGCACAAAGGTGAGCATGGCTTCAGTGTGCTGGAAACATCCAGCATTGTCAGATGGGCATGGTAGAAGATGTCTGATGCAGATTTGGCACATGAAGTGCCACCCTGAACCTCACAGCTCCACTTAACGCTCTGTCCCAAGAACAGAGTTAAACACATGATCAGCTGCACAACAAGGCCCATCCTCTACTAACCCTATTTATAAAGATCTGATTTAAAATATATTTCAGTCTTGCTCTAAAAAATGCCACAGATTCACTACCTTCTGAGCAAGGAAATCCCTCCTTGTTTGTGTCGTTCTGGACCTAGACTCTCCCACAAGGTGAAACAACCTTTCCTCATCTACCCCATCAAGTCCCCTAAGAACATTTTATATTTCAATAAGGTCACCTCTCGTTATTCTAAATTTGAATGAGTACAGGTCCAATCTACTCAACCTGTCTTCATAATATAGTCCCTCTGTGCCTGGTATCAGCTTTACGAATCTTCTTTGCACTGCCTCCAATGCCAATATATCTTTCCCTTGATAAGGGCAGAAAACCATTCGCAGTATTCCAGCTGTGATCAGTCGAGTGTTTTCTATAGCTTTAGCAAAATCTCCCTACATTTATATTCCATTTAAATAAAGGCCAACATTCTATTCGCCTTCTCTATTACCCGCTGAACTTGGATGCCAGCTTTTTGTGATTCATGGACAAGGAATCCCCAAACTTCTGTTCTGTAACTTTCTCAACTTAAGTATTCACTTCTCTGCTCTTCCTCCCAAAGAGCATAACAGCACTTGCTGTCTACTTTCATTGTCTGGTGTACAAGGACACATAGATCCCCTTCTATAACCAAATTTCCCAATAAATCACCATTTGAATAATACCTTTCCCTTCTGTTTTTCACACAAAAGTGTAGGACTTTACATTAAGCCACATTGTATTGCATCTGCCATGTGTGTGCTCACTCACTCAACTTGTCTAAATCACCTTGAAGCCTCCTTGCATCCTCCTCGCTACTCACAGTCCTGCTCAGTTTTACATCGTCAGTAGACTTCAATTTGGTTTCCTCATTTAGATCATCTATGTATATCATGAATGGCAAGGCCACCAGTCACTGCCTGCCACCCAGAAAAAGATCCTTTTATTCCCAAGTCTGTTTCTTGTCTGTCAACTAACTCTTGATATAAACTTATCTAATATCCCGTCTCATGTTCTTTAAATTTTTAATGTAATTTTAAAATTCTTTAAACCACTAGCATCTAATGAAGGACCTCATCAAAAGCCTTCTGAAAATCTAAAGACACCACATCTACCTTATCTATTCTACTAGTTATATCCTCCAAAAAAAAATCTCCAGTAGTTTGTTAAGTATGATTTTCCTTTCATAAATCCAAGCTGGCTTGACTAATCCCTTTACTGCATTTCAAATATTCTGTTATCATATCTTTTATAATAGTTTAGACTTTCCCCACAGCTGATGTTTGACTAACTGGTCTGTAATTCTGTTTTCTTTCCTTTCTTTTTTGAATAGTAACGGTACACCTGCCACCTCCCAGTCTGCAGTAACTGCTCCAAAGTATAAAGAGCTTTGGAAAATGACCATCCAATGTTTCCAGACCACTTTCTTCAGTACGCTGGGATGTAAATTATCAAGCCCTGGTGATCTATCGGTCCTTAACCCCATTAATTTCCACAACACCATTTTCTTTCTAATACTGATTTCGTTTGATCCTGTTGTATCATCAAACCCAGGGTTCCTTAACATTTCTGGGAGTTCTTTTCTTTTTCTTAGTGCCCTCTTTTGTGAAAATAGAACTAAAGTATATGTTTAATTCTTCCGCCATTTCTTTCTGGTCCATTATAATGTCCTGGTTTCTGACTGTAAAGGATTTATATTTGTCTTTACTTTTCTTTCTCCCTTCACATATTTATAAATCTTTTGCAGTCAGTTTCCATGTTCCCTGCAATTTTACTGTCATCCTCTATTTTCACCATCTTGATTAAACATTTGACCTTTTTTGTTGACTTCTAAAGTGCTCTAAATCCTCAAGCTTTGGCTTCTTCTGACAGTTTTATATGTCTCCCTAATACTATCCCTAATTTCTTTTGGAAGCCATGGTTGAATAATCTTTCTTCTGTTTATTTCTGCACCAGACAGGAATGAATGTTTGTGTAATTTATGCATATATTCTTTAAGTATGAACCATTGTCTATCCACAGTCAGCCCCTTTAGTGATGTTCTGTCCATCTTTGCCAAGTTGCTCTGCATGGCATTATAGTTCCCTTTATTTACATTCAGGAACACAGTTTTAGATTCTCCATCTTACTAAAGAATTCTGTCATGTTATGATCATGCTTCCCCAAAAGACCCTGCACAACAAGATTGTTAATTAATCATTTCTCATTGCCCAGTACCTGATCGAGAATTGGCTGTTCTCTGGTTGGTTCCTTGTGTATTGGACTACAAACAATCACTACATACTCCAGGAAATTTCTTCCACAATATCATTGCTAGTTTGGTTTGCCCAATCTATATGTGAATTAAAGTCACACGTAATTACTGTTGTATCCTTATTGCTTATATCTTTCATTTTTTTGTTTAATGCCTCCCCTTACATCTCCACTACTGTTTTTAGATTTGAGCAACCTGTAACAATGTTTTCTGCCCCTTAGCATTTCTTATCTACTTCCTTCAACTTTTCACTCTCTCTTGCCACTTGGCCCTGGGAGATTTCTGGTATATTCCTTAATGAAAACAGACATAAAGTAATCATTTAGTTTTTCTGCTATTCCTCCATTCTCCATTGCAAATTCTCCTGACTCTGCTTATAATGGACCTCCATCTGTTTTTGCTCAGCTTTTATTCACATTTCCAAGGAAGCTTTTACAGTCCGTTTTTGTGATTTTTTTTGCTAGATTGCATTCATATTCTATTCTCTTCTTCCTTATCAGTTTCTTAGTCTTCTTTTACTATATCCTATAAACCCGCCAATCCTCAGAGTTACCGATCCTGAAGGATTCAGACATAGATGTAGGTGTCTTACGGGAGAATCGAGAATTACAGCTCTCTCTTTAAGGATCGGGAGTTGCCCATTTAGAGCTGAGATTATACGGAATTATTTTATCTCAAAGGGTTTTGAATTTTTGGTACTCTATTTCTGAAAATGTGGATGCACACACCTTAAAAATTTTTACGGCAGAAGTAGACAGATTCTTGTTATTAAAGGATGAAAGAGTTAGAGTCGTAGAAGTTGATATCACTGAGAAAGGCCTTTCATCCCATTGCATCTGAGCCAGTCAAAAACAACCACTTGACCATTCTAATCTCATTTTTTCAGGACATGACCTGCAGCCTTGGTATGCCTTGGCATCGCAGGTTCACATCTGAATGTTAAACTTTTACAGACAGTGAGTTCCAGATTCCCACCACCTTCTGAATGAGAAAAGTTTTTGTCTCACATTTTCTTTCAACCTTCTGTCCCTTATCTTAAACCTACGTTCTCTTGATATGGATGTCTCCATCCAGGGGAAAAGTTGCTTCCTGTTTCCCTTATCTGCGCCCTTCGTAATTTTATACATCGCAAGCACGTCCCCTCTCAATCTCCTCTGCTTTAAGGAAAACAAACCCAGTCTATCCAACCCTTTTCATAACTAAAACTCTCCAACCCAGGCAACATCCAACAATCTCCTCAGCACCCACTCCAATATAATCACATCCCTCCTATATTGTGTATTCCAGAACTGTGCACAGTATTCTAATTATAGTCTAACTAATGTTTTAAATAGTTCTAGCAAAGCCTCCATGCACTTATAGTCAATTGCTTGGCTAATAAAGCAGTGTACCACATGCCTTCTTAACTACTTTATCTACCTGCCGTGTTACCCTCAGATCTTTGGGCTATACGTGTGTTCAAATCTTATGTTACGTCTCTAATGGACAGAGATGTCAGTACAGTAGTGCTTTGCAGGATTGACTAATTGCTTTATCTTGTCAGACTGCTATTCCTCCTGCAAAGGAATATGATTTAATGGCTGAAGTATATGTATGCCATTGGAATGACAAAATGGTGGTCTAAATAAACAGGTTGAGCTTCTGCGCTATTTCCTATTTTTTACACAGTACTAAAGAATTGGTGGGTAATCCTCAATGGCTAAAGACAATCTATTTTCCCTAATGCTTACATTTGTGATGAGGTGATCGTTTAAACAAAACTAAAACTTTTCTTCATAAGGTTTACATTGGGCATTTATGGCAATTACCATGCATTTTCGTGCACGGAAAAGGCCAGACACCTAACTGCATTGTAGCAAAAACAGGAGGCCACGTTGACAATACTCAGCAGACCAACTCAGATCAGAAGGAAATAGGCAGGTTAATGTTCTAGGTAAATGTTTACATCAGAAGAACTGTACTCAGGATGCCTACCCTTTATAAAACTGGCCCTCTTTAAATGAAAAGCAACAGATTAGGGGAATAAAATAGTGCTGTGTCACCAAATAGATTTTACAATACATCCATCGAAAGTCATGAGGGGTATAGATAGGGTTAGTAGCCAAGGTCTTTTCCCCAGGATAGGGGAGTCCAAAACTGGAGGACATAGGTTTAAGGTGAGAAGGGAAAGATTTAAAAGGGACCTAAATGGCAACTTTTTCACACAGAGGATGTTGCATGTATCGAACAAGCTTCCAGAAGATGTGGTGGAAGCTGCTGCAATTATAACATTTAAAAGGAATCTGGACAGGTATATGAACAGGACGGATTTACCAGGAAATGGGCCAAATGCTGGCAAATGGGACTAGATTAAATCAGGATTTCTGGTCAGCATGAGTGAGTTGGACTGAAGGGTCTGTTTTCATGCTGTACATCTCTATGACTCTATGACTTGATTTCAAATGCAGGGAAAGAGAGGTAGAGTGATGTTTTTAACAGTTTCATGGAATGTGAGCAGCAATAGCAAGGCACTATTTAGTCTCCATCCAAAATATGCCTTTGTGCGTTCTACAAAGCTTTAACCTTCGGTTTTGTGAGGACAACAAATGCTGTGAATGTTGTTGTTATGGGGATTTGATTTCTTGATAGTCAACCTGTTGTAGTGAGCCTACAGACTGTGAACACTGGGCACTATGTAAATATATGTGGTCTGCAGGCATCATGGTAAGCAAAGGAATTATGAAAGTGTCAGTTCCGTTGTGGGAGAACTCTTTACCTGACACCTGGAACAATGACCTTGAAGAATAAACCCACTGAAACAGAGATCACACTTAACAGCAGTAAATAATCTGAGCCATCCAATACATATTAAAACCAAGGAGTTCCTCTCAGGGGACTCAAACTGGGGAGGTGCTGGTACAGTTGTAATGCCACTGATTTAATAATTCTGAACCACAGGCTGCTGTTCTGAGGACAGGGGTGCAATGATGAAATTTGGATTCAATTTTAAAAAAAGAGTAAGAGGAGAAGCTAGCGCTAATGGTGACTGTTGTCATAAAAACCCATCTGGTTCATCACAGTGCCTGGGACCTAGGTTCGATTCCAGCCTCAGGCGACTGTCTGTGTGGAGTTTGCACATTCTCCCCGTGTCTGCGTGGGTTTCCTCCGGGTGCTCAGGTTCCCTCTCACAGTCCAAAGATGTGCAGGCTAGATGGATTGGCCATGCTAAATTGCCCATCGTGTTCAGGGAGGTGTAGATTAGGTGGGTTATAGGGGGATGGGTCTGGATGGGATGCTCTGAGGTTTGGTGTGGACTTGTTGGGCCAAAAGGCCTGTTTCCACACTGTAGGGATTCTGTTACTCTATGATTAACGCCCCTTAGGGAAGGAAAACTGCCATTCTTATGTGGTCTGGCCTACATGTGACTCCAGACCCACGACAATGTGATTGGCTCTTAACTGCTTCCTGGGCTTTTAGGGATTGGCAATAAATGGTATCCTAGCCAGTGATGCCTATATCCCATCATTAAATAAAACTACTTTGGTAAATGAGCATTTTAGTGTCTCAATTATAGTGCAGTGCAATCTATCATTACATATGTAAACGTTTGAGCTTCCCTTAGATTTGGTGCAAGTTATTCTTTGATTAACTTACATTATGATGATTAATCATGAAGTGTGGATGTTTTTGTCCATCAAAGATTCTGGATGTTGTCCCAGAAGTTGAGGTCTGAAATACCAGACAGTCGGTACTAAGAACACATTTATCCCTTCATCCAGTTGTGGCACATGTACAATACGTCAAAGGACGTGTTTAACTGTCTCCAAACCACCCTGGAGATGCAGAAGTAGTGTTTCAGTTTGTCTGATTTGTTTCACCATTGATATTCATGTGCCTTCAGCTGCCAATATCCTAAGCTCTTGAATTCTTTTCCAAAACCCCATTCCCTGCTTACCTTTCTCAACACCTTTAGGTCTTTCCTTAAAGTACATCAGCTGACCTGGGCAAGTGTTTACGCTTTCCCCAATTGGATTAGAAAGTGCCGTGGGGGAGTGAGGAAGTGTTGGAATGATGGAAGAGTGGGCCAGATTATTCCAGTGGGAATAGTCCCTGCAGAATGTTGACAGTAGAGGTGAAGGGAAGATTCGGTGGCAGGAAATGATGGAGGATGATCCTTTGAATGCAGAATCTATTGGGGTGAAAAGTTGTTCTGGGAAGGAAGGAAAGGAGTCACTGCCCAAGGCTCCAAATACACCTTCCAGGTGAAGCAGCATTTGACTTGCACAATTTTCAATTTAGTCTCCTGTATTCACCACTCACAATGTGATCTCCTTAACATTGATGAGGCCAATGTTGGAGTCCTTTGCGGAACACCTCCGGTCTGTCCATAGGAATGATCCCGACCTCCCAATAGCATGCCATTTTGATACACCATCTTGCTATTATGCTAAAGCGTCTGTTCTGAGCCTGCTACAATGTTCAAACAAAGCACAACACAAGGAAAGGCCCCACTTTGAATACGATTTGTATCTCTGTTTGGGTAACTCGTAGCTTCTTTTGGCTTGACAAGGTTTTCCTCTACCTCTGAGTAACTTGGGTCTAATTCTGAAGATGTTTTGAAAACTCTTTTATGCACATTGTTATATATTTTACACTTTTGGGAGTGCACCTCTATCTTGTTCAGACTATTCTGTCTCTCTTTTCTGAATCTTGCTTGTAGCTGCTGAAATCGCTGTTCCACCTTGTTATGCATCCATATCTCATTTCCATGACCACTAACCCATTTTTCTCCAAAATGAGGCTTGAAGAAAGATAAGGATAAGCAGTTTCAGAGATAGTAGGAACTGCAGATGCTGGAGAATCTGAGATAACAAGGTGTGGAGCTGGATGAACACAGCAGGCCAAGCTGAAGAAGGGTCTAGGCCCGAAACATCAGCTTTCCTGCTCCTCTGATGCTGCTTGGCCTGCCGTGTTCATCCAATTCTACACCTTGTTATCTAAGGATAAGCAGAATGTCTTTTCAATCTGCTCCCAAGGAACATAGTCCAAGGTAAAACAAACCTTGATGTTCACTAGTATCAACAATTAGGTAGATAAACCATTCAAATCTTTCAGCCTATGTGTTTTCAATGTGTGCAGAGCCAACTTGAGGCAACTCCACCAAACATTTTACTGCTTGTCACATTTTTCAGGATGGAAAGTGGAACTTAGTAGCTGCATACACCAAAGGGCTAATACACAAAGGTGACAGATGCATGTTAATGTCAAAGGAGATGAGGAAACTTTTATTTTTAACCCAACAAGTTGCTATGATGTTGAAGATGTTGCGTGACAGGCTGGTGGAAGTAGATTCAAATAATAATTTTCAAAATGGACTTGGATAAATACTTGATGAAATTTTTAGGGCTATGGGGAAAAAGTGGGACCCATTGGACAGGGCTCACTCAAAACTGTCTTTGATGCTTTCCCATGGCATTAGATGATTCTTTAAATAGAAACAATGCGCAGGGTTACAGAGAAAAGGCAGAAGTTAGCACCATGCCAAAACATTCAAAGGACCAGTGCAGACATGATGGGCCAATTGGCCTTTTCCCATACAATTACAATTGAATTACAACTCTGTTGGTCGCAGGCAGGATGGGCATAATGGTCTCCTTCTGAACTGCATGATTCAAAGATTTGAAGACACCACTGGGTGAGCGAGGGTCTCAATATGTGAGCAAGCCAATCCAAAACTGTCAATCAGTGAGGCTTTACTAAAATCCCCTGTTCATTTTTTTTCCCCCATGAACACAACCAAAGAACAACCGGTTAAAAGTAACAAAAATTCAAACCAGAGGGAAAGGCTGGAAAGTACTCAAACCATGCTGAAACCTTGTAAACACTTTTGATGTCCGTTATCTTTAGTATGGAGTTGAAGCCAGCAAAAAAAACCCCAAAGAACCTGTGAAGGAATCAACAGAAAAATAGAAAATACTCCACACTCGTACCTTCAGTCAGTTTTTTTTCTAAGGTTGAGGTCCATTCCTGTGTCCCTCCTAATTTAGTACGAGGAATTTTGTCTTTCTATTTGCATTCTGAATGAGGAGTTTGTGAGGCCTTAATTAATTTCACATTCAGTGTATACACTGTGACATATCCACAAATTGGTTGCAATTATGGGTCAGGTCTTTTAAATGGATTGGGGTTTGAGACCGAAGGTGGGAAGACATGTGATTTGGTGTTGCTGCCAACATGCCCCACCTCCCCAGGATCATTTCGAAGGCCAGCTAATTAAGGCCAGTAATTGTCAACTAATCTGCCTCCTCCTATACCAACTGGAATTTCCAGTATTTGACATTGGCAGTTGATATTGACTTGTTGGTGGGCTCAGGGCTGGAGATGGCGATGTAGGAAGGATTGATGAGGAATGCCCCTTCCCTCCTTTCCCACTTCCCCACTCCCCATCCCAGCAATAAACCCAATATGGCTGTCAGTTCACCATTGCAAGGGGGCTGGCTCTTTCAGGATTACAGTTGGGTGGATGTGGATCTTTTTAAGAAGGTAGAGTTGACTGATCTGCCTATGTCTGTCAAAATCTCCATGCTTCTGTAAGTTCTCACATCTTCGCTGGTGGAGGTGCCAATCTGACTGTTGGAAGGCTTCCCATTGGCTGTCTAGCATTGGGAGCAAGAATGTGATCATTGATTGGATTAAAAGCCTGCTTCCTGACCTCTAATTTGGTTGTGATCAATGAGCCTATGGTGCTCAATGTGGGATTGTGACCTAGAATTAGCCCCCATCTTTCTTATTCCTGACTCCTGACTGAAAATCCAACCCCTTGTTGTGTAATATGAACAACAAAAATGAAATGAGATGAAAACCACTTTCTCGTTGTTAGCAAAGAACAGATTTGTTCATTAATAACCTTATGACCAAATGAAGTACAGTCAGTTTAAGCTAAGTAGCGGTGGCATTAATTCTGTCAGAATACTGAAAGGAACATGGAAACCGACTATATTTTAAACCTTATTTGCTGCTTAATGATATTGATAATGTGAAGATTCTTTTGCGATGCAGATTGATGCCAACAGTGTAGGTTCAATTGCTGCACTGGCTGAGATTACTATGAAGGTCTCACGTCCTCAACGTCAGCTCTTGCCTGGAGTGTAATGACCCTCAGGAGGAACTCATCACCAGTTGCCTCTCTCTAATGATGACAGTAGCCCTGTGGGCCTCTGGTCCTTAAATAC
This sequence comes from Ginglymostoma cirratum, assembly GCA_024137785.1. NCBI lineage: Eukaryota > Metazoa > Chordata > Chondrichthyes > Orectolobiformes > Ginglymostomatidae > Ginglymostoma > Ginglymostoma cirratum. The sequence continues at coordinate 44,869,885 of JAHRHZ010000263.1, forward strand.
GACACTGAGGTTTCAGACCTGTCCATATACTTCTTACTTGAAATGAGGGGGCTTGCATCTACAGCCTTCTGACTGAGCGTTAAGTATGAATCTTGACCTAAAATCATTTAATTTTAAAGTGACTGATTCATTTATGACGTTGCCTGTCAGCTCCTGCCTGATTTAGCTGGCACTTATTCAAGGTCATAACTGTTGGTTAAATATTTAAAAACAGGAATTGTCAAAACTTGAAACTTCCAGAGACACAAATCAGAAGAAGAATAATTACTTAATAATAATTCATATAAAACTTCTGAACATTTATTAGTACGCAATATTTATTAGCAAATATGAGTTACATAACCGTGGTTTATTTGCTTGTTCAGTCATTGAACATTGGTTAGGCCGCTTTTGGAATAATGCATGCAAACCTGCTCTCCCTGCTGTAGGAAGGACGCTGTGAAACTTGAAAGGGTTCAGAAAAGATCTACATGGACATTGCCAGGATTGGAGGCTTTGAGCTATAGGGAGAGGCTGGTTAGACTGGGCTTATTTTCCTTGGAGTGTCAGAAGCTGGGGGGTGATCTTATAGAGGTTTATAACATCATGAGGGGTATGAGTCGGGTAAATAGACAAGGTCTTTTTCCGGGATTGGCGAGTCCAAAACTAGAGGGCGTAGGTTTAAGGTGAGAGGGCATAGGTAAGGTAAAAGGGACCCGAGGGGCAACTTTTTCATGCAGAGGGTGGTGCATGTAAGGAATGAGCGGTCAGTGGAGGCTGGGACAATTACAACATATTAAAGGCATCAGGAACAGTTTAGAGGGATATGTGTCAAATGCCGGCAAAGGGGATTATATTTACTTAGGATATCTGGTCAGCATGGACAAGTTGGACCGAAGGATTTGTTTCCGTGCTGCATATCTCCATGACTTTATGACTCTTTAAATCTACCTGACAGAGTATCAAATGGGATGTGTCATTCTGATGCTTTCTAAGCACGTGAAAGCCATAAACCAAAGGATAATTTCAAGCAATTTTTAAAAAAAATCCCAGGTCTGGTATCAATGTATACTTACATAGCAGACCCTCCAAAGTGCTCCTGAATTAATGTGTAGCTAGGAACTCATCTATAACCTTATGTATCAAGTATAAGGACATAAAATCACCCTCAAAAAGTAACAAGCCCAGTTTTAAATGGTTGCCCTTGAGTTACATTGGTGCTCATATTCACATTGTTGGTAATCATTAGACCCAAGTGTTAAGGTCAATTTAAGCAGGATTTACATTAAAGCACGAAAGTAGTTTGAACAGGTGGTAAGTATTTTGCAGCTGCAGATTGAATGTATCAACTATGGTGAGGGAGACCTGATTAACTTAAACCACATTGATTTGATTGAGTTAAATGACACACCCACCAGCTGGAGAATGACTGTTAGATTAACTCTCGACAATATCACCACATTGAAATCAATGGAATTAATGTCATCTTTAAAAATAAACCCTGAGCATTTACAACTGAAGTCTACATGTGTGAAGCAAAAGGGGAGAATATTTGCTTGGGAGAGATAAAAGGTACTGCAGATGCTGGAGAATCTGAGATAACAAGCATGGGGCTGGATGAACACAGCAGGTCAAGCAGCATCATAGGAGCAGGAAAACTTGACGTTTCGGGCCTAAACCCTTCATCAGAAATGGGGGAGGGGAAGAGGGTTCTGAAATAAATAGGGAGAGAGGGGGAGGCGGATAGAGGAGAGGATAGGTGGAGAGGAGGTAGACAAGTCGAAGAGGCGGGGATGGAGCCAGTAAAGGTGAGTGTAGGTAGGGGGGTAGGGAGGAGATAGGTCAGTCCAGGGAGGACGGACAGGTCAAGGGGGCGGGATGATGTTAGTAGATAGGAGATGGGGGTGTGGCTTGAGGTGACCCGGCACTTTTCCCTATAACCGCAGGAAGTGCTACACCTGCCCCCACACCTCCTCCCTCACCCCAATCCCAGGCCCCAAGAAGACTTTCCACATCAGGCAGATGTTCACCTGCACATCTGCCAATGTGGTATACTGCATCCGCTGTACCCGTTGTGGCTCCCTCTACATCGGGGAAACCAAGCGGAGGCTTGGGGACCGCTTTGCAGAACACCTGCGCTCAGTTCGCAACAAGCAACTGCACCTCCCAGTCGCGAACCATTTCAACTCCCCATCCCATTCCTCAGATGACATGTCCACCCTGGGCCTCCTGCAATGCCACAGTGATGCCACCCGAAGGCTGCAGGAACAGCAAATCATATTCAGCCTGGGAACCCTGCAGCCCAATGGCATCAATGTGGATTTCACAAGCTTCAAAATCTCCCCTCCCCCAACCGCATCCCAAAACCAGCCCAGCTCATCTCCACCTCCCTAACCTGTTTTTCCTCTCACCTATCCCCTCCTCCCACCTCAAGCCCCACCCCCATCTCCTATCTACTAACCTCATCCCGCCCCCTTGACCTGTCCGTCCTCCCTGGACTGACCTATCTTCTCCCTACCCCCCTACCTACACTCACCTTTACTGACTCCATCCCCACTTCTTCGACTTGTCTGCCTCCTCTCCACCTATCCTCTCCTCTATCCATCCTCTATCCGCCTCCCCCTCTCTCCCTATTTATTTCAGAACCCTCTTCCCCTCCCCCATTTCTGATGAAGGGTTTGGGCCCGAAACGTCAAGTTTTCCTGCTCCTATGATGCTGCTTGACCTGCTGTGTTCATCCAGCCCCATTCTTGTTATCTCAAATATTTGCTTGGCACTGGTGCACGCACTGTGTAGGCAGTAACCCTCACACATGACATCGTTTTAGGACAGTATTTTGCACAGGCCCATTGAAAATTGATGTACTTAAACAAAAGAGTGAATCGGAGAAACTGAAGAAGGCCGTTTAGCTCTTTTAGCCTGCTCCATCACTCTATTCAAACACAGTTTCTCTGAATCGTAACTCCATCTACTCACCTCTGTTCTGTAATCCTTCAAATCCTTGCCTAACGTGTTTAAGTTGAGATAAGTGTATGTCAAGGAGTAAAGGAGTGCATTGTGCCAATGAATGTTTCAGAGAGGGAAGGGAAGGATATGGCCTAGTGATATTATCACTGGACCATTAATCCAGAAACTTCAGTAATTATCTGGGAACACTGGATCATATCCTACCACGGCAGATGGTGGAGTCTGGATTCAATTACAATCTGGAATTTAGAGTTTAATGATGGCCATGAAGCCAACTTCTTCTGTCAGGAAAGCCTATGTGGTTCACTGATGTCCTTCACGGAAGGAAACTGTTATCCTTACCTGGTCTGGCCTACATGTGCCTCCATACCCATAGCAATGTGGTTGACTCTCAGTTGCCCTCTGGGCAATTACGGAATGGTAATAAATGCTGACCTAGCCAGTGGCACCTACAGCCTGTGAATGAATTTTTAAAAAAGCTGCACCAGTCATTCTCCAACAGGTCAATGGGCAAAGTGCTTAAGACCTCTTTAGAAATAGCTGCGAATGACTGGAAGGAGTTCCATGGAGATATGTGGGGATGGGAGTTGGGGGGTGGGTAAGGGTGTAGGGCAAGTGACTTATTCTGTCGACTGTGTTCTTCCCAGTTTCAAATGTAATGCAAAGTGACAATGTCAAAGTGTATTTAACAAATTGGTGCTCCCAGTGTAAAGTTTTGCTCCAGAATTGGGTATCAGGAAATTGTGAGTCTCTGAGAATATTCTAAACCCAGGAGCACTACCATCAAAAAGGACAAGGGCTGCACCACCACCTGCAAGATACCCCCCAAACCATTCACTATCCTGACTTGAAAATATATCATTGTTCCTTCAGCGTCGCTGGGTCAATATCCTTGATCTCCTTCCCTAATGGCCTGCTACCAAATGGCCTAGGGCAGTTCAACAAGAGAGCTCACCACCACCTTCTCAAGGGCAACTAGGGATGGGTAATGAGTGCCCAGCCAGCGATACTGACATCCTGTCAATAACTAAATAAAAAGTCTAGATGCAATGGTAGATGGACCCATTGATGGATACCTAGATCATGCAAACTCTGCATCTCCACATTTTGCGAGCATGTGTTTTTCAAGATTGACATATGTGCTAATCATTGACAGTAAATTCTCAGACGGTTCAGCTCTGTTTTGCCATAATTGTGTGAATAATTAGTTTGCATGTCTGAGGTCCTCTGCTGTTTAACAGGGTAGTCGCTAGCACAGATTCATGCATGCAGGATGGGAGTTCAGAGGTAACTTCTTCATCATGTCTGCCATTGTTCCCATGAGAAATACCCTGCTACTCAGAAATGTGAAACGATCCATGGTTGGCGCAGTAATAGCATATGGGTTATTTGCATGCAGATGATTTTCGATGGTTCGGTTTAGACTTTGCAGAATTAGTTACGGAAAATAACACAGATGCATAGAAAGTTAGATAAACACACAATTCAGAGGGAGCTTGCTGCCAATTGTTCAAAATGGTGACAACTTGCCCATCAATCCACATTGTGCTTTATGTCACAAAGTCTTTAACAATGAGACAGAGTTGAGCAAGACAAGGAAACGAAAGGGAAGGAAATTTTGTTAAGTTGTAAAGCAGAAGCTCGAGATCCTGAGTAGATATCATTCCAAAAATGAGGAGCAACCAGGAACAGCTGACAAGATAAACATGAGGCAGGAAGGAGTGGAAAGATATTTTGATGGGTTTAAATGGAGAAAGACATGGGAAGAGGCAGATGGAACACATACTTGGCGTGCCCCTATTGGCCAAATGGCCTATTCTTCTCCAGTGGATACTGTATAATTTTAATCAATAACAGTTTAATATCATTTTATATAATGTCAGTTTCAATGAGAACGCTGTCATTTGGGGTTTCTCTGGTTACAATTTGTGTAACAGCAGAATTTAGTGATGAGACATTGCTGCCCTCAGAAGGAAGATGCAAGAATTGTGCTTCCTATTTCTCATATGTTGGAAGATACTTTGTTTGTGAGTTCTCCTCCTTTCCCGTACAACAGGTCTCTTTTCTCTCTGGGATTAATGTTAACCCACATAGACCTTCAATGATCTAATTGCACCACCGTCCCTGTAGTTTGAAACCTACACATTTCTTGAAGCTTGTGCCTTACTTATATCAGACCAGCGAACCTGCCATGACACAGGAACCTGATTAAACGTTTGAAATGAGACTCCTGCCTGAATCAGGTGCCCATGTGGTGAAGCAGGAATTTTCTTTCATTATTCATTTGTGGGATGTAAGCATCGCTGACTGGCCAGCATTTATTGCCCATCTCTAGTTGCCCTTGAGAAGCTGTTTTCCTGAACCACTACAGTCCATCTGATGTAGGTTGACCCACAATGCCATGAGGGAGGGAATTTCACGGATTTTGACCCAGCGACATGGTTTGCTACATTGAGCGCTGTGATTTTCGGACAATTGCCGCCCCATTCCATCCAGCAGTGCAGCTTAAAATCAGTCCCGATGTGTTATATTTTATCTCCTTTAATTCCTCCAATGCTCTTCGATATTTTCGGAGATACTCCACCGTCAATCACTTAAGATCATTGCTGGTCCATAATCTGACACTGCCACCCTGCCAGTATTTTACCACATGGACTGCACTGACTCAAAAAAGCAGCTCATATTCTTTTTCCTGACAGCAATACGGGACACGCTGGTCTAGGAAGGCTGGTCTAGATAAAAATGTCACGGTCAAGAATGAAATGTTGTAATGGTACCAGCCTCCATCACTTCCTCTGACAGCTCTTTCCATATACGCACCACCCTCTGCATGAAAAAGCTATCCCTTAGAGCCCTTTTAAATCTTCTCCCCTCTCACCTTAAACCTGCGTCCTTTAGTTTTGGACTCCTCCACCCTGGGGAAAAAACCTTGGCTATTCACCTTATCCATGTCTCTCATGATTTTATATAAATTTATAAGGTCACCCCTTAGCTTCTGACGCTCGAGGGAAAATAGCTCCAGTCTGTTCAGCCTCTCCCTAAACTCTTCAACCCTGGCAACATCCTTGTAAATCTTATTTGAACTCTTTCAAGTTTCACACATCCTTCCTATAGCAGGAAGACCAGAACTGCACACAGTATTCCAAAAGTGGCCTAAAAATTGTCCTGTACAGCTGCAACATGATCTCCCAACTCCTCTACTCAAAGCACTGACCAATAAAGGCAAGAAGACCAAACACCTTCTTCACTATTCTATGTATCTGCGACTCCACTTTCGAGGAACTATGAACCTGCACTCCAAGGCCTTTGTTCAGCAATACTCCCCAGGATCTTACCATTAATTATGTAAGTCCTGCCTTGATTTGCCATTCCAAAATGCAGCACCTTACATTTATCTAAATTAAACTCCATCTGCTACTCCTTGGCCCATTGGCCAATCTGATCAAGATCTTGTTGCGCTCTGATGTAACCTTCTTTGCAGTCCACTACATGTCCAATTTTGGTGTCATCTGTAAACTTACTAACCATTATCTAACTTTACTAACCAGTGTACCATGAGAAGCCTTGTCGAAAGCCTTACTGAAGTCCGTATAGATCACATCCATCACTGCGCCCTCATCAATCTTGTTCATTACTTCTTCAAAAAATTCAATCAAGTTAGTGAGACACCATTTCCCATGCACAAAGCTGTGTTGACTATCTCTAATCAGCCCTTGCCTTTCCAAGTTCATGTAATTCCTGTTTCTCAGATTCTTTCCCACACAGAGAGCGGCATGGTGGGTCAGTAGTTAGCACTGCTGCCTCACAGCATCAGTGACGAGGGTTAGATTCCAGCCTTAGACGACTGCCAGTGTGAAGTTTGCATATTTTTCCTGTGTCTGTGTGGGTTTCCTCTGGATGTCCCAGTTTTCTCCCACAGTCCAAAGATGTGCAGGTTAGGTGAATTGGCCATGGGAAATACAGGGCTGGATGCTCTTTGGGAGGTCGGCGTGTGCTCAGTGGGCAGAATGACCTGCTTCCACAATGTAGGGATCCTTTGATTCTATGAATGAAAATTAGAGGGAAATTGAAGCAGAGATACATTAAAAATGTCATTGTGGTGACTGGGCAGTGCAATTTCCTTGTTATTCATTTATGGGATGTGGGAATTACTGGCTAGGCCAGCTTTTATTACCCATTCTCAATTGCTCAGAGGGCAGTTAAGAGTCAGTTGCTGGCCTGAAGAAATCAATTTTCCTTTCATAAAGGACATTAGTGAACCAAATGGGTTTCTAACAACAATCAAAAGTGGCTATATGGTCATCATTAGGCCAGCTTTTTAATAAAAATTCATTCAAATTTCTACATGAGAAAAGGTGGGATTTGTACCCTGTCCCCAGAGGATCAGTCTTAAAGTTAATGGATTACTAGCCCAGTGACATTACCGCTACATTACGTAGCAGTGAGATTTTGGTTAAAACCGTTAAAATCTATTTGGGCTAATAAGGTGAATGTGTGCTTCGTCTCCTCACTGCCCTTCTCCAAACAAATGGCACTTTTCGTGGGATCATGTTCATAAGAAGAAAAGAAAATCTATGTCAGATGATTTAACTACCCCTGCATATGAAACTTCTACATCCAAATGATCACAACATCTATGATCATTGCATTTGATATTTTTCCCCAGGAATCCATCCAAAAATCTCCACAATCCACATGAAAAGTCAAGTTTGAGTCTGGTCCCTTCGACATTAGCAAAAATGTATTTATGTTTTGTGGGAATAAAATGTTGCTGCTCCCACATGAATGCCATGCTGGTCCCACGACTCCTTAAACAATTGGAGAAGGTCCCATTGGAAAACCTTCAGAAAAGCTTAGGAAAAGCAGCCACATCCTGCCAGGAACTGTTGGGGATCGTGTGGATATAATTGCAGCCCCTATTTTATGCCAATAGCCGGCATAAATATAATTGAATGTTGCTGCAATAGCAATATCTTAATGAATCGCAGACTTCGTTGAGAGGTAACTGAGGTACATCTTGACTAGGTATAGATTGCTGTCTTGGTAGATTTTAACATGGTTGTAACCCAATCCCTACAGATAACCAATGTTCTCTAACTTACAGAGGTGGTGGTGTAATGGGTGAGTTGTCCAGGCTAATGTTTTGGGAACATGTATTTAAATCCCATCATTTCCCAAATGGAAATTTGGATTTGATGTTAATATATTATTATCATTATTCTTTATTGTTAATTCAACATCCTGGAATTCCCTACCAAATACCATAGAAGGTGCCCTATTATTTTCATGAAATGCAGTCTCAGTGACACAGGCATTCATTTGGCCTCATTAAGTCAATGCTTGCTCTCTGTAAAACAATCCAGTCAGTCCCATTCTCTCTCCTTCTACCTTATTACCCTCAAGTACCCATCCAATCTTTTTTGAAATCATTTGTAATATCTGCTTCCACCACCCTTAGGGATATTTGTGAAGGTTTATCATGATTTCCTCAGGTCAGTTCATGATAGACAATAGCTTAGACCGAATCTTTGGACAGATAATAAAAATAAAATTAGATGTGATGAAATATTGACAGAATTCCAGTTTAACAAATATCTATCTATTTTTCCAATGTTTGCCATATGGTCAGTATAGTTGATCAGAAAATCCAAGACTATACATTTCTTCCTCTACTGAGTTAATCTTGGTTAAATGGTAGCACCCTCGTCAATATAGTTGTCATTGTCACCAACACTACATGGCCCTTTAAAACTCATTCAGTTCTCTAAAAGATTTCTCCACTTGTAAGATCTGCTGTAAGGTTCCATGGCTCACAATACGGGGAAAAGCAGGCTCAATGTCGCATCTATTCACTGACGGCAAAGTACTTTGTGTTATAGAGCACTATAACCTATCAATGGGTTTATATCCTTGCACTTAATAAGGCTTGAGCTGACACTGAATTTCTTTGGACTTTCTGCCAATGTGTTACCAACTTTTGATGACAGCAGTGCAAACTCTGAGAACATCAGGCTCAGCTCTATTCACTAAAGTTGGCAGCGGAAGTCTCAGAGAGTGTTTGGTTCTGTTACTGATCTGCTGGATGAGCCACCAAAGCCACTTCGCTGCACTGGTTAATTTTTAAACACACTTCTCTAAGCCATGAACTCTTCCTGGGTAAACCATTCATGATTGCAATATTCAGCTGGATGGCCATCATAATAAAGCTGGAATCTGTCAATTTTAATTTTGTTCATCACAGAGCCTGGTCACTGAACAGATTCACAAGAGACTGCCAATTTACTTTTAGCACATGAGCACAAATATCTGTTGCACAAAAGAAAAAAATAAATCATGAACTGTGCTACACTATACAAAAACGATTTGAACAGTTTTGTTTCAAACATCGGCACGAAAGAGTTATTCATTTTACCCCAGCAATATGCTTACAGGTACTCAAACAGAGTAAAGAGTTAACTCTAACTCCACACTACATCATCTTGCTCAGTTAGCATGGCTGTACTTTTCATTTGATGCTACACTTTTACCAGTTAATATCTGTCTTGAAAATGCTTAACGCAGGATGCTTAACTTGACTCACTCACTACATAACAGAGATTCTTTAAACTCATACCTTCAACGCTTATAAGGTGTCTTCACCTCTGCCATTTCTGTAGCCTACTGATTCTGGGTAATTCTTTTCACCGACTTCCAGGCTCCTCAGGACTTGTCTCCAGTCCTGATCATATGTAGACTGCTACCAACTACTTCTTCCTGATACCTCTTCCCCCTGCGTGAATCTGTCTTTGGCTCGTTCTCTCATTCTTTCTCTCTGATGGTTGTAAAACTCAAGTCAGCAAACATCTGAGTAATTATCTCCAGAGGTAGCTTTCTCAGCATTTAGCTAAAATCACATGACTCTTGTAAAAATAATTCTTAGAAATTCCCTTGTAAATGTTCAAAATGACTTTCAGACCTTTAAAATAAGATTGGATCTTCACAGAACTGAAAATTAAAATCCACTCTCTTCCCTTTTAGAACCCAAGTTGCTAAATGACAGCATTAAATTATGATTCATCATTACATTCCTAAACTGGGGGATGAAAATTAGATAAAAAGAGTTGGAATTTCCTACTCCTTTTGCAATCTGAGGACATTACAAAGCACTTGAAGTATTTTTTGCAAGTGTCCTGTTGTAATAAATAAAAGTGATAAACATGCACAAGCAGCTCCAATAAATGGTCATACAAAAGCTGATCACTGAAAACAAGCAGGCATGCACGTAAAGGAATGAGAAAGACAATTGGTATGTTGGCCTACATTGCAAAACAAGTCTTACTGCAACTGGACAGAGATTTGGTGAAACCATACCTCGAGTATCATGTGAGGTTTTAGCCTCCTGTGTGACATTTCCTCCTGCAATGAGGTGCAAGGAGGGATTGAGTGAGATGAAAGTGGCCAGAAGAGGTGTCGGTGGTGAGGCAGGAGCAGGAAAGGCTGTGATAGAGTGTCCCAACTGGGTGAGTATGAAGTGCAAACGGCAGGAAGGTTTAGCCATTTGGGAAGGTGAAAAGGGTGAGAGCTGCTTCGTGAAAATGATGCAGGCAGTGCTGAGAGTTGTAGACCATTAGCCTCACTGATGTTGCCGTACAGCGCCAAGTAAGTATGTGTAATGGAGAAAAAGAAAAGTTGGAACTTTACCCTTGTGGAATGCAGAAGATCTGAGTATTTCTTTTCATCCTGGAGATGGCACTGACCTAAGTGCGAATCTCTAAGCAAGCTGGCAGTCTAGTTGTGTGACTTCTTTTGGTAGGCTGGAGGAAATAGCATTCCCCTTCTGTCAACTGCCCAGTTCACAAAGGCATCCAGTTCCCTGTCAGTGAAGTGGGCTGCCAGCTTCCCTTTCTGGGCCATGCCCATGCCCATGGGGTTGCTAGCAGCAGCTTTTATGTTGAGCATGGTGGCTCAGTGGTTAGCACTGCTGCCTCACAGCACCAGGGACCTGGGTTTGATTCCACCCTCTGGCGACTGTGTGGAGTTTGCACATTCTCCCTGTGTCTGTGTGGGTTTCCTCTGGGGGCTCCAGTTTCCTCCTATAGTCCAAAGATGTGCAGGTTAGGTGAATTGGCCATGCTAAATTGCCTGTAGTGTTCAGAGATTCCTAGATTACATGGGTTAAAGGGGGATGGGTCTGGGTGGGATGCTCTGAGGGTCGGTGTGGACTTGTTGGGCCAAAGGGCCTGTCCTGACAGTGTAGGGGTTCTATGATTAGAATACAGTGAGCTGGAATGACCTATACAACATAAGAAATAAGCACAGGAGTGGGTTTTTCAGCTCCTCAAGCTAGCTTTGCCATTCAATATGACAATGGCTGATCTGATTTTCCTGCCTTTTGCTCTGGTACCCTGGATTCCCCTACTTTCTGTCTCAGCCTTAAACACACACAAGGACATTGGCTACATAGCTGTGGATCAGATTAATGCCAACTACAAGGGATTTGATCCTGGTAGCAATTTGCAAAGTCTTGACAAATAATCACTAGGTTTAAAATATTGTACAAAAACAGAAGTTGCTGGAAAAGCCCAGCAGATCTGGCAGCATCTCTGAAGACAAAATCAGGGTTAATGTTTCGGGTCTGGTGACCCTTCCTCAATTCTGTTTTTGTTCCTGATTTATAGCATTCGCAGTTCTTTCGGTTTTTTTTTACAACATTGTGCAGGCAGTGAACACTGGCAGGAGTGCTCTAGCGATAAATAGCGCTTTAAAGACGGCAAGATTCAGACAAACACCCCCTTCAGATTTCCAGCGAGTAAGGAGTGTGTCACAGATTTGAGAAATATATTCATGCTCATGAACTAAATGGAAAAGTGAATGCAATATTAATCTTACCCACGGATGTGGTTAACAGATTTATAGCTACTTTACCGAATTTGTTGCGTATGCTTTGGATGTCCGGTGATCATAAAAGACAGCTCATGATTTTAATTGCCATTCCCCAAAGACAATGCTCTGAGCAAACAACTGGATGACATGAGTGTAACATTAATGAGCCTCAAAGAAGACTCGAGATCAGAAGGATTCTGTCTCAGAGAGTTGTGAACATGTAGATAAGACATTTGATGCCATGTTGATTAACACCTTTAAAAATAGAAATGCTGAATATCTGGTTCGGAAGCAGAGAAAGATTTACAAGGATTAGGAAAGAGATCATTGAATACTCCGTGAAACATCATTTCTGAGATCCTGGATGGAAGTTACTTAAAGAAGACAGCTGCCCAAGGTGAATTTTGCAGAGGAGGTCTGCCGGGTGATATTTTTGTCAGATCTTATCTAATTTGAAGGCCCTTATTGTGGTCTTCTCTGCACTTAGGTAATCCATTATAAATAAGTGCAATAATAGGTAAACCTGTCTCTCTGTTAGCTCCAGATGGAATAAGCACTGTCTTCTCAAAGAGACACGTTCAAAATCTAAACAGGTTGAATGAGAGAAGGACAATGAATGCAATGGTATTGTTAGAGTTTATCAGCCAAAACCTCACCAAATGCTAGGACTGATTTGCCTGAAGAAAGGGAAGGTGTCAGAGCTGTCAGTTATTCTTCTTTATGTCACATCTTAAGTCTGTGAGTTTTACCTGCTGAGTTCCTAAGTCTTGGTTCTTGTTGACCTCTTAACGTGACTGTTCCTCAGCTGTAGCTTAGTAGGTAGCACTCCCACCTTCTCAACAGCATGCTATGGATTTAACCGCTACTTTGGAAAGTTGGTCTAGACTGGCATGCTAGTTGAGTACATGAATTAATGCTGCATTGTCAGAACTGAAGTCCTTTAGATAAGGTACTAAATTACTGCTCCCCCAGTAAAACAATTAAGGAGGCAATTGGCAGAGGATTGTGTGAGAAAAGTCACGATGGTCCGCGATGGGAAACCCTCCATGAGTCTCCCTGAAAATGGCACTTAGCAAAGAAAAGGGAAGATTCAGCTGAAGATCTTGTTAACAACATGAAAATCTTTGAGGTAGAGCAGGAAATGGCTATCCTCTATCACACTAGATAAAGGGGGCCATGTGGATTCCTCCACTTAATGGTGTTGGTGGCAGCAGCTTTTATGTTGAGCAAGGTGGCAAAATGGTTAGCACTGCTGCCTCACAGCGCAAGGGACCTGTTATTAGTATATGGAACCTCCCTTAACATTCAATAAAGCAATGTCTGATCTGATTACCCCACATTCCTGCCTACATTTGAGAACCACCCACCCACTGGCATAGTAAGAAGCCATCTGGACTTTTGTGGTGAAGTGGTAGTGTCTATTTCTCTGAGCTGTGAGGTTTGAGTTCAAGTCCCACCTGTTCCAAAGTTGCATCAAAGCAGGTTGATTAAAAATATTACACTCGATGTCTTTAGCGAGAGATGGGCACTGAAGGAACTGGAATGCTTTATCACCCCTTGCAGCTCCACTTTGATTTAACCCTCTCCCGAGATTTCCATCCCCTTTGATGGTTTGTATTGCCCTTCATGGGCTTTGCATGTAAATTAATCAATTGGAAATCAGGGGTGACTTACTGGTGGTGGTGTTTAATAGATGAAAAAGACCACCGTGATATAATGATGGGGCAAACATTCACTGTGTCTAAAAGCACTTCTAGATATTTAAAAAAAATCAAGAATCCAGAGGGGTCTTATGGTGCTGTGGTAGCGTCCCTACTTCTAAGCCAGGAGACCTGGGTTTTTAGTCCGTCTTGCTCCAGAGTTGTGTAATAACATCTCTGAACAGGTTGATTGCAAATATTAATAAGCCTGGTTCTTCATAGCTAATTCAAAGTTTCTTCATCATGTGTTTATTGTAGTTTAATAAGGGTCTATCTCTAGACCTAATCATTCCATTCTGTTGATACCACGATTTGTTACTGGTTACTGGCTGCCTCAACCTGACAAGTGAATGTCTGATTGATTTTTTTTATTATTATTCATCTGTATTAGTTCTCAGCTGCAGTTGAATGTGTTTTAACCATCCTTAAAGTTCTATTTTATGCTGTGTATATCTTCCTGATGTTAGGCATGTTTTAAAACCAGGTTGGCTGTAGGGTAGTTGCAATTGATGTCAATTTTTTTTTTTGAAATCGGCCTTTTGACGGACAAATTTTAATCTGCTGTGAAATGAGGAGAAAAGCAGAAAATTGATTTGAAACCTCTTTGGGTTGAGACTGTTTCATCTTTAGTGCAACACGATACTATAAAGTTGATCTGATCTGTAATAATTCAGTAACAATAAACATGGACGGTTACACAGAAGAGAGGGATGTAAATCAAGATGGTCTGTCTAAGAGATGATGTTGTGCGAGCGTCTTCAGGATTTTCTGTTTTACTTGTGACTGCACAGCCACATCAATAAGAAACAGATCTCTGCCTTCGAGTTGAGCGAGTGAATGAACTGATTAAAAGGAAAAGTATGCAATCTCCTGTATGGATTTGTGGCCTGGGTCCACAAATTGCTCATGAGTTATTACTCACATTGTTACAGCCAGTTTTGCAACAGCTCATGGGCAACAGATGGGTTGGAGAGAGTGGATTCATTTTATTGTAATAGGTAACACTTAATCTCATCTCTCACTCTACAGCCACTGTATAGGATTTCAAGTAACTGATATGAGTGTAGACATGTGTAGATATTGGACCCACATCTGAAGTGAGAAATCCAATCAATAGTCTTTCTCTCAGTGGAGCGTACCAGATTACATTGGCTGTAAGTGACCATCTGGCCTTACACTTTAGCCCTGGCATGTAGATTTTCTGTGCTTGTTGCTAACATCTGTTTTATTTAACCCACCCCCACCCACTCCCACCCTCACAAGCAAAATGAAAACAATGGTTAACATTAATAAACTTCAACAAACAAGGCAAACCTTAGGCTAGAAAGCCATTATTCAATTTTATGATAGTTGGGAGGAATTCTTTTATTTTAAGACAAGCATCTGCTTCACAGAGAGACTTGGAATACAAAGAGCTCCTAAGTGTTCTGAGGTAGAAATGACAGCTTAACGCAGGGCCCTGACAGCCAGCTGTAAGATGTCTTACCACATCCAAAAGCAGGTTTTATTCCTGTCTTTGCAAATCTTTATTTCTTTTTTATTTTATTAGGTTCTGGTTAACACATGCAGACACTTATTTTTAACAGGGCAAATTAATTGATAGGCCAGTCATTTTCAGCCTCAGCCTTGCACTATTTTCCTGTCCCTGGCTTTTTAAAGACATCAGTTCACCGACTCGTTGTTTTTGGCAAGTGTTCTTCCCACTTCATTCCCACCAATTTCGCAGCAGAATCTGAATTCCAATGCAGGCCCTGCTGTACCTGTGAGATTTAGCAGTCAACTGTATCAGATTTGGATTGCAGGAGAAAAGTTGCTGCATACCTGAGAACAAGACTTCTTTTTGATACCAGACCCAAGGTTTTTGCCATCCACAGCCCACACTTACGAACCAGGCCTATGACGTTGATGTTAGTCAGGCCTGAAGGGAATTTGGAGCACATGTCAACATGCTTTTTCAAAAGAAAAAGTCCTTGCCTACATGTCCTTGCCTTGTTAGCAAATGGACTGACATCAGGCATGTCATGCTCCATAGCCTTGACAATCTGGATCACCATTCATGGTCACTCTAGGGGATGAATAAATACATCTCTATCTCTAAAATACCTGTTTTGGCCCTACTTTATGAATTTCAGCGTTATTTTGAATGACGGATTGCAATATACTCCTTTCTTTGTCATTATCTGTTCGAGTGATTTTGCAATGCATTGAGAATTTTGAAGAGTGCACAATGCATTTTTCCTGGCTTGTCGTCAACCATTGACGTTTGAGTGATGAGGATCAGAGAATTTAAGTGTGCAGGTCAGCTGATTCTCTGTGTTCCTTGTTTTCCAGTCATTTGAACAGGGAGGGGAGTCTAGGTACATTTATCCTACCCCCATCCCTGTTATATACACACACACACACACACACAAGATCTGGATCTCAATTTTCTGGCCACAGTCCCTAGTCCTAAACACCACAACTAAGAGTGAATGGCCTAGTTCTGCTCCCAAGTATTATTTTTGAAACCGGTCTGAAGTATAACCCTTCCTCAGACTGGTCTTCAGTCTGAAGAAAGGTTATACCTGAAACATTGACTTCTCCTTTCCTCCAGATGCTGCCTGGCTTGCTGTGTTCTTCCAGCCGCCTGTTTGTTGACATATTAGAAGCAATGTATTTATGCAGCCAGACCTGCCTGACTAAAAACTAGACCCAGGCTTCAGTAAATTGAAATGCAACCAACCTTGCTTTCCTCTTATGGAGGAAGGGTCACCAGACCCGAAACGTTAACTCTGTTTTCTCCTCCACAGATGCTGCCAGACCTGCTGAGCTTTTCCAGCAACTTCGTTTTTATTTCCTCTAATTGAGTCAAGTCTGTGTGGGTGACGTTATTAAAGCTGAATGGTTGCATTATTTCTTGTGAGAATGGGATAACTCACCTGATGGGTGGAAATCAATTTGTTTTGACAATTGGTGTGTAGTTTTATGAGGAAGGACGAATCACGGAGATGAGTGGAGTTGAAGTGCAAGTGACAAATGCTAGTGATTGGCCAGCAAACAGTCAAAGGCCAGACCCATTTTGCAGAGGAAACATTGGACTTGGCTACATGGCATTGAGCCAGTGAGATGCCCCTCACATGAAGTGTGCACCAGCCCATCAACACAGGAATGTAATACTCAGTAAAAGATGGGAATTAGTGGAGTGCCATGGTTATGCATTGTGTTGCAGTTGTGAATTTTGGATTGCCTAAGAGAAAAACAGGTTTCAAATGTAATACTTAGGACCAGAAGTAGGCCATTCAGCCCATCCAGTCTGCTTCACCATTGTATGAGATCATGGCTGATCTGTTCATCCTGAGCTCTATTGTCCTGCTTTTTCCCTATAACCCTCGATTACCTTCCCAATTAAAAACCTAAACAAAAAAGAACTATGGATGCTGGAAATCAGAAACAAAAACAGAAGTTGCTGGAAAAACTCAGCATCTGTGAAGAGAAATCAGAGTTAATGTTTTGGGTCTGGTGACCCTTCCTCATAACTGATGGTGGCAAGGAAAATATTAGTTTATACACAGACGATAGGATGGGGGAAGGAGTAAGGAGTAAATAGGTGAAGGTAGGGTCAAAAGAGAGAGAAGAGCAGTTGGATAGACAGAGGAGTGGATAAAGATCTGGCTCAGGGGCTGAATAGCTGTCAAAGGAGACTGTCAATACCTAATAGCTGCCTCTTCTGCCAGCTCCAGTGAGATGCCACCACCAGACACATATTCCCTTCCCCTCCCTTGTCTGACTTCCGCAGGAACTGTTTCCTCTGAGACACTCTGGCCCACTCTTCCTTCACTTCCAACACCTCCCCACAGTGCCACGGCACCTTCCCCTGCAACCGGTGGAGGTGTAACACCTGCCCATTTACCTCCTCAGTATCCAAGGCCCCAAACATACCTTCCAGGTAAAGCAGCATTTCACATGTACTTCACACAACCTGGTCTACTGCATTCGCTGCCCGCAATATGGTCTTCTCTACATTGCGGAAACAAAGCGTAGACTGGGTGACCACTTTGCAAAACATCTTCGTCCTGCCTGCAAAAATGACCCTGAGCTTTAAGTTGGCTTACACTGTAATACATCACTCTGTTCCCTGCCCAGTATCTCTGTCTCTGGCTTGCTGCAGTGTTCCAGCGAAGCTCAGCATAAGCTGGAAGAACAACACCTCATTTTGCACTTGGGGACCCTGCAGCCCTCATTATTGAGTTCGATAATTTTAGGGCCTAAACTCTCCCATGTCATAGCCCCCTACCCCACACACCAAGTCTTGTTATCACATAATCTGCATTACACACTCCCTGTTGTTAGTTGCTAACTGTCCCCATTAACAGCGGTTCACCCTCCTAGCCAGATCATTATCTACTCCTTTGTCTGTCCAGTTGCACTTCTGTCTGTTTGAGCTCTATCCCCACCTATTGTTTACTCCTTATTCTCTCCCCCTACCTATCTTCTGCATATAAACCAACATTTTCCTAGCCCCATGCTTGTTATCTCGGATTTTCCTAGCTACCATCAGTTCTGAGGAAGGGTCACCGGACCAGAAACGTTAACTCTGATTTCTCTTCACAGATGCTGCCAGACCTGCTGAGCTTTTCCAGCAACTTCTGTTTTTGTTTCCGATTAAAAATCTGTTTACCTCAGCCTTGAATGTAATTAATGACCCAGCCTCGACAGCTGCCTACGGTAAAGAATTCCACAGAGTCACTGCTTTCTGAGAGAAGAAACTTCTCCTCATCTATCACATTAAACAGATGTTCACCTGTACATCTGCTAATGTGGTATGCTGTATCCGCTGTTCCCGATGTGGCCTCCTCTACATTGGGGAAACCAAGCGGAGGTTTGGAGACCGCTTTGTGGAACACCTACGCTCGGTTCATGACAAATGACTGCACCTCCCAGTCGCGAACCACTTCAACTCCCCCTCCCATTCCTTGGACGACATGACCATCCTGGGCCTCCTCCAGTGCCACAACGATGCTACCCGAAGGCTGGAGGAACAGCACCTCATATTCTGCCTGGAAACCCTGCAGCCCAATGGTCTCAATGTGGACTTCACAAGCTTCAAAACCTCCCCACCCCGACCTCATCCCAAGACCAGCCCAGCTCGTCCCCGCCTCCTTGACCAGTCTGTCTGTTCTCCCAGCTATCCGCTCCTCCCACCTCACTGACCAACTCCCACTCCCACTTCCTACCTACCAGCCTCATCCCCACCTCCTCGACTTGTCCATCTTCCCTCCCACCTTCCCGCCCCTCCCTCCCAACTGACCAACCCCCATTCCAACTCCCTACCTACACTCACTTTTACTGGCTCCATCCCCGCATCCTTGACCCGTCCTTCTTCTCTCCACCTATCTGCTCCTCTATCCACCTTCTATCATCACCTCCCCCCTCTCCATTTATTTCAGAGTGCCCTTCCCCTCCCCCATTTCTAAAGAAGGGTCCAGACCTGAAACGTCAGCTTTCCTGCTCCTCTGATGCTGCTTGGCCTGCTGTGTTCATCCAGCTCTACACTTTGTTATCTCAGACTCCAGCATCGGCAGTTCCTACTATCTCCTCCTCATCTCTGCTTTAAATGGATGGCCCCTTTGTCTGAGATTATTCCCTCTAGTGCTAAACTCTCCCACAGGCAAAACAACCTCTCTGCATCTGACCCATCAAATTCCGTAAGGATCATGAGTGGTTCAATAACGCCACCTCTTATTTTTCTAAACTCCAAGGAACACAGGACTAACCTACGCAGTCTCTCTACATCAAACCGTTCCTACTTACCTGGTATCAAACTAGTGAACATTCTCTGGACTCCCTCCAATGAACAGACATCAATATGAAAAGGCATCAGCAAGGTGTTAATATCTACTGCTTAAAGCCAGGTGGATACCCGGGAACTGCATTCTGATTGCTATTTCATACTTGATGAGCTGACCATTTGCTTTTCGTTTCATACAATGAATGGTCAGGATCTTGAATGAGCTGCATGTGGATGTATTGAAGCTAAATTCAATTGAAGCATTCAAGAGGGAATTGGATTATTATCTGAAGGTTTGGGACAAAGCAGGGGTATAGAACATGGTGCTTTGCTCATTTGAAGGGCTGACGCAGAAAGGGTGGGCTGAATGGCATCCTTCAGTGCTGTAACCATTCTGCAATTCTGAGATAACAGGTAGTCAATGTGCATTGTTATATTTCTTACAATGGGTATTCAGTGCATTATAAGGTTAAGTTGTTAAAACAGGGATCTCAATCTTGCAAGAGTAGCTGTGATGAATAGCACAGATACAGTAAAGGGGATATCACATTAATTTAGAGTGAAAAGTATTGAAGCATATGCTGGCAAAGCTAGCTCACAACGAATCAAAAGATGTTAGCATCCACGTACAGCTAGTAATTAAGAAAGCAAATAGAATGTTGGCCTTTATTGGAAGAGGGTTGGGATATTATGTAGGGAAGTCTTGCCACAACTTGACAGGCATTCTATGACTGCAACTGCAGTCTTATGCCCATTTCTAATCTCCTTGCTTAAAGAGGGATATATTTGTGCTGGAAGCAGTTCAGAGAGAGTTCACTAGGCTGATTCCTGCAATGAAAAAGATGTCCAATGAAGAAAGCTTGCCAAATTCTTCTCAAGAAGAATTAGGAATTGGCAACAAATGCTGGCCTAACCAGAGACGTCCATATCCTATGACAGAATAAAAAATCTTTGAGCAGATTGAACACAAGAACATGAGAAACAGGAGCAGGAGTAGGCCATCTGGCCTGGTGATCCTGCTCCACCATTCAGTAAGATCATGGCTGATCTTTTCTGGACTTAGCTCCAGTTACCCACCCACTCACCGTAACCCTTAATTCCTTTACTGTTTAAAAATCTATCTATCTTTACCTTAGAAACATTCAACAAAGTAGCCTCAACTGCTTCACTGGACAGGGAATTCCACAGATTCACAACCCTTTGGGTGAATAAGTTCCTCCTCAACTCAGTCCTAAATCTGCTCCCCTTTATTTTGAGGCTATGCCTTCTTGTTCTAGTTTCACCTGCCAGTGGGAACAACCTCCCTGCTTCTAGACTATCAATTTCCTCCATAATTTTATATGTTTCTATAAGATTCCTCCTCATTCTTCTAAATTCCAATGAGTATAGTCCCAGTCTAGTCAGGCTATTCCCATAAGCCAACCCTCTCAATTCCAGAATCAACCTAGTGAACCTCCTCTGCACTCCCTCCAGTCTCCTTTCTCAAGTACGGAGACCAAAACTGTACACAGTACTCCAAGTGTGGCCTCACCACATCCTATACAGCTGCAACATAAACTGCCTTTTTTAGACTCCATGCCTCTAGCAATGAAGGACAATATTCCATTCACCTTCTTAAAGATCTGCTGCACCTGCAAACCAACTTTTTGTGATTCATGTACAAGGACGCCCAGATCCCTCTGCACTGCAGCATGCTGCAATTTTTCACCATTTAAATCATAGTTCATTTTGCTGGTCTATACTGATTGAAGTTTAGAACAGTAACAGGCAATCTTATTGAAATATATAAGATGGTGAGCAAGTTTGACAGGGTAAAGAAGATGTTTGCTGTTGGTGGAATCTGGAACTAAGAGGTATAATTTCAGAACAAGAGATCTCTCATTAAACATGGAGATGAGGGAGAATTTCTTTTCTCAGAGTGTCATTCATATTTTGAATTCTCTTCCAAAGAGAGCAGTAGAAACTGGCTTGCTGAATATCTCAAAAGAGTTCGACAGATTTTGATTAAAAAGCGAGTCAAGAATTATAGAGAGCAGACAGGAAAGTGGAGTTAATACTATAAAATAGTTCAGCCCTGACCTTATTGAATGGTAGAGCAGGCTGACCAGGATGAATAGCTAATCCCGACCTAAATCTTACAAGAGATAATGTAAAATGAGAGGATGTTATTATGGAAAATAAATATCAAAATAGATTCACTGGGCTGAATGGCCTGAATTTTCCTGTAAATTCTTTGTAAAAAAAATCCATGCTCTCATGGCTGCAAGCCTTCAAAGCCTTATCTCAACAAAATTCCACAGCCTTCTCCCGAGCTTTATTTTTGTCTTGAACATTCTAGGATTAAACTTTGGTATTCTCTCAACTGTCTGCTACAACTGTGGATGAAAATTCATGGAAACACTCGAGATTATGTGATCATTTCTTGGTTTCAACATGTCTTGTGCCAAAGTTGTGGTGGACAATATAGAGGTCTTTCACAATAATTCATTGCGTCAATTTGTCTAACTCTGTGTCTGGTCTGTCCCTCCTGGTAGCAGTGCTGCAGTTTCAGTGATAGCAGCATGGTGCTTTCAGTTTGGTCCTCATGAGCAATGTGGCAGCTTTGGGCAGCGACTTGGTGGGTCTGGTCTGTCCCTCCTTGCTATAGCAATCATGCAGTGGCTTCTGTGCCGGCTTTGGCAGTAGCAATGTGGTGAGTTTGGTCTTGAAATCCTTGCTTTGGCGGCCTCAGGAGCAGCTTCGGCAGCGATGTCCCATATCCACTCAAGAAGCCCAGGAGCTGTGGAGGGAACACAAAATGAATTTTGTCCTAACTTTGTCTCAATTATTTCTTTTTATCATTTCTGTTATTAAAATAGTGCTGAATTGTGGAGACTTGTACACACCTCACTGTATTTCATGAATACAAGTAACAAAGATTTGCTATTTTAAATAAATTGGTATTCTAACTCTGGACTTTTTCTATGGAGCATCCCATTAGCTCAACTCTTCACTGTTTTCAAACCTAATTTCTTTGTTGATCCTCCTTTTAACTCTGCTACCTCCTTCTTGCCTATCTGGGAGGAACTTTATCTCTTTGTTAAAAATGCCATGTGAATACTTTTGCTTCTTCTTTTATGTCCAATTGAGAGTTAGGTACTAGGACTAAAGACAAAACCAAAGGAACCCCTTTATTCACCAGTTTGATCATCTCCATGTCATTTTATCCTTGTGGCACCTGAGGCAGGTTCAATTAAATGCTCCATTGTCGCACCCAACAGGTCCCGCTGATGTTGATTTTTATTCTTCTCCTTTAAAAGGTGGATCCCTTCTCAGTTTCTTTGTAGGGCTATCTCAGTGAGACAATTGCATTCAACTCATGGAGACAAGACTGGCAGACATGAGCAGAACCAAGCATTGAGCTGCTGAGGAAATCGGTCAGAGTTACTAATGAAAGAAAGTTTATTCAGTTACATTCACCTTGTTCTTTCAATCAGACAAAGATGGTTGTATGCATAATCTCTTTGCTTTCTTGAAGTCAGCCAATGCAACATGCCTGCTGCTTGAATTGCATTGGAGATACCCTCTTGGAACAATGCATGTCAAGATCTACGTTGGTCTGCTGCATACCACCCAATATTGTCATCGGAAAGGAACTGCCCTTGTGACCAGTTAAAGGATGAACAGCTCAGAAGCAAGAAGAAGAGGAGGAGGAGAAAATGGGGATAAGGGAAGATGGCTTAGAAAACTCATTTTGGTCTCTGCTTCCCATGGAGAGCTCATTTGAACATGATAACAGCAAGCTGAAGCCTAATTCCTCAATCACTAACAGTCCCAGAGATTACCTTCTCTGGTGGCTGACTTACCACAGCATTAGCTTGACCATCATGCAAAGATAAAAGTTAACACAGAATGAACATCCTAGGCCAAATCTATAAAGGAAATCAAGTTACATTCAACACAAAAATCGGTTGCCATTTATAGAAGAAATAAGACTAGGAGGGCATAGATTCAAAGTGATGCAAGATGCAAATGATCCTGCCTATCACTAATAATCTCTCATCCCTTGCTTACCCTATCTATTTCTGCCTCAAAAATATATTCAAAGATTCGACTTTCGCCTTCTTTTTCAGGAAAAGTGTTCCAAAGACTCACAATACTCTGTGAAAGAAATAGAATCCTCTATCTCTGTTTCAAATGGGCAACAACATATTTTGGAACAGTGACTCCTGTATCGAAAAGAGGAAGCATCCTTTCCACATGCATCCTGTTGTGGTCTTTAAGGAGCCTCTGTGTTTCAATCATGATATGACTCTTACTCATCCAAATGCCAGCAGTTATATGCCTAACCTGTTGATCCTTACCTCATAAAGACAACCAGCCCAATCCAAGTATTTGTCAGGTAAACTTTCTCTGAAGTGCTCCCAATCCTTAAGTAAGGTCAAAAATCACAGAACACCACAAGTCCAACAGCTTTATTTGAAAACACAGGCTTTCGGAGTGTAGCCCCTTCCTCAGGTGAAGTGAGAAAGAAGCACACAAAACACATAATTTATAAGTAAAAAATCAAAGGGTCACACCACTGATGAGGATGTGCAGTTTGGTCTCCTTTCCTGAGGAAGGATGCTCTTGTTCTCGAGGGATTGCAGAGAAAGTTTACCAGGCTGATTCTGGGGATAGTGGGCCTGACATATGAGGAGAGATTGACTACTCAATCTGATGAGGCTTTGATCTTTTAATGATAAATTCTGTCTTCTGTGTGCTTCTTTCACTTCACCTGAGGAAGGGGCTACACTCCGAAAGCTTGTGTTTTCAAATATACCTGTTGGGCTATAACCTGCTGTCGTGTGATTTTTGACCTTGTCCAACCTAGTCCAACACCAGCACCTCCACATCATGACCCTTAAATAAGGTGATTGTACAGAGTGCTCCCAATGGGATCCCACCAAGAGCCAGGACCATAACCTTGACCGTGTGGAGCACTTTGGAGTACCTTTTGAGTCAAATATCTGCTCCTATGCAATCGGTACCATTTGATAAGTTTGCTACTTGATCAAGGGAAATGGGGAGAGTGCAGGAAGGTGGAGTTGATGTAAAAGATCATATTAAACTGAAGAGCAGGCTCCCAGGACTTAATCCTGCTCCTAATTCTTGTTTTACCTTCCAAAACTCCTGGAACAGAAAATGTTGCAATCACATACATGAACCTTCTCTCACAATCAGCTTCCAGACTCTCTGTTCAACTCTTTCTTGTACTTCCTGATTTCATCACTGTGAATGTGCTAAGTATGAGTCTTAGGTCACAAAACCACCGTCTCCTCCTGACCTCCTCACTGTATTTAAAATGGGTCTTGGGACTGGATCTGGTTCACACTCTCCAATGCCTACATATCTCTGAAACTCCTCACCTCACTCAATATTTCCTCCATCCTACCTCAAGCTTTGAAAAAATAAATGTGTCTTTGGTCTGGGATGGGGTTGACTGTGGGGTAATGAACTGCATCTTGGTCTGATCTGTCCTCACTCTAAGCTCAGTTTGTTCTTGTCCCTTACAGTCTTGTACTTGCTGTTTGCCATTTTGTCCTTCTCCATATCAGTAATCTGGACCCAGATTTTGACAAGCAGTTCACACTTTTTAGCTCCACATACATTATTTGTTGACCATCGACTGTGGGTTTATAATGTGCCAAAGAGGTTGATTGCCAGCTTTCAAATTCTTCCATCAAGCCTATGGCAGGTGCTAAGAGTAGGAGAGCTTTTTTGGTCAGCCACATTTTGGTTCTCTGCCCCTGGTAAATGGATATGGTCCACGGAAGGAAGAGCATCCAACTGGAAAATCAGCTGCCAATTCCAAAAAATGATGGTTGGCACCAAAGAGATGTACCATCATTAAGCAGCCTGTGTAATGTGGGAAAAACTGAAAGATGGAAGGATGAAGGAGTGGAAGGGTGGATTAGCAAGTTTGCGGACGATACAAAGGTGGGTCACGTTGTGGACAGTGCAGAGGGCTGTCCTAGGTTACAAAGGGACATTGATAGGATGCAGAGCTGGGCTGAGAAGTGTCAGATGGAGTTTAACCCTGAAAAGTGTGAGGTGATTCATTTTGGAAGGACAAAATTGAAAGCAGAATACAGGGTTAACGGAAAGATTCTCCGCAGTGTGGAGGAGCAGAGGGATCTTGGGGTTCATGTTCACAGTTCCCTGAAAGCTGCCACCCTGGTGGATAGAGTTGTTAAGAAGGGAATGGTGTGTTAGCTTTCATTAATAGAGGGATTGAGTTCAAGAGCCGTGAAGTTATGGTCCAGCTATACAAAAGCCTGGTTCGGCCACATCTGGAGTATTGTGTCCGGTTCTGGTTGCCTCATTACAGGAAAGATGTGGAAGCGTTGGAAAAGGTGCAGGGGAGATTTACCAGGATATTGCCTGGAATGGAGGGAAGGTCTTATGAGGAAAGGTTGAGAGAGCTAGGGCTTTTCTCTTTAGAACGACGATGGATGAAAGGTGACTTGATAGAGGTGTACAAAATGATAAGAGGTATAGATAGAGTAGACAGCCAGAGACTTTTTCCGAGGGTGGAGGTAGCTTTTACGAGGGGACATAGTTTTAAAGTGAAAGGAGGTAGATATCAGGGAGACGTCAGAGGTAGGCTCTTTATTCAGAGAGTGGTGGGGCGTGGAATGCATTGCCGGATCGGGTAGTGGAGTCGGCCTCATTAGGGGCATTTAAGCGGCTATTTAGATAGGCATATGGATGATAGTATAAGGTAGTGGTGGAGGTTAGATAGACCTTAGGTTTCTGGTAAAAGTTCAGCACAACATCGTGGGCTGAAGGGCCTGTACTGTGCTGTACTGTTCAATGTTCTATAGAAACGTGATCTACATTAATGCAGTTGAACATAGAGTGTTGCTTCACACCAGCTTCCAGCTCAAGTCCTCTCTGCGTGTTATTACTTGGTCATAACTATTTCAGTTACATCAAGAGCTGCTTGACATTAATTCCTGATTCCACCGATGTCACCCTGATTGAATTGCTTGACCTCAGTTTTCAGTTTACTGCTTTTTGCCTTGCGTTTTGAATATTGGGCATTCACCTTGATCCAAAACCAATGGCCATTCTGGCATGTGATCAGGGAGAACAGCATTTCAGTGAAAGCAATACATATGGAATTCCATTCCTGCCCAATACAGGAGATCATTTCCAATCTGGTCAATGGATAATTTAAGGCATGATGGCTAAGACTTTTCACAAAACTCATGATCAGAAATCCAAATGCAAATTGAGCTCAGAAATGCATTAGATTACATGTGCTTTTCTCTTGATCAAACTCATTTGCGTATTACTAGGTCATCAAATCTGCAATGAGCAATGCTCATTGATCTCTTTGGTATCAACCATCATTTTTTTGGAATTGGCAGCTGATATTCCAGTTGGATGCTTTTCCTTCCATGGACCATCAAATTTGCAATTGGTAAAAATTTCAGAGCAATTTTTTTTTGAAAAAGGCAAATTTGCAGCAAAAACGTTCTTCAGTTTAAAAGCAGTCATTTAAAGACAATCATTTAAAAGCAGCGAGGCGATGGCCTAGTGGTATTATCACAGGACTGTTACTCCAGTAATATTCTGGACCCAGGTTTGAACCCTGCCACAGCAAGTGGTGGGATTTGAATTCAATAAAATTTCTGGAATTAAGAATCTAATGATGTCCATGAATCCATTGTCAACTGTTGGGAAAAACCCATCTGGTTTACCAATGTCTTTCAGGGAAGGAAGCTGCCATCCTTACCTGGTCTAGCCTACCTATGACTCCAGACCCACAGCAATGTGGTTGAATTTCAACTGCCCTCTGGGCAATTGGGGATGGGCAATAAATGCTGCCTAGCCAGTGATACCCTCATTGCATTAATGAATAAAGGGAAAAAATCATGCAGCTAATATTCATTTATTAAACCACACTGCCGTCAACTTGTTAAATTGGTGGGCTGTGGTGAGTTTCTCAGTTAGTGGAAAACATTTGAAAAGCTTTCCTCTTAGAGTTCTGAGGCTTAAAACTATCTCTTTGTTTTATAAGCTTTCTCACAGGTTCCCAAAGCATGCAGTTAGCAGCAATACCCAATGATGATTAATTTGGTTACTGAGGGTGTGCCAGTTTTCTGAGACAGATCAGGTTGCAGTGTGACGTTTTTCAATTCATTCAAAAGATTGCAGAAACTTGATTTGTGTAGACAGCAAATTACGTGTAAAATTAACTGCAATCTCTGGAGCTCGTTTGGCCATATTTCTGGGTGAATTGTGCTGAAAACGCAAACACTGCCTAGCAGAAACCGCAGGCTGACATGCTTGAAGTGTGGCATGATTGGAAGGGACACAGGTGAGTTTGGCCAACCAAAGCTCTCAGTTACTTAATGGCAAATGGAGTCCAATCTGGATAAATGTGAGGTATTGAATTTTGGTACAACACACAAGGTTAGGGTTTATACAATTAATGGTAGGGGTTGGGTAATGTTGCAAAACAGAGGTACTGAGGAGCACATAATTCTTAGAAGTTTATGTCAGATACAGACAAAGCCGTTAAAAAGGCATTTGGCACACTTGCTTTAATTGCTCAAAACTTGGAGTATTGTGGTTGGGAAATCATGTTGAGGTTGTATAGGACATTGATGAGGCCTTTTTTGGAATATTGTGTCTAGTTCTGGTCACCTATTATAGGAAGGATATTATTAAGCTGGAGAGGGGTCAGAAGAGATTTACCAAGATGTTGCTGGGTATAGAAAGTTTGAGTTATAAAGGGAGGCTGAATAGGCTGAGGTTTTTTTTCACTGGAGTGTAGGAGTTTGAGAGGTGACCTCATAGAAATTTATAAAATAATGAGGAGTACAGATAAAGTTAATAGTACTTGTCTTTTCACTAGAATGAGGGATTTCAAGACTAGAGGACACATTTTTAAGGTGAGAGGAGAGAGATTTAAAAAAGACATGTGTTATGAAGTTGTGTAGAGTGTGTAGTTCCTTCAAGAGATAAAGTGCTTTTCTAAGCGAAGAGATTTATATGGAAAAAAAAGTGCCTGCATTTAGCTGAAGATGTACAGCCAGTTCTAAAATTGAAACGTATCACTTAGCTGTGTTAGTGGAAACCTTAGGCTTGTTTGATGTTTTGGCAACTAGCTGGAATCAGCCAATTAAGTTAAACCAAGCACTGAGTGATTGAAAGCTAATTGAATTTAAATCTGATGGTTTTGACAACCTTGGACCAATTGATATGTCATCCAAGGCATATAAGGAGGGGCTTTTTGAAAATTAGTGCGAGACCAAACCACCTTCCGAGAAATAGGCATTTAGCTTTCACAGGAAATCGCTAAGCTCTCTAAGAAAGCACTATCTTATCCATAAAAGGTACCATGGCACTTCTAGCTAAGAGCCTTCACAGAGAAAACATCCCTTACAGCAGGATCAGTAGAAGAAAGGCGTTTATGACTGGAGAGACAGTGGCGAAGGCAGAACATTCTGGAAGACACATTCTGTATGGACTTTGAGAGGCTAAGTTTTAATTTTTCTTTTCTTACCACTTGGATTATATAAGTGGGACTTGTGTTTATTGGAATAGCATACCAGTAGGATTTTGTTCAGTTGGGGCATAATTAGGAATTGGGAGGAAATTGTTCGGTTTGTTAGCAGTTCGGTTAATATTGTTCACTGTTAGGGTTGAATGAATGAGTTGTTACTTGTTACTTATAAAGTGAATATCAGAGATTTTCTTTCATTTAAGCTCCCCTTCTCCATAACAGCTTAATAGATTAGGCGAGGTGAGGTGAGCTTCTCTAGATCTTTTGAGTTTAATTAAGAGAAGGGGACCTCTACTCCTGCCATAACGGGTTGGGGGCTTGTGTTTTGATTTTAATTATTAAAGGGGTTCGACCTTCCCCTTCCTAACATATAAGGAGCAAAATTTTACACAAAGGGTGGTTTGCGTGTGGAATGAACTTTCTGAGGAAGTGGTGGATGTGGGTACATTTACAATGTTTAAGATATATGAATAAGAAAGGTTTGGAGTGATATGGGCCAGGAACAGTCAGGTGGGACTAGTTTAGTTTGGAATTATGTTTGGCATTGACTGGTTGGACTGAAGGGTCTGTTTCCGTGCTGTATGACTCCATGACTCAATGACTACCTGTTTCAAACTCAATGGTTGTGATTGATGGCTATGATTAATCAACAATGCCACTGACATTACATGATAGGGCAATCAGGTTGGGAGAAGGTCAACTCAAAAGACCTTGGTCTCTTTTCAATTCAAATATATTTAAGACTAACCAAATCTTGAAACTCAAAAGGGAATTAAGTACCATGAAATTAGGTGAGTCGAATTGCAGGAGATCTTCTCACAAATTCATGTTAACCTGAGCTTCAAGATGGCCAAAGAGGTCCCTCAGCAATTGAAAGTGGAAAATAGTAGAAACAAATCCTAGAGTCCAACAATGTCAATTACAGAATAGTATTTAAAAGACAGGATTAAAAAGCACCCCATGTGAATGTACACGGCAGTTTTAGCAAGAGAGGTTAATTGATGTTTCTTGTAGGAGTAAAAGGATATGATTTAATTGTGATTACATAGATGTGGCTGTAGGGTAACCAAGACTGGGAACTGAATATCAAAGGAGATCCAACATTTAGGAGAGATAGGCAAAAGGATAATCTTTTGCTGATTAGCAGGGTCATGAATTTGTTAGAAAGAAGATCTACAACAGGCAGAACAGAAGATAGAACCTGATTGTATGGAGGAAAGAAATGGCAAGGGAGAGCAAGCATTGATAGGAGTAGTTTAGAGGCAACCAAAAAGCAGTGGTAATATAGGATACTGCATAAGTCAGGAAATTAGAGGTATATGTAGCAATGAGAATGCAGTAATCTTCTGTAACTTTAAGGTTTTGGAGTAGATTTGTAGCTCGGGTTGTGCATGTTGAGGTTGTTGAGGTTGGTTGGCTCCCCGAGCTGGTTTCTTGTTTCGCAGATGTTTCGTTACCCTGCTTGGTAACATCCTCAGTGCAGCCTCCGATGAAGCGTTGGTGTGTTTTCCCACCTGGTTTTTAAACTCTGGGGTTCATTGAGATGGATTGCCTCACCTCTGGTTTTCCTTCATAGTGGAATGTATATGGGGTTGAGTTCAATATGTTTATTAATAGCATGCTTTGTGGAGTGCCATGCTTCTAGGAATTCTCGTGCCTGTCTCTGCCTATCCTGTCCCAGGATCTTGATGTTGTCCCAGTCAAAGTGGTGGTTCTCCTTGTCCATGTGGATTGAGATGAATGAGTGTCGGTCGTATCTTTTTGTAGCCAGTTGGTGTTCATGTAACAAGCATGGGGCTGGATGAACACAGCAGGTCAAGCAGCATCATAGGAGCAGGAAAACTTGACGTTTCGGGCCTAAACCCTTCATCAGAAATGGGGGAGGGGAAGAGGGTTCTGAAATAAATAGGGAGAGAGGGGGAGGCGGATAGAGGATGGATAGAGGAGAGGATAGGTGGAGAGGAGGCAGACAAGTCGAAGAGGCGGGGATGGAGCCAGTAAAGGTGAGTGTAGGTAGGGGGGGTAGGGAGGAGATAGGTCAGTCCAGGGAGGAC
>JAHRHZ010000263.1:44905751-44957963 GCA_024137785.1 Ginglymostoma cirratum
GGCCTAGACCCTTCATCAGAAGGGTCTAGGCCCAAAACGTCAAGTTTTCCTGCTCCTATGATGCTGCTTGACCTGCTGTGGTCATCCAGCCCCTTGCTTGTTATTTCGGATTCTCCCGCATCTGCAGTACCTTTTAACTCAGTTAAGAACTGCTTTATGGTCTGGCCCACATAAAGGAATAATTATATACTTAATGCCTTTCAAATCCGTGGAATGGATTAACATACTTTATACTTAATAAAGTACTTGTGAAGTGCAGTTACTGTTGAAATGTGGGAAATCTGGCATTCAATTTGTGTACCACAAATGTTTACAAAATGCAACCTAATAGTGATTGCTAAGGGATCTTGTTGAATGGCAGACCAGGCTCAAGGGGCCAAATGGCCTACTTCTGCTGCTAATTCATTACACCTCACTGTCAGCCTGAATTGTGCTCAAACATCTACAACAGGAATTGACCCACAGCCTTCTGACTCAGAGGAAAGAGGGCTACCACTGGTCACCCTGCAGTAAATACTATAATGGGTTATTTTTGTAAAAGTTGCCTCTCAATTGTCAATTTGTTGCTCCATCAATTTCCCCTCATAATTATAATTTGCACCCTAAATATGTCATAAAATTCTGGTGGGGGCTTCAATCACCCATCAAAAGGCTCTTTTCAAGGTGGTGTTGACCGCACGTCATGTGAACAAAGCCGCAGCAATCAAACAACATTTCGGCCTGAAATGGCATAAGGTGAGATGATCAGTTAGAGAGCTGGAGCAGAGATTATGGGCTGAATGGTCTCCTTTCGCATTGCAACAATTCTGTGATTGTGTGATTTTTAAGCCATTGTTTACGCTGGGAAGGTCAACTATAAGAGATAATAGGTAGGCAGATGCTGGAGAATCCGAGATAACAAGGTGTGGATCTGGATGAACACAGCAGGCCAAGCAGCATCACAGAAGCAGGAAAGCTTGACGTTTTGGGCCTAGACCCTTCATCAGAAACTATAAACTGTTTTCACTGGAGCGCACAAAGAAATGAAACAAATAGTGAGTTATACCCCAATGCAGAATTCAAATTGTCTATTTTGTTTTTGTCACTCATTCATTGTTGTTTAGGTCAACACTGATGGCCCATCCTAAATTACCCTGAAGAAGGTGATAGTGTGCTGCCTTATTGAATTGCTGCAGGCCTTTGGGTGTCAGTACAGGCCCAATGCTGTCATGAAGGGAGTTCCAGGATTTTGGCCCAGTGACAGTAAAGGAATGGCGATATAGTACCAAGTCAGGGTGGTGTGTGGCTTGAAAAGGAATTTGTGTGTGGGCTTATTTCCCTTGGAGTTTAGAAGAATGAGCAATAACTTGTTTGAAATTTAATAGATCATGAATAGTCTTGATCACAGGTTCCAAAGATATTAATGAGTTACTGCAGTGCATCTTGTAGATGTTACATGGGCAGTTGCCACTGTGTATAGTAGTGAAGGGACTAAATGTTGAAAGTGGTGGATGAAGCGCCTATTAAGTGGGTTGATTTGTCTTGGATGGTGCTGACCTTCTTGCACTGTTGGAGGCGTACCCATCCAGGCAAGTGCAGAGTATTTCATCAAACACCAGGGTTATGCCTTGTGGATAGTGAACAGGCCATTGTGGAGGCAGGAAAGTTGCAAATGTTCTGGCCTTTGACCTACATTTTTAATTGTTGTATTTACAGGGCTAGTTCAGTTCAGTTTCTGGTCAATGGCTACCCCTAGAATGTTGACAGTGGTGGATTCAGTGATGGTCATGTAATCGAACATCAGTGAGTAGTGTTTGGATTCCCTCTTATTGGAGTAGATCATTGCCTGGCACTTGTGCAGGATGAATATCATTCACTTACCAAACTACGACTAGATATTATAAACGTCTTTCTGCATTTGAATGCAGACTGCTTCTGTATCTGATGAGTCATTGAATGGTTCTGAACGTGCAATTATCGGCAAACATCTCCAATGCTGACTTTATGATGGAGGGAAGGTCATTGATGAAGCAGCTGGTTCGACTTTGGACACTCCCCTGAGGAATTCCTGTGAACATCTCCTTGGACTAAGATGATTGGCCTCCAACACCAGCAACCATCTTCCTAAAGCCCATGTCTGACCCATTTCCTGCACTTCTGCTTTAGACCATAAGACAACTAAACCATAGACATAGAAGCATAATTAGGTCATTTGACCCATCAAGTCTGCTCCACCATTCGATTATGGCTGATACATTTCTTAACCCCATTATCCTGCCTTCTTCGTGCAAGCTTCATCCCCTTACCAATCAAGAATCTATCTGTTGGATAGAAATGTCAGAGAGGAGTCTCTGGCTCTGTGAACAGCAGTACAAATGACATTGATTCAGTGCTCTGTCACCACACGTGGGAGAGGCCAGAGACTGCTCTGAATCTGGCTTTCACATGGGGCCCAGTTACCCTCTTAATCATGGCTCAGATTGGAGGTCAGTGACACACTATCTTACTCAATAAAACACAGGGCATTTATATATATTGCGTTACAATTGTTACCTGCAACATTGACATCAATGCTTGCCACATCCCCTCCGATCTAACATTGAATCCTATGAATGCACTAGCAATGATGGATCACATCATAGGATCACCTTAGGTCCTGTCATTCTCTCGTGATGTTTGCCAGACTCCCTATCACCTGTTCTTGGGCTGTTATGATACAGTTTATTGTCTGCATTCCGACAATGATTGTTATGTCCCTTCCTAGGCATTTGCCAGCTGCATCATTCTGAGTGGATGCTGTTTGTTGCCTTGAGAAGCTGTGATTATTTTCCCGAGGTCATAATGATGAAGTGTTTTGCAATTGACCCATTACAATGCTATCTGTTCTCCGGTTTCATTTCACGAGGTTATCTGCATATATCCTTCATAATGTAAAAAGTCTTTGATTATGGTGGGATCAGACTCTGCCTTCTACACTAAATAACAAGTTTCTTTTTCCCACTAAGATTTTTATGTGACACTTCATTATCTTATCTAGTTGCCATGAGCATGAAGGCTATAATTCTGACTGTGGAAACTGCTACCTCAACTACAATTTTCCTCAGCAATGGGCAACTCCAACACTATCTATCTCCATCTTAAATACAATGACTTGGCCTCCACAACCTCCTGTGACAATGATTTCCACAGGCTTAACTACTGGCTGAAGAAATTCCTCCTTATCTCAGTTCGAAAGCATCATCCCTTCACTCTAAGGCTGTCCTCATCTTTTATTCTAGTAGAAACATCCTGTCATTGTCCAGTCCTCTCAGTATTCCGTAAGTTTTAATCAGAGACCCCCATATCCTTCTAAACTCCAATGAATACAGACCCAAGTCCTCAACCACTCCTCACATGATAACCTCTTCATCTCGAGAATCATACTTGGAAATCTCTCCTTGTTCCCCTCCAAAGTCAACATATTCTTCCTCAGCTATTGAGCTCAAAACTGCTCACAACATTCCAAATGCAGGCTGACCAGTGTCTTCTACAGCCTCAGCAGCACCTTTCTGGTCTTATATTCTAGACCTCTTGAAATTCATGCTAACATTGCATTTGCCTTCCTAACTGCCAACGGTGAACCCCTATGTTAATTTGAAGAGAATCCTGAACTAGGGCTCCCAAGTCCCTTTGTGCTTCAGATTTCCGAAGCCTTCATTCCTTCTCTCCCACAACAGAAATAGGGTCCATCAGTCCACGCTTTCCACTTCACCAACCTCTGAATCCAAAGGGTTATGAGCCACCATTTCCATCACCTCCACAGGAAGCTGGACACATATACCTCTCCCCTCCCTTGTCAGCATTCCACTGGGTTTGTTTCCTCCAGGACACTGTGATTCATATCACCTCCACACCTAACATCCCCCCACACACCCAGAGAACCTTCCCATGCAATTGCAGAAGATGAAACACTTGCTGGTTTGGTTCATCCCTCTTCACTATCCAAGCTCACAGACACAACTTCTAGATGAAGCAACAATTTACCTACACCTCATTCAATCCAATCTACTGTATTTGTTGCTCAAAATGTGCAAATTGGGTGACTGCCTAACTGAGCACTTACACGCTGTCTGTAAAAATAACCTTGAGCTTCCAGGTGCCTGTCACTTCAACACACCAGCATGTTCCCACGCCAACATTTCTGTCTCAGGATTGCTGCAATGCTCCAATGAGACTCAACGAAAGCTTGACGAACAACACCTCATCTTTTGCACAGATGCCTTTATAGCCTTCAGGATTCAACAGTGAATTTAACAATTTCAGAACATGAATAGTCTCATCCATGTTTGTTGCCCTCCCTATGTCACCCCTAGGTCCTAGTTTGAATGGGTTGCTCCCAGTACAGCCAACCCATTTTCAATGATTAATTCTTCTTGTTAGCACCTCATCCAGCATTTATCACTCGTTTGAATTATCATCAACAAGTTTTTCATTTGTTTATCCCTTTTTTTCTGTGTCCCTCTCTCTGGCTACTGTCTCCATGAACATTCACTCCACCACATCCCGTCGTCAGCATAAATGTTATTCTTTCCTAGCTATTTTCAGTTCTGATGAAGGGACATTGGACTCGAAATTTTAATGCCATTTTTCTCTCTATAGGTGTTTCCAGACCTGCTGAGTTTCTCCAGTACTTTCTGTTTTGTTTGGGATTTCCAGCATTCGCATTTGTTTTTATAAAAAACGACATTCCCTTGTGCTAGCAATGACCGAGAGTGTTCCTCCAATTTCCATTGATTCCAGTTTTGTGAGGCTGACTTGATAACATCTTAACTGAGTTCTGAGTACGGGTATAGCAAGAACGGCAGATGCTGAAGACAGCATCAGGACTTGATGAAGGGTCCCGACCAGAAACGTCGACTTTCCTGCTTCTCTGATGTTGCCTGGCCTGCTGTGTTCCTCCAGCTCCATACTGCATTGATTCTGAGGACAGGTCACTGGGCCCGAAATACAAACTGTGATTTCTCTCCACAGATGCTGCCAGACCTGCTGAGCTTTTCCAGCAATTTCTGTTTTTGTTACTGATTTCCAGCATCCACAATTCTTTTGGTTTTTACCTTACTCCATTAAATGCTGCCTTGATGTTATCTCCAGAGTCTAGCTGTTTTGTCCTTATTTGGACCCAAGGCTGTAAGGAGGTCAGGAGTTGAGTGCCCCTACCCAACCTGAGTATCAGTGGATACATTATTGCTGGGTGAAAGGTGCTTCAAATCACTGTTGACCACATCTTCTGTCACAACGCTGATGGTCCAGAGTAGACTGATAAGATGGTGACTGACTGGGTTTAATTTGCCCTGTTTTTCACTGTGTATGGGACATAACTAAGCACAATTTCCACATTGTGAGGATCAAAACTAATGCTATAGCTGCACTAGAAACACTTGGCCAGGGGCATCAAGGCCGATTTATCAGGGAGTGAATTCAGGACTGCAACATAATCTCAATCTTCCAGTTCCAGCAACAAACTGCTCAAGGATTTGCTTCCTGAGTTCTGCAGTCATCTGAATCCCTTGATTAGATAACTATTTTACAGTCATTTCCAGATATACATTATTTCCCTGTGTGTAAGGGACACAGCAACCAGATATGATAATCTCAATGGGAAGTCTTGGCCACAGTTAGTTCCTGAAATACCAGATGCTTATGACTGGCCACTGACAACATGTTAGAAGTGTTTGTTTGTATTTTCCTCTTTATAAAGTGAACGACTTAAAACACACGCGCGCGCACACACAAACACAATGGACATCCAAGCACCATTCCACTAGGTGAGTTCTGAGGATGGGTTAGTCGACCCTAAACGTTAACTCTAATTTCTCTCCACAGGTGTTAGACCTGCTGAGCTTTTCCAGCAATTTTTGTTTTTGTGTTTCTGATTTCCAGCATCCGCAGCTCTGTCGGTTTTTATTCCACTAGGTGAGATGTTTCATTTTCAAAGAAGGGTCTGGCAACCAACGAAAACAGAAATTGCTGGAGAAACTCACTAGGTCTGGCAGCGTCGCTGGAGAGAGAGAGAGAAACAGAATCCAGTTGAACCTTTATCACAACAGGCTCTGGAGTGGGGGCAGGAATTGGAATGGGATTGGGAATGCGCAGGGACATGAATTAGTGCTATTTCAATTTTGAAATCAAGAGACAGAAACAAACTCAAAGCCAGCACAGCAATCCTCTCCTGAACCCAGGGAGGGTTAATATTTCTTTAAAACTCGAGCTTCAGGAACATTACCACAAGCTTAATTGCAAGCTACCTCTCAGCAACAGGTAGCTCTGAAATACATTCCCTTTCCATTTCCCTGCTCTTGTAATTTTTTTCCACCGTGTTGGGTCACTTTACTCATTGTTTCCGTGCAGCAATGATTGATGTTCTACGCGCTTAATCTCTCTGAGTGATAACTGCTCTCATGTAAGTCCATGAGTCACTGACACAGACTCCGTTACTGCTGACTACAGATTTAAATCCTGATTTACATTTCAATCTCAGCCTCATGAATGTGAAAAAAAACGCTGGCTGCAAATTAATAACGGCGAGAATATTTCAGCGGTTGAAGTGGGGAGGGGGAGACAGGCTTGGAACCGCAGTGGAACCAAGCAGACCATTGTATGTCAGTGGTCGCCTCATTTAATGGGTCGCCCGTGAATGACATTAACAGGGAACGGTATCCAGAGTGACACAGATTTATTTCTGTAACACCAGCACAGTATATTTTTCAAGGTATTTGTCTGGGGACAATTTGGTTTCCTGTGAAATGGCTTAAATGGTTTTTGCAGTGATCAGGGAGTGATGGGGGAGGTGGTGGGGAAGGGAGAGTGGGTGGAAAGGAGGAGGGGGTTTGGAAATTTAATTTCTTTTTCATTTGCAGTAGCAGGTATGAAAAGGGAGAAAAATTGGATGGCTGATGGGCTGAAATTGGTGTTGTCCCTTTCTCCCATCCTACCAAGGATTTTTTTTTAAACAGTCCATGTGGATATGGATTGAATGAGACCCCCCTCAGAGAGCGGTAACCTTAAACCAACTTTTTAAAAAAAATCTTTGGGGACGACTGCCAATCATGCTGGAAAACAGCATTTCCATCGATTCCTCTGTCCGGGTGATTTATGGCTTCATTTTACAGTAATTGAGAATTAGTGAGAAGATTAGCAAGGCTCAACACCTCGCCTTGATATGCGTACTGAGCGGCGTAATTTGTCACTTTGGAATGTTGGACACTTTTTAGTTACACCGAGTCTCCTTCTAATTGAATTTTGGGATAACATGGAAATTAATTTGACACACACACACACACACACACACACGAGAAAAAAAAAATTTGAATACAGCCCCCGCTCGGCTATTGAAACGCTGTCCTCCAGGCTGTGAAGCAATATTGATCCGAATCACTTCCAATTGTGAACGAGATGAGGAATGGAGGACACTAAATCTTATTTTACCTCATATTAAACCAGTCCATCCACGGCGATCTGCGGCGGATAAAGAATATTACATTTCATTTCGCCTGACTGCATCAAGATGGGATCTTTGGGAAAATTCACTTCTCCGAGCAAATGTGCAAAAATGTTTGAAGTCAACAGTTAGGATTCAATTACGGCCTTTTGTGTGGCGGGCTCCTCCAAGTGTGATTTGCCATTTAAACAGCTCAATAGAAATACGGTAAGCGGCCCGCAGTTAACATAGCCCGTCAAAGCCCTGCTGTAATAAGAAGCAAGGTCTGCACAACATTAAACTCTGGGCCTTTTACCTTTCCATACGGCCTGTCTGCAATATCTTTTATACAACCCGTCTCTCCTAAACGTAGCAACAATGTAAATATCGTTAGGTAATGATTATGCAAAGAGAGAAATAAAAGGGGAAACACACACACACATTCACAACTCGGAAATACCGTCTTCAATTTACTGACATACATGCTACCATTCATTGGATCTATTAGCATCAGTAGAAAAAAATAAAGTAACAGTGATCCCCGCAAAGAAGAGGAGTCATCTACATTGGTTTGACTTCGGCCTGTTCATCAGAGGGTGAGCCAGACATTGTTTGGAGTGATACCTGAAGTTGCCTTTTTGTACGTCTCCTGTGAGAAAACAATTGATTTGAAAAGTAAATATCCATTTGAATGAGGTGCGACCAAATTCCTCTCCCTAATAAGAGAGAGAGAAGTGAGGGTCAGATGTCAGGGTGTTCGTATCATTAGTCATGAGGGTGATTTTTAAAAAAACATTGAGAATGGCCTGATTTGTGAAAGATAGGGTGCAACCGGACGAATAGATTTCAGGACTGAAGAGCGAATTGGGATTCTGACGGAGACAGTGAGATCTCTAATGTCCCTGTGACACGTGAAACTTGGTATTAGGGTGTGTGTGTGTATGTGTGTGTGCTGGGGGTGTTGTGATCTTTTACTTTTGACATTATGTAGGAACAATACTGTTGTGAACTCAGCTCAGTGTGGACGATTAGAGATATAGAGCTCCCACCCTAGATCTATAGAGCTGGGTTCAACGTCCCACCTGCTCCAGAGGTGTGTAATAACATTTCTGAAAAGATTGAAAGAAATAGTAAAATAGGTAGAAATAGCACGTGCACTCTCTCCAACCCTCTCAATTTCCAACATCTTACCCCCACCGCAGCCGGGGTCTGCACTGCACAACAAAAGGATCCTGCAATCAGCTTATGGGGTGGCTGACTGGACGAGGCTTGGGGAGGGGGCTGGAGATGGATAGTGTGTGTGTGTTGGGGGTGGGGGACGGGGGCGGGGGGAGGTTGCATGTCAGGAGTCAGCAGAAGGAAAGATAACTGAAAGGCTGATAGAGACATCCTGACAGCTGTAATAGATCTCCAATAGATCCATCATGCCAGTAATTTGCTACAAATTTAACATACATCACTATCGTCAGGAGAAGCTGTATCTGTCTTGTCGTAGCATCAGCCCGAATAACAGTGAAATCTCGTGTTGCCACTGACCTTTTTGACCCCCCTCGGGATTGACATTGCGGCTTGGCTTCAGACGGGAGCAGATGGCCAGATCAACCAGACGAGAGCAATGCTTCCTGGTTGCCAGAGAGAGAGAAAAAAAGGGGGCAAGCAATTTCATTTCATCCCTTGAATTTGTGAAGACCTCTTGGCCAAAATATTTTGTTTGCAACCTTGACGCTAAATCTTTATACATCTTTATGTGCAAACTATTATTGTCATTACTCTGTTAGCCCTTTCAACACGACAGGTATCTGCCCCATGGCCTTTCATTTATGAATGTGA
Organism: Ginglymostoma cirratum; assembly: GCA_024137785.1. NCBI lineage: Eukaryota > Metazoa > Chordata > Chondrichthyes > Orectolobiformes > Ginglymostomatidae > Ginglymostoma > Ginglymostoma cirratum. Next base: position 44,915,017 of record JAHRHZ010000263.1, read on the forward strand.
TCAAATGTCTCTGCTCAGCAGCAGGACCGAGTTAGTAAAGACCTCGGCGTCAGACTAAACAACACATCTTTCCTGTTAAGTCTTGGAATTCTCAGCCGGGCAAATAATAACGTGAGGTAAATGGGGCAAAAATAAATAGTTGGGATAAAACAAAACTGACATTCTGGATTATATCCTGAGAACGAACTGATTGTTATCAAACAAAGAGAGCACTTTATTGTCAGGAAATTTGGGGAGAGGGGAGGGAGGGAGGGAGGACGCAACAAGGAAAAAAAAGCCTCATTGTAATCGAATTTTTCTTTTGAAAATTAGATAGTGAGAATTTTGCATAACCTAACTGTGTTACTGAGATATAATTTGGCTGAAGTTGGTAGCTGTACTGCATGTGGAGGCTTAATAAAATGTGTCAGTTAAAATGAAAATACAACTTGTGTAATTAAATTTAATTGGATCCTGTCAGTATAAATCCTCTTCTTTTGTGAGTGTTACTACAGAATTGCAGCTTGTGGCTTGCTAATTTCAATCTTGCAAGCTGTGCACCAGACTTAACTGGAATGCCCTCAGAATTATTATTATTTGTTTATTTGTTTATCTTTGGGAGGGGGTGGAGAAGAGGGAGGAGGAGGAAGAAAAATTAACGGTGATCAGTCTGATGTGGGGAAAAGCAGGCAGCTTGTCTCACATTCACAATTGCAAGGAATCAGAAGCATAATTTGGATATATGCATGGTAGATGGGGAAGTTCTGTTTGATTGCATCGGCTTGAGCATGGAGAGGCATTACATGAATGTTTTTACACCGGGTCAGGGAGGTTGGTACTTGCGCTGAATGCTAAACTGCGCTAAGCGGGGGTGCTACCTCTCTGTAGACTGATCTGAATTCTCTGCAATCCTAATACCAATCCACATCCCCTGCAATCCATTAAACCATTCCTTCCTCGTTTCCTCATCATGCCACGTTCTAATTTGACAATGACAAAGAGCTTCGGTGCAATTTTAAATTTCATAATTTTAATCTGTCAAAAGACTGACATTTAATTAGTGCCCTCCTAACCTATGCCTGCGCACTTGAAGGTTACTGTAGGTTTTCTTTTAGAATCTCCTCAAAATGAGTGGATTAATAAATATGTACATCGCTGGCTGCGATAAAGACAATACAGGGCCAATGGCGCATTAGCTTTCAATCTAGATAGATGAGGTTAATAGTTTTTTATAGTGTCTCTGTATTCTATGGAGGGTGATTAAGATCCCTTTTCATTCCTGCTAGGATTGTTGATTGAAATCACCTCGTACAGTTCACATTAGTAGGTTTTAACACGTGAATTTGTTTAAATTAGGACAGCAGTAAATAATGGGGCATTGCGCTACCTGTCGCCTTTGAAGGCTGCAGCGCACACTTGCCTCGATCACCACCCTGGACGTCCAATTTCGCACACTCTCATCCAGCCATTAAACCAGGTTGAACACGCTAAAACCTAGTTGGAATTCATCGGGAGGAAAGTAAGTGAAAATAAAAGCCGCTGTGATTGTGTCTGTTGTCTACTTCCTTTTGGTTCTCCTTTGCATACTTTATACATAGCAACAGCATTAAGCCATTCACCGCCTCAGGTCTGTACAACCTGATCTGCGTACTGCCTTCATCCTCCCTTCTTGGCTTCATGTCCCCTAATATCTCTCTAGAAATCACAGATTTAAGATTATTTGATTGAACTCGTACCTGCTGCTTTTTGTGGGAGAAAGCTCCATTGTTCTCCACATTTTACAGCATATTAGCAACATAAGATTCAACTCCAACAACGAATTTGTTTCATTAGAACTGCAAATGTTGGAGTTGATATTGCATTCTCCAAATATTGGTTGAAATAGCTATATTTACTTTCACCACAGCAAATCAAAATAATTGTAAAAGTATCCTTTTCGCGTGGCTCAGTCAGTCACACATCTGTCTCTGATTCAGAAGGTAGGGACTCCAAGCCTGACACGCAACCTGACTACAAAATCTACACTCTTACTCTAGTGTCATGGTGAGGGAATGCTACTGTGTCAGACCAAGGACCCATAGGCTCTCTACAATGTGTGTAAAAGCTTCATGGCCTAACTTTGTGGAAGAGCAGAGGGAAGATCCCTGGTCTCCTTGCCAATGTTCGTGTTAACAGTTTAGTGGGTTATTATCCCACTGCTGTCTTTGCTACATTACAACAGTGAGTGAAATTTAAAAGTATTTAATTGGATATCCACAGAATCAGGGAAACATGTGACAGAGGCCATTCAGCGCACTTCTGTCAGCTCTTTGAACAAGCTATCCAATTAATTTCTTGATTCTCTGCTCTTTTCCATTATCCTGAAAAATGATCTCTTTCCAGCCTTGAGGTAAATCCAGGGCAGACTCCCAGCCTCGAGGTGAAGCCTGGCATGTTCTGGAGGTGAGGGCTGGCATGGTCTAGAGGCAAGACCTGGCACCGACTGGGTTGAAAGGACTGCTATTCTGAACTTTTTTTTTAATTTTTCTAATTTATTTCTATGATTTTGTACTTTTGTACCTAACGTGGCACAAAGGCCTGTAATGTTGGACTTTTTTTATTTCTTTGTTTTTCAAATTTTTTCCTAAGAATTTGTACCTAAGTACGCTTGTATCTAAGATGGTACTGTACGTGGCGATTTATAAACTTTTCACTGTACTTATGTGAGTAGATGCAACAATAAAGCTGATTCCAATTCTAATTCAAGCATGAAGACATCCTTCCAGGCAGCACATTCCAGATCACAAAAACACACTGTGGAACGAAAATTCTCATCATACTTCTAGTTCTTTTGCTAACTTTCTTGGCTGTAGAATTCCAAAGAATAGTTGAGAAAAACACTCTATCATAAGTATATGAAAACAAATGAAACTTAAACAATATTATGCCTCAGTGACCAGGTTATCAGCGAACATTTGTGAGGACAATAGAAAACAGATTCTATGATCACGTGCCAAAAAATGAGTTCATGATAAAGAGCGTTTAATAAGATGAATATTTGGTGACAGAGAGAGAGTGAAACTGATCCAGACCGTCAATGTAGCAGGACCCTGCCTATGATATGTCAAAATGAAAATAACTCAGACTGGCCCTTATTTGAAAAATCAAACTGAGTCTTTGCTGTATGCTTCAACTGCACTTTGACAAGACACTAGCCAGAGAAACCTATTTCTGTAAGCAGTAAGCCACTGCAAAGCCATCTTCATAAATCTCCAACTTCTATTTCTTCAGTGGACCATAAGGGGAAGCACAGGCTTGCAATTATTCAAGACCTTATCTTAAAGGTAGCAAGCATGGCAGTGTATTTTTAGTCATTAAGATTTAAGTGCATGCTACCTCTTTTATAATCATCTTTGTGTATATGTGTGCATGTGTGGGTTCTTTGTTTTGCTTCAAAAATCCTGTAACAAATCTGTCATTTTGCTGTTCTTCGCAATTCCAGAACTCAGATGGCTAAAACAATTTTCATCTCAGGTGGGAAAAGGGGGAAAATCCTGTCCTCATTGGCAACAGCTGCCTCCAAGATCTTGACATCTTTCCTGAATTGTGGTGCACAGAATTAAACACAATGCTCCAGCTGGGACCTAGACAGCATTTTAAGAAAGTTTAATATAACATTCTGCTTTTGTGGTCTGAAAGATGAACGTTTGCTGAATAAAAACCAAAAGAATTGCAGATGCCGTAAATCAGGAACAAGTTCCAAGGAAGAGTCACCGGATCCGAAACATTAACTCTGTTTTCTCCTTCACAGATGCTGCCAGACCTGCTGAGCTTTTCCAGCAACTTTGTTTTTGTTCCTGAATTTTTGCTGAGTCTGTCTCGACCCTGACGTATTCTGGATCATGAACTTGTAACTAGCTGTGGCAAGGCATGCAGAGCAGGGAAGGTGGAAGCCCAATAGGACTAATAGTAATATCCCACAGGCAGAGTTGAGTGGTTTGGGAAGAGAGGGAATGCTGGCTCAAAATGGAGGAAGTTCTGGATGACCTCGTCTTCACTTTAAATTAAAGGAAGGCACAGTAGCCAGAAGGGCTGCAGGTAGAAGAATAATCCCTTCAGAAGAATGCTTTTGACTCCTCCTGAGAGCCTTGCAGTGTAATGCAGTCATTTACTGCAGCCTGCACGGATGTGTTAATGATCTGTCATTAGGAGATCAGCTCTGAGGAGTTTGCAAGATCCACTCTTAGTGGGAAAACTGCCATTGCATTTGGAAAGTAGCACTTAAATTGGGTCTTAATTATCTTAATTGTCTTCTCAACTGCTAAACAATATGGGCAACAGTGAGAAAATTGGAATCAGGCGAGATTGACAGTGAGGAGCCTCCCAACACCAAGGAGCCCTATTTTCCAGCCAAGTATTGAACAATGACATTAAATTCTCTCTAGTCAGTGGAGGGAGGCCTATTTGGCCCACTAATATCTTCATTATAATTTTATCTCAGCTCATTGATATGCAGTTTTCTATTCTCCCATCTACCAGATGGAAACTAGATGCTGACAGTTCCTGATGTGAAAGTCAGAGCTGTAACCTGGTGACTGTATCTTGTTCCTTGTTCCTGTAGATCTCCACAACCTACCAGCATCTCAGGACAGACTCCATGGGCAAGGACTGCACACAACCCTGTCCAGTAGGACCTGCGGGTTCTTTTCGGCAAAGCGAATGCCAATTTGTCTCTGCCGACATGCCTGGAAACTCCTCAAGGTAACTGTGGATTGCCAGCAATTGAATGGATGCACTGAAGTTGAAGCTAACAGGAGGAATTTCAGCAGATCCCAGCAGTGCTACCTGTGACAAGTGGAAGAATATTTTTCATGGGGTTCCATACAGGAGTGGTGTACAGTTAGTGACGTCAGAAATCACACGACACCAGGTTGTAGTCCAAAACGTTTATTTGAAAACACAAGCTTTTGAAGTGTGGCCCCTTTGTCTCACACACATGCACACATACACACTCACTCTCTCTCACACACACACACACACACACACACACAATATCTCGCACCATACACACACACTCTCTCACACACACATACATACACTCACTCTCTCTCTCACACACATAGACAGATACATACACACACGCATACACTCTCTCTGTCTGTCTCACACACACACACGCTCACATACACACTCTCTCTCACACACACACACACTCAATCTCTCTCTCTTTCACACACACACATATACATCTATGGGGCGAATCTGTATTTACAGATACATTCAATTTTATTCGCAAAGCATACAGTTTATCGATAGTCTGTCAATGTGGTGTTTTACAAATTCCTACTGTAGAAATAAAAACAGTCTGACTCCAAACCAAAACACAAACAGATTCTAAACAAGGCCTCACACCTAACATGCACTGTCTGACCTAAAGTCACTTCTTCTTTACACTAATAAAAATTTTAGTCCTCTCAGGACAGTGACTTGAAAGAAATTTGGGGATTTACATATATATATTAATCAATTAAAACCTTCTAACTGATTAAAGATTTAACAGCATCTTAGGTTTGTGTAATACATCCTCATCAGTTGTGTGACCCTTTGACCTTTTACTTATAAATTCTGTGTTCTGTGTGCTTCTTTCTCACTTCACCTGATGAAGGGCCTGTGCGCCGATAGCTTGCGTTTTCAAATAAAGCTGTTGGACTAAAACCCGGTGTCGTGTGAGTTCTGACCTTGTCCACCCCCCGTCCAACTCCAGCACCTCCACATCAGTGCAGTTGATGAGGCATGTTTGGATAACAGCATGTGAGTACTTACTGGGGCCCATGAAGTGAAACCCTCAATGAAACTTGCCAGAAATGGCACTTAGCTGATTTCTGGTACGATTCGCGCTCCTAACTCTGAGAGTGCCAACTCTGATCCCAACCTGTCCTAGGGTAAATTCCCTAGAATCAGGAATTCAACAGGGAATATCCACCTATTCCTCACTTGCCCGACCGTTCCCCGACAGCCTCTAAATCTATCTCATGTATGAACAAAATACTGTAGATAGTGGAAATCTGAAAGAACACTGAAATAGCTGGAGAAACTCAGCGGGTCTGGCGCCATCTGTGGAGAGAGAAATAGAGTTGATGTTTTGGAACTAGAAGCTCTGAAGATGTCATTCCAGACTCGAACCATTAGCTCTATTTCTCTCCTTACAGGTACTGTCAGACCTGCTGAGTTTCTCCAGCATTTTCTGTGTTTCTTCCAAATTCATGTTCACTGGGCTGAGAAATTTTGACTCCATGTAAAATAGCCAAGGAAGTTGTAAACTTTTTAACTCAACTTGCCTAGCCACATGCAATATGTTTTGATACATGGGGTGCGGGAATCACTGGCATTTGAAACCCATTCTCAGTGGTCTCCAGAAAGTGGTGGTGAGCTGATTTCTTGAGCCGTTACAGTCAGTGTGATATAATTATGCCCGAAGGGATTCTGTTACAGTTTGAATGGCTTGCTAGGCCATTTCAGAGGGCAGTAATGAGTTAAAGGCATTGCATTGCATCTGAAATCACATTTTGGCCAAATTGGGTAAGTACAGTATTTTTTAACCAGTGAATCAGATGCGTTCTTTTTCTAACAATCCAGTAGTTTCATGGTCACCATTACAGAGAATAGCTTTTTATTGCAGATTTATTTTAGTCATTGAATTTAAATTCCCCAGCTGCCATGGTGAGATTTGAACTTACTGTTTCTAGTGTATTATTCCATTTATTGGAATTAATAGTCCAGTAACATAACAATGCTATCAATCATGTACATATGTCCTCAGCCCTCACTGTTTCTGCACTCCATTTAGATTTTGGCTTATAGTGAAAATTCTCAAAATGAATCATTCACATTCTCTGCTTCCAATTGTGTCTTTCATGTCTTCACATTTCACCAAAGTATCCACTTAAAGTCTCTTACTGTTCTCTTAACTATTTTAATACATTCTGAGTTTCATTCTGTCAAATTATCAAGTAATTCAAGACAGAGAGGGAGGCCAGCAAGCACATGTTGGCTGTATGTGGATTCAGTCCCACTCACTTTCCTTTACCCCATAGCTCATCTGACAACTGTGAAGCTGTGTCCTGTATAACGCTTCCAAAGGCATAGGGGTGTCCCAACACCAGAAGGACAATGGAAAGTTTAAGAAGGCAGCTTGCCAATACCTTCTCCAGGGCAGTTCCATATGGGTAAAAAAATGCCGGCCAAGCCAGTGATGGCCACATTTAGGAACAAATAAAAGAAAAATATATGATATTAATTCAACTCTATGGATTAACCTCTCTACTTAAGTATTTTGTATGCACAATACACAGAAATCTAGATTGATTCTACTACAATTTGGATACAACTAATATGTAGTTGAAGCAGCAGTGCATTCATAGTGTACACTCGATACTTTAGTGTGACATGCAACAGCAATAAATTAATAAATGCGGTAAGTATGAGTGAGACTGTGGTACTTGATAAGTGTGAATGATTGCACAGCAGTAATTTGATCGGAGCCTTTCAGTAACTGTTAAAAGGCACTGTAAGTTCTGTTTATTACTTCCCTATGAGCCCCTAAATTGGATGAGAGCCTTAACTCTTGATACATAGCCACTGGGTTACTGTGTCCGGGCAAGGACATTGCAAGGCAATGTTGCTGAGGTAACTAGAGAAGCAACGACACTGATTAGTCTGATGCATAATTAAGACATGTGACATTCACCTTCACAACTGTGAATTTGGTCATCTTCTGGAATTTTTTCCCAATTGAGTCACACGCCAATTTTGAACAAGGTGAGTTGCATCTCTGTTGGATTGTCCTGAATGTGTTACCAGGCTTCAAGTTTACAAGAAATATCATGTCGGATTTTGGTTAGTTTTCCATAAAAATTGGCCATTGACTTGTTTCCCAGCAATTGACCATCTCAAACCAACTGTTGCATTCACGTCTAGTTCGAACTTCAGGCAGTCACACAAAACATCCTGTATGAATGTTTACATTGTAATGAAGACATTAATAGGCAGGAACTCAGCACGCAATGTATAGTATTTAACATGCTCACATTCACACTCATATGCACTATGACTCACATATTCTCACAATCATGGTGTCACACCAGTTCATGCATTGACACTGAGTTCCACTATTGTAAACATGCATTTTTGCCAAATTTTTCACCATTAGGTTGAAATCATGACAAATGTTTATTACTGCTAAAATAAAAGACAATGGTATAATCCACAACCAAAACAACAAAAAAGTCTCATGCAAATTTTATGAAATTATTATTGAGTTCCATGGCCAGATCCCACTTAAACTCACAGCGATCGTCATTTGCCTCACCTCACTGGGCTGTCATATAATGACAAGCATTTCACAACCCTAAAATTGGGCTATCATATTACTGGGAACCTATCAAAAGTGGATATGAGATGAATTTGTTCTTTATGTAGAGAGTTAAAGGTACTGATTAAGAAACCAGCACAAAGGGCATGTGTTTAAACAATGCTTTAACAAACACAACATATTCCAATCTATCATGCAATCAGTCAAGTAGTTTTGAACAATAATCAAAACTTTATGGTGAGGGGTAAGATCAGGGAGAGTGGAAGTGCTGATAGGAATGTGTTGCTCATGTAGTGTTGACTGGATGCCCCAGAACTCAATACAAATGTTCATAACTTAGATTCAGAAAGCTCAATGAAAATCAATCAAAATCGCAGTGAATGCCAAAGTTAGAAGCTTGGGAATGATAGGAATAATGAATCAAATGTCTGGCTTGGCAGAATAATGGCAGAGATGTACCAACTATGGCACATAGGAAGGAAAAATAAGCAATATCACATCTGGCATGAAATAATTAGTGACGAAGCTGAGCAAGAGCCAGGAATCTTAAAGTCTCAATGCTTAATGATTTCAGACAATAAGAAACAGCAGTCAGCCTAACTCCTCAATTTCTTTCATTCGCACATGGAACATTGGCATTGCTGGCTGGCCAGCATTTATTGCTTATACGTAGGTGCCCTTGAGAAGATGGTGATCAGCCACCATCTTGAACTGCTGCAGTCCACATGCTGTAAGTTACCCCAAAATGCCTTGGTGGGGGTGGGGGGGAGGAATTCAAGGATTTTGACCCCAAAACAATGAAGGAATGGCAATATATTTGCAAGTTAGGATAGTGAGAGTCTTGGAAGGGAACTTTCAGGTTTTGGTGTTCCCGTGTATCTGCTGCCCTTGTCTTTCTAGACGGAAGTGGTTGTGGGTTTGGAAGGTGCTGTCTGAGGATCTTTGGTAAATTTCTGCGGTGCATCTTGTAGATAGTGGGCAATGCTGCGAGTTGGTGATGGAGTGAATGAATGTTTGTGCATGTGATGCTAATCAAGTAGGTTGGATGCCGTCCTGGATGATGTCAAGCTTCTTGAGTGTTGTTGGATCTACACTCATCCAGTCAAGTGGAGAATATTCCATCACCCTTCTGACTTGAGACTTGTAGATGGTGGATAGGCTTTGGGGAGTCAGGAGGTGAGTTACTTGCCACTGTATTCCTAGCCTCTTGTATCCATCATATTTTATGGTGAGGGGGAAAAAATTGCTTCAGAGGTAGCAGGAACTGCAGATGCTGGAGAATCCAAGACAACAAGGTGCAGAGCTGGATGAACACAGCAGGCCAAGCAGCATCACAGGAGCAGGAAAGCTAACGTTTTGGGCCTAGACCCTTCTTCAGAAATGTTATTTGCCACTTTTCAACTAAGTCTGGATATTGTCCAGGTCCTAGATAACAAGCATGGGGCTGGATGAACACAGCAGGTCAAGCAGCATCATAGGAGCAGGAAAACTTGACGTTTCGGGCCTAAACCCTTCATCAGAAATCTGTCCAGGTCCTGTCTTGTTTGGAAATGGACTGCTTCAGCATCTGGAGAATCACAAATAGTGTTGAACATTGTGCAATCATCAGCAAATATCCTCACTTCTGACATTATGGTGGAGGGAAGATCATTGGTGAAGCAGATAAAGATGGTTGGGCCTAGGACATTACCCTGAGGAACTCCTGATGAGATGTCCTAGGACTGAGACTTGACCTCCAACAACCATGACCATCTGAAACAAACTGTCTCACACTGCTGTCTGTGATCGTGGGAACTTCTGGAGGAGGCTGACGTGGATTATATTCCTCAGCTGAAGATGGATCCAAATACTTTAGCCTCATCTTTTGCATTGATGTGCTGGACTCCCTAGTTGTTGACAATATGGAAATTTATGAGGCCTCCTCTTCCCATTAATTGTCCACCACCATTCAAACATAATGTGGCAGGATTGCACAGCTTAGATCTATGGGATTGTTTAGCTGAGTCTATTGATTGCTGCTCCCACTGCTTGGCATGGAAGTAGTCTTGTGTTGTGATTACAAAAGCTGACATCTCATTTTTAGGTATGCCTGGTGCTACTCCTGGCAACTATTGTGCACTTTGCATTGAGCCAGAGTTGATTCCCTGGCTTGGTGGTAATGGTAGATGGAGGGATATTCTGTGCTATGAGATTACAGGTTATAGATGAATACATAGTTGCTGCTGCTGACGATCCACAGGGCCTCACAGATGCCTAGTTTTGAGTTGCTACATCTGTTCAAAGTCTGTCCCATTTAGTATGGCGCCACTGCAACACAGCACAATCCTGAATGAGATGACAATACTGCATCTCCACATGGACTGAGTTGCGGTCACTCCTACTGATACTGCCATGGGCAGGTCCATTTACAACAGATAGATTTGTCGCAATGAGGCCAGGTCCATTAATTGTCTTTTGCTGGCTCCCTCACCACCTGCTACAGAGCCAGTCTAGCAGGTATGTCCTCTGGGATCAAACAGTTTTCTCAGTAGTGTTGCTGCTGAACTACTTTTAGTGACAGGTAGTGTCCGTCCAGTATACATTCTATATCTTTGCCACCCTCAATGCTTTCTCCAACATGTTCAACATGGAAGAGTATTGATGCATTAGCTGAGACTAGTGTCGAGGTTATGGTGAGGGTGGTGATAGGTGGCATTCATTAAGAGGTTTCCTTATCCATGCTTGATTTGATGGCCATAAGCCTTCATGGGGTCTGAAATCAATGGTGAGAACTCCCCCAGGACAACTCCTTCCTGACTGTCAGCCAATGTGCCACCATTCTCTGGTTAATCTTATTTTATATTGGGACAGAACAGATCAGGGGACGGTGTCTGAGACATCCCACATATGAATTTGTGAGTCTGACTGTGGCATGATGTTGCTTGACCAATCTCTAGGACAGCTCTTACAGGTTTAGTAATGGATATTAGTAAGGAGGACATTGCAGGGTTGATAGAGCAAGTTTTGCCACTGTCATTCCTGGTGGCTAGGCTGATGCCTGGTGCTCTGTCTGATTTCATTCCTTTCTTTAGAATTAGCAGTGACTTTGATACTACTGAGTGGCTTGCTTGCCCACTTCAGAGGGCAACTAATAGTCTAATATATTGCTATGGGTCTGGAGTCACGTGTAATCTAGATCAAGCAGGTCACAGCAGGGATAGTGCCAATTATATAGTGTCCCAATTTATGGGTCCATGCATCTGCTTTCCTGCCTGCATGCGGACCATGAAATTCAGTCCAATGATTGTAAATACATCAATGAGTTGAGGTGAGGAAAGAAGACAAGTTTGCAGTCCTGGTGTTTATCAAAAAGAGGTCCCAAGGTGTTCAAAGCTAAAATGTCTTCTCAAGGGGGCTTTTGGTGGGAAGTAGTCTGAGTAAAAATCTTTAATTTTCTACAAAAGACATTGCTGTATATTTTTGTTCTATAACTAGAAACCACATTGCATACTTAATTCTTCCAGAAAATAAATAATTTATGCTGTGGATGCTGTAAGTTAATCATGTCTACAGCTTACTAATATTGCTGTCTGCTTATTGCTTCAATCATTATGATTCTCTCATCATAATGAGTTTATTTTTGTTAACTGTACTCCTTAATTAGTGGCTTAATTGGAATAAATTAGCACAGTGTGATTAAGGAATGAAGGCAACTAAAGTAAACTGAACTATTGCTCATCTTGTCTTCACACTGGTGTATTTCAGCTTGATGTGTTCTACATCAGTGGTTCTTGTACAATTTCTGTTTAACTGGTGAAACCCATTCACATGTCTGTTGGTGTAGCCATAACTCTTGTGCAAAATAAGTGTAAGATGCTGCAGATGCGAATCTACAATGGAAGCAAACAGAAACGTGTAGCAAGTAACAGGTATCTTGGCTTCCCCTTGTCCCTCCTAGCAACTGGTTGTGATTCATCATGGGCAGAATGGTTTGCAATTCTTTGGAAGAAACAGTGACTGATGCAACCAATGTCACTAAAGCAGTATTTCTGGTCTTCATTACATCATTTGCTGTGGGTCCTTGATACATGCAAATCAATTGCCTTTTGCATTCCCTACATTATAACAGTGACTACAATTTACCCAGTGCCTCATTGTTGGTAAGCCACTTGAGGATGAACTGAGACCGTTGGTACTATCTCAATGCAAGTTTTCCTTTCTAAATAAACATACCAACAACAAAGTAGGAAGTAGGTGCTTAGTGGCAATTCATTAAACAACTATTAAAACTGTTCAAAATGTCAGAATAGTGCATATTTAATGCAGGAATATTTCTGCACTTCGTGTCTCAGAAGGTTGAGTGAAATTAAATCATGCCAATCTTACAACCAACCAGAAATAAACTCCTAATAATAATAAACTTGGCTTTTCCAACAAACTTGACTGAGGAGGCCCTTTTGTGGCACAGAGGTAGTGTCCGACCCATGAACTGAGAGACCTGGGTTCAAGTCTTCTCTGCTCCAGTGGTCTGTCGTAACTTCTCTGAGCAGGTTAATGAGGTAAAATAGGTTAACCTAACTGAGTTCTTTCTAGCAGTAAAGAAAACACGAAGAGTCTATTATCCTGAATGGCTGGGATTATTGGCCTTCAGGTAGAGAAGGTTAACGGGAGATTTATTGGAGATTTTCAGGATTATGAAAGATATTTCTAATCAACCTGTTCAAAGATGTACACCCCCAGGATAATGAAGGATTTCAATCAAGTAAATAAGGAAAGCCCTGTTTCCTCTGGCACAAGGGTTGGTAAACGAATTTAAGGAGATAGGCAAAGGAATGAGAAGGGTGATGAGGGGAGTTTTCTGAGGCAAGCTGTTATAACCTGGAATTCACTGTCTGGAAGGCTGGTGTAGGCAGATTCAATTGTAACATTAAAAAGGGAATTGGATAAATATTTCAAAGCAGGGCTATGGAATCAAAACATGAGAGTAGGAGGAAGTACATTGTATTTTCAAAGAGCCAGCACAGGCACAATGTGCTGAATAGCCTCTCTGTATGCTGTAGGACTCTGTGATGTATGAAGTAAAGAAACAGAAGGGCAATTTAACTGTTAATTTTTTGCAACAGTTATTGGCTTGGATTTCCAGGTGCTGAGCATTGTTCATTGTGGTCTAAAGGTTGACGTCAGCAATATTAATGAATATACATTTAATACATTCATGCGCCATTCCTCTATCCACTATTGTAATTGTGGTGTTAATCTATTGGTGAGGTCCATTGGGTCAAGTCTTTGGTCAAAATTATAAACAGAGCAAAATCATACCAATGCTCAAAGCAATTGTCTTTAACTATTGCAAAATGTAATTTCCTGGATCATATATGTACATCATTAGGATGTCTGTAATTATTGTAAATGTTGGCTTAATACAATCTGCAGTACATGTACTGTATCATTACCAAGCTCAAGATGATTGAAATACGAATGAAAGAATCTGCATTTATATAGGTCCTTTCAGGACCTAAGGGTGTCTTGGTGAACGTGGACAAAAATGCATTAATTTTGTCATAAATCCTGATTACAGGATTGGACTAATGATCCTTGCTGTTTGATTCTAAATGAACATAATTCTAATTTAATTGGGGAAAGAATTTCCTGTTGGTACAGTTATTTATGTCTCTCAATACACAAACAACAACATATGGAGAAAAAGACCAAACTCTCCCAAAAAAGAACATTTAATTGGTACATAGTGTTATGGATCTTTTCTAATCTCTTTCTTTTAATTTGAATATTTCTTTACTGCCATTATTCATTTATAAGTTACAGCATTAAGGGGAAGACCAATTTGCACAATTTCATGTATTATACAAACTGAAATTATTTGAAGCTGAAGGATATGCTACAGTATAATTGTAATGTTTCAGTGCCAGTCTGGCCTTTGGAAGTTGACTATCTGCAGAATATGATGGCCTGGTATTCCACAGGGGACGGGGCTGCTGGTAAGAGTTATTCTCAGTATCCGACATTGTGTGACACCAAGGTTCACAAGTTTAGGTGAGCTTATTCCTTAAAAGTGCCACTACATATCATATGGGGGTGGTGTATTGGGTCAGTGGTTAGCACTGCTGCCTCACAGTGCCAGGGACCCAGATTTGATTCTACCCTTGGGCAGCTGTCTGTGTGGATTCTGCACATTCACCCTGTGTCTTCCTGTATCTGCATCCTCAGGGTGCTCCGGTTTCCTCTCACAGTGTAATGATGTGCAGCTTTGGTGGATTGGCCATGTTAAATTGCTTATAGTATCCCGGAATGTGCAAGCTAGATGGGTTAGCTATGGGAAAGATGGGGGTGGTGGATTTGGGTGGGATGCTGTTCGGAGGATTGGTGTGGACTGGATAGGCCAAATGGCCTGCTTCTATACTGTAGGGATTCTATTATTCCAATGGCAACCACTGGTCTCTGAGACAGACTGTGTCCATCTCAATTGAATGATTTTTGCCAGTTAAACAACCTATTTCTCTTCCAATCAAAGAATAATAAAAAGTGGAAACCCTCTCTCCTCACAATTTCTAGGGCACAGGCACCTGCAGATAGATGATTGAACAAATCAAATCATGGAAATTCAGGAAGTGAAAACTGGTTGAGTATAGGTACTTCAGAAAGTTGCAGGGCTCCAATAGATAATGGACAAAGGAGCAGCCAGACCATGGAGTGAACTTGAAAGTAAGGATGAGAATTTTAATATTGAGACACAACTTATCCAGGAATCAGGTTAGCGGTAGGCCAGTGAACAGGGGTGAGCAAGATTTGGTGTGCTGGAACATGGAAAGCAGGTTTATGGATGAACCCTGGTTTCTGGAGGGTAGAATGAAGCAAGTACCAAGCTTCTATTAGAATAGTCAAATGTGGAGGTAAGAATAACACGAATGAAGGTATCAACAGTGGATAACCTGAGGCAATGATTGGGGATGCAACAAAGGTGGAAGCAGGCATTTTTAGCGATGATGCAGAAACATGATCAAAACCTCACCTTGGGGTCAAATAGGATACTGAGTCCGCGAACTGTTGGTTCTACCTCAGACAGTTGTCAGGGAGACGGCTGGAGGAATAATGTAATAGAATGAATGGAGAAAATTTTCAACATGCTGCTGGGGCGTATGTTCATGTTGTGGATAGACCATCCATTATAGAAACTGCCCGATATCCCTTCCATTGAAGTCCATGATTTGATTACTCTCAGGTGTCAATCATCCTTCTTATAAACGTACTGAACCCTGAATTAGATTACTCTCGGGTATCCATTATTATTTATATGAACCTTCTGAACTTATTCATTAGATTATTGTATTGTAATCACTCTGAAGTATCCATAATTCTATATTCCAAACCTCTCAATTAGATTGCAGCCTTGAATTCATTCCCAACTATCTATTAGATTCCTTATATAAACCTTGGAGCCCTCTGATTAGTTTACTGCTCTAATCCAATCCCAAGTATCTATGTTTCTATATCCAATATTAAACAAACAAAATGCCATGGACAGTTATTCCTCTTTCACTGATCTTTGTGCTCTCCAGAATGTTGCTAAAACACTCAAGAGGAATAGATTTGCTCCTAATAGTTTCCATTCCTCATGCATCTTGAGAACAGACGTTCACGTGATCAGAATACTGATCCAAAGCAGAATGTCAATACACCAATCTATACCGCATTTACTCTCACTGGATAATAAACCAGATTTCAGCATGAAATTGAAATATAAAATCCTGCTCAGAGCATTAGATGCTCCCCAACCGGAGATTAAAATAAAATGTAGCAGCGGTGGTGATCTCATCTTCACTGAATAGCTGGATTTAAAAACCAACCCCATTAAAGAGTCAATCCACTGTATTATTACATTTGGAGACGGCAGTCCATTTAGTAGTTCTGCTCAGTTTCATATGAGATACATATTTTAGTTCAGCATTCTTTAAATTGAATGAGTGCTTTAAGCAGGTTGTAGGGTGAAAAGATTTGCAAATTGATTATATGTACCTGAGGTGAATAGGGTCTTTGATCCACTCATAATTCAAGGATGAACAACATTGTTTTAAACAAGGGAAGGAACATGCAATTACATAGCATCTTTCACATCCTCAGGATGTCCTTAAATGCTTACAGACAATGAATTACATTTGAAGTGTATTCTCTGCCACTTTATAAATGCGTGCAGCTGCAATACTACATACAAAACCCCACATAAATGATCAGTTAATCTGTTTCGCTCATGTTGGTTGCTGGCCTGGAGACCCGTCGTGCTGCTTTCGCTTCCTGTGATTGAAGCTATGGGATCCTTCCCATCCACCCAAACTTAATTGGTCCGGATGTGTGGTAGCAGAGTTCACGAAATTGTCAGCGCTTATGTCATTATCCCGCAGAAATTCACCATAATGTCTGGAGTTCATACATACATGGAAATCCAGAAGCTGCAATCAGCAATTCCAAACTTGTCCAGAGGGAATACCGTCGATGGCACCCACCCAGACATCAATCAATAGAAATCAATTGGATCGACAAGAGTTTCCACTCTCACGTTGCTAGTCTCATAGGATAAAAGAACCCTTCAAAATGTTACTTGTTGCTCTTTGTGGTTTAACTGGGACTTTAAGGCATAGTAACTTCATTACTTTTAAACACCATCTTTGGCTCTGAAAATCTAAAACATTGAAATTTCTCCAATTCCTCACAATTTCTTTTTAAATGCTTTTTTCTCTTCTTGGAGACTTTTAAGAAAAAAATGTTTAACATCATCCAATCAATTATTTCGTGAATAAAAGCAAAATACTGTGGATGCTGAATATCTGAAACAAGCACAGAAAGTGCTGGAGAACTCAGCAGATCTCACATCACCTGTGGAGAGAGAAGAACAGAGTTAATGTTTAACATCCGGAATGACTGTTCTGTAGAACCGAAAGGGGTTGGAAAATTGAGGGTTTTTAAAAATACTTTTGACAGCGGTGGAGAAGGAACCAGGGGACAGATACTTTAGAGGGTGAATGCAAAGGACAAAGAGGTTGCAAATTGGTGTGAAAGGGAGATAGAGATGTAAAATTGGCATAATTTAAAGTGTGGAAGCATGTTTTCACTATTTGAAAATTGAAATTAAAAGTGGATCTTCCTGAGTTGTTGGCTGTGAGAATACTTTAATTTGACTGGCTGCTAATCCTGCTTGTCATGCAACTACATGTCAAACCATTCCTTTGACTCCTTGACTTTAAGGGTGGCCCCTTAAACTATTGTCGGAAGAGGGGAAAACCACATCACAGAAATTGTACTAGTTGATAGCACTTCTGATCATAAAATCCTGACTGTTATCCCTTCCAAACTAAATGACTGCCAACATTACAGCAGTGCCTATGAAGAAAGAGGAAGAATAGAAGAAGAAGAAGGGAAGACAGGAAGAACAGAAAGAAAGAGGGAAATGGAGAGGACTGTTAGAAAATATATGGAAATTGTACTGAGGTGCCAGCTTAAACCCTTGAAACAAAATCAGTATTTGACTTTATTTGTCTTTTTGATTACGGCGCACCAATTGATGTGAAAGGTGGGGGAGGTGATACTGTGGTGGTAATGTCATGGTCCAGTTATCTAGAACTCCGAGATGATGGTCTGAGGACATCGGTTCACATCCCACTATGGCAGATGGTAAATTCAATAAAAAGAATCTGGAATTAAAAAGCTGGTCTAGTGGTGACTGCTGTCAACCATCATAACAAAAATCCATCTGGTTCACTAATGCCCTTTAGGGAGGGAAACTGCTATCCTTACCTGGTCTAACTTACATGTTCCTCCAGGCCCACACAGCAAAGGGTTGATTCTGAACTGTCCTCTGAGAAATTGGGGATGGGCAATGAATGCTGGTCTAGCCAGTGGTACCCTCATTTCCATAAATGAATAAAAAATAGTTAAATATGCCGTGCATCTTACTAGTGATGGACGTAGAACTAAAATGTGCTTGCGCTTTTTAAAATTTCACTTCCAGGACATCGCTGTCTGGCCAGTGTTTATTGCCCAACCCTTGTTGCCTGAGCGAAAGTGGTAGTGCCTTCTTAACCCTCTGCAGTCCATGTGTTGTGGGTAGACCCACAATGCCATTAGGGAGGGAATTCCAGGATTTTGACCCACCGACAGTGAAGGAACAACGATATATTTCCAAGTTGGGGTAGTGCGTGTTGGAAGGGATCTTGCAGGTGGTGGTGTTCCCATGTCTCTGCTGCCCTTGTCCTTTTAGAATGAAACGGTCATGAGTTTGGAAGGTACTGTCGAAGGATCTTTTGTGAAGTTCTGCAATGCATCTTGTAAATAGTACACACTGCCGTACTGAGCATCAGTGATGGAGGAAGTGTTATTATAACCATGTGTTATTGCACCTTGTTCTATAATGCTTGTGTTTACAAAAGGGGGGTATAAGGGTAGCAGCATAAAATGCTGAATTAGCATGGTATCCAGACTGAAACTAATTCCATGGACATTGGAATGATATTACAACATTGGAAATGGCACAAAGATTTATGACTCTCTCTACAAACCCATTCAAGAAAGTATTGCTCCTTAATTAGTTCACAGGGCGGCGCAACATCGAGGGCCAAAGGGCCTGTTCTGCGCTGTATTGTTCTATGTTCTATGTTCTAATTGCTACAAAAACAAAGGGGTGAGGATTTAGATGTGGGAGATAGTGGTATAGTGTTGATATCACTGGACTAGTAAACCCAAGGTCAATGCTAATGCTTAAAGGATGGCAAATGGAATTTAAATTTTGTTAATATATTTCGAAGATAAACTTAGTCTCAGTAATGGTGACTGTGACTGTTGTAAAACCACATCTGCTTCATTCATGCTCTTCAGGGAACCCTTAAGTGGTCAGGCTGACGTGAAATTCCAGGTGTACAAAAATGTGGTTGACCCTTAACTGCATTCGGAAGAGGCTGAGCAAGTCACTCTGATGTATCAAACCATTACAAATCGCTGTGGAGGATTGGAGACCCACATGGACTGCAGCAGGTCAGAAAGGCTGACTCCCAACAGCTTCTCAAGGACAGATACGGATTGGTAGTAAATGCTGACTAAGCCATTGATGCCCACTTCCTGTGAATGAATAATTTCAACTAAATTCAGTATGATTGCATGTATTTTGTGCTGTTTCATCAATATTTATAAAATAGGTCAGACAATAACCAAGTTAGAAATATAGAGACTACTGCCTGATCTGCATGAGAGTTTGACCACAATAATATTGACTGGGATTGTTTCTAGGCACCCCTGACATGTGGCCCATTGAGCAACCTGGTCTGACTGGTGTGTAATATTTCATGGTTGGTATGTCAGTGTGCCTTTCAGAGCAATGCTAACATCATCATTGTGTCATTGCGTGTGAGCCGAGGGTATAAAAATCTCATACTCTATCTTGCCTTAGAGTCCATGAATCATGACACTCTACTGGAAGTATGCTGTTCTCTAATATAAACAAATCACTTAATGTTAACCTAGACAGAGATGTGTCTGTGAATGTAATCTTTGTACATAACAGCTAGCTGTAATAAATATCTGTTGGATGCTTCCGTACCGTGATATTTATCCCCAGTTTCTCATGTGACAAGGTATAACATAAGCATTGTTGTATCAGAGAAAGTGTGCTGCTGGAGGCAAACTCACATCAGCTGGCTGCCTGGCAACAATGTGAGCAGGAGGAGGAAGAGGACATGTTGTCATCTGGATTAGATCGTAGGCCTCTCTCCATTGGAAACCACTCTGTGAGCCTCAGGATTCCCACTACACTGCATGGAGAAAAAGACTGTGGGATCCTTGAGAAGCCCTTTCCCCGTTCCGCCCTCAGACAATTTGAAGCAAGGTTCTGCCATGCTTGTAATGTTTAAGGTCCTTGATAAGCAGGTGCATGCACTTGGAAATACCCGTGGGATTGCCACCAATCTCTCAATGTCTTTGTGTGTAAGCTGGTTCCTGAATCCGTGTTCTCCCTCCTGTCTTTGCAGCCTGTGGTTTGGTGCTGGGGCCATTTGTTGAGGGTTTCCCTTGAATGGGGTTGGCAAAATGCCCTCTTTCTCTCTCCCTGATTTGTTGAAGTACCGATATAGGGCTGACGCCACCTGTTTTCGTGATGGGGCAAGAATTTGGGGCCTTCTTTGACCAGGAGTGCACTCTGCCTATGGACCCCATTACCCAATGAGAAAATATACTTGCAGCAACTTCCAATGCCAAGCTGTGAGTACAGCAAGGATTTCCAATGAAACTGGGGCGGGGGGTGGGGTGCGGGATTGGGGGTTGGGGGGTTCCTTGTATGCCATGCTGAAAGAAAGCATGTAGCTGCTGCAGGAGGTGAAGGAGGCAAATTGTATTTTGGTCCTCATAGCGAAAGGACTTGAGTACAGGAGTGGGGATGCATTGCTACTCTTATACAGGACCTTGGCGAGACCACACCTAGAGTATCGTGAGCAGTTTTAATCTGAGTAAGGATGTTTTGGGTATGGATATGGAGTCCAAAGAAGCTCTACCAGGTGACAGGACTGACATATGATGAGAGACTAGACTGGTTAGACTATATTCACTAGAGTTTACAAGAATAAGAGGTGATCCCATAGGAACCTATAAAATTCCAGCATAACAAGACAGGATAAACGCAGAAAGGATGTTCCCAATGACTAAGGAGCCCACAACCAGTGGTTATAATCTAAATATTCAGGTTAGGCCATTTAGGACTGAGATGAGGAAACATTTCTTCACCCAGAGAGTGGTGAACCTGTGGAACTCCCTGTCACAGCAAATGGTTGAAACCAAAACATTGAATGTTTTCAGAAAGGAGTTTGATGTAGACCTTAAGCCTAAAGAGATCAAAGGAGTTTGATATAGATCATAGGCCTAAAGAGATCAAAAGATACAGGAAGAAGTCAGGAATAGGCAGTTGAGTTGGATGATCAGCCATGATCATATTGAATGTCAGACAAGGTTGAAAGGACCAAGTGCCCTCTCCTGCTTTGTATGTTTCTATGTTCTACTTAGACTCACAGATATGAGAAGGCAAGATTTGTAGTGCTATGGACCTACATGATCAATGGAATGAAACTAAAGTCTGCAGTAATTTTCTAACATAATACCATGCCACAAATTGAGTTCCCTGCATGAGATTTTGTGCATGATCAAGACAGTGAGTGGAAGCATAAGGATGGAGTGAAGTTGCGGATCAATTAATCTGTGCAAACATCATTTTTGTTGGCCTATGCAAAAGATGTCAGCTATGGCCACATCCAATGTAACCAATGCGATCAAATGCGGTGCCTGTGATAAAATAACAGCCACGTTGCAGAGTCTAAAGTCCTGGTTCAACTTTTAGGTGTGATCCTCAACATATTCAGGGACCACATTTCAGCCATAGTGAAGAGGTGGATGTTTGAGAGCAGACGAGTTTTCATGAGAATCTGAAATATATGTATTGCTCTACTTTACATCTTGTGTAGTTTTATCATCAAGTTGTTGGCCACAATTCATGCATCAACTGTCACCAGATCATTTAACAAATGTGAAATCTCCATTTCAGTGGATGCAGAAGAAGGTGACTTGTTGTGGAGGGGTGGTTCCGAACCATCCAAGTCCACATCTCACCCAGAGTGAGATCTTCACAATGATGCCAGAGCCAGAATGACTCAAAATAAATTTGATAAGCTCTTTAACTTGAGTTCCAAAGACAGTTAATTTAATGGGCTTCAAAATCATCTCATTTTGTTTAAAGGTACATTTGTACAATTAACAAAGGTTAAACAAGTGGGAAAAACTTAGCAGATGGAATATTATGTGGAGAAATGTGAGGCTATGCACCATGGCAGTACGGATGCAGGAGCTAAACATTTTTTAAATAGAGAAAGACTGCAGAAAGTTGCAGCACAGAGGGATTTGGAACCCCTCATCCATGACTCACAAATAGCTAACATCTAAGTTCAGTGTTTATTAGGGAAAGCAAATGGAATGCTGGCCTTTATTTTAAAAGGAAAGGAATATAAAAGTGGGGAGGTTTTACTAAAACAATACAAACACTATTCGAACCACAACTGCAATACTGTGAACAGTTCTGGGCCCCATATTGAGGGAAAGGTGTTCTGGCATTGGAGGCAGTCCAGAGAAGGTCCACTAGGCTGATAGCAAGTATGGAGGGACAATTTTGTGAGTGGAGGTTGTATAGGTTGGGCCTGTACTTATTTGAATTTAGAAGCATGAGAGGCAGCCTTTTTGAAATATGCAAGATTCTTAGAGGAATTGACAGAGTAGACGTAGAAAGGTTGTCTACCCTTATGAAAGAGTCGAGGACTGGGGGCATAATCTCAGAGTAAAAGGATATGCGTTTAAGACAGAGATGAGGAGGAATTTCTTCTCTCAGAGGGTAGTTCATCTGTGGAATTCTGTAATTGCAGAGGGCTGAAGAGGTTGGGTCATTAAGTATATTTAAGGCAGAGGTACATTTTTAATCCAGAAGGGGAACAAAGTTTATAGAGAAAAGGCAGGAAAGTGGAGTTGAGGATTATCAGATCAGCCATGGTCTCATTAAATAATACAGCAGACTCAATGGGCTGAATGCCCTACTTCTGCTCCTACATCTTATGGTCTCTTGGGAAATAAGGTGGAGCAAGTGACTGAAGCGTTAGTAGGGGAACACTTTGCAATTAGTGATCATAATGCTATTAGTTTTAAAATAGTTATGAAAAAACATAAGTCTACCACAAAAATTAAAGCTCTTAATTGGAGTAAAGCACATTTTAAGGGTATGAAACAAGAACTTTAAAAAGTTGATTAGAATAGACTGTTCACAGGTAAAAGCACAACTGGCAAGTGGGAGGCCTTCAAAGTCGAATAATGCAAGTTCAGAAGCATTATGTGAGGAGAGAATGACTAGGTTAGGATTGTTTTTGCTGGAGTTCAGACAAATGAGGGGGGATCTCATGGAGACTTATAAAATTCTAACAGGACTAGACAGGGTAGATGCAGGGAGAATATTCCTGATGGTGGATGTGTCCAGAACCAGGGGCCACAGTCTGTGGATTAGCTGTAGACCATTTAGGACAGAGATGAGGAGACATTTCTTCACTCAAAGAGTGGTGAGCCTGTGGAATTCATTACCACAGGAAGTAGCTGATGCCAAAATATTGAATTTATTCAAGAGGTGGCTAGATATAGCTATTTGGTTGAATGGGATCAAAGGTTAAGGGGAGAAAGCAGGATTAAGCTATGGAGTTGGATGATCAGCCCTGATCGTGGTGAATGGCAGAGCAGACACGAAGGGCCAAATGGCCTCCTCCTGATCCTATCTTCCAAGTTTCTATATCATGTTCCTCTTAGCGTAAAAGGCAAGTCTGGTAATATTAGGGATCAATGGATGAATAAAGGTACTGATATTTTAGTCAAGAATGAAAAAAACGAATCATATATTAGATATAGACAATTGGGATCAACAGAATCTCCTGAAAAGTATAAAGAGTGTAGGGTCATTCTTAAATAGGAAATCAAGATGGCAAAGAGGGGATGTGTGATAGGCTTAGCCGACAAGGTTAAAGATAATCCAAAAAGATTCTACAAATATGTAAAGAACAAGATAGCAACTGGAGAGAGAGTAAGATCAACAAGGTTGTCTTTGTTCTGAGGAACAAAGGGTTGTGAGGATGGGTCATGGGACCAGAAACATTAACTCTGTTTTTTCCTTCACAGATGCTGCCAGACCTGCTGGGCTTTTCAAGCAACTTTGTTTTGGTTCCTGATTTACAGTATCTGCAGTTCTTTTGGTTTTTTTAAAGGTTGTCTTTGTGTTGAATTTAAGGAGATGAGAGAGATAATAAATGAATATTTTGCATCAAGTTTTACTGTTGAAAAAGAAATGGAGGCTACAGAACTCAGGAAAATAAGTATTGAATTTTTGAAAACAGTTCACATGACCGAATAGGAAGTGCTCAAGATCTTAGGAAAGGTAGATAAATCTGTAGGACCTGATTAAGTGTATCTCAAGACATTGTGGGAAGTTAGGGAGGAAATTGCAGGGCCCCTAGCAGAAATATTTGTATAATCTATAAACACAGGTGGCTAATATTGTGCTATTGTTTAAGAAAGGCTGTAAGGAAAAGCTGCACATCGTGTTATCTCAGACTCCAGCATCGGCAGTTCCTACTATCTCTGTAAAATGTAGACCTGTGAGTCTAACATTGGTGATGAAGTTGTTGGAAGTGATTCTGAAGGATAGAATTGACATATGCTTGGAGAGGTAAGAATTGATTAGGGATAGTCAACATGGTTTTGTATGAGGAAAATCGTGTCTCACAAACTTGATTGAGCTTTTTAATAAAGTAATCAAAAAGATTGATTAAGGCAGAGCGGTACATGTTGTTTACTTAAACTTTGACAAGGTTCTGCATGATCAATTAACTAGTAAAGTTAGACCACATGGGATTCAGGATGAGCTTGCCAACTGGATACAAAATTTGCGTTATGGCAGGAGACAAAGGGTGGTGGTGAAGGGTTGTTTTTCAGACTGGAGGTCTGTGACCAGCAGTGTTCCTCAGGGATCAGTAGTGGGTCATTTTTTGTCATTTATATAAATGATATGGATGAGGACATAGGAGGTATGGTTAGTAAGTTTGTAGATGACACCAAAATGAGCGGTATAGTGGACAGTGAAAAAGATTATCTAAGATTACAAAGAGATCTTGATCAATTGCGTCAACGAGCTGAGGAGTGGCAGGTCGAGTTTAATATGTTTAATTGTGAGGTATTACATTTTGGTATTTCAAAAAAAAGATAAGACTTATAAAATTAATGTTAGGGATCTGGGTAGTGTTGTAGAACAGAGAAACCTAGGGGTTCAGGTACATAATTCTTTGAAATTTGCATCACACGTAGACTGGATGGTTAAGAAGGCATTTAACACATTTGCCTTCTTTGAGTGTAGGAGTTGGGGCATCATGTTGAGGTTGTATAGGACATTGTTGAGGCCTCTTCTGGCGTATTGTGTGCAGTTCTGGTTGCCTTGTTATAGAACATAGAACATAGAACAATACAGCGCAGAACAGGCCCTTTGGCCCTCGATGTTGCGCCGCCCTGTGAACTAATCTAAGCCCATCCCCCTACACTATCCCATCATCATCCATATGCTTATCCAAGGACTGTTTAAATGCCCCTAATGTGGCTGAGTTAACTACATTGGCAGGCAGGGCATTCCACGCCCTTACCACTCTCTGAGTAAAGAACCTGCCTCTGACATCTGTCTTAATTTAGAAGGAGATTATTAGAACTTTTCTTGCTGAGGTGAAAAGAGAAAGACAGCAAACACCTAATAAATATTCATTTCAATGATAGATGATAAATGTGGATGTGGCAATATTTTGTGCATTGCAATATTCAGGAAAGTTTTACCAGGATGTTGCCGGCAATGGAGGGGTTTAGGGATATAAAAAGAGACTGGAAAAACTGGGACATTTTTCACTTGAGCGTAGGAGGTTGAGCGGTGACCCATTTTGAGGTTTATAAAATCATCAGCGGCATAGATAAGGTAAACAACATGTGTCTTTTCCCTAGATTGGGCAGGTTTAAAACTAGGGGGCATATTTTTAATGTGAGAGGAGAACGTTTTAAAAAGGACATGAGAGGCAACCTTTTTAAGAGTGGTTCAGTTGTGGAATGAGCTGCCAGAGGAAAGGGTGAATGCAGGTACGGTTACGATGTTTAAAAGACATTTAGATTAGTACATAAATAGGAGAAGTTTGGAGGAATATAGGTCAAATGCAGGTAGTTGGTACTAGTTTAGTTTGGGAACATGATCGGCGTGGACTGGACTGTTTCCATGCTGTATGACTCAATGACTCTACAACATACTGAGCCATGTTAATTTGATATGAGTTACTGACATTGTGATTTTTCATTTTTTAAAATGGATACCATCAATATCCATACAGACGATTTGTATTTTATACTCTGCACATCATGAACTCCACTTTTGGAGTCATTTTTGGAGACTTCCATTGTCATTTTTGGCCGAATACATTTTAGACAGCTCAATGTCGGATTTTGCATTACAACACTCCGATGAAGGGCCTTGATACATTTTATTGCTTCAAACGATGCTGCGTAAATGAAAGTTGTTGTTATTCCATCAATCCCATTCAAAGAGAAAAGAGAGGGCCCGCCAGCATGAAGGATCTCTGAGATAAGTATGAAGCTGCATTTTAAAACTTTTTTTTTGCTGAGGTGAAAGAGAAAAACAGCATACATTTAATAAATATTAATTTAAATGATAGATGATAAATGTGGATGTGGCAATATTTTGTGTGTTGCAATTTTTAATATACATTCTGCAGTGCCAGTGGCAGGCTTTTGAGTGCCTGTCTCTGAATTTCAGAGCTAGACTGCTCACATTTGCATTTTGGTGCTGAAACTAAATTTAAGTAACATGATTGAATCTTATTTTCCCTGTAGTACCATTAATGTTATAATCCAATAAGAATTTCTGGAACTTGTTTGCCATCAGAGGCAACTTGGTTACTTGTCAGCCTGAATCAGCTTGTCATATTATAGGCGATTGTTTTGCGAATCTAATATGCTTTAAATGATTTCATTGAGTAGAGGCTTATAAATCATTTCATAATAGATCTGACAGATGAAGACTTAGGTAAGTAAACAAATCAGGCTCGCTTTATTACGGGCTGCAATGAACTTGGCTTTTATCAGCTTCTTATTGATCTTTGCGCACCGAAAGGTCAGTAGTTCCTTCAGAAAAAGACCATTAATAACAAAAGAAGTATAGTAATGTAGCAAGCAAAAAAAAATTCAATCCTTAAAAGACCATTAATTGACAAATATAATGATGAAAGTAAAGTTGTTATGTATTAAACACATTAAACCACGTAAAAGCCTTATGTTCCCTTCCTAACATACACCCCATGGACTTCAGCGATTGAAAAAGATGGCTCACCACTGTAATAACTCTTCAGAGGACAGCATCCCATCTCTAATCATCCCTTATACACAAATGCATTGCCTTTGACAATGGCACTGCCTCACACAGAGTTCAGTATCCCTGACAGTCATCCTTTCAGGTCATCTAGGGCTCCCTGTTTGGACCAGATTAACAGCCCCAATCAGGAAACTCACATTCTGTGAGGTCCAGCTGGTTGACCTTGTTGCAATCACTGTGAGCACCACCTTCTCCAGGACAATTTAGGACGAGCAAAAAATGCTGGCCCAGACAGCAAAGTCTATTTCATGAATGGATTGGCAAGAATGGCATTGCTCATTGGAATGTATCCAGATGCCTTGGCATTGCTTATATGCACCATTGATCATTAGTTTGCATTCTATTCATCTCAGCTCTTGTACTATGTAGCAGGGCTCGGGACTATAGTGAGACCAGGTTGCAATGGAACCAGGTTCCCTGCCCAAGAGCGAATTCAGGATCCATGATTTCAGCCCCAGAACTTGTTATGTACCACAGTAGTCATGTTACTTGGCTAATAATCCAGAGGCCTGGATGTATGAAATGTAAATGTGGTTCAAATGCCACCATACTAGCTGAAAAATTTAATTTGGTTAATTAAATACATCTGGAGTTAAGAATCTGCTATTGGTGATCCTGAAATTATTAGACCACTGTTAAAGTCCTGTCTTGACTTCTCCTGTCCTTGACAGGGATAATCTGGCGTCCTGACCTGGGTCAGGTCTACATGTGACTCCAAACCACAGCAATGTGGTTGATTCTGAAATGTGTGTAAGTTGTTTGGCAGTGGGAAATATATATGGGCCCTGATAGTGACCACCCAAACCTGTAGATGAAAAGGCCATAAATAAAGCAGATGGCCTTTCAACCTCTCAAGATGGTTCTGCTATTTTTCGAGATAACAACTGATCTAACTCAATGCACTCAAAGCCCCAGTATCCTTTACCCTTTGGTTAACAAATAAATATCAAGCTCTGATTTAAAATAAACAATTGATCAAAACATCGGCACTTGCCTCCAGCTTAAAAAAAGGTAACTGAATGCTCTTCAAGATTATGAAAGATTTTCAAAGAGCAGAGACAATGTGTTTCATTGTTTTGGAGACAAAAACTTGACATCATAAATATATGATAGTCACGAAGAAGTCCAATAGAGAACTCAAGGTAAATATCTTCACCAAAGCATTATCAGAATGGATCATGTGTGTTGGATGTGTCTTTAGCTTCAGCTATGAGGATTTGTAAGGTTGAAGAATATCAGGGAAGATGACAAATTCCTGGGACTAAAGCAGAACACTACAGAATACTGGCCATCTGAAGAAAAACCATATCAGACTCCAAATGCTAACTGTTTCTCTCTCCACAGATGTTGCCAGACCTGCTGCGTTTCTCCAACATCCTCGATGTTTGAATCTGACATTAGTGGTGCATAAGGTTTTGAAATATATTATCAGTGAGTGATGTGAGCTGATTAAGGAAAGCCAACATAAATTTGTAAAATGGCAGATCAAAAGAAAAACTCAGGCAGATAATTTTCTACTAATCCAGTTAACTTCTTAATGAAGTAATAGAGTTAATGAGGTATCACAAAAGGGGCTGGTTAACAGCATTGTAGTTTATGGAATAGGAGGGTCCATAAGACCATAAGATACAGGAGCAGAACAGGCCCATCGAGTCTGCTCCACATTCGATCATGGTTGATATGTTTCTCAAACTTAATCTCCTGCCTTCTCTGCATAACCCTCGATCCCCTTACTAATCAAGAATCTATCTCGTTCTTACATACACTTGGCCTCTACAGACCTCTGTGGCAATGAATTCCACAGATTAAGAAATTCCTCCTTATCTCAGTTCTAAAGGGTCATCCCTTCACTCTGAGACTCTGTCCTTTTGTCCTAAGTCTCTCCTACTAGTGGAAACATCTCCTTCATATCCACTCTATCCAACCTCTCACAATTATTCTGTAAGAGTCAGTGGTTAACTGGATAAATGGTTTAAAGACAGAAAGCACTGAGTCTTGGAAGATGGGCGTTTTCCAGGCTGTTGAGGTTACCCAGATGTCAGTGTATGGACCACTGCCTTTTTGTTAGTGTTATTAATATACTTTGAGACATTAGCCTCAACAAAAAAAAGGTCAGTGTGAGTGGTGTATGCTGCAAATGGTAATATTATAGTTAACAATCACACCATATCACACTGGTTGTGATGATTTTACCAGAAACCTCTGATGAAGGGTCTAGGCCCGAAACGTCAAGCTTTCCTGCTCCTATGATGCTGCTTGGCCTGCTGTGTTCATCCAGCTCCACACCTTGTTATCTCGGATTCTCCAGCATCTGCAGTTCCTATTATCTCTCTCCAGGCTGACTGGACTGGGGCAGCTGATGGTGTAGAGATGCGTTGATGGAGAAGTTAGACAAATATATGAGAGAGAGAGGAACAGAAGATTCTGCTGATGGGGTTAATTGAAGTAGTCAATAAGGAGTTTTATGTGGAGCACACACAGAAACACCTTTTGGGCTGAAAGACCTGATGTTGTTTTGTAAATTCGATCCATTTTATGTGATTTTAGTAACAGCATTTTGTTAGCAGGTTTTAGAGTGTTAAAACAAAATAAATATTGTTAAAATAGAACCAAGGAATTACTCAGAAGTATATTAATTTACTTTAAATATGAATACACTCTACAATTTTAGTTCTTTTCAGTGCACTTACTTTTAGTGAGGTTTAATTCACCTATTCACCCCTCATGCTCTTTCTCTTTTCTTTCTCCCTTTTAGTTATTGGCCCTTAGTCAGTCCTGGAGTTCTGCTTCTGACTTGCAGCAAAGGGCCTTTTAATACTAGAGACATCCAGAGACAAGTGTCCCTTTATTGTCCCACTTTCCGTCACAATGTAGCTGAGATGAGCATGATTGAGGGGTAGGAGTTTGTGGGGAGGGGTTGCTATGGTTTCTGGTAAGCTGGGGAATCATAGAATCACAGAATCCCTACAGTGTGTAAGCAGGTCATACAGTGCATCAAGTCTACATGTGAGAATTTAAGATCATTTCTCTTCTGCCCGCAGAGTTTAAGGTAAAAGTTACTACAAGCGAATGGGCGGGCAGGCATGTGAATGCTATGATGCAGTTTCCACATGGTACACCATTTCACAGCTGACAGCAGATGAACCTGTAAAGGTGAGCTGGTGAAAAAAATATTGAGGGCCTGATGCTTGACATCTGCCAGAAATCGGAACCATTCCAACAGATTTTACACATCCATGGGAGTCGGTTGACTGGTGCGCAGATATTATAAAATGCCATCAGTGCCTTTCTCTTGCCTACTCATCTCAATTGTACAGATGGTGACAGTGGCTTTGAGCCAAGCACCCATACCCCTTCGGCCAATTGTGGCCTATAAATGGTCTTTCTGCCTCACTGCAATGCTTCCTGCAGGGGATAGAGCCTACATTGAAGTCCCCATACCGCACTCCTCAGGCTATCGGTGGGAAATTGTGAGAGGGTGAACTTTAGTGTCCTGCCCTGGCATTCGCTGCCTCACCCCAACTTGCTCCTCCTTTCCTGGCTCCAATAGACTGCCACCATTGAAACCTTCCTCCCCACTTCCCTACCGGCCAGTCATGATTTGCTGTATCCTCAGCTCCTGGCACCAGAGAGAAGTCAGCCCTGTGACAGGCCAGCATTCTTCTCAAAGAGGTCTTCCTCGCCGTATGGTGAAAATTAGCAGAGTCCTGCCTACAGAAGCACAGAACAGTTACAGCACAGACCGAGGCCATTCGGCCTAATCAAGCAACTCAGTTAGTCCCGAGCCTTTTTCCTGTAGCCTTTGCAATGTATTTTCTTTCTTCGATAATTTGTATTTCTCTTTCGAAAGCCATGATTGAAACTGCCCCCAGCACACTCTCAGCCAGAGTCTCCCAGATCTCACTTGCTGTGGGAAACCAAAGTTCCCTTCATGTTGCCTTTGTTTCATTCATTTGACTCAGCACATTAGGAGCAAAATCAAGCATTGAAGATGCTTTAGCAAACAGAATAAATTGGACGTAAAACCAAATCAGACTTAGCACAGGATGATCTATCCAGATGCCTCTTAAATGTTGCAATTTTACCCTCCTCCACCACTTCCTCTGGCAGCTCATTCTATAGACAGACCACCCTTGTCCTTTAGGTCCCTTTTATATCTTTCTCATCTCACCTTAAAACTGTGCCCTTTAGTTTTGGACTCCCCCATCCTGGGAAAAAAGACCTTGGCTATTAACCCTATCCATACTCCTCTCTAAGGTCACTCCTCAGCCTCCAAAGCTGCTGGGAAAGTAGCCTTAGCCAGTTCTGAGGAAGGGTCACTGGACCCGAAATGTTAACTCTGTTTTTTTGCTTCACAGATGCTGCCAGACCTGCTGAGCTTTTCCAGCAACTTTGTTTTTGTTCCTAGCCTGTTCAACCTCTCCTATAGCTCAAACCCTCCAACACTAGCAACATCATTGTAACTCTTTCCTGAACTCTTACAAGTTAAACATCTTTCCTATAGCAGGGAGACTAGAATTGAATGCAGTATTCCAAAACTGGCCTAACCAATGCCCTGTACAGCCACAACATGATGTCCCAACTCCTATACTCAAAACACTGACCAATAAAGGCAAGGACACCAAATGCGTTCTTTGTTACCTTGTCCATCTGCAACTCCATTTTCTAGAATCTACGAACCTGCACCCCAAGTTTTCTTTGTTTGGCAACACTCCCCAGGACCTTACCATTAAGAGTATAAGTAATACCCTGATTTGCTTTTCAAAAATGTTAATGCTTGTCTTGAGAAGTGGCATCATATGGAAAACATGTCACTGTGAAAAATGATTGATGGCTGCTATTCTCGGACCATCTCCCAAGATACATTTAGTTTTCCTGATGTCAGGATTTCTGTCACAAAGGCCATTATGTATTTTTTAATGTGTGTATGTTTACAAGGTAAACAATTGCTGACATTTCAACATTATGAGTGATCTATTATTTATCTCCTCTAATGATTTGCAAAAGATCTGGTCATTAATGGTCTTTGTTTTTCAATTGTTCGTCACAGGTACAAAAGAAATTCACAATCATGCTTAATAGGGTTCTCGCACTTGTTGTCACAGATCAATAATTATCGTTGCCGATTGCTCATCTGTGTTTATTATCACAGATTGATATGCGGCTTAGAAATTACATCTGGTGGGATTAGTGGCCAGAGGCTTGACACATTGACATAAGGCTAATCTGTTCAGAAAGGCATTAACCTTTTTATTGTGAATGAGCTAACGACGCATCTCAATAAATGACAGAAATGTCATAAGAGCATTGCTATTGCCAACTGTAATTTTGAGGCAACAAAGGCAAATCAACATAGTCTTGCTAAAATGCTGGCACAAGAGGGCCAAATTCTGTGAGGGTGGTTCATGACCTTCATTTGAGCATGTTCTCTGTGGGGCTTAGGCCTTGCACTGGGCATTTGGTTTGGGACAATGGCAGCATGCAGCTGTGAAAAGTCCTCTTTCCAAAACAAAAGGATGACCACGTTACCAGCATAAAATTGTTTTGGAAGATGGCAGATGGTTTCGATAATGCTTCAGACTCTTTGGAAGATGGTACACATGATGGGAGTAATTGCGTTGCACTTTGGGTTGGGGGTGGGGAGGGTGTGTGGGCTGTTTGCTGAAGGTGGGAACACAGGAGATTTTCAAGCTAACTCCTCAGTAATGGAGAGGGTCCAGGAAGTGCCCTTGACAGTCCCTAAGTGACAGTTACCAGGTTCAATCTCAAAATATGCTCTGCAAAAACAACAGGTCAGTCCATTAAAACTTGATGGACTTCTTCTCTTCTTTGTCTAAAGGCAGGTCTGACAGAGCTTCTACCACAGATCAAGGCAAAGAGGTAGGTTACAAATCCAAACCAACCAGAACAAGGATTGAACCACATGCTGTTGGCATCAATCTAATTCACACTGGTTGTTAACTCAGCAGAGATAATCAGGCTCTCACAGTCTGAGTTACTGTGGCAACATGAAGCTTAAAAGCAAGCTGTAGTCTGGTGATACAAGTACTCAAGGCACCAAATCCTTTCCATCACATTGCTGACCAGGAATCGTACTTCTCCTTACCACCTGCCATTGGCACATGTTGTAAAATTACCGGGTGATCAGATGATCCGGTTACAGTGATTGGAACAGTCAGTCAGGTGGATCTCATAGAATATGAGTTCCCTGACTGTGGCTGTTAATCTGGTCCTTCAGGGAGCCCTGGCTAACAGATATAAACAGGAATGTCAGAGGTTCTACTCAACCTAGAAGCCAGCTCTGTGCTAGTTGGACCAGTGTCAAGTACTATGCAGATGTAAATAAAGGGTGACTTGGTGACGGGAGACTGGCCTTCATGGAATTATTTCATTGGTTTTGCCAGGACAGTCCCAATTTTTCATTAAATGCTCTAGTCCCCTCACAGCTATCTACAAATTTAGCTGAAATATCCCAGTTGAGACATCATTCGCTCTTTGTCAAATCTAAGCTGAGCCTGGGGCTTGTTTTAGGTGTCAATGGCTACATTACTTATCTTGCTTTTTAAGTGACCAATGGAATATAGTGGCAGCTCGAGCTGGACGGTGTTCTCATGGAGCAGTGGTACTGTCCCCACCTGAAAGCCTGAGTTCAAATCTCACATCAAAATATGCTGACCATGGAGATGTGCCATAACATGGCTGGAAAGGTTAATTTTAAGTAAAGAAAGGAAGTAAATTGTATGTTAAAGCATGCAAGGCCAAGTGCTGGAAAATAGGATGGGAATAATTAAGTGCTATGGCACAGACTCGCTGGGACAAAGGACCTTTCTCTGAGCTGTAAACCTCTGTGACTCTGAATTCTGGCTGGACATATCCCGAGTGATATCATTACACTTCCTTCCAGTTCAATATTCCTCCCCCGCCCATGCGACTGCTGTGGGCTGTCAACATATTACTGATCACAGAGTCCCACCTTCTGGTCATTACCATCTCAGTTTTGACTTCTGAAAATCTGCCAACTTGATTTGGGCATGAGCTATTGGCTTCCTAAAATGAAGTCTTCATGTGTGAGAGTGCATGTGAAGGAAGGAGGTCAGTGTGAGTTTAGACTGGCAGCAAGTCAGTGATCAGTAGCTGCTGAATACTTTTCTTTAAAAAGAAATGTATTTTCAGCATTTCTTGTAAACCTCCTCAGCTCATGAACGATGCTAACAGCTCACAATCCAGTTGACAGATGTCAGTCATTATCAAAATACTTCTTTATCTATGAATGAACTTATCTGTCGGACAATCACATTGGAAAGCTTAAAAGTTGCCCTCAAGTGAAATGCAGTATTTCACTACTGCACTGAGTCCTTCAGCTTTGAAGGAAGGTTTAATGAAAGCAAAAGGACCCACTGGTGAAATGCAGTTACACGCTAATAACTGCTGTGAAAGCATCCATCTGAACTTTCATATGGATTGGATTTGCCATTTTCAAGCAGAATTCACACAAATCTAAGACAACAATCGATACACGCTTCAGCAAGACTGATCTGTGAGTATGAACTAGGGGCTGTGAGGAAAATGTAACAAAGAAGGAATATGACACCCTTCATTACTTCTTCAAATAGTGTAAGGAGACATATCTTTCTCGTTTTCTCGGCTTATTTGCTTAGCTCTCTCTAGGCCACAAGCTAGCTGGAAGAAAGTAACACATAAATGTTTATATAACGGTTTTCACAGAATTACAT
This sequence comes from Ginglymostoma cirratum, assembly GCA_024137785.1. NCBI lineage: Eukaryota > Metazoa > Chordata > Chondrichthyes > Orectolobiformes > Ginglymostomatidae > Ginglymostoma > Ginglymostoma cirratum. The sequence goes on from JAHRHZ010000263.1 coordinate 44,950,091, forward strand.
ATAGAATTGCAAAAAAGTCCTGAAGCCCTTTACAGCCAATGATGTATAGATGCTACTATCACTTAGGAAACATAGCAGCCAATTTACACACAGCAGGATCCCATAAACGTGAACTTGATTCAGTTAGATCACCTGTTTTCTGTTGTTGGTTGAGGGATAAATATTTGACAGGCACTCCCTTTTCTGTTATTTGAAAAACCTTTCATTGTGTTTTTGGTCACAACTCAGCCCCACACTCCTGATATTTGGTCATCCGGTGTGGAAGGGTGTGGGCTGGTCGGAGAACCCCCTCATGGTCTGCTCGTGCGCCTGGCCAGGTGGTCTATGAATGGGTCCAGGCAGCAGGCCATGGAGGGGTCACCTCTGCAACTGTCTGGTCCTCTTCCACGCTTACGTTTGTGCTCAGGTGCCCTTGAGAGGGAATATGTGGAGTCCACCAATAGTCTCAATGCCTTTAGAGAGAGATAGGAACTGCAGGGGATCGAATGCCTTATCTCCCCTTCGTTGTCTAGTTCCTCTTTAAACAAGTTGCAAATGACTCCAAGCAGAATGTTATGAATGAATTTGCCCAGGTGTCCCACAATACCAAATCAATACGAACACAAGCTGGTACCAAAGCAAAATTTTCCCACTTTATTAGGAACAAAATTACAATAATGTTTGATACTAAACATACTATCCCTGGTTGTATTTGTCTGCTTCTGGTTACAATACTTCCCGAGTCTCTTGTAAATTTACAGTCGCTCTGTCTCTGGGTCTGCAAAGCTGCTTTCTCCCTCACTCTCTTTGGATGGTCAGCTGGTCTTTGCCTCTTGCCATGCTGGCCTCCTCAAAAGGCCTCAGACGATTCCAAGAGCGGTTCCAACAGACAGGCCTGCAGGTGACCTCTATTTTTAGAGACAACACTGTGGAGCTGGAGGAACACTGCAGGCCAGGCATTATCAGCAGAGCAGGAAAGCTGACATTTCAGGTCAGGACCCTTCTTCAGGCCATGGCCTGCTGTGTTCCTCCAGTTCCATACTATGTTGTCTTTGACTCTAGAATCCGCAGTTCTTGCTAACTCTATTTTTATACCTTTTAGATGGTTTTCTGGAACTTTCTGCAGTTCTGACCAATCAGGGAGATACACTTAAAACAGTTTGAAACAAGAGTCAATCAATTAGATGGCATGTCACTGTCAAGTGTCTTTGTGTAGCATGACTCGGTGCCTTCCTGGCTGGGGTGTCCTTTGTTTAGTGGATAAATTGTTGGGAGTGTCTGTGCAGACTAACTGTTGCCTTTTACATTATGCCAATGTCATTAGCACCTGACTGCTGTGTTTGCCTTGTGTCTGGTGTGTGGGTTTTATGATTTCAGAGTTTCACTTGGCCAATGTGCCCAGCATCCCCTGTTGTTTGGCTAAGTTGGCAATCTGTTTTTTAGCGGCCAGGAGGCTGCTACATTCCCCCGCTTTTGAATGGAAAAAAGCTCATACGACTGAAGTTCAAACTTCATTGTAAAAGCTGGTTACGTTTGTTGTCGGGGAGCATGTCCATGTGAAAGCCATTACATACTTTGGTCAAGCTTATCATATTGTTATGTGTACAAGAATAAAATCCCCTGTTGCAACAATCCATACAGGATTAAGTAATCTAAACAAATAGAAGTGATAATAGTGCTAAACCTGGGATTTCCATCTACCTTAAAGCCCCTGTGGGTTTGTATCGTATTATTCATAGTAAGCATGCCAATCTATTGGGATATTTGTTTTTCCCAGCATGCAATCTTAAATGGCAGTAGCCTGAGGTATTTCAAGGTGATTGCAATTAGGACTGCAACTAGATATGAGAGGGGCCAAATTCATGAATGACAGGCTAAGGGCACAATGGTATGGCCTGTTTGTTCATATTTACTTAAAAATGGTCCTATCAACATTCCCTGTCTTTCCACAGCATATGAGAGGGTCTCATGGTAACCCCTCCAAATAACCTCTTTTTAAATAATTCCGACATTTTTGACTTCATAGGTCCTCAACCCAACTTTGTCACAAGGGATAATTCGAATCCCTAGCATCAAACCCAGTGCTTCACCGAGAGCATCCTTGCAGTTGTCATTATGCCACGCCTTGGTGAGCTGCCGCAAATGACAACTAGAGATGGTAGTGTGAGCACTCTCCTGGAACAAATGTTTGAGCTGTTCATCGCTAATCCAGGGTGGGACATTCCCTTGGCCAGCCTGCCTGAGGTCCTCCCTCAGCTGGTCAACCAACCAGTTTCCGTGGATACTGCACAGGGTGTGGTTTGGCTGCTCACCGTCATCCCTGATTTTGCCCTGGATGGTCTGGTTAATTGTCCTGACGTGACCCTCCAATGCAGTCGCTATGTGGTAGTTAGCCTGATCCTCCACTAGTTGTCCTGTGGTTTCCCGTTGATTGCCTGCATTCAGTCCTACGAGGGCTCATTGAGTTGTTGGATTAAGATCCTGAGTGTATTGTCCAAATTAGCCAAGTCAAGGGTATTGACCGTTTGACACACCTGCCCTATATGCTGTGGCCAGATCATTAAAGACTTCCCCTTTCTTTCATTTATTAACTGCTGGGTGGGCCAGGGGTCCCATCTATACATACCACGACGTCTGGTGGGTCATACCACAAATGTCTTGGGTACATTGCTTTCCCTTGTGCCCGCGCTATTCTTTTAGATACAGTTGTTACAATAAAATATAATACACCATAAATGCTGTGTAAGGGTTGCATTGCTGCCTTGGAGTGGCCACTCTAGTGCACTTTCTAAAAAAAACCAGTTTCTGAAAATAGACATGGCAAGAACTGTAGATGCTGGAGTCAGAGACAACACAATATTGAGCTGAAGGAACGCAGCAGGCCAGGCGATGTCAGGGGAGCAGGAAAGTTGATGTTTTCGGGTCAGGACCTGACGCAAAACGTAAACTTTCCTGCTCCTCTGATGCTGCCTGGCCTGCTGTGTTCCTCCAGCTCCCCACTGTTGTCTCCAATTTCTGAAAATACCTTGGTCTAATATCTAACAATGTGTTCTACATAACATTTTAAAATCATCAAATCATTCCAATTGCCACCCAGTCCTAGTGCCCCCTTTTTTATTAAAATAGAAACGAAAAGGACAATAGAACAAATATGCCTCATATGTGGATGGCAGCTTGTGCACTCCTGGCTGGGGACCTATAAGACTATTGTCACTACAGAGTTGCCCCTGTCACCCTCAATGTATAAACAACAGCCTGTTCTCATTCCAGCTGTTGCTGCCAGGATGGTACCCTGGGTGTTAGCCCCTTTTTCCAAAATTTCCAGTGCCAGGTTGGAATTTTAGGTGCCCAACAGTCCCGAATGAAATGACTGCTTCAGCCACAGTTATAGCACAGATCAGGTTTGGGGTTCATTTGTGGGAGTTCCCCTCTTCTGGGGGTGGGGTACTTGTATGGAGGGGACTTCTGTCTGGGACTCCTTGGTATATTCCTGCCCCTTCTTTCATTCCTCCAAGTCAGAGGGAGGCTGTAAGAAGCCTGGACTGCACGTACATGGACTGACCTTCTGGGTGGCCGTTGTGTCCTCAAGTCCCTCTCCCAATACAGAAATTAATTTGCGGAGGAGTCAAGCCTCATTGCAGGAGGCTTCAGAGGGGTCAAATCTCAGACATGCATCTCTCCCCCTTTTCTGAGGCATGGGAGACATCGGTAAGAGAGGTATGGGTCATTTCCCCGAAAACACAGACACATTGGACCCATAGTCTCCACACAAAGCTGGTGGGGTGTTCCCCTTGTTGTCATCGGCACATGTGCAGAGCATCTATGGGGTCAGCCTTATCCTGCCCTAGAGCAGTAAGGACTGCTGCCTTCATGTCATCAAGGGACCTCTCCCCTCTCTTTAGTTGTTGGTCCTCAGGGACGGCTGAAGGGACTGAGGCACATGATGATTAAATTGGTTTGCTCCCCCACCCTGTTCAGTCCGTGTATGACAGTCTGTCAATAGATTTCACCAAAAAGTGTATATGGGTCTGAGGTGGAATCAAGAAGCGTACTTTTTGGCAATGTTCGCCAGCTGGGTGGCTGGAATAGGTGTGGTATATGTAGTGCGACCATCAACTGCGTGACACTGGGTGGCCACAGGACCCATGGGCTGTGGTGCTGGCCGTGGGTTGGGGGAAAGGTCACAGTCTGATCGAGGCACTGCCACCTGGGAGAAGGGTGGTGGGTGTCCCCATCTGTGGGGCAGAGGCAGATTGGCGGTGGGTGGGTTAGAGCAGACCTTCTTCCTATCTCCATGGAGTGGTCAAACCCCAAAGGCACACACTATCCCATTCTGAGATCTCTTCTCTAGGGACTGTGTTCTTTTTCTGGCACTTTAAATGCTCCATCCTAGGGCCTGACGTGTATTGCCCTGCATTGCAGGCTTGGACAACCTGTATGGCTGCTTGGAGCTCCCTACACTGTTCTTCCAGCTTGTCAATGTATGCTGAGGCTGCCTCCTGGTGCTCAATAGTCCTTCTCTCACTAGAATGGGCTCTTTCCAAATGTGACTGCAACTGTCCCACGTGCATCAGATTTTCCTGTATTCTGGTGTCCTGCTCTTTAACTACAGATTTTAACTTTTCCAATTCATTAGCAGTAATTGCTCCCGCAGCAATCTAATCTCAGCTAGTCATCTACAGGAGTCTCCTAGCCTGTGTGCTATTGCTATTACTGTGGTTATCTCAGTAACCTTCCATACTAACTTGTGTTTCCAGCCATTGGTCTTGGGCTGTGAAACCCATAGTCCAGGGCCAGGCTAGGATGCTACAGAATTCTGTCCATTTGGGCCACTTTTTAAAAAGATGTTGTCTGAGATTGTGCTCCCATATTGGACGAGAGGACACTTGTCCTATTTTGCTAGCAAGCGTATTATCGCTAGGTTCTTTACTACATTTCTCTTAAAAGTAAAGTTTCCTTGATTCTTTGAAATCCAAAGGTCCCTCAAATTTCTTGAACTCAAAATAAAGTTCCTTTGACTCTTAAAAATAAAAAAGTAACTTTCCCTCGACTCTTTCCTGACCAAACACTCCTTGGGTGAGGGACAAGGAGGGGTTGAAATACAGAGTAAACTTTAATCTACTCATTTGTACACAAAGTAAATTAAAATTCAAATCCCCTCAGCTCCATCCAAATTGAACACTCCCAGGACAGAGACAAAAGTTTAAAATTTGGAGGAAAATTTCTTCTCATCTGAAAATAAGTAGATTAAAGCTCCCCTCACACTGACCCTATCAAACACACCTGGGACAGGGACAATGAGGGGTTAAAATATAAGCTCCCTTGGTTTGTTCAAGGAGTCCAAAGTGCCTCTACGGTTTCTACACATCTGTCCCCTCTCTGGGCTGACTTCCTCACAATTCCCCTATACCCCATTACCCTTTTCCAGCTCATGCTTTGCTCACTCTGGCAGTAGAGCACCTGGCTCGCATTGTGCCTGTCCCAGTTTAAGGTATCTGGTTTATGGCTTAATTGTAGTCAGTGCCAACATCTCACACATTCAGTTTATACCCTGGCCTTGGCGTGGGGCAGCGGCCCTCTTAACAACCAGCTCAGGCTGAACGTGCAAGATAAAAATCAGGCAGTTCGAGTTTGGAGGACCTTAAAGGTCACTCAAAGTGAAGCCTTTCAACAAGGACACCAAATATTGTCTGGTTCCTCTTTCAACAAGTTGCAGACGACTCCGAGCAGAACGTTGTGAAGGAATTTACCCAGGTGTCCCACAATACCAAAGCAATCAAATCATTATGAACACAAGCCGGTACCAAAGCAACACATTCCCACTTTAGTAGGAGCAACATTACAATAATGTTTGATACTAAACTTGCTATCCCTGGTCCTATTTTACCGCTTATGGTTACAATACTACCTGAGTGTCTTATAAATTTACGCAGTTGCTCTCTCTGTGGCTCTGTCTCTGGGTCTGCAAAGCTGCTTTCCCCCTCTTTCTCTCTCTGGATGGTCAGCTGGTCTCTGCCTCTTGCCATGCTGGTCTCCTCAAAAGGCCTCAGACAATTCCAAGAGCAGTTCCAAGTGAGGTAAACTCTGTTTTTATACCTTTAAGATAGTTTTCTGGAACTTTCTGTAGTTCTGACCATCAGGGAGATACACTTAAAACAGTTTGAAACAAGAGTCTGAATCATTTCGATGGCATGCTACTGTCAAGTTTCTTTATCTAGCAGGACCTCGGTGCCTCCCTGTCTGCGGTGCCCTTTGTTTGTGGATGAGTTGTTGGGGGCGTCTGTGCAGACTAACTGTTGCCTGTTACATTATGCAATGTCATTATTACCTGTCTGCTGTGTTTGCACTGTATCTGGTGTGTGGGTTTTGTGTTTTTCAGAGTTTCACTTAGCCAACATACCCAGCATCCCTTGCTGTTTGGCCAAGTTGTCAATCTGAGTTTTAGCAGCCAGGAGGCTGCTACACTTTACAACCCCATTTTGATTTAGCCCTCCCACCTCTTGCCCTATCTATCCCTCACCTTTGGTGTTGCCTTTAATGGTCACTGCACATAGATTCAATGTTTGAAAACAGAGGTGAGGTAATGATAGTGATTAATAGGTGAAAATTACTGTGGGTGATTAAATGGTGGAGAAAGTCATCCAGTTGTGTGCTAGCGCTTCTGGATGTAAAAATATTTTAAAAAGTAAATATTTGACAGGGGTGGGGTGTGGATCTTCTGGTGCACTGGTAGTGTCCCTCCCAATGAGCTAGGAGACCCATGTTTAAGTCCAAGCTGCTGCAGAGGTGTGTAATAACATCTCTGAACAGGTTGATTAGAAAAATATAAATATTTGACAGGAGGGTTCTCGCTATGCAGTGGCAGCACCCCTACATCTGGGCTAGAAGGCCTGGGTTTAACTCCCACCTATTCCAGAGGTGTGCCACAACACACCTGAAGAGGATGATTTGAAATATTTAAATATTTGATAGGACACTTGACAGAACGCCTTTCAAAATAAACACTTAGGCTCCTATACATGCACCCCCCCATGAGCTTCTCTGTCAAGTGGATGTGAAAGATCCCAAATGATAAGGCCGCAAAGGCTGTGTGACACAGTTTATGTCCTCTTCCCTACTCCCTCAATAGCCTGGATTATCCTGGGTTAAAAGGTACTGCAGATGCTGGAGAATCCGAGATAACAAGCATGGGGCTGGATGAACACAGCAGGTCAAGCAGCATCATAGGAGCAGGAAAACTTGACGTTTCGGGCCTAAACCCTTCATCAGAAATGGGGGAGGGGAAGAGGGTTCTGAAATAAATAGGGAGAGAGGGGGAGGCGGATAGAGGATGGATAGAGGAGAGGATAGGTGGAGAGGAGGCAGACAAGTCGAAGAGGCGGGGATGGAGCCAGTAAAGGTGAGTGTAGGTAGGGGGGTAGGGAGGAGATATGTCAGTCCAGGGAGGACGGACAGGTCAAGGGGGCGGGATGATGTTAGTAGATAGGAGATGGGGGTGTGGCTTGAGGTGAGAGGAAAAACAGGTTAGGGAGGTGGAGACAGATGTCCATTTCAAGCCCACTGACTCTCACAGCTACCTGGAATACACCTCCTCCCACCCACCCTCCTGCAAAAATGCCATCCCCTATTCCCAATTCCTTCGCCTCCGCCGCATCTGTTCCCAGGATGAGACATTCCAATCCCGCACATCTCAAATGTCCTCATTCTTCAAGGACCGCAACTTCCCCCCCACAGTGGTCGAGAACGCCCTCGACCGTGTCTCCCGCATTTCCCGGAACACATCCCTCACGCCCCGTCCCCGCAACAATAATCAAAAAAGAATCCCCCTCGTCCTCACATACCACCCCACCAACCTCCGGATCCAACGCATCATCCTCCGACACTTCCGCCATCT
>JAHRHZ010000263.1:44962963-45011584 GCA_024137785.1 Ginglymostoma cirratum
ATTTCTGATGAAGGGTTTAGGCCCGAAACGTCAAGTTTTCCTGCTCCTATGATGCTGCTTGACCTGCTGTGTTCATCCAGCCCCATGCTTGTTATCTCGGATTCTCCAGCATCTGCAGTACCTTTTTATCTCTGATACTATATTAGATGATGTTGTTTTGATTACTTCACATACCTACCCATCTACTCTTCATCATGTTTTCACCCTCTTGTTTATCAGGAATCTAGCTATATCAATATTAATATTCAAGGATTCTGTTTCAATACCAGTTTTTTTTTTTAGGAAGAGAGCTCTGGCCGTCAGTGAGAAAAAAATTATTCTCCTCATCTCTGTCTGAATTGGACTATCCCTCATTTTGAAACAGTAACTCATATTGCTAGATTCTTAATGAGAGCAGACTTCCTTTCCACACATATCCTGTCAAGATCCCTCCACATTTTATATTTTTAAATTGAGCCATCTCTTTCTTTGTGAAACTCCAGTTACAAGCCTAATCTGTCCGTCCTTTCCTCATAAGACAATGCATCTAATCATTCTAGGGATTAAATAATGTGACAGTGATAACCTGTACGAGTTCCAGGGGAAATCACTATCACATCTCCTCGTGGAGATTCTGGAGTATGAGTTCTCTTGGGAATGGCAATGGCCTGCCCAGATGGAACTCATCACCTGAGCTCTTTATAAAGGGTTAAGATAGCAGTGGAGTAGCAGGATTTAGACTAGGGTTCATCTGCTCCCGTCCACTTTCCATCTTTTTCTTTCTTTCTTTTAACTTTTTCTCCTGTTCTTTATAAAAATTTTTCCTTTTCTTTAAAGCCTGGAAAGTGGTCGGTAAAGGAGTAAGGTTCCAGCATCAGTGACAATAATGCCAGGACAAACTGGATGCAATCCCACCCCTGCTCAGAGTCTCCCAGTGAGTGAGGAACAGGTCACGGGCTGACTCCTCCAGCAAGGATTCGTGGGCTGGGCCAAGTTTCTAGGTCGGCACATCTGAAAGAGTGGAAACACCAACGAAAGGGATGGGCAGTGAAACAGCGGCAGAGTCCGGAGGAATGTCGGATGGGAAACAGGAGGTACAGAACCTGTGGATCCACAGGGCCATGGCTCCAGCTCGGACGCTGAGGTCGTGTGGGAGTGGCGATGGCGGAGGCCTGTAACCGAGACGTCAGAGCCCATTACAGAGATCCCGGCCAATGTCAATCAGCGAAGGAGGTACAGGAAGAAAAGTGAAAGATAAACTCTTTTGCAGTCAAAGTTTGCAATATAGTCAGTGGCTCAAGAGCGTGGTGACCTGCGAAAATACACTTTTCATTGTAATTTTATGTACGCGTGATAATAAATCTAAATTTAATAAAGCAGACTCTTGCGGGATGGTAGTCGTGTCCTTGTCTCTAGACTGTGAGGCCCAGGTTCAAGTCCCACCTGCTCCAGAGGTGTGTAATAACATCTGTGAACAGTTGTTTAGAAAAATAGGATAATAAAATAATTTTATAAAGCAGACTCAGGGATGGTCTGCAGGATGTCTGTCCTGGGCTGGGACTAGCCTATGTATGTCATGGGTAGTGGCTCTATTTTGGTGCTCATTGATAAATGAAGTCCCTTTCCAGTCAGGTTACCTGAGTTATTGGAGGGTTGAGCTGTAAGGAGAGGCTGAATAGACTGGGGCTTTCTTCCCTGAAGGTTTGGAGGCTGAGGCGTAACCGTATTGAGGTTTGTAAAATCATGAGGGGGATGGATAGGGTGAATAGGCAAGGTCCTTTTCCCACAATGGGGGATAGACCTTATAGTTTTGAGGTGAGAGGGGAAAGATTTAAAAGGGGCCTGGGGAATAACCTTTTCACACAGAGGGTGGTGCATGTTTGGAAGGAGCTGGCGGAGACAGTGGTGGACGCTGGTACAATTGTAAAATTTAAAAGGCATCTGGATGGGTACATGAATAGGAAGGGTTTAGAGGGATATGGACCAAATGCTGGAAAATGAGACTAGATTAATGTAGGATATCTGGCTAGCACGGAAGAATTGGACTGAAGGGTCTAGTTCCATGCTGTACAGCTCTATGATTCTATGTGATACCCTAACAAATTCCTTCTGGAAATCCATGTGCATTGCATCCATGGGTTTCACTTTGATTTTATTATGGAGGGTTTTGCAAGGCTGCCTGGGAGGGGTGTTACATTATTACCAAAGCATTGGATGTGTAGGTTAAATTTAGTTAAAATGACATGACACATTATTTACATAACAGAGCCATGACCTGAGTTTGACACCAATTTCTCCCTTGATCCTTCAGGCAATCATAGAATTCTTACAGTGTGGAAGTAAGCCATTTGGCCCATCAAATCCACACCAACCACATTATCCCTGCATTTCTCATAGCTAACCCTCCTAGCCTGCACATCTCTGGACTCTATGGACAATTTAGTACAGCCAATCCACCTAAGCCCACATCTTTAGACTGTAAACGGGTGCTCCCAGAAGAAACTAACACAGACACAGGAAGAATGTGCAAACTCCACATAGTCACACCAGGTTGGAATTGAACCAGGTCCCTCGTGCTGTGAGGCATTGGTGCTAATCACTGATCCACCATGCCAGCCAATGCTTAACAGATATCCACTTTTCACCTATGTAACCTGAATTCTAACCAAAGTTTGATCAGGCCTTGATCTGCATTGCTCTTAGTGCAAGTTCCAATTTACTTGCGACCCTGGAGTATCTGAGGCATTTGGAGCGCAAGAAGCATTTTACTACATTAAAGAACCCAGATAATTGCAAGCTGTTGTTGAGAGAAGAGAGTTATATGAAGAAATAAAAACAGCGAATGTTGGAGAGACTCAACAGGTTTAGTAGCATCAGTGACGAGAAAAACAGAGTTAAGTTTTCGAGTCAGATATTACTCAGAACTAAAGAAGAGTCATATCAGACGCATGTGACAGTGACTGTTTCTCTCTCCACAGATGGTGATAGATCTGCTGAGTTTCTCCAGCATTCCCTATTTTTATTTCAGATTTCAGCATCCACAGTATTTTGCCTTCTTCTGAGTTATACAAAGAATTGGACAGGAGAGACAATGTGAAAGGGTGAAGAGGAGATAGACACTCAAGAAACAAACAACAAAAGACCAAGATAAGGTGTGGGGCTGGATGAACACAGCAGGCCAAGCAGCATCATAGGAGCAGGAAAGCTTGAAGTTTCAGGCCTAGGCCCTTCACCAAAATCATTTCCAGGCGGACACGGTTTTGATTTGATATTTGGCTAATTTTACAGTGTGTTCTGGCAGACTGCAGGAGTGAAGATAACAACTACTCTGTATATCCCTGAGTAGGCCTCAATGCCGTGACGTATGATGTAAAGACTGATGTCTTTATCTATTGTATGGATTGTGAATCATTGAGATTAAACCCTGTGTCATTACTATTTTCCTCCAGACAAGAAAGACTTTTTCTTAAAATCAAAATGACTAAAACGTTGAAATAGCTGTTTGAAGTGAAGCTTAAAATGTTAATGGGGTTCTCATTGAAAACATTAGCAGCAGAAAGGTATTTCCCTGAAGCTTTTATGGGTTCTTGACGTTATGTAAACCTGATGTTGAATACTATAATCTGACCATACCATCCTGAAGATTATAGCAGAACTTTGAAACTGGATTTTAGGATTACCTCTTGTGGTTTTGAGTTACCTTCATCTTCTCTTTCCTTAGATATCTTTCTGTGGCACAGAGTCCTTGACTGGGTAGAGTGGAAGTTCTTCTTCCAATTCCCCATGTTGTGCAACTGTCAAAAACTTTCAAGGATGTCTGTGAACTAAAAGGGTTAATCAGCCCTTCCGCGTTCCCACCCCTCTATTCTCCTTTGCCCTGATAGCTCGAATATTGCCTTGCTGTGTTTTGTCTGATGGTTCCTGTACGTTTCAAATCACAAACTTTATACTCAGCAATGCTGACGTGTCACCATATGTGTTTCTTACAGTTCTCCATGTGGCGGGTGGACTGACTGAATGACACATTTGTGATTCAGCGCATGACCCGGTACAGCAATAAAATGTGGCACCTTATGTTCATATTCCTTTAAAAAAAAGCTCATATTTCTTTATAAATAATATAGCAACATGACATCCCTGTGACTTTAAAAGATTGCCTCTTTCTTTGTTCCAATCACAAACCTTTTCTTCTAAAGTAAAGTAATTAATTAACTTTTAAAACATCATAAGTCACTGAGGTTGTTGACTTGCTCACCGAGCTGGCTTGTTTTTGTTCAGGCATCTCGTCACCATGCTAGAAAATATCATACCTAGCATGGCGATGAAATGCCTGAACAAGAACAAGCCAGCTTGGCGTGCAAATCAACAACTTCACCCACAACCCGAGCTACAAATCTTTGCTAAAACCTTAACCATAAGTCACTCATAGCTTATTTTCTTTTCTAAAAGTATTATTCACTGTACACCAGTACACCTCCAGTCAATTTAAGGATTTTCCAGGCAGCATGACTTCAAAATCATCATCATGTGACCTAAGAAGAAGGGCTACATAGAACATAGAACATTACAGCGCAGTACAGGCCCTTTGGCCCTCGATGTTGCGCCAACCTGTGAAACTAATCTGAAGCCCATCTAACCTACACTATTCCATCTATTGTAATTCTGATCTTGACTTCTCAAGGATACCAGTTGTAAAGCTATTGAATAAAAGAGAGGATAAGACAATTTTGCCATGTAAGATGCTCTCTTTAAGGGACTGGAAGGAAGTAAGGCGCACTGATATACCGGTAGAAGAAAGTCAACACATCAGCTTATATGCCAAGTTAGTGTAGATGATGACATAGAGGCAATGTCATTGGGCTTGTAACACAGAGGTCCCTGCTGTAGAGTGCTAATTTCAAATCCCACCAGGGCAGCTGGTGAATTTACAATTCCGTTAATTAATCTAGAATTAACCTGTTTCAGTAATGGTGACTATGACGACCATCATCAACTGTCATAGTGTGACTGTTTAGGTAAAGAATGCTGCTTAGATAGGGAAATCTACCATCTTTACCTGGCCTGGCTGACATATGTCCCACAGTAATATGGTGGACACTTGACTGTCTGAAAATGACCTAACATGTCTCTCTGTTCAAGTAGGGGTGGGTAACAAATGTTGGTCTGGCCAGTGATGGTCACATCTCATGAAAGAGTAAAGGGATAAAAAAAAAAATCCCTGGCTGAGTTGTCGGAAGGACAAATGGTCGAAACAGAGGCTTCAATCATGAGAGCTTGGTATCCAGAAAATATTTGTACCAAAGCCGAGACTCAGTAACCATACATCGTTGAGACTGAAATAAGAAGTAGAGTTGATATTTGATCCACACTGCAAGCTGGAAATGCAGAAAAGGTCGACAGGTCTAGTAACTACCCAGTAAAACTACAACAGGGTCACAAGTAAACATTGCAACACCAAGAGCATTACCACCATCACATCATTAGCAACATTGTGTACAATACTATAAACTAGACACACAGCATGCCAACTCCTCACTGAGAGCAGTGAAGCCAAATCCCCAAAATGGAGGCATAACATCGACCCACTTCAGAAGGCAAATGGGAAACTTGCTTTTATTAATCAATGTATTGAGTAGAAGCGCAAGGAAGTTATGATGGAGCGGTATATAATGTCAGTTAGACCACAACTGGAATAATGCCTGCTGTTCTGGATGCCATACTATGGGAAGGATGCAATTGCACTGGAGAGGGCGCACAATACGTGCACCGGGGTGTTCCTTCGGCTGGATTGATTCAGTTATGAAGAGAGACTACGTAGTTTTCCATAAACAGAGAAGGCTGAGGAGATGTTCACCTGCACATCTGCCAATGTGGTATACTGCATCGGCTGTACCCGTTGTGGCCTCCTCTACATCGGGGAAACCAAACGGAAGCTTGGGGACCGCTTTGCAGAACACCTGCGTTCAGTTTGCAACAAACAACTGCACCTCCCAGTCGCGAACCATTTCAACTCCCCCTCCCATTCCTCAGATGACATGTCCATCCTGGGCCTCCTGCAATGCCACAATGATGCCACCCGAAGGCTGCAGGAACAGAAAATCATATTCAGCCTGGGAACCCTGCAGCCCAATGGCATCAATGTGGATTTCACAAGCTTCAAAATCTCCCCTCCCCCAACCGCATCCCAAAACCAGCCCAGCTTGACCCCGCCTCCCTAACCTGTTCTTCCTCTCACCTATCCCCTCCTCCCACCTCAAGCCCCACCCCCGTCTCCTATCTACTAACCTCACCCCGCCCCCTTGACCTGTCCGTCCTCCCTGGACTGACCTATCTCCTCCCTACGCCCCCACCTACACTCGCCTTTACTGGCTCGATCCCGCCTCTTTGACTTGTCTGCTTCCTCTCCACCTATCCTGTCCTCTATCCATCTTCTATCCGCCTCCCCCTCTCTCCCTATTTATTTCAGAACCGTCTTCCCCTCCCCCATTTCTGATGAAGGGTCTAGGCCCGAAACGTCAAGCTTTCCTGCTCCTATGATGCTGCTAGGCCTGCTGTGTTCATCCAGCTCCACACCTTGTTATCTTGGATTCTCCAGCATCTGCAGTTCCTATTATCTCTAAGGCTGAGGAGAATCTGATTGAGATATACAAAGTTCAGAGCGGCATATATGAGAAATATAGGGAGAGGCCTTCAGTAGTCGGGTGAATAACTATGGGGTTGAAGAGTCACCAATGAAGAGTGTCTAGACTTGAAACGTTAACTCTATTTTCTCCTCACAGATGCTGCTAGACCTGCTGAGTTTCGCTAGCAATTTCTCTTTTTGTTATTAAAGGTGTTCAGTTCATTTAGAAGAGTTGATTGTTAACCCCCTTTAGTTTACACAATGATTATAACAATTAGATTGATATAGAGGCATTATAAAAATAGAGACATTAAAAAAATACATTTATTGCTGAAAGAAGACACATTTTGTTGAAGGTTTCTTCGAAACAATTGGCAAGAATACCAACGTAGAGGGGAACAACTTTTGAATACTGTCTGAGAAGAGTGTACTAGGAAGATGAGCAGAGCATCGTCATTTTGCAAATTGTCGTGATGAGTGCATGTTCTGCACTGCCAAATGAAGATTTTTTTCTTTGTAAATAAGTTGGAACTAGTTGCTGTGAGAATATGTCAAATTTTACTGCCATTATATGCCGACTTTCATCAGTCCATTTACCGCATGAAGAGCAATAAGAAATTCAGTCGAGGAAGTCCTTTTAGGTCTAAAAGTTTTTATTGGGACCAGAATTCAGAGCATCATGATCTGAATTGACAAACATTCAGACAACACCAGCTTTTCTGTTCAGAAGTAAAACAGAAAATACTAAAAACTTTCAGTGTGTCTGACTGCAACAACAGGGAGAGAAACAGAATCATGTTTCACATCCTGTGATAACAAGGTGTGGAGCTGGATGAACACAGCAGGCGAAGCAGCATCATAGGAGCAGGAAGGCTGATGTTTCGGGCCTAGACCCTTCATCACATCCTGTGATGTGTCTCAGCAGACATTTCCTGGCTTGCTGCGTATTTCCAATATTTTCTGCTTTGAATTGAGAATTTCAGCAGCTGCAGGATTTTGTCTGTGTCTCTGGTTTTATGATAGTCTGTTTTTCCTGGAAAACCCATCAGGACCAGTAGTCATTAATACATTTACTCACATGAACCCTCTTTCTAAAAATAAAATGAGCACAACAAGAAGGAATTCAAATTCAAATATATTTTCAACAAAGCAAAAGGAAATTTACAATTCATTCATAAAACTAAAAGACGAAAGACTTCCATTTCTATAGCAGCTTTCTTTTATATCATCTTTATAAGGGAAGTGGATGCCACTGGCAAGGTCTTTATTGGACATCGACAACTGGCTTTGAGAATGTGGTCGTGAAACAAGAAATAAGGAATGTAGTATATAGATTGAGAACAGCCAGCTCAATCTCATAGAATATGAGTTCTATAACTGGGGCTGTTAATCTGGTTCAGCCAGGGAGTCCTGGTTAACAGATATAAAGAGGAGTGTCAGGGGGTCTGTTAACTCTAGGAGTCAGCAGTGAACTAGCTGAGTCAGTGTCATGTACTGCGCATGAGTAAATAAAGGGTGACTTGGAGTTATATCATGTTTTCATCTAAAATTGCACAATGAGGTCTCTAAAACATTAATCTGAAAAACAGTCTAGAGCTTTGGTTTAAATATTTGACCATGTAGCAGTTCACCAGAGAGTTTTCAATAGTAATCGTGCGCTCAAATTCCTGTACTAAGTCTTGAAACTACAGTCCTGCATCTCTGAAATGAGAGTCCTTTCCAGTGAGCCACAAGTACACTGTTCTGTTTCCTGCTTTAAATCTACTTCACCTTTTAAATAACTGTACATTACAATTCCTGTATCCACAGCTTGCAGACTGAAAGCTTCAGACCACAGAATCAATGAGGCTGTGACAGATACATTGAGATTGTCACTGTGGGCAAGATTCTCATTGGAAACATGCTGTAGATACTTTTCTCCTAATTCACCACACATTGATCTGATCGTGGCTTCTACTTTATTAGATATGCTTGTAATTTACTGTGACCCAGGGACAGCCGCAAATGCAACTTAAAACTGCCGCTGGCAGAATAGAAATCCAGTTGACAAAATCTGGACCAGAAACTATCATCAATTTTCATAAAAACACATCTGTTTCATTCATGTCCTTTAAGGAAGGAAATCTGCCATCCTTACCTGGTATGGACTAAATGTTTCTCCAGACCTACAGCAATGTGACGGATTCTTGACTGCTTTGTGAAATGGTCAAGCAAATTATTCAGATCAAAGACTGGTGGTGGCACGGTGGACCAGTGGCTAGCACTACTGCCTCATAGTGCCAGGGATCTTGGTTAGATTCCTCCCTCGATAACTGTCTATGTGGAGCTTGCACATTCTCCCTGCATCTGCGTGGGTTTCCTCTCGATGCTGTGGCTTCCAAAGATGTGCAGGTTAGAGTGGATTGGCCATGCTAAACTGTCCCATAGTGTCCAGGGATGTACAGGCTAGGCGAATTAGCTGTGGGGAATAAGGGTTACAGCTACAGAGAATGGAGGTGGGTTTGGGTGGGATGCTGTTTGGATGGTCAGTGTGGACCTGATGCATCAAATGTAGGGATTCTATGAAGACAATTAGGAATGTGCAACACATATCACCGCATCCCATGAAATAAAATGATGTTACTAAATTTTCAGAATGTGACATGAAAGCCCATGCTGCTATACTTCTAAAACAAGATCTTAAAGGAAGTGTTGTTTTCTTTTCCTTAAAAGTCAATCATCAAAAGTCTTTTCAACACCTTAAATATGTGTTTTCAATTATTTGTATCCTTTTTCCTTCCCTCTTCTGATGAAGGTGCTGATTTCTAGTGGTCTGCTATTTTACGACAAGTGCTCAAGAAGTCTTTTCCACCTGTCCTAAACAAAACATTGACTATCGGTGAGCTAATCAGCTGCCGTAGGCTTTGTATTTGAGTCGAATTCAGACCTTGTTCAGTAGTTACAGCATTTATTGTATTATTACTCGCTATCCCTTGCAAGTGAGACAAGGGACTAGTGGTATTATCACTAGGTTATTCATCCAGAAACTCAGCAATGGTTCTGAGGACCCAGGTTCTAAATCCCACCTTGGTAGATGGTTGAATTTGAATTTAATAAAGAATCTGGAATTAAGCGTCTAGTGATGACGATGAAACCATTGTTGATTGTCAGGAAAAATCCATTTGGTTCACGAATGTCCTTTAGGGAAGGAAATTGTCATCCTTACCTGGTCTGGTCTACATTTGTCTCCAGACCCACAGCAATGTGGTTGACCCTTAACTGCCCCTGGGCAATTAGGGATGGGCAATGAAAGCAGGTCTAGCCAGAGATGCCCACATCTTATGAGTGAATTAAAAAAAAAATCCAAACAGGGATGCGAAGGCTGACTCTATCTGCAGGCTGTATGGAATTAGTTGTCATAGAGTTGTCACTTTGTGGAAACAGGCCATTCAGCCCAAAAAGTCCACACATACCTTCTGAAGGATATCCCACCCAAATCCATCCCCTACCTGCATATTTCCTGTAGCTAATGTACCTAACCTACACATCCCTGGACACTATGGGCAATTTGGCATGGCCAATCCACCTATCTTTGGACTGTGGGAAGAAACTAGAGCACCCAGCAGAAACCCACACAGACACAGGGAGAACACACAAACTTCACACAGATAGTCCCCGAGGCTGCAGTGAAACCTGGGTCTCTGGCGTTGTGAGGCAGCATTGCTAGCCTCTGAGCCACTGTACTGCCATGCCAGGTATCTGGTTGCATATTATTACTTTGGGTCATGGTTTGTCCTTTTCGTTGTCATCCCTTTCCCCGTTCATACTTGGGTCTCAAAATATTGGGAGTCTCTGCCTCCATCTGGTCCAGGCCAAGTTGGATTCCTTCAGCTAAGCCTTCAGCAGGTCTTACGAAGTTCTTCTGCTGTCATCCTCTGGTGCTGTCCCTTCAAAGAGCTGGGAGGTGAAGATCTGAATTGGGAGCCTGGTCTCCGACATCCAAACTCAATAACCAACCCAAAAATGCTGATGCTGTAGCGCAATGGAAGTGTTCCCATCTCTGAGTCAAAAGTCTTGAGTTCAAGTCCCACCTACTCCAGCAGCGTGTAACAATATCTTTGAACAGGGTGCTCTGAAAAAAAAAACAATGCTGATGGTGGGCAAACATGCTAGTTTTTATCCAAAACCTTTCCTGATGTGTGTACAAACAATCATAGCACAATTAATCTACTGAGGAGTTGATGCTGTAAAGACATGATCAGTTAAGTGCGTGAAGGAGATATAAATAGAAGGATGGGATAGTAGTGTTAGCTGGAGGAGGATAAGGTATGAGCCTTCACATAATAATGGCATTTTGCTGGAGTAATATTGACATAATTGGCTTTGCACGCTCAAAGGATGTAAAACGTGAAGTCAAGAACAAGAAAAAACAGATTTAAAGTGATCGTTGATTGAACTGAAGTCATCTTTTACTCAGTCAGCCATTTTAATTTGGAATGCACTGTCTGAAGGAATAACGGAATCAGGTTCAACTGTGACTTTTAGAAACGAATTGAATAAAAAAACCGAAGGGAATAATTTACAGAACAGAATAATTTACAGATGAGGTAAGAAGTGGAGTGGGACTGGTTGAATTACTGAGTGGTGGTCCAATTGACCTCTTTCATGCTGTAACCAGCCGATGGTTTTCTGATTCTGTGATTCATTTTATAATCCCAGACATTTTATTCAAATGGTGAAGTGAAAGGCCTGAATTAACAACATTCAAGGACCTTGACAGATTTGGGGCTGGAAGAGGTAATAGAGATAGGGAGTGGTGAGACTGTGGAGGGATTTAAAAACAGGTCCAAAAGAGTGTTGCTGACAAGTAACAAATGAAGAAGTGGAACTTGGCCAGTTTTGGGGATAATAAGTATATAGAAATTTGTGAGGGAGAGAATAGAGGCCACAAAGTTTAGACAATGTTGAATGCTCATTGTGCTCAGATCTATCCCTTAATCCCAAGTCCCATTGTTCGGAAGCAAAATCTGAACAAGGGAATCAATTTAAGTAGCAACATTATAAATGCATTCGTGATGATTTCCCCTGTGCCATATTTCTGGCCAAATTGTAACTGAATTCTAAAGCAGTTATGAGTTGACTAAAACACTGGCCAGAGAAATTGTTCATGAGTAGATTTGTGACATAAAGCAACCAGAAAAGTTGTTCACCCAAAGCAATCAAACTTCAGATTGGCAAGGCTCACAGCCAAATCCTTAATGAGGTTATATCACATTCGTCGGTGCAATAATGTATACGGGCATTAACTCTTTATATGAAATGATTCTGAAGTTCTGCCTTTCAGTATCAATACATCTCTTACCTAATTTTCCCCTTTCATTGTTTCTGTTGACATTTACATGAGGCTATGACCTCAATTACTGACCAAATTCCACCTGGACCAAAGCAGCATGGATATAACAGCTTTATTCTAGGAATCACTTGCCGATTGAACTTGTAATCAATGTGTGATATTTCAGTTCCGTCAAAATCTTTTAGAAAACATTTATTTTGGTTTTAGAAAAATAACAGAGGTTTATTCACATAAGGGAAGCACTTTGAGGAACAAATCCAACCTTTCTGCGCCTTTGCTGGAGTGTTTCCTCAAAGTGGTAGTTCTTCTCCCATAGATAATCCATTGAAAACATGCTGAAGTTCACTCCCAGGAATACGTTACAGGATACCAATTACCCACATGAACTGAACTATTCTCTGACTGCTGGGCACAAGGCAAAAATACAGCAAACAAAGTACTTGATGGCACTAAAAAACAATCAAAACACAATATTTGTGATAGCTGAGGAGACTGTAGAGGCATCGGTGGTAATCTTTCAGTAATCACTGGAGTTAGGGATGGTCCCATAGGATTGGAAAATGGTTAATGTAACACACCTATTTAAGAAGGGAAGGAGGCAGAAGACAGGAAACAATAGGCAAAATAGCCTGACTTCAGTAATAGGCAAAATTTTAGAGTCCATTATGAAGGATGCGTTTGCAGAGTACTATTTTACAAGGTAAAATAGAGCTGAGCCAGCATGGCTTGGTGAAAGGAAATTCATGCCTGAATTCTTTGAGGAGGTAGTGAGCAAGTTAGACAAAGGAGAGCCTGTAGGCGAGATCAATTGGGTTTCTAGAATGTCTTTGAGATGGTGCCACATAGGACACCGCTAAATAAGATGAGCACATGGTGTTAAGGGCAAAGTATTAACATAAATAGAGGATTGGCTGACTGGCAAAAGGTAGAGAGTGAGGGTAAAGGAGTCTTTTACAGGATGGCAGTCGGTGACAAATGGAGTTCCTCAGTGTCAGTGATGGGGTCACAACTGTTCATGTTACATATTAACGATCTGGACAAAGGAACTGAAGGCATTGTTTCTATGTTTGTGGATGACACAAAGATAGGTGAAGGGGCAGGTAGTGTTGAGGAGGTGGGGAGGCTGCAGAAGGACTTGGAGAGGCTAGGAAAGTCACCAAAAAATGTGGCAGATGGAATACAATGTTGGAAATTGTGAGAATACTCACGTTGGTAGGAAAAATAGAGGCATGGACTATCTTCTAAATAGGGAAAGGCTTCAGAAATCTGAAAAGCACAAAGGGACTTGGGAGTCCTAGTTCATGATTCCCTTAAGATTAACATGCAAGATCATTTGGCAATCAGGAAAGCAAACACAATGTTAGCATTTATTTCAAGAGGGCTAAAATACAAGAGCAGAAACGTACTGCTGAAATTGTATGAAACTTTGGTTAGACCACAGTTGGAATGTGGTGAGCAGTTTTGGGCTCCATATCTAAGGAAAGATGGGCTGGCATTGGAGGGGCCTAGATGAGGCTCACAACAATGATCCCAGGAATGAAAGGCTTGTCATATGAGGAGCAGTTGAGTATTCTAGGTCTGTACTCAATAGGAAAAGGATGTTGGGGGGATCGGGGGAGGGGTCTGGGGGTGGGAGGGGGGGCGCGGGGAAGTCTTACTGAAACTTACAGAATGCTGAGAGGCCTGAATAGAGTGGATGTACAGAAGATGCTTCCACCAGTAGGAGAGATTAGGACTCAAGGTCACAGCCTCGGATTGATGGTTAATCTATGGAACTCATTGTTGCAGAGGGTTGTGGAGGCCAAGTCATTGAGTGTGTTTAAGACAAAGATAGATAGGTTCTTGGCTAGTAAGGGAATCAAGAGTTACAGAGAGAAGGCAGAATGGTGTTGAGAAACATATTGGCCATGGCCGAATTACCCAATTCTGCTCCTATGCCTATGGTCTTAAGGATTCTACTCAACTGGGACAGTGATGTTTTCTGACCTGAATACATTTTGCATTCACTTACTAGGGGGAAAGAACATCCAATATTTTTATATTGTATTTTTTTTTATATTGCAGGGCTAAGGCACCACCTACTGCAGGGAAACTAGGGATGGGCAAAAAATGCTGACTAAGACATTGACACCCACATCCCATGAACAAATATATGTTAAATATCATTGCCTTTTTGTGATATATCATCAAAACAACTCAATAAGATCTGTATAGTATTTGACTGAAACAAAGGGAGTGGTTTAAACTCATGAACTCTAGAATAGATAGAATGTCAGTCGTCTCTGGCAACATTTGTAACACACACCTTAGCAAAGCAATATAGATTTAAAACGTGCGAAATTGTTACAAAAGTCACTAGAGTTCAAAGACAGAAACTCATAAATACTTATGAATGCGCAAGAAGGAGTAACCACTTGGCTCTTCAAGCCCGCTCTGCCATTCAATAATATCATGTCTGATCTGACTTTTAACCTTACTGCTACATTCCTGCATATCCCCAGTAATTGGGCAGTACGGTGGCTCAGAGGTTATCACTACTACCTCACAGGGCCAGGGGCTAATGTTCGATTCCACCCTTGGATGATCTGTGTGGAGGTTGCACATTCTCCCCGTGTCTGCGTGGGTTTCTTCTGGGTGCTCTGGTTTCCTCTCAGAGCCCAAAGTTGTGCAGGTTAAGTGGATTGGCCATGATGAATTATCTCATTGTTTCCGGGGATGTGCAGGCTGGGTGGATTAGCCATTAGAAATGCAAGGATAGGGTAGGAGAATGAGTCTGGGTGGGATGCTGTTCGGAGGGGTGTGGACTTGATGGGCTGAATGGCCTCCTTCCACGCTGTAGAACTTTTTATGACTTAATCTTTCATTCACTCGTAACCAGGAATCTACCAAACTCCGCCTTAAAAATATTGAAAGAAGCTGTAGTCACTGCTTTCTGAGGAAGGGAATTCCAAAGACTTGCAAACCTCTGAGAGAAAACAGAATGCTTCATCATCCCTGTCTTAAATGAGCATCCCCTTATTTTTAAGTTAACTCCCTAGTTCTTTATTCTCCCAGAAGAGGAAACATCCTTTCGACATCCATCCGATTAAGTTCACTCAGGATCTTACATTTACCAATTAAGTCACCCCTGACTCTTCTGAACTCCTGAAGACACAAGCCTAGCTTGTCCAACCTTTCCTCATAAGGCAATCTGCTCATTCTAGGTATTAGTCTTGTCAAACTTCTTTGAGCTTCTTCCAAAACATCAACATCCTTCCATGAGTACAGTAATCAATACGATATTTTTTGAGCCTTCTCTTGATGGGTGAAAACTTCATGGCAACACTTGATCACTGGGGTGAGGCAAAGGAGAAGGATCCTTGCAATGGTCTTCCCTGTTGGAGACAGCATGGAGAATTTTCTTTAGTTACTGCAATGAATCTTTTCTCCCTGCTTGCATATAGTCACAGTTAAAGCATCCCTGTCTCATTGCACCAACACTCTTCTCCACCTTCCTCATTACAATCCTAAAACACACCTAAGGCAAATTCACCACATCTGCGGTGTTAATCTACAGCATGGGCAGGAATTTACAATGCCTTCAGTCCAAATGAAAACCATTCAAACTTCACTTATTGAATGTAGATAGTGTTCAGTCAAAACCTGAGGGCTTGTTCATTTTTATTTCCTTCCTTAAAGTATGCAAGAAAGTGGACCTTTCAGAAAACATCAAAAAACCAAGGCGAACTTTCAACCAGCTCCTCCAGCACAAAAAGTATCTCCGTTAGCTTAAGATGAATGGCAAGATGCTGGAAAGTATAGAGTTCCTTAACTTGGGAGTCTCTTCTCAACAAAGGCAGAGATGAACAACAAAATTCGTTATCATTCCACTGTGGCAGATCACTCCTTCTGCGTATGAAAGAAAAGATGATTTGGTGATCAAACTCTTAAACCTGAGACTAAGATCATGTTTAACAGGCGGCAGCGATCCCTGCATTCCTATATGCTTCTGAGATTTTGGCAACTTACAGCTGGGAAGATCATGTTGTTCACACGCCTGACACCAGACCTCTGAATGAAGTGATCTACTCAGAATTTGATCATGGAGGTAGAAACACAGGAAGCTAATGGAAACTCTTTAGGGGGTTTCTTTGAAAAGATCAAATAAACACATTGGCTTGCAGGACACCTTGACATTTGACTGACCAAAGCGTTCAAATGAGAAAGCGTCAAAAATATTTATGGCCTAATGGTATTATCGCTGGACTGTTAATCCAGAGACCCAAATAATGTTCTGGGGACTTGGGTTCGAGTCCTGCCATGGCAGATGGTGGACTTTGAATTCAAGAATTATCTGGAATTAATAGTCAAACAATGACTGTGAATCCCTTGCCGATTATTGGAAAAACTTATCTGGTTCAAAAATGTCCTTTAGGGAAGGAAACTGCCATCCTTACCTGGTCTGGCCTACATCTGACTCCAGACCCACAGCAATGTGCTGACTCTGAACTGCCCTCTGGGCAATTAGGGATGGGCAATAAATGCTGATCCAGCCAGCGATGCCCTCGCCCCATGATTGAATAAAGAAAACAAAAATTGTAAGATTTCATCAGGAACATGGAGAGGCGACTTTAAAGCATCCAACGTAGCAGATAAACCTCCAGAGAAGACACCAACCCAACCATTCAAGCATGACCAACCTTCCATGTGGCAGAGTCTATGGATCATACATTGTACTTATCAGACATTTCAAGACCCATTGAACTGGAGTAGAACCAAGTCAACCTCAACACTAAGGGACTGCCTAAGAAGAAATCTTCTCTTTCATTCAATCTATCAATTGCTTGTTAAGTCATGCTTGAATTATATTGATTTTGGGCTTTGGTCTTTTGAGTAAAAATATTTAATGTGAAGCCATGTCCTTTAGTTTATTTCTATCAGTCACTGGGAAATTCATTTCTTTTTAAAGGTTTTATCTTTTATGGAGACGATAACATTGTATGGCTGAATATCACTGTAGGTGATTTAAAGAAGACCGAAAATCAAGCAGTTTCCTGTTGAGTACTGTCTATTTGTTTATTATGAACGATCGTATGAAGGAAACAATTTGATCACCATGGGGGCGTCTTATGCTTCATCTCTATTACCAAGGTTTATTAATGAACAATTTTTTTTACCATCTTGGATTCATAATAGTAGGATTTATAATTTCAGCAAAGGAAAAGCTCAAAAGAGAAAAGAATCCAACAAAAATAATTTCTTGTACTCATTGTCAGGCAGAATTTGCATGCTTCCAACTCTTCATAATTTTCCAACATTTCAACCCCATACAGATTGGCTTTGAGTTTTGAGTTCCCAGCTAGCTGAACAAAATTATTCACATTGGGAATGGCGAAAGTGAACTATCAGTGGGTCCAGCTAATGCAATTTCCCTGCACAAATGGGCAGAATTCTCCATTTGCCTTCATTTGTGTCAGAATCAATCAAAACTCACATTTCTGTGCACCGTGACCAAGTGACAAAAAGAGAAGCCAAAATAAGAGGGAGATTTCGGGCTTGCACATATGCTCCAGCCATCTCATGGCATAATTTTTTTAATCAAACCTAATTACTTTTGTTTTAATAACATCCACAATTAAGATTATTGCCTGCATAATTTATGACACAGTGGAACACAGTGCTGGAAATCAAATGCCGCAAATTAAAAATAACAAGTTTGGGACCATATGATTCAATTAAAATCTCAGAAAACATTGTAGCTCGCATAATAGAGTGCTTGTATGCACAGGCACATGTCATGCTTGTCACAGTTTAGAGGAATATTGAATTCTGGCTGCCAACAGAATTTAAATCACTTCAGTAAGATTTAAAAAAAGTGAATCACAGGGGTTGCAATGTTTAATGAGTATATGGTAACCAAAGCAAGACTCTCATTTCTGATTAGAAACTCTCTTTCACATGAAAATAGCAATAGGATCCATGGGATCGATATCTCGGTGCCAAATTCCATCAATGACATGCCTGAAAGCAGCTCTGAAATAAAATAAAACAGGTGGAAAAATGCCACTTTCATTTCATTGAAGTTGATGCATAGTTAATCTAGCATATACAGAAAATGGATAATAAATGTCTCTAGAATGCAATGTTGAATTGTGCCCCCATCCGCTGTCTCAAGTAGACATAATAGGTCTTGTGGTACTAATGTGAAGAAGAGTAGAGATGTTCCCTTCAGGATCCTTGGTTGTATTTATCCCTCAACCAACAACATAAAACAAAATGCAGATGATCTCGTCATTATTTCGTTGCTATGATTGGGACCCTATTATACAAACAGCGTCTTTTGGATGTTTTTGAAAGTGACTGTGCGGAGAGAATGGGCCAAAGGGCCTCTTTACATGCTGTAAAACTCTCATGAATCTGACAAAGAGGTTGGCCAGTGACTTTCACATTTCAAGAATGATAACCAAGAAACATTTGTGAATTTTGTATGGCACACAGAAATCCTCAACATAATCTGATGGACAGGCAAAGCACAGCATAATATGGGACATGGGCATCACTGGCAAGGCCAGCATTTGTTACCCATCCTTAGCTGTCTTTGAACTAATTGACCCTTCAGGCCACCTCAGAAAGCAAGAGGAATTTTGAATTGAATTGGATGAATTGAATCATTGTTACATGTATTCAATATAAAAATACAGTGAAAATGTATGTACCTTCACCGTACATACATGGCGCCATTCACATGAACTTAGAAAGATAAGGGAAAAAAAGATAACTTAAGAGATTCCAACTTTCCTTCCCACTGCGGCAGTCCCAGTCTGTGTTTTCCAGCCCTCGCCATGCCTCCACCAGAGTCCCAATCTAGGCTGCCTCACAGCCACTGCCTCACCAGCCCGCTCTCGCCGGCCCACTCTTGATCTGCCACCGTCACTCCAGCCCACGCTCGATTCGCCGTCGCTGCAGGACATGGCCCATGTGTTCACCTCCTGTCACGTGGTTCCCGATCGTGACCCAGCTCCTTCCCGACTCCTTAGGTAGGTAGTTAAAAGGAGTGTGGGGTGGGGATAGAATTACTACAGAGGGAGAGAGAAGAGGGAAGAGAGAAACATTGCATTGCTAAAAATCTACAATTACTTATAGGCCAGACTAGTTAAGCGTGGCAGATTTCCCTCCACAAATGACATGTGAACAAAATGGCTCTTTTTCTTTAATGATAATGGTTTCCTTAGAGTAGCTTTTCATAGAAAATTCCAGATTTTTATTGAATTCAAATTTGATCATCTGCCTCTGTGATTTGAACCTATATTCCCAAAACGTTAGCCCAATTACTTTACCACAATGCAACTGTCTCATCTTTGAACCTCTTACCAATTTTTATAGATGTACCATTGAAAGCATGCTATCTGGATACATCACAACATGGTTTAGCAAATGGTCTTCCCAAGGCCGCAAGAAACTACAGAGTCGTGAACACAGCCCAGTCTATCGTGCAAGCCAGCCTTCCATCCATTGACTCCATCTATACTTCCTGCTGTCTCAGGAAGGCAACCAACATAATTAAAGACCCCTCCCACTCTGCTTATAATCTCTGCTAACCTCTTCCGTCAGGCAGAAGATACAAAGACTTAACCACATGGATCAAAAGATTCAGGGACAGCTCCCTGATGTTATTAGACTTCTGAATGGACCTTCCAAATTTTAAATTTAATGGTGACCCCGCTCTTTCTGCACCTTCTCTGCAGCCATAAAACTGTATTCCTCATTCTGTTCTATTACCTTAATATACTTTGTTGGGTATAATCTGCCTACACCACATGCAAAACAAAACTTTTCACTGTACCTAGGTACGTTTGACAACAATAAATCAAATCAACTCAAATCGTAACTCAGCTAAGTAGGCATATTTGCATTTTCACTGGCCACTCAAGTGGACAATGACATTTTTTGCTTCCCACTTGTCTGAATTGGACACTAATTAGCCTGGAAGAAGCTACAATATTGATTTCTCAGCAGATTCTAATGTGTCTCAACTGAGCATAGAGCCATACAGCATGGAAACAGGTCAGCTTCTGTCCAACTTTTCCATGCCAATCAGGATTCTGAAACTGAACTGGTACATTAGACCTTTCATCTTACATTCATCAGGACATTCTCAAAAATACCAGTGTAAAGGGGAACAACATTTTTGACTGCATGAATACTCTCTTAATATGAAATATAGCTAATTAGAAAATATCTTAAATCTAGCATCAAGATCTACAAGGATGTTGACAGGGTTGGAGGGTTTGAGCTATAGGGAGAGGCCCGAATAGGCTGGGGCTATTTTCCCTGGAGCATTGAAGGCTGAGGGGTGACCCTATAGAGATTTATAAAATCATAAGGGGCATGGGTAGGGTAAATAGGTAAGGTCTTTCCCCCAGGGTACCAGGATAGGGGAGGCCAAATGAGCAGGCAGAGGTTTAGGATGAGAGCCGAAAGATTTAAAAGGGACCTAAGGGGCAAGTACAATTCACCCTATGGATTTGTGTGTGTGTGTGTGTGTGTGTGTGTGTACGCACACGCATATGCTTGAGAGGCGCGCGCGAGCACACACATACACATACACACACACACACATACACACAAATCTATGGGCTGAATTTGTACTTGCAGACACATTCTATTTTGTTCAAAAAGCACACAATTTATTTACAGTCAGTCGACGTGGCATTTTATAAATTTCAGTTTTAGAAATAAAAACAGTCTGACTCCAAACCAGAACGCAGTCAGATTCTAAACAAGGCCTTACTCCTAACATGCATTGTCTGACCTAAAATGTCACCTCTTCTTTACACCGATAAAACCATTAACTTTCTCAGGACAGTGACTTCAAAGGAAATTGGGGATTTACATATACATATTAATCAATAAAAGCCTTCTAACTGATTAAAGATTTAACAGCATCTTAGGTTTGTTTCGTACATCCTCATCAATGGTGTGACCCCTTGATCTTTTACTTATAAATTCTGTGTCTGATACTATCTCTCTCACTGACAACTGGAGAAGGAACAAAACTCTGAAAGCTTGTGTTTTCAAATAAACCTGTTGGACTATGACCTGGTGTTGTGTGATTTCTGACTTTGTAAGCCCCAGTTCAACACCGGCATGCCCTTATCATTACTTTTTCCACAATAACAAGCACCCAGTTTCTGCATCAGAATATGGCATGTCACAGGCTTCTTAGCTTGCTATCTTTGTCTCACTCATTTTGCATGTTCTTGAATGTTCACAGCATCTTTGCTTTGCTTTCTGATGCAGAAAGTTAGCCAGGCAGCTTGTCATGTTTGTCAGCAATGGACTGTCAAAGGGGATTATTAATAGTTGGAGCAGTAGTCCCTCCGTCAGTCAGGAAATACAGTCAGTTTCTTGAGTGAAAGAGAATGAGTGGGAAGTGCATCACACAGGAAAATATATTAGTTTGGTGGAGGGAGGGGATGGGGAGCTACAGTGGGTGAGAGTGACTGAGGGAAGATGTTCAATGCAGTAGTAAAAGTGGTAGAGCTTGAGTCTTGATGGGGAGTGAGGGCGATGGCAGAGTTAGAGTAAGATTGAGGTAGCAGAGGAAGCACAAAGGCAGAGTGCAGAAGGTCATTAACCTCCTTAAAGCATCTCTGTTCATTCCTCTTGGTATGGGACACCTCACTGACCTGGGTGGCTATTCAGACCAGGCTGTTGGTGTCGTGGCATAGACCGCCGTGGGGATTTAATTGCAGTGCCTGCAACATGGACGCTGGGTATTTCTGGCACTGGTAAGCTCTTTGTTGGCACTGGGCAGAAGAGTGGCACTATCGAGATATGGTGCATAATTCATGATACGAGCAGCAGAGCTAACAAGAGCTAACTCACTTGAGCTCACGGAGAGAAACCTACTGGGAAGCTCACCGAAATTAACATTGGCTGGCTTTTGGTAAAATTCAGCCCACAGTTTCGACATCATGAATAGATTTAGAGGTTTTCTTCATTAATTTTCAAAAAAGACAACTTCACTGTCTTGCTATTGAGAGGCAAAGACCTTATTTCAATGCATGTGCATCTCATTAATGCCTCAGCTCACCATATTTATGCATCATTTCCAATTCTCTGATCCTTCCCCAAGAAATCAGACAGCACAAAGTCAGGGCAGGCACCTGATGGCTGCAGCTCACTGAATGCTTGTCCTGGCTATTATTCGAATGTATTGCCAGGGCAGCGTTCTTGTAAACTTCATCACCATCAGTCTCCTCGCCTCTTTGTCCACACAAGTCCGTACCAGCAAACTGGGTCAATAATTTGGCACCAGGGGCATAAATTCTGGAATGTTTTGGTGCAGAATTCCTTCTCTCCTGCTGCGCACTTCCACAAGTAGGGTGTCAATGAAACTAAATGCAACATTAATGAGTTGAGGAGCAGAACACTGAGTTAGAAGAGTTGCTCCAAGCCATGGTGGATCCTCAATATCACTTGGCATTCACTTTAACTACAAATGGGAAAATTCTGTTACCAGCACGTTCTAACTTCCACTCAAGGCCTTAGTAACATTCTAAGGTTTAGAGATAGGAGCAGTCCACTCACCATAACCTAACAATGACTTTTCTTGCAAAAAAGATCATTGAACAGCAATTCTGAGATTTTTTTTCCTATTCAACATCACTGGTGTCCACTTACATCAGCAGAGGAAATCCGACAATAATTGTTGTGAAGTGAGAAATTGTGTATTATTGAAATTGTGCGCTATGCAGTGTGTACCTGGAATCTTAGAATCAGCACAGCACAGAGGAAGGCCATTCGACTTATCACATCTGTGTTGGGCCCCCTAGTGTGCAATTCAGAGACTGTCTCTGCCAGCCCTTCCCATCACATCCCTGCATATTTCACTTCAGATATTTAGATACATGGCAAAGAAATTGCAGAAAACACCAATTTGGTCTGACGAGAAATTGCTTGACATGCCAATCACAAAGAGAAGACATCCTTAAGTTCTCTGGCTGTCAGTGTTTGCAAATTAACTGGAGAGTGGCCTTTACATACGTGGTTAGAAATTAAAGGCCAGAAGGATGAAAAATGCACAGGCATAAGAATTACTCACAGATAAACTTGCTGTGATTCAAACAAAAAAAAAGATGTATTTTTGACTAGCTTTCTAATGGTTCTCCTTTCACTTTAGGCATTCTACACAAACTATTTCTATTTTACATGACTGCACCCTGCTTATACTGATATTGTGTTCCAAGTGTCAGTTCAGCCGTGTTTTTCAACTGTACACATTTGACAGAAGAATCAGAAGTTGGGATTTGCTCAATTAAATGCATGACAGCCAATTATTTTGAATCCAACTGTCACTTATGAAAAATTCAAACAAGCCATGGCAACCAGTGTAAGGGCATTTAAGTAGTTGGACCTACTCATTGAATGAGTAATCAGGACTCTGCAAACTTCACAGAAAATGTTAAGGTCATTAATTCCCAGTGTCAGAACTGTTTGTAAGATGGATAAGGTAATCGTTACCTATGTAAGAATAGCTAAAGATATAAGAAAAGATTCACATTTGTACAGTTTTCTCAACAAATAGAATACAGCACCTCCAACAAAACAGCCACATTGTCATGACCAGTTACTCCATTCAGTGATGTGAGTTCAGGGATTAGGCCAGGATATTGGGCAGGTTTCACATGGCTTTTCTTTTTAAGGATGCCAATGGGACCTTCCATCCTGAGAGGATGAAAGGATAACTGAGACAGAGGCATACAGGTTATGTCACATAGGGTGTGTGCCAGGCAAAATCAATATTAGCAAGGTCAACATTGTTTGAAGTTAGACAGTCCATTCATCAGTCTAATAACAGCAGGGAAAAAAATGTTCCTGAACCTGTTGGTGCATGTGTTCAAGCTTCTGTATCTTCTGCCTGATGGAAGAGGTTATAGGAGGTCATTACCAGGGTCCAATGGGCCTTTGATGATGTTGGCAGCCCTTCAGCGGCAGCAAGCCATGTAAATAGAGGCGTCAGCTTTCCTGCTCCTATGCTGCTGCTTGGCCTGCTGTGCTCATCCAGCTCTACACCTCGTTATCTCGGACTCTCGAGCATCTGCAGTTCCTATTATCTCTCTCCATGGATAGAAGGTTGGCTTCTGTGATGGCCTGGGCTGTGCACACAACCTTCTGTAGTTTCTTAAGGTCCTGGGCAGAGCAGTTGCCATACCAGGCTGTTATTTACCTGGGCGGCATGTTTTCTATGGTGCATCTGTAGAAGTTGGTGAGGGTCCTTATGGACATGCCAAATTTCTTGAGACACCTGAGGAAGAAGAGGTGTTGTTGTGCCTTCTTGACTGTTGCATCTATGTGGAAAATCCAGGATGGGTTGTAGGTTATCGTCACTCCTAGGAATTTGATGCTTTCCACTCTCTCAACCTCTGCTCTATTGATATAGATGGGGACATATTCTCTTCCTTCCTTTTTGAAGTTAATATTTGCGGGTTTGAAGGGTCACATTGTCAACTCCTGCTCCTATTTTTGCATTTTCTATGTTCAAAAAGAAATCGCCACTGACAGTGCAGCACTCCCTCAGTTCTGCACAGCAGCAGAAGCCTAGTTTTTTAAATGGAACTTGAACCCGTAACCATTTGAGTCACAGGCTAGAATTACAGTTTACACTAATTTGATTACCTGGCTTAAAAAATCATAAAAGACTTCTATTGTAATATATACATACATAACTGCATGATATCTGCAAAAATGTTGGCTCATTTCTTCTTACTCAATTTGCTTGATATATTAAAACATTGTTTCACTGTTTCTGAAGGTGTATTTTAGATCTTAGGGAGGCTTGACGTAGTTCAGCGGAACAGCAGTTCTCAAGCTCAGTTCACTATTCATTGTTTTACAGTTTTAACCTCTCCAGTCTGGAGATCTATTGTTCTCAAAGGCTGGTTGCCCAGAAATTGTTTGAGCAGACGCACCTATTTCGTTTAGTTAAAATAAATAACTGTGGATGCTGGAATTCTGAAATTGTAACGATTGGAATGAAGGCCAGGTGGATCTCATTGACTATGAGGTCCTTCTTTTGGCTTGTTAACCTGGGCCAATCAGGGAACCTTGGCTGACAGGTTTAAACAGGAGATTCAGAGAGTCTCCTCATTCTAGGGACTGGCTCTGAGCTGGATGATCAGAACTTACGTGTACTGTGCACATGTAAATAAAGAGTAAGTTCTGAGGAACGGTCACCGGAACAAAAACGTTAACTCTGTTTTCCCCTTCACAGATGCTGCCAGACCTGCTGAGCGTTTCCAGCAACTTTGTTTTTGTTCCTGATTTACAGCATCCGCAGTTCTTTCGGTTTTTAAATAACGGGTGACTTCGTAACAGGATACTTCCCTCCATGGAGTTATTTCAGAAATAAAAACAAAAAATGGTGGAGAAACTTTGCAGGTCTGGCAACACATGTGAAGAGAGAATCAGAGTTAATATTTCAAGTCTAATATGGTTCTTCAGAACAGCAATGTCCACCTTCCATGAATACATACAAAAATAAATCTTCCTCATAAAATTATCAGTGAACAGGAAACACGTCCATTCAGATTCTTAACTGCATGTAAGTGTTGTGGAGCAGGTGAAGTAGTCAATGAACTGGACTTCAATTGAGTAGGAGCTGCTTTTTCTTCAGTGGGAAATATTGTTCTATAATAGGAAACCGACTCATAACCTTAAATTGATTTCAGACATAATTCTTGGCACAGTCAGGATTATTTGGTAAATTTGTATCAAACTGCTATAAAGGTGAAGAAATGGAATTGACCACCTTGCTTTGAGCTAGACAGCAGAAACAAATGATGTTTCAAATGATGACCATGAATCCATTGTCGATTGTCACGGAAAAAAACCATCGGATTCATCAATGTTCTTTAGGGAAGGAAACTGCCATCCTTACCTGGTCTGGCCTACATGTGACTCCAGACCCACAGCAATGTGATTGATTCTGAACTGCCCTCTGGGCAATTAGGGATGGGCAATAAATGCTGCCTGGCCAGCGATGCCCTCTTCCCATTAATGAATAAAAAAAATTATTCTGATTGAATTTGACAATCTGTAAGAGTGCGATTTGAACCCACATGCACTCCAATGAGCCTAAGGTTCATAATGTTGCTGACCTCAGTGACATTACCTCCATGCCATCATCTCCACCTGATGTTTAGAGATGCTGATATCTGCACAGCAATACTTCAAAACCAATGAATTAGAATAAGACAGTGCGCAATAAATCTCTTTTTATTAAATGATTGTACAGTTTAATATAGTTCAACACATGCTACTGTGACATTACAAACTACTTCTTATTTTGGCTGCATTGTCCAGGCTGAAATCACTTCAAACTGAGACAGCATGTGCTCATTGTTTTTTTTAAATGGTACATGATTACTTTTCTTGGATCTTGTGCGTTACTATTTCCTTTGCTTCATTTTATTACCCTGACACAGCTTGATCATAATCTACTCCAGGAGGAAAGAAAAACTCTGATTATTAAAAAAAAAGCAGCCAAGGATAAATTATATTAAAAAAAACACAATGCCTTGGGCTCCCCCATTGTTTTGGGATCACTTGACTTTCTGTTTTGTGTGGAACTCTGAATCAACCTGACAATTTGTTGCCCCATGTTACTGTACGACCCATTGCGTCAGGCCATACAGGAAATAAAATATCAAGCTCAAGTGTGAAAGTTTTGGCCAAGTGAATGGAAGATTTGCAGAGCTCAGTTTTTCTAGCTGCAGTTTGGCGGATGAACAAACTTGGCTGTAGATGAGTATTGTGGCAATGAAGTATCCAGCCAGTTACCTCAAAATTTTGGATTTTCCATAATGATACCTGTGATGTTGGTTGATTATTCCCAGTGATATTAAGTATGATCGTTGCGTCTTGTTTTTGTACAGATTGTGTGCAACTTACAGTGTGACTTCATCCACTTAAGCAGCAGCAGTTTTGGAAGTTGGGATTTCATTGTGCCAGAAACTATTACAAGATGACCTTCATTTGGTTGGTCATGTAATATTATCTGCATTCCTCAATTGCCTTTAATCCTTTTTGCTGTTTGGGAAGGCAGACTATTAAGTCTTCTGATTTGCGAAAGTTCAAACTAATTACAATTTCAAAGTGTTGCAGTTTCACTCAGTGTATTTCTTGAAGTTCTCCATGTGGCTGGTGGACACATTCCAGTAGACTGACATCATGTCACCTTCACTATATATTTTCCTGTGTTTAGTTTGATCCCAGATTTCCTGTTTCTCTCTATGGTGTCATGATAATGGTAGACGTGATCTTTTCCATCTCTATGACTTACAGTTGAATTTCATCAGCAATGGGAACTGTTCCTTGCATTCCACCCCCTCCCCCAATCCTGTATGTCGCATTAGCAGTTTTTCAATTCCCTTGTACTTCTCCAGAATCTAATGATTTTTGGAAAACTACAACCAATACATCCAGCTGTCTACAGTTACCTCTTTTGGGATCCAAGGAGGCAAGCCAATAGGGCCAGGAGATGTCCAAGATAACAAGCATGGGGCTGGATGAACACAGCAGGTCAAGCAGCATCATAGGAGCAGGAAAACTTGACGTTTCGGGCCTAAACTCTTTATCAGAAATGGGGGAGGGGAAGAGGGTTCTGAAATAAATTGGGAGAGAGGGGGAGGCGGATAGAGGATGGATAGAGGAGAGGATAGGTGGAGAGGAGGCAGACAAGTCGAAGAGGCAGGGATGGAGCCAGTAAAGATGAGTGTAGGTAGGGGGGTAGGGAGGAGATAGGTCAGTCCAGGCCAGGAGATGTATCTGCCTTTAGCCCAATTTGTTTGTCTAATACTACATCTCTAGTAGTGATGATGGTACTTAATTCATCCGCCATGTTCTTTGGTATTAATGGGATGTTCAAAGTACTGTAACGACTGATGCAAAATATCTATTTAACACCTCTGCCGTTCCTTCTTCCTCAAATTTGTCTCTCCAGGTTCATGTTATGAAAGGTCTACATTCACTTTGACCTCTCTCTTCCTTTTTACATATTTAAAGAAGCTCTTATTGTCATTTTTACATTCCTCAATAGTTTTCCCTCGTAGTTTATTTTCTCTCTCTTTGTTATCTTTATAATGCTCTTTTGCTGGATTCTGAATTTACTCCAGTCTTCGGGGCTATCACCGACTTTCATTTCCTTATATGCTTTTCCTTTCAACTTAATACTCTCCTTAACTTCCTTGGTTGGCCATGGTTGGTTTATTCCTCTCTTGGAATCTTTCCTCCTGACTGGAATGTATTTTTGCTGGGAGTCATGAATTACCTTCTTAAATTTATACCACTTCTGGCTTACCGTATTTCTGCTAACTACTCATCAAGTTCATTTTTGTTAACTCTATTCTCATTTCATTGTAATTCCTTTTATTCCAGTTAAACACAGTTGTTTCCAACCCAAGTTTCTCACTCTTGAACTGAATATCAAATTCTATCATGTTATGATCACAACTTCCAGGAGGATTATTTACTTGGACTTACTTTATTAAATCTGCCTCATTACCCATGACCAGATCTCATATCTGCTCCCTGGTTGGCTCCATGCCATATTGCTCCAGGAAACTATCCCCAATGGACTTATTTAATTCATTGTTGTAGCTATTATTTCCAATTTGACTCATCCAATCAACATGAAGGCTAAAGTCACTGTTTATTACTCTATTATTTTTACTTTCTCTTACCATTTGCTGATTTTAACCTTTCCTGCAGAGTAGCTACTATTTTGGGATCTGTACACCACTTCTACCAATGCCTTCTTTCCCTTGCTATTTTTTTACCACTGGCCAATGGACTCTGCATCATCCGAGCCTAGATTGTCTCTCACAACTCAGGAGGTAATGACCCACCGGTATTATTGCTAGACTATTAATCTGGGGACCCAGGTAATGCTGTGGGGACCTGGGTTCAAATCCTGCTATGGCAGATGGTGGAACTTGAATTCAATAAAAAGTCCGGAATTAAAAGTCCAATGATGACCACAAACCATTGTCACTCGTCGGGAAAAACCCATCTGGTCCATTTATGCCCTTTAGGGAATGAATAAAAGAAAAACTGTTCTCATTTAATCTCATTTAAAATTTAAGAGTACTGCTATACACAGTGCTCCAGATATGGTCTCGCAAGTGCCCTAACCTCCTATATCCCGCTTGACATAAAGGAAGGATATGATTGAATTAGAGAGGTTGCAGAGAAGATTCAAAAGATGTTGCCTGGGTTGGAGTGATTCAGCTATGTAGAAACTAGATAGGCTGGGGTTGCTTTCCTGAGAACAGAGAAAGCTGAGAGGTGGCCTGTTTGAGGTATGTAAAGCCATGAAGGTCATAGATAGAGTCAATAGAGAGAAACTTTTCCTCTTTGTTGAAGAGTCAACAATTACTGGCACAATTATAATGTAAACGGCAGGAGGTTTAGAGATTTGAGGAATGGTTTTTCTATCCAGAGGGTATTGGGCACCTGCCTAAAAGAGTGGAAAATGTGGGAACCTTCAAAACATTTAATAGATATTTAGGTGACTACTTGAAACACCATAATGTAAGGCTATAGGCCAAGGGCTGGAAAATGGGATTAGAATAGATTGGCGCTTGATGAACAACCTGGATACAATGGTCCTCCTTCTATCCTGTAAAATCTCCATGACTTTTTATGACTCTATGATAAAAGAAGCTGCGGGTGCCATAAAGTCTGCAGATTTCAAATCTGCCTCATGGAATCATGGAAGATAATTATCCTTGTCAGCCAGGGATAGCCAATAGCACCAGACTCTCTGATGTGCAGTCTTCTGTCATTTTTTTCCCTGCATCAAATACTACTGTTCCTCCCTTGACTTCACTCAATTCTACCTATTTGGATCCTCAGCATCTTCATCTGTTTGTACCTGGCTTCATGTTCTCTGACTCTGTCCAATGTGAGCTTGCCCTTTCCAATCAAACTTCATTTGTAATTTTTTTTTGTGTGCAGTGCCCCAGATGAGATAAACTATCAGACGTTCATCTGTGTTTACATTTTCTGACTGCATTTTTCAATCTCGCTGGGAAATTGCCAACAGGCTCACCTGATTCTTGCCTCAGGCTCTGAAATTCAAATCAGTCGATCTTACGACCTGATTTTGTCTGGAGATATATGCTGAGGTTTTTGAAAAACCTTTATGGGTTTTTATTGTTACCTCCTAAAGATTCCCCAAAGTTCTGCTGTTTCACTAGAGAGTCAGAGAGAGAGAGAGAGAGAGAGAGAGAAGCTAGGGAAGAGAGAGAGAGAGAGAGAGAGAGAGAAAGAGATGGAGAGAGAGAGAGAGAGAGAGAGAGAGATGACTGGTAATGGTTTAACCTGAGGGTCACCATGCCTCAGGCACGGTTGAGAATGTCGGACGTTTATTGTAACCTGAGCTGGTGCAGGAATTACTGAACACCTCAAGTTGAAACACATTTAACCCTTTCTGTCCTGAGAAAAAGGGTATTCCTTCTTCATTATTTATTTCAAAAAGCACTTTAGATTTGCCAAACATCTCTGTAAGAACATCAACTTCCCATTCACCAACAAATGAAAATTTTCAGTGGTGACCATTTTATTCCTGTCCAATTAATTAATGCTGTTTTTCTTTCTTGTTCTGTGACTGTTCTCTTTTAAGGAAAATTATTTAACATTTTTTTAGTTATTACAGTTGTTGACCGCATTCATAGTGCAGCTTCTGTCAAGATTTCCTAGAATAAGCTTACAGACTGAAACCTGGCTAAGTTTCAGGTTAATTTGAATCAACATGAAAACAACATTAAAACAGACAGCGGCACGTTGGCTCAGTGGTTAATACTATTGCCTCACATTGTCAGGGGCCTGGGTTTGATTCCACCCTGGGGAAACGAAGCTTGGACTGGGTGGCCACTTTGCAGAACATCTGCATTCTGCCTGCAAAATGACCCTAAGCTACCTGTTGCCTGCCACTTTAACACACGACCCTGCTCCCTGGCCAACATCTCTGTCTCTGGTTTGCTGCAGTATTCCATCGAAGCTTAATGCAAGCTGGAAGAACAACACCTCATATTCTGCTTAGAGACCCTGCAGCCCTCCGGACTCAATATCGAGTTCAATAATTTTAGGCCCTAAACTTATCCATGTCTTAGCCCCCTACCCTACACACCAGGCGTTGTTATCACATAGTCTGCCACTACACACTACCTGTCGTTAGTCACTAACAGTCCCTATTAACTGCTATTCACCCTCCTAGCCAGGTCATTATGAACTCCTTTGTCTATCTAATTGCTCTTCTCTCTCTTTGACCTCTATCCTATCATTTACTCCCTACCCCATCCTCTTCCTTATTTTCAGCATATAAACCAATGCTTTCCCTGCCATCATCAGTTCTCAGGAAGGGTCCCCAGGTGTGAAACGTTAACTCTGATTTTTTTCTTCCCCAGATGCTGCCAGGCTTACTGAGCTTTTCCAGCAACTTCTGTTTTTGTTCTTGATTCCACCTTCGGCAACTGTCTGGGTGGAATTTGAACATTCTCTGTGTG
The DNA here is from genome assembly GCA_024137785.1 of Ginglymostoma cirratum. Lineage (NCBI taxonomy): Eukaryota > Metazoa > Chordata > Chondrichthyes > Orectolobiformes > Ginglymostomatidae > Ginglymostoma > Ginglymostoma cirratum. The sequence goes on from JAHRHZ010000263.1 coordinate 44,994,447, forward strand.
TTTGTGTGCGTTTCCTCCGGGTGGTCCAGTTTCCTCCCACAGTCCAAAGATGTGCAGTTTAGGTGGATTAGGTCATACTAAATTGTCCATAGTATCCAGGGATGTGCAGGTTAGATGGATGAGCTAAAAGGAAATTCAGGGTTACAGGGATAGGTCGCTCGCCAGAGGAAGGATCATCGGACCAGAAAAGTTAACTCCCTTTTTTCTCTTCACAGATGCTGCCAGACCTGCTGAGCTTTTCCAGTAACTTCTGTTTTTGCTCTTCAGAGGGTCAGTGTGGACTTCATAGAATAGATCATAGAATCGCTACAGTGTGGAAACAGGCCCTTCGGTCCAATAAGCCCACACTGAGCATCCCACCCAGACTCATCCCTCTTTTACCCACCTAATCTACACATCCCTGAACACTACGGGTAATTTCGCACAGCCAATCCACCTAGCCTGCACATCTTTGGACTATGGGAGGAAACCAGAGCACCCAGAGGAAACCTACACAGACACGGGGAGAACATGCAAACTCCACACATACAGTCGCCCAAAGGTGGAATTGAACCCGAGTCCCTGGCGCCGTGAGTCAGCAGTGCTAACCACTGAGCCACCATGCCACTGACTTGGTGGACTGAATAGCCTGTTTCCACACTGTAGGGATTCTACGAAAACCCATTCCAAACATGTGAGTCTTATTCACTGATGTCTGCTGCTGACATGTTCCATTCAATTCAAAATAATGACAATTTGGATTTAAGTGCTTCAGCTTCATCCAAGTTCTCTCGCTGTCCAACAAGTAGATGTTAGACTCTTGCGCTGTTGCTTGTACATGACGGCATGTGTCGCAGGAAATGTGAAACCCCAGATATACCTTCTTGTAACAACTAGCTCTTAGTCTTTTATGACTAATCTAAAAATGTAATGTAGGCAAGTGAAAATAAAGAACTACGGATGCTGGAACTCTGAAACAGAAACGTAAAGCTCTGATGAGAGTCAGCAGATCTGATAGGGTCTGTGGAGAGATAAAACAAGGGTCACTGGACTTCAAATGCCAACACTGTTTTCCTTTTGTCAGACCTGCTGAAATTTCTGTTTTTCTAACATGGAGAAGTGTCTTGCTACTCAGACCTTTGTTACTTCCATCTTGCACCTGCCCCAAGCAGGTGAGAAGAGTACGTCTTTCCATGCTCCTGGTTTCTGTTTTGTCCCTCCCTGCAATGCTGTGAATGAAATGATAGATTCACCAGGATGGAAATAATGGGTGTAAAGTGTACCATTCCAACTACTCCATTGGAATTTGTTATCTGGAGTCCTTTGACTGCAAATATTGCTATTGTTTAGGTCAAGTCGGGTATTTTGCAATCAGAGTGGTCTATTCTCATGATTCATAGAGAAAGCGTGCAGAAAGGCCCTTCAGCCCATTGTGTCCACACCGGTCAGCAAGCATCCATCTATTCTAAACACATTTTCTAGCACTTGGCCCAGAGCCTTGGGTGCTTTGACATTTCAAATGCTCATGTAACTACTTCATAAAGGCCTTGATTGCTTCTGCTTCTACTATCCTTTTACACAGTGAGTTCCACACTGTGTGAGTCAAAGAATTCTTCCTCAAGTCCCCTCTAAATCTCCTCCCCTTAATCATAAAAGCTGTGCCTGCTTGGTTAATGACCCCATTTCAAAAGGGAGGAGTATCTCCCTATCTAATCTGTTATGCCCCTTGGACCTTTGTACACATTCCCCTTCAGCCTCCAGGCTGGCTGGTCTTTCTTCATAGCTGATACATTCTGCCGACCTATTCACTATTTCAGGAAAGATAAGAATCTCTTCATTCCTTCTGCCTTTCCATTCTTCTTTCCTTCCTTATGTTCTTCTTTCCTTCCTTCCTTCCTTCCTTCTGTTCTTCCTTCCTTCTTACCATCTGTCCTTGTCTTTCCTTCTGTCTACTTTCTTTCCTCTGACCTTCCTTCCTTCTGTTCTTCATTTTCATCTTCCTTCCATCCGTCAGCCTTTCTTTACATCTGTCCTTCTCCTGCTTTCCTTCTGTCCTTTCTTCCTTCTGTCCTCCCTTCCCTCGTTGCTTCCTTCCTTCCTTCTTTCTGCTCTATCTTCCTCTTTTCCTTGTTTTCTTTCTTCCTTCCTTCCTGCTCCCTCCCTGCCATATTTCAGACAACACATTTGAAAGCAATCACTTTCATGTCATTTTTCTGACCTGAACGCCAGAGATTTAACAACACCAGGTGACCCACAGATTCTCATCACCATACAGCAATTGAACTCTGACTGACCTCAGGATGGAATTGCTTGTAGGAATTACAAGTTGAGGACTCAAAAGAACAGGTCACTTTAAGATCACTTTCACCTCTTGCGTATTATGATCCTTCCAGCATTATCATTTAACTTATCATGAGAAATGCTGTAGATGATTCACTGTTAGACAAAGAACATTAGACAACATAATCTTTATTTTCCTGCTGTTTTGTGCATTAGACTTTAATTCAGGGCAGGGAACCCACAGGGACCAGAACTTCCAAATAAGAAAAGGAAATGAGGTTCAAACTGGCTCACCTTGGGAAAAAAAATGTAATTATAATTACTACAGCAATTCTTAAAGAGTCTATTTACGGTATTTCTCAGGCTTGCCTAGAGCTGGCAGCACAGGTTTTTATTCCTTATAAACTAACACGGTGTTTGGTCCAATATAGTATCAAAAGAACACAGCAAGCATTGACTGATGTTCAGTTCTACTGTTATCTACTTTACTCAGATGAAGTACAATGATTTGCCTGTCAGCGACTATAAATCTCTCCACATGTGTATATAACACTAAGTTATGAAGTGAGTGTTTTCAATATAATCTGTGTCCTCCATCTTATGAGTAGGTTCATACACAAAGTGGTGAGGGCTGATATTTCCCAAATCAAACCGAGGTGCTGTTTAAGATTGGAGTAGTCATTATAACACTCTCACTTCTGAGCCAGAAGATTGTAACACTTATCTTGAACGTGAGCACAGATCGAGTGGGCACTGCTTAAAAGTAAGGGGTTGTCCAATGAAGACAGAAAAAACGTTTTCTCACAGAGGATCATGAACTCTCTAACTCTCTTTTTCAAAAGGTGGTAGAAACAGAATATTTTTAAGACAATGGTAGATATTTTGTTGATAAACAGGAAATGGAAGGTTATCGGGGATAGGAAGAAATATGAAGAAATCAAAGCAGCCATGATATTATTGAATGGGAGACCAGACTGGAGGAGTTGTGTAACCAGTCCTGTTCCTAACTCTCATGTTCATTTAAAGCCACAAGCTAGATTGATAATTCAATGCAGATACGAGGAAGTTTGACACTTTGTGCTGTTAAATTAAGGTTCAGCCCGCCTGTTCAGGTGGACGGAAAGGATGGTATGGAATTATTTCAAAATAGACCAGGAAAAGTTTGCCTGTTGTACGGGCCATCACTTATCCCTCAATCAACAACACTATAGTAGATTATCTGGTTTTATCACATGATGTTTCTGAGACCTTGCAAATTGATTGCAAAGTGTCCCTTACATCACTTCAAAATAATGTATTTCCAAGTTTGTGGATGACACCTAACTAGACGGAAATGTGAATTGGGAGCAGGATAAAAACAGGCTTCAAAGGGATGAGCATTAGCTGAGTGAGTGGCCAAGAAAATGTCTTTGGAACATAATACAGATATGTGTGAGATTATCGAGATGCGAGGAGGAATGAAGCTGCAGGGCATTTTCCAAACTAGTCAGAGATTGAGACATATTGATGTCCAAGTGGACCGAGGTGCCAATGTTCATAAATCACTGAGAGTCAACATGTAGGTGTAATAAACAATTAGGAAAGCAAGTTATGTTTGCCTTTAAGGTAAGAGGATTTGAATACTGCATTAAACAGGCCTTGCATTAATTGTATCGAGCTTTGGTGGTACAACACCTGAGTATTGTATGCAGTTTTGCTCATTTTACCTAAAGATGGATGTATTTGCCAGAGTGAGATTGCAGTGGAAGTTCATCAGACTAGTTTGTGGGATAGCAGGATGTTCCTATGAGGAGACTTTGAGGAGACTGAACTGGCATTTTCTGCAGTTTAGAAGAATGATAGGTAATCCTCATTGAAACTTGAAGACATGACAGGATAAAATGTCGAAAGGTTGTTTCTGCCACGCTGATGGGGGTGGGGTTTAGAACCAGGGTCACAGTCTTACAATAAAAGACAATACATTTAGGATTCAAATGTGGAGGAGTTTCTTCAATCTGGTACTGAAACTTTGGAATTGTCCCCCTTGGAGGGCCATGAAAGTTCAGTCATTGGATACGTTCAAGATAGAGATCAATCATTCTACTGTCATGCAAAAGATACGGAAGCTTGAACACACACACCAGCAGGTTCAAGTACAGCTTCTTCCCTGCCGTTATTAGACTGTTGAATGGACATCTCTAATTTCAAATAATGTTGATCTTGCTTTGTGCATCTCCTGTGTATGCCTAGCTCTATCTAAGCAACCTATGATCTGTATGTTCTTATTTGCTATGATCTGCCTGTACTGCTCACAAAACAAAACTTTTCACTGTACTTAGACACGTGAGAACAATACATCAAATCAGTAGAATTTTGAGTGCTAATCCCATCAATGGATATGGGGAAATGATGTTGAAGTGGGCGAATGGCAGAATGGCCTCCAGAGGCTGAACAGCCTATTGTTGTGCCCATCGTCCTGTGTTTAAAAAGTACTTAATCTGGGTTATTTTGAGACATCTTGTTGGCATGGAGGTGGTGCTATATAAAGTGAAGGCTGTTCTTTCTCTTTCTATCTGACCAGAGAGGATGCTGATTAAAATCACTCATTATTTGTTGTGTATTAACTCACTTTATGACAAATCTCATAGCTGATCATCTGCTAAATAAGTAGACTAACTGATAATTAACCTTCTATAAGGCTTGGAGTTATGCACTGGAGAGATCTCTGATCTAGACTATGTTGATTTATTTTTGATAGAGAGAGGGGAGATGTACTCAAGGCTCTGGTTCTAAAGACTAAAGGCAGTCAGAGATTCCAGGGGTTTCACGTGATTGAAGGCAACAGAATATGATGAGAGAGTAATGAGCAAGGTATGTTTGATTTTGGGCTTCATAAACAGAGGCACTAAGGATAAAACCAAGGAAACTCCGTTGAACCATTATAATGTTCTATTTAGGCCACAGCTAATATATCATATCCAGTTCTGGTCACCATTCTTTAGGAAAGATTTTAAGGCCTTTGAAAGTTACCAAGTAAATTTTCCTGAGTATTTGAGGGAATTTACCTCTATGTTTAGGTCGAAGACAATTGAGTTGACTTTCTTGGAGAAAAGGAATTTGAGATGAGATCTGATAGACTTGTAAAAGATTACGAGAGGTTTAGTTGGGATAACCAAAGAAAAGCTGCTCACATTAACTGATGCTGCAAGGAATAGCAATCACAAATTTCACGTTATAGGCAAGAGAAGCTGAGGGGATGTGAAGAGACAGTGAGGGACAATGATCTGGAACTTGCTACCCACAAGGATGATGGACGTAGAAATGATCAATCAATTCAAAAGGAAATTGGAGAGCATTTGAAGTAATAAGCTGGCAGGGTTATGGGGTTAAGGGTGGCGAATATGGTTAACTAGATTTTCCTACAGATAGCCAATATGCACTCAATGGATGGTCTTCTTCTGTGTCACAATGACTCCAAGACATGGATTGCCAAGACCATTGCTGCCCAAAATGGTCATGCCTGCCCAACTTGTGGGATGTCTCTGGCAATTTTTCAGGTGGCCACTAACTAAGAAACCCAAGGATTATGTTTCATGCTGTAGCTGCAGGAAATTAAAAACAAAACACTAAAATTATGTAGATTGAGGGGAAAGCCTGCAAAGGCATTGATGGGGCCACTGGGAGTTGACTGTCTCGTCTGATTTCAATTTAGTGGCCAAAAGACCATAAGACATAAGAGCCTATCAAGTCTGCTTCACCCACTAAACTTATGTGCTACTTTTTGGTGATTCCTGCCTAAGGAACCTCATTTTCCCTCTGTTCTATTGTTATCTGCAGTCACTCCCCATTTAAATAATATTAAGTTCCTCTATTCTTCCATCCAAAGTGCAAATCATCACACTTCTCCACATTATATTCCACTACCCATTCACTAAACCTGCCTATATCTCTCTGTAGACCCTTGGTGTCACCCTCATCGCTCCCCTTCCTACTTTATGTTAACTGCGAAGTTGGCGATAGTGCAATCACTTCTGTCATCCAAATCATTAATGTATTCTAAACATATAAGGCCCCAGCACTGATCTCTGATGCACACCACTAGTTACAGTTTGCCTTGTGAAAATTCCTCCTTTATCCCAACTCTCTGTCTTCTATTATCCAGCCAATTCTCAATATATGATAATACATTAACTCCAAAACCATGGGCTGTTGTCCTATTAAGTAGCTTTACATGCAATACACAATCAAAAGCTTTTTGGAAATCCAAAAAGATTTCACCTGCTGGTTTCCCTTTATCTATCTTGTTTGTTACCACTTCAAGGAATTCTAATAAATTTGTCAGGCATGATTTCCCCTTCATGAAGCCACACTAACTCTTCTTGATCTAATTCTATATTTGTAAATACTCTGCTTTAACATCCATTGTAATAGACTCTAACATTTTCTCAGTAACAGATGTTAAACTAACCATTCATATAGTTACCAGTTGTTTTGCCTCCTTTCCCTTTAGAACAAGGGTTTTACAATAACAGTTTTTCAATTCGCAGCAATTTTTCCAGAATGTAAGGTTTCTAGGAAGATTACTACCAATGCACTCATTATCCCTAGCGATCCTCCTTTAAAATCCTAGAATGCATCCCATCAAGTCCAGATTTAAAACTGTTATTGTAGACAAGCCATATTGTTACAAACTGTTGAGTTACATTTCCATAATGAGCATTCCAACTGTAGCAGCCACCGACCCTGTGCCAAGTTGAACATTTGCTTAAAAGCCTCAAGAAGGAAAACCGGGCAGTGGAAATCTCCAACCAGCTTAAATATTTCTAGTTACAAATGAAAAATTATTTAATGCCTCTCACAAAACTATAATGTGCCAAAATGCTTCTTCAGTTTTCAGGTCTAGTCTATGCTGTAGTATGACAGTCAATTTGTGTGTCAATAGATCCTACAAATAGCAATGTGATAATGACTAGATGATCCATTTTAATGATGTTAGTTGAGGGAACATTGAAACATAGGAATAGGAGTAGGCCATTGAGCCCCTCAAGGCTGTTCTGTCATTCACCTGAGATCATGGCTGACCTGTGGCCTAACTCCATATACCCACCTTTGCACCAGATTCCTTAATACCATTTCTTAGCAAAAACTTATCTGTGTCAGATTTAAGACTAACAACTGATCCTGCACCCACTGCTGTTTGTGGAAGAGAGTTCCAAACCTCTACCACCCTTTGAGTGTAGAAGTGTTTTCTAACATCTCTCCTGAACAGTCTGGCCCTAATTTTCAGACTACACCCTTAGTTCTAGAATGTCCGACCAGTAGAAATAATTTATTTTTATCTACCCTGTTTTTTCCTGTTAATATCTTGAAGAGATAAATATTGATCAGCACACTATGACATTGGATCACTTCCCCCTCATTGCATGTTGGGATTTATTATTTGCAATTTAAATGTCAAATGGATCCCCAACTTGATGTCGCCTCCAAGAAGGAGCACAATTCTGACAGTGCAGCACTCCTTCAGTACTGCACCGGAGGGACAGCCTGAACTGAGGTTGGAGATCACAAATGGTTGTGCAAGATACAAGAACACTTTCTTGTGATTGGTCATCTTTAGGTAGATTATTATCCCATTTTCTGATTCTTATCCACATGGATTACTCTTACCACTGATGAAAGTTTAACTACGAATAAGTCTTTGACAGAAGAAACACATCTTTGAGTAACAAGAAGTAGTTCAGCACACTTTTCCAAGATAACACTTAACACTTAAGGCTCAATAACTACATGAATCCTACATAAAAGAATATTATCATGGAAGAAATGATAACTAGAGGCTGAATCATTTTTTTGGCTATGTGTCAATTTTTTGAGTTTCATGGAAGGTTCCTCCAGGTAAATCCTAGCAAATGTTCTCACTGCATCTGATTAAACCCATCTCATTAATTATTTATGTTCCCCCAGAAGGCCTTGCGCTTCTTATTCTTGGTCATTCCACCACACACCCTGAGCTGCAACAATTTTCCACTGCCAGGATATCCCAGAACTCACAAAAAAAATGGCACTGATGCCATCATTAAATGACCATTGAGAACCCGAACAATAATTGCCAGCCTGGAGCTGCCCTGTTTGGCTTCTCACATTTGCCCAGACAAGGCAGATAAGGAAAAATGGCTACCCATTTGTGAATAGGGCCCTGGGGGTTCTGGTGGCACAAAGGAGGGATGTCCTCTTCATGGAGAAGATGATTCCACAAGAGTCTGGTCTGAAGTTGCCAGCTGGTCAGTGTTGTCTCAGGAGAAATGTACAGTCTTGTAGCAAGAAGTTCAATGACATTTGTGACTCTCCCAATGTAAGTGGTGTAATCTTCTGTCTGAGATTTCCCACTCACTCTCCCTCTGTTACTGTACATGCCTCACACCAAGGCTCATGCTCTACCAATCTTGTTGTTGCATGCAAAGTCTTCCCTCACCCACTGTCATCCACCCCAATCCTGATGTTACTAAACTTGCATGCCCTCGGTGCTGCCTACTTACTCATTTGGGGCACCTCCCTATCTTTAACTACTTATTTGTAGTTAAACCTTCACCACTGGTAACAGTAACTCATGTGGACAAGAATCAGAAGATGGGATAACAATCTACCTAAAGAAGAGCCAATCACAAGAAAGTGACCTTGTCTCTTGTACAACCATTTGTGGTCTCCTTCCTCAATTCAGAAAATTGATCAATGCTATTCAGGCTGTCCATCTGGAACAGTACTGAAGGAGTGCTGCACTGTTCATCTGCAACAGCTGAGACCCCACTTTCACCTGCCTTACTATCTGCCTCTCTTCCGTTTCAGGAGGAAAACAGGCTACAGTATGAAAGAAAGAGTTGAAATGGGTAGTGGGCTGCCTGACATTCTGTTACTCATTCTCTATGAGAAGCCAGCACTCAAGCCCCTGGATTGGTAGTGAGGCTGCCCTCACCTTACTGTGCTGCGATCCCAAGACTGAAGGCTCTCTCTGCTGTTTTGACTGAGGGCTGTTGATAATCATGACAAGCTTTCTGGCTGTGTGTTGGGATTAAACATCAAGGCAATACAGCAGTACTGTGAGCCTGGTATCTCTGGCTGAGGGGAAAAATGCAAAAGGGTAAAGCAAGGCAAGACAGTAGTAAAATGAATGGCACTGAATCCAGTCCATGGGCTAGTTCTATGTCCCTGAGCACAAAGCATCCTTGCAGCAACATTATAGCAATAGTTGCTGATAATCCCTGACATGCAGCTTTGACGTGCAGGAGTGTCCTGTTAGGGGCTTGGTAATGTGCAATGCGAGTTCTTAGATTTGGTGCATGTCAGAATACAATGCCTGTGGACATGGGTTGTGCATGGTTAGTGTCCATGGAGTGTGCCCAATGATGTTAATGCCTGCCTGCTGTCTAACAAGGAGGTCCTTTGGAGAAAATGATGAGCTGGAGTCAGGTATCACATATCCGGTCTGATTCCTGTGTTAAGAATCATCATGTGGTATGCATGCAGCGGATAGCAGGATAAAAAGCTGCATGCTAATGTCTATAAGACATAGTAGCAGAATTAGGCCATTCAGCACGTCAGGTCTGCTTCACCATTCAATCATGGATGACATATTCCTCAACCATATTCCCCTGCCTTCTCCACATAATCCCTGATTTCCTTACCAATCAATAACCTATTTATCTCAGTCTTAAGTACACTCAATGACTTGGCCTCCACAGCCTTCTGTGACAATGAGTTCTACAGATTCACCACGTTCTGACTCAAGAAATTCCTCTTCATTTCAGTTCTAAAAGTTCCCTTCAATCTGATGTTGTTTCCTCGGGTCCTAGTCTCTCCTACTAGTGGAAACATCTTCTCCACACCACCCTGTGCAGGCCTCTCAGTATTCTGTAAGTTTCAGTGAGAATCCCCCTCAATCTTCTAAGTTCCATTGTGTACAGACCCAGACTCCTCAACCGCTTCTCATATGACAAGCCCTTCAGCCCTGGGATCATTCATCTAAACCTCCTCCGGACCCCTCTAAGGTCAGTGCATTCATCCTTCAAAATGCAGCCAAAACTTCTCACAATATCCCAAATTCAGTATGACCAAAGTCTTCTACAGTCTCTGATCGTGTATTCTAGCCCTCTTGAAATGAATGCTAACATTGCATTTACCTTCCTAACTGCCGACTGAACCTGCATGTTAACATTAAGAGAATCCCGAACTAAGACTCCTGAGTCCCTTTGTGCCTCAGATTTCTCAAGCCTTTCCCTCTCAGAAAATACGAGATGAGATTTGAAGTGAACAAGGCTGTTAACAAACAATAATTCCACTTGATGGGTAATGAGCCGCCCTACGGTGACAATACTGTAGCAAAGTCCGGAATTTAGTTAAAAAAATTAAATGAGTTGGTCTTGACATCGAGAAAGGCCTCACAGGACTTTCTGAGATGTGTGAGACAAGTTTTTTATGAAGAAGGTGGTAGGCGCATGGAACTTGGTACAGGGGAGGTGACAGAATAAGATGCAATAAAAATGTTTAAGATGCACTGAGACAGACATATGAACAGGCAGGCAATTGAGTGATGCAGGCCATGTGCAAGCAGATGGGACCAGTTTAGAGTTGCACAATGGTCAGCACAGACATAGTGGGCCAAAGGGCCTGTTCCTCTGCTGTACTCTTGTATGTTAGCCTTTACTGCGAGCCCTTAATTGTCTTGAATTGCTTGGTGCTCTAGGTGTCTTCAGAATACAGCTAAGAGTCCACCAAATCACGATGGGCCTGGAGTCACATGTAGGCCAGACCAGCTAAGGATGGCAGATTTGCTTCCCTAAAGGGCATTAGTGAACCAGATGGGCTTTCATGACAAAACACTGACAGTTACATGGGGCACCATTAGGCTAGCTTAACAATTCCAGGTTTTCTTGGATTCAAAGTTCACCACATACTATGGTAGAATTCAAACTCTCTTGACAGAACACTAGCCTGGGTCTCTGGAAACACCTTTCTCAGTGACATTACGACCACATCACCACTTCCTATGACATGATATTTCTGTTTATTGACACTTATAGCTGTACCATTCCCAGAGATTTAAGGTGCTGGCCAGCCATGTCTACGTCCCTTGAATGAATGAATCAAAATTTTTCTGTTTGTACATTTACTGTTTGTACAGCACATGCTCCACACTTACCTTCAGCAGCACTTTCAAACAGCACAAAGGTTCTGAGGGTTGGAAGTACATAAATGTAATCCTGTCAACGTCCTCTTATGATATCACAAGCTGACAAGTGAAACTTGAGAAACATTAATGAACGCTGTCTGAATGCTGAAATGGAATTTTTGCTTTTCAGTCACTTTCGGGGATTTGTCATTGTCCGTTGCCATAGAACACACATGTTATTTATTAATTCAACAGCTTTGATTGTAGCTTTTTGCACTGGGGCTCTTTGAGATGCTAATTTCGGCGGCAGTTGTAACAGAATGGCTGCATGGAGATTTCAAGGTAGTGCAGAGGTTTCGAAATGTGAAGGTTGCCAGATGATTGGTGAATAAAATACATATTATGTACACCCAGGATGGAGAGTCACAGATCACCAAGATGTGGTAACCTCGTTGAAGAGACTCACTGTTGGTGTAACCTTCAAAAGCAGAGCTTAAGCAGTTTATAAGCTGTAGCCAAAGGTTAAAATGAGATGGATGTGTGCCCTTTTCTTTCCACACCCACACACATAAAGACTGATGGATTGATATAAAAATTGAAACAGGGACAATTGGACCCATGCTGGGCCTTGGTTTTGCCGGTGGCAGCAATGTATGGTAACTTTTCGTGGTAAGGAGTTCAAAATGGACCTTGCTGAATCTGTGCAAAATGCTAAATGACAGGAACCCCGGTGGAAGCTTATTTTGTCATCCATAGGCACAGAAGATAGTTTTAACAAAGTGGGGTCTACGTTCTGAAAAACTATACTTTAAATTCTATCCATTGATCGTCACTATTGATTAATGACAACACAGTCACCCCACAACTATTAAGGACTCTCCTGTTTGTAAGCAGCCCACTTGAGGTATGTTAATGTTGAGGTTTTGTTCCACAGAAACCAGAGCTTGGGCGTATAATTACATTTGACTGAAATGAATGAGCTCCCTGAAGCATCATCACAATTTTTGCACTGAGTCTTTAATTGTAGCCAGACTTTGTAACCTTGTAGTGGCCTGTGTCCTTGCAATAACCCTGGGCTTGTTGGTTGCTCTCAAACATATGGGAAAATTTTTGAAGCTGATTGCTAAGATCTGATTAGGGAAAATATGAATATAGCTGCCATTTGTTCAGAGTTTCGCTTCCTAACAGCTGCAGTACAATTTTTTTCCCCTCATTTGAGCCATTTCATGTTGACTCCAGACATTATGTTCCAATTGGTTCCTCTTCAGAGAAGGTTGTTTTGCACAACTGCAGCTCAACTACTAATCATTAAAGCAGAAGCCGACTGAAGGCTTTAGGTTTTAGCAGAAAATTCTAATGCCTTTCGAGTGCTCGTCAAGAAACATCGCTTCCTTCCTTCTTTTACTCCTTCACCCAGCTCTGATGCCCCATGACTTTGCTAGACCCGGCAATACTCCACCAGTTTAACAGTAACCCAGTCCGTACATCCAGGTAATGTATACCAGCAGGTTACAGCTTTCTGTGTTAATGCGAGGTGCACCTACTCTTTGTTCTCGGACTTAACATTCTGCATTTTACATAGAAAATATATCAACTTCATTGAATTAAGTGACTGACTGTCCGTCAAGGATCCACCTTTAGTAGTATTAGTGATCCCATATAAATAATTAAGAAAATGAATGAACAGTCATGTTTTTGAGATAAATTAAGTAATTTGCTGACTGCCTCATACACAGCCCTCCTATACCACTGGGAGCTGGATTTAAAATGAGTCCTCTTACTGTTATCTATAAGGGTTCTAATTCGAATGAGTTTGGGTCTTCTTCTCCCATTCTGAGAAGATGAGCATCCATAACCAATACTGTCCTTTATTCAGTGCCAGTAGTGTCAGTGTTGACTCAGTGGCAGCATTTTGATTCACAAAGTTGCGCATTCACAGTCTACACCAAGGACTTGATCTGACAATCTAGTTCTGACACTTCAGTACAGGACTGAGGGGAGACAATCATTTGCATGGATTGTTAAACTGAAGGCCCAGCCATCTACTTGAGTGAATATGGTACAATTTGATGCAGGGTGATCCACCTGGTGTCCTGGTCAACATTCATCTCAGAACAATCGCTTAGCATTGCATTATTTTCTTATTTATCACATTTTTTGCCTGTGAGACTTTGCAGTGTGAAAATCTGCTGTGAATTCGTACAATTCCGACAGGGTTGGTCACATTTTAAAATTTCTCATCCACTCTAAAGCATGTCGGCATGCGCCAAGTTTGCGAAAGGTGCTGTACAATTGCATGTTCTTCTTTGGATGCATATGTTTATGAAGACAACGAGAGATGCCAATTCTGAATAACGTTATTCAGCATTGTACATGCAGTGCCGAACCCATTTTACCATTAGGAATTAAAGCAGGTTAGATCCACGTTGTCATCTTTATCTGACTCCTCTTGCTCTCCATGTGGAAGTGCTTAGTGCCAGAAGTGGACATGCTTCTGATTGCTCAAGGATGATCAGCATTGCTATTTCGCACTTTACCTTCTGATGGGTGAATTCTTACTTCCTGTGCAATCACGTACACACCAGATGCAGATGCCACTGCTATGGATGTCTTTCTTCAGCTGCCCATGTTTTGGCATATAACACATGATGCTCGTCGGGTTTATGCTGTTCAAGATAACTGTTTATTGAGCAAAGTTCAAGACCAGGTCCACACATGAAGTAAGGATTTTATTTCAGTTAGTCACACTCCATACAACTCATACATTGCTGATTATAGTTATTTTCTAATAAGCCTGTTCAGAGATGTTACGACACACCTCTGGAGCAGGTGAGCCTTGAACTCAGGCCTCCTTGCTCAGAGGTAGAGGCATTGCCACAGTGTCACAGAAGCCCTGCCACCTCACTGATCATAGCTATTTTATAATCAACCTATTGAAAGATGCTATTATGCACCTCTGGAGTTTTTGATTTGATTTGAAGTATTATTGTGACATGTACTGTTATACAATAAAAAGTATTTGCATGCCATCCAGACAAATCATGCCTTACACAAGCACGTCAACGTAATGGAACCGAATGCAGAATATAGTTTTGCAGCTACAGAGAAGGTGCAAAGAAAGATCAACTCAAATTTATAAGAGACCCATTCGTACATCTGATAACAGCGGGGAAGAAGCTTCCTTGAATCTGTTGGTACGTGTCTTCAAACTTTTGTATCTTCTGCTTTACAGAAGAGGGGAGAAGAGAGTATATCTGGGGTGGGGGGGGTGGTCTTTGATTATGTTGGCGGTTTTCCCATGGCTGTGGGAAGTATAGACAGAATCAACGGAAAGAAGGCTGGTTTTCCTGATGCACTGGGCTGCGTTCACAACTCTCTGTAATTTCTTGAGCAGAGCAGTTGCAATACCAAGCTGTGATTCATCTGTATACGATGCTTTTTATGGTGCATCTATAAAATTGCTAAGAGTGCTTATGTACTTACCAAATTTCATCAGCCTTCTGAGGAATTAGAGGTGTTGCTGTGCTTTCTTGACTGTGGCATCAACGTGAATGGCCCAGGATAGATTGTTGGTGATATTTACTTCGAGGAACTTGAAGCTCTTGACCATCTCCACCTTAGCACCATTGATTCAGACAGAGGCACTACACTTCCGGAAGTTGATTATCAGATCCTTCATTTTGCTGGCATTGAGGGAAAAATTGCTGTCCTTAGACCACGCCACTAAGCTTAATGTAGGAGCAAATAGATAGGAGATGGGGGTGTGGCTTGAGGTGGGAGGAGGGGATAGGTGAGAGGAAAAACAGGTTAGGGAGGTGGAGATGAGCTGGGCTGGTTTTGGGATGCGGTTGGGGGAGGGGAGATTTTGAAGCTTGTGAAATCCACATTGATGCCATTGGGCTGCAGGGTTCCCAGGCTGATTATGCCTCCACAGCCAGCAGCTCCAGAGGAGACAGCAACACTGAGCCCTGCCCAGTCTTCACCATCCCCCCAGACCTCCCCCTTACTGAGGACGAACGGTCAGTCCTCAGTAAAGGGCTCACCTTTGTCCCCCTCCACCCACATATCCACGAATACCTCTCACGCTTGGATATTGAGCAGTTTTTCCACCGCCTCCGCCTCCACGCTTACTTCTCCAACCGCGAATCTAACCCTCCCTCTACTGACCCCTTCTCCCGCCTCCAACACAAGCCCTCCTCCTGGACTCCACCCCAAGGCCTCCTACCCTCCCTCGACCTCTTCATCTCCAACTGCCGTCGAGACATCAATCGCCTCAACCTCTCTACCCCTCTCAAACACTCCAACCTCTCCCCCGCAGAACGTGCAGCCCTCCACTCCCTCCGCTCCAATCCCAACCTCACCATAAAACCCGCGGACAAGGGAGGGGCAGTCGTAGTATGGTGCACTGAACTCTACATTGCTGAGGCCAGGCGCCAACTCTCTGACACCTCCTCCTACCGCCCCCTGGATCACGACCCCACCCCCGAGCACCAAACCATCATCTCCCAAACCATCCACAACCTCATCACCTCAGGTGACTTCCCACCCACCGCCTCCAACC
This sequence comes from Ginglymostoma cirratum, assembly GCA_024137785.1. Taxonomy (NCBI): domain Eukaryota; kingdom Metazoa; phylum Chordata; class Chondrichthyes; order Orectolobiformes; family Ginglymostomatidae; genus Ginglymostoma; species Ginglymostoma cirratum. The sequence goes on from JAHRHZ010000263.1 coordinate 45,010,409, forward strand.
TCATCATTCCCCAACCCCGCACCGCCCGCTTCTATCTCCTCCCCAAAATCCACAAACCTGAATGCCCTGGTTGACCCATTGTCTCCGCCTGCTCCTGCCCCACCGAACTCATCTCCACCTACCTAGACTCCATTTTCACCCCCTTGGTCCAGGAACTCCCTACCTACATCCGTGACACCACCCACGCCCTCCACCTCCTCCAGAACTTCCAATTCCCCGGTCCCCAACACCTCATTTTCACTATGGATGACCAGTCCCTATACACCTGTACTCCCCATGCTGATGGCTTCAAGGCCCTCCGCTTCTTCCTGTCCCGCAAAACTGACAAATCCCCCTCCACCGACACCCTCATCCGCTTAGCCGAACTCGTCCTCACCCTCAACAACTTTTCTTTCAATTCCTCCTACTTCCTGCAGACAAAGGGGGTGGCCATGGGTACCCGCATGGGCCCAAGCTATGCCTGCCTCTTTGTAGGTTACGTGGAACAATCCCTCTTCCATACCTACACTGGCCCTAAACCCCACCTCTTCCTCCGTTACATTGATGACTGCATCGGCGCCGCCTCGTGCTCCCACAAGGAGCTCGAACAGTTCATCCACTTCACCAACACCTTCCACCCCAACCTGAAGTTCACCTGGACCATCTCCAACACTTCTCTCTCCTTCCTGGACCTCTGTGTCTCCATCTCGGGCAACCACCTAGAAACCGATGTCCATTTCAAGCCCACTGACTCCCACAGCTACCTGGAATACACCTCCTCCCACCCACCCTCCTGCAAAAATGCCATCCCCTATTCCCAATTCCTTCGCCTCCGCCGTATCTGCTCCCAGGATGAGACATTCCACTCCCGTACATCTCAAATGTCCTCATTCTTCAAGGACCGCAACTTCCCCCCCCACAGTGGTCGAGAACGCCCTCGACCGTGTCTCCTGCATTTCCCGGAACACATCCCTCACGCCCCGTCCCCGCAATAATAACCAAAAAAGAATCCCCCTCATCCTCACATACCACCCCACCAACCTCCGCATCCAACGCATCATCCTCCGACACTTCCGCCATCTGCAATCAGACTCCACCATCAAAGACATTTTTCCCTCCCCACCCTTATCTGCCTTCCGGAGGGACCACTCCCTCCGCGACTCCCTTGTCCGCTCCACACTCCCCTCCAGCCCCACC
>JAHRHZ010000263.1:45016584-45132894 GCA_024137785.1 Ginglymostoma cirratum
CCCAGGCTGAATATGATTTGCTGTTCCTGCAGCCTTCGGGTGGCATCCTTCAGCCTGGGAACCCTGCAGCCCAATGGCATCAATGTGGGTTTCACAAGCTTCAAAATCTCCCCTCCCCCAACCGTATCCCAAAACCAGCCCAGGTCATCTCCACCTCCCTAACCTGTTTTTCCTCTCACCCCAAGCCACACCCCCATCTCCTATCTACTAACATCATCCCACCCCCTTGACCTGTCCGTCCTCCCTGGACTGACCTATCTCCTCCCTACTCCCCTACCTACACTCACCTTTACTGGCTCCATCCCCGCCTCTTCGACTTGTCTGCCTCCTCTCCACCTATCCTCTCCTCTATCCGCCTCTCCCTCTCTCCCTATTTATTTCAGAACCCTCTTCCCCTCCCCCATTTCTGATGAAGGGTTTAGGCCCGAAACGTCAAGTTTTCCTGCTCCTATGATGCTGCTTGACCTGCTGTGTTCACCCAGCCCCATGCTTGTTATCTCAGCAATATCCACATCCTGTCAATAAATAATAATAAAAAAAATTTGAAACTTTGAGGAAGCAGGAACTGCCGATGCCGGAGTTAGAGATAACACAGTTTGGAACTGGAGGAACACAGCAGTCCAGGCAGTATCAGAGGAGCAGGAAAGTTGTAGTTTAAGGTGGGGACCCTTCTTCATTTTTCTGAAGAAGGGTCCTGACCTGAAATGCTAACTTTCCTGCTCCTCTGATGCTGCCTGGCCTGCTGCGCTCCTCCAGCTTCACACTAAGCATTTAAAACTTTTTCTCCTTTAATTTCCGTTTTCCATGTTGCTTTGTTCAGTGATAGAAATATTGTACCTTTGCAGTAGTGAGTAGTTTGAGAGAGAGAGAAAAAAAAATTACAGACTCTACTTGCATTCCAGCCAGCCAAGGCTGTAGAATATCCTCAACTACAAATCGCCTTGTGAGTGGAGAGATTGAATGTGTCTCTGGCCATTTGTAGATGGTTCCTTATTCAGTTTCAGATTAAGGGTAACTAGGGATGAGCTATAAATGCAGGCTCAGCCAGCAAAGCTCGCCTCCTGTGATTGAATATAAAATAAATTCCGTGACGACTGTCTGTGTTGACACCTGTCATAATACGGCAAGCTTTCTTTCATGTTTGCTTTTCTGAGGTTAGTTGCTCATTTGATAAGGCTTGCAGCTGCTGCATAGCTTTTCTGTTGGCTTTTGAAATAGTGTTCACTTTTTCTTCCAAAGGAATTTAGCCCCGAGTTCTCTTATTTTTGTCTGATTTGACACATGTTCCTGGCTGCTAACTTCCAGTTCCTCTTAAGCCAACCCGTTCTGAAAACAGTTCGAGTTGTTTGCTTTCCTGACCAGGAACAAACCAGAATCAGAAGCTTAGGACAGCATGGTGGCTCAGTGGTTAGCAGTGTTGCCTCACAGTGCCAGGGACTTGGGTTCAATCCCAGCCTCAGGAAACTGTCCGTATGGAGTTTGCACATTCTCCCTGTGTCTGCATGGGTTTCCTCTGGGTGCTCTGGTTTCCTCTCACAGTCCAAAGGTGTGCAAGCCAGGTGGATTTGCCATGCTAGATTGCCCACAGTGTTCAGGGTGGTTTAGACATGGGGAATGGGTCTAGGTGGGTTCCTGTTCAGAGGGGTGGTGTGGACTTGTGGGCTGAATGGCCTGTTTCCACACTGTAGGGATTCTATGATAACTGTTGGAAATGTGAAATAATGATATCAGACAGAGTCTGCATTGGACCAGCAAAAGACAAGACTGTTTTTCAAACATTTGATAGATAATTTTATTAGTTACGTGTTATAGAAGAGGGTCAATTAGATGGAAACTAAGACACACATCGGCCATGTGGTGGGACTGAATGATGGAACAAGCTTACATACTTAAAAGACTGGATTCCTGTTCCGACTTCCTCTTCTGACACTATTGAACCACAAACCATTTTAGATATAAAAACAGAAAATGCTGGGAATACTTAGTTCATCTAACAATGTCCAGGGAGAAAGAGCCAAGATATTTCCCTCTCTGGCCTATCCCTGCTGCCTTTCTTGAACAAAGGAAGCATATTAACTATCCTTCTGGTTATCTAGCATTTTGCCTGTGGTGAGTGAAGTATTAAATGTTTCCCCAGGGCCCCAGCAATCTTCTCCTTTGCCTCCCATAGCAGCCTGGGATACATTAGGCTGGAACATAGACCATCTGTTGCAGATTGAATTGATGGAGGCAGCATCCTTGTCTTCAACTGAAGTGCTCAGTGGGTCTTCATTCTTAACTCCTGGTCTAGTTTCCATCTGAAGGAGGCTGCTCTGTGGTGTCCATAGCCCCAAGACCAGGGTTATCCTCTTGCTCTGAGCCCTTGGTGATATACTGTATTTCTTGGGGTTGGTGGTTTACTCCATGTCCATCAAACATTTGAATCCTTCTATCTAATTGACAAGTAACAAATACTCATAATGTCAGGAAAACTGCTGTCCACTTATCCACCATCACCCAAAGGTTCAAATACATTTTTCCAAGGCACAAAACATTTATTGCCTGAAATGCTGCATTGATAATAGGGTATATATCTGATGCCAGATATCTCTTTGACATCAGTTCATCGAACAGAGTGACTTGGTGACCTTTGATGCCTTTACTGTCCCCTTCATTTTATTCTGGAGTGGTTATGTTTGGGGAAAGATGATAATGCTGTAGCAGCACTTCCATATGTCCAATACTACACAAGAAATAGTAGAACAATTTAATTTTAAAGAGATATTAATTTCTAACAGCAGTTTGGCTCTTGGGAGATATCAGCTCCCATCTGAGCAATTAAGTGCCAGGCAAGGTGGTCCATGGGTAACAGTTTGGACTTACCACCAATTAAGGCCCTTAAATGGTAAATTAACAGATGCTCAAGATCCTCAGTTCACCACCTCCCTCAGTAACTGCTTTCCAGGCAGGAGGTAGAATGACTCAGTTCCCAATGGAAAAGCCAGGGTAGGGAATAGGGTCTCCACTTTCCCCCATCTTGAGCCAATCAGGAGCAGCGATGGGGGCAAATGGGTGATTGCTGTAAGCCAGCCCCTTCCCTTGCTTCCAAACACCACCCCCTCCCCGATTTTTCTCAACCATGACCCTAAACCCATTATACCCCAATAAAACACACTCACCTTCGAACCATTCAGCCCCTCCTGATATGCAGCAATGAGCTCTAGCTCCCATAAACTGCCGCCCTTTGATTGGCCAGCCATGTCAGGCATGATGGAACTTCAGTGGTGAGGCTTCTGATTGGATGAGGAAATTGACAGTTAGCACTTTAAGTACTTAATTGGTGTTTGATCCAATTAGTTTCCTCACTGGTGAAGTTGGACAGGGTTAATCATCGCTGAAGTGCCCCGTACCAAAAAATGGTGCACAAAGCACCAAATCGAGGTCAGTGTTAATGTTCCAGGTCTGTGACTTTTCATCTGCCTGACATATGTACATATCCCATATTATTCCCACAACAGAATGTCTAGGGCCGTGAAGATTATCAACAATAAATTAGATTGTTAGATGAACACAGCAGGCCAAGCAGCGTCATAGGAGCTGGAAAGCTTGATGTTTGCTCCACACCTTGTTATCTCGGATTGTCCAGCATCTGCAGTACCTATTATCTCTGATACAATTTTAACCCCACTGCGAAGCCTCTTCTAAGGATGCCTAACCTGAAGAAGTTACCCTCCTCCCTCCGGACAAACCTCAGGGGATCTCTCTCCCACTGCAACTCCTCTCCACCTATCCTCCCCTCTATCTATCTTCTATCCGCCTCCCCCTCTCTCCCTATTTATTTCAGAACCCTCTTCCCCTCCCCCATTTCTGATGAAGGGTCTGGGCCCGAAACGTCAAGCTTTCCTGCTCCTATGATGCTGCTTGGCCTGCTGTGTTCATCCAGCTCCACACCTTGTTATCTTAAATTAGGTTGTTACTTTATCCAGATCTTGAGGAATACACCTATGGTCTGCCAGTCAATGTCAGGCATTAATCTTGTGATTTTTGGGGTAGGAGCAGGGCCAGAGACTTATTCTGTAATGTTCCATCATTAAACATTCAGACCCAGGTCCTACAGTACTATCAGGGTCCCTTTGCTATTTTAAGGGGTTGGTTACCGCACTTGACTAATGACTTGCAGGTGGTATAGAATAAATGCAAAAGTGTGGGGTCTATCAGCAGTGGGAATTGATGGAAACCTGCATCCTCCCCATGTCCTACTTTTTGTTTGTTTATTCAGTTACAGGATGAGAGCAAACACTGGCTAGGCCAGCATTTATCGCCCATCCCTATCTGACAAGGGGTCAGTTTGAGAGTCAACCACATTGCTGTGGGTCTGGGGTCACATATAGGGCTTTACCAAGTAAGGATGGTGGTTTCCCTCGTGAGCCAGATGGCTTTTTCCAACAATCAAAAATTGGCCTACATCAGATCCTAATTACAGATTTTTATTGAATTCAAATTTCACCATCAGACATGAGTGGGTGTCTGGATTAGCAGCCCAGCAATAGTATCACGACGTGTTTGGAAGCAAGGGAAGGGGCTGGCTTAAAGCAATCAACCATTTGCCCCCATCCCTACTCCTGATTGGCTCAAGATGGGGGAAAATGGAGACTCTATTCACTACCCTGGCTTCTGCACGTGGAGTGGTTACTCTCATAACCAATTCTTTTAGCTCTATTGTGGAGAGGTTGTTGTCTATGTCACTGTACCTACCTGTTATTTTACCCACAGTGGTTGTGAGGTTTCCCAATGGGAGGAGGGGACAGGACTAGATAGAAGAGACCCACAGTGGTCTCTAAAACATCCCTTAAACTAAATAAGTATTATAACGAACGTGGGTGCCTTACATTGAAGTTATTCAAACCATGCTGTACACTTGCCGTACTTGTTGTGCCAGCACCAAATTGGATAATGTTCCCAGGTCTCTGCAGCAAGGCTGCAAACCTATTACCATCTCAGCCAAATGCGCTGGCACTATGCCAAAGCTGTCACCAAGACTATAAGCTCTGATGAAGCATCAAAAACCTAAAACATGAGCTCTTGATGCAATCTGGTCTGTTGAAAATTTGATTTGATCTGATTTGTTACCGTCACATGTACCTAGGTAAGGGTGAAAAGTTTTGATTTGCATGCCGTACAGTTTGATCATACCATACAAAGTGCATAAAGGTACTGGAACAGAGCACAGAATACAGTATTATGGCTGTAGAGAGTGTACAAACAGTAAGATCAACATTGAATTTAAAACTTGAAAGGTGCATTCAGAAGTCTACTAACCATGGGGAAGAAGCTGGTCTAGAATCTGTTGGTCCCTGTGTTTAAACTCTTGTTATCTTCTGCCCAATGGAAAAGGTTGGAATGGATTATAACTGGGGTTGGTGGGGTCTTTGATTATGCGAGCTGCCTTTCCGAGCAACGAAAAATATAGATGGCGTCAACGGATGGAAGGTTGGCTTGTGTGATGGGCTAGGCTGTGTTCACAACTCTCTGCAGTTTCTTATGGTCTTGGGTAGAGGAGTTGCCATACCGACTGGGATGCATCTGGATAGAATGATTTCTATGGTACATCTATAAATACTGATAAGGGTCCTTATGGACATGCCAAATTTCCTTAGCCTCCTGAGAAAGTAGGGGGTTGTCGTGCTTTCTTGATCATCACATCAACGTGGGTGGACCAGGACAAATTGTTGATGATCATCACTCCTAGGAACATGACGTACTCGACCATCTCCACCATAGCTCATTGATGCAGACAGGGGTATGCCTTCCACCTTGCTTCCTGAATTCGTAGATCAGCTCTTTAGTTTTGTCAACATTGAGGAAGAGATTGTTATCCTTCACACCATGTCACCAAGCACTCTACCTCTTTCCTTTATTTCATCTCGTCATTGTTTGATATTCAGCCTACAAAGGTGGTGTCATCTGTGAGCTTGTAGATGGAGTTTGGATGAAATTTGGTGAAATTTGATGAAACGTCCAGCATTTTCTCTTCTTTATTGAAGGCTGTCAGAACTTCCTGTGCTGTTCTTCTGTAATTGTCTACCTGACATCAATGGAAAAGAACATCACAGGAAGGGTGGTAAGCTAGGCTGGCTGTTCACTATAAAATGAGGACAGTCCGATTTCACTCGCTTTGGGCTTAGACTGCTTCTGGTGTGTTAACTAACTCTCCCCTGCATTGCGCCAGTTCATTTATTTGTGTGAAATAACATTTTTGCTATTTTGGCACAGTCATTAACCAGTTCATTTGCAGACAGATTAATGACAGTGTGATGATAGCAACGAGGAGTTTCCTGCAATGCGTTAACCAGAGCATTGCCAGAGGAAATTCAACAGTGAGTTGCTTTTAATGATCTTTCTGAATGTGATGAATAAATTAGGTGTACTCTGTTGCTTCGAGAGCCAGTTTAGCAACAACATTGAAAGATGTCAACTTATTTCAACACCACCTAAAGACTTTTAGTCCAACATTCTAAATTGCCTGTGAACAAAGCTGCAATCCCACTTTAAAGTTTGTGACATGCTATGGGGATTAATGGTGCTCCTCCTATTTTGTTCTTGACTAATATATGATCATCAGATAAATAGTAGTGGACAATATGTTCTTTGCTATATCTAACACAAAAAAAAGAAAAATTGACAGACATGAAGTACTTTTGCCATACTGACTGATCTGAGCAACAGCTGGAAGATCCTGGCTTTGATCCTTCACAAGTGTTAAATTTGCTGGTCTTTGTCAGGGGAAAGAGCAGGGCCACTATTATTGACTTTAGAGTCTTCTGCTTACTAAGTGTGCAAAAACCTGCCTTGATTCCTGGCTCTGATTGCTATTTGGCCGCACTCACCTAAAGATTGTGCAGCTGAAAATGCCAAAGTGGGGACAGAACCAGGTTCTGTTCTAGTAAGCGCACCTGATAATAGAAACTTAGTTAGATGATGGAAATGTCTACTCATTGTGAAAAGATAGCCCCACATTGGAAATTGCCTCCTAAAGTGGCTTTGCAATAAGCAATAGTGCAAATCAAGGATGTGTTGTGTCTCTCCAACTTTTTAATCTATTTACCCCAGTGTTTAAGAAGACAGAACAATGGACTGAAAGTCTGTAGACTGAATATGCAGTGTTGAAATTAGTCTTAAACTCTTCCTAACTGGCACTCACAACACCAACTGGAGATATTCTCACCAGAAAATGTTGACATCAATTCAGTTTTCAATGATGCTCCAAAACAGTCAGTGCATTATTTGGCATCAAATGTTGTCGATTTGAATGAGACTTGATCACAGACTAAATACTCAATTAACATCATGTTAGTGTTTGAAAACCAGCACAGCTTATTAAATTTGCGGAAAATACCGTTAACGTTTCAAAGTAATCACAGCTTGTTCAACTTATGGAAGCAGGTCCAGGCAGCAAATGCAGCTTTGCAAATGCTATAATGTAAACAGAAATGATCAGATCGCACTGAGTAAGTTCATTCCTTTCCCCCCAAGGGTTTCCCGCCCATTTCAACTGGAATGCTACCCTTCCTTCTGATCTTTCTTCATTCCTCTGTGCTGACTGTGCCCAGATAACCAGCTCTAGAGAAGGAGCAAAGGATACCTTGCCACAGGAGTGGGGTGGGTTGATGAGTGAGAAGGCAATAGCCATCAATGTAAGTAATAACATAAATATGGCAGATGAGGTGAAAGAAAAGTGCAGTGGAATTAAGTATGTAATGAAATATGAATGTTAACTACTCACTGATGTGCTGTGTCTTCCCCAACAATATTTTCTAAACCCCTGACCCCCTATCACTTAGAAGGGCAAAGGCAGCAGATAAATGGGAGTACTGCGTTAGGAAGTTCCCTCCAAACTGCTCAACAACCTGAGCTGTAACTATATTGCTATTCCTTCACTGTTGCTGCGTTAATAACCTGAAACTGCTTTCTGTACAGTCCCAATCTACTTGGCTGCTTTTCACAAGTACCTGACTGCTAAGCTCTTGGATCGCTGAGGAAGTGCAATCCAGGACAACAAGGCCCTTATCTCCCTCACTTCAGCAGTTCACTATTTCCCCAGGTTATATGGCAGCCCAATATCTGGACTATGCGACTGCCCGAGAAAAATTGGATGTTCCAACAAGTCCTACACCGACAGATGAGGAAAATGTAAAAAAAAAATTGTGAATCAAAATGTTTAAAGAAAACCTGTACCTGCAAATGAATTCCTCCAGAACAACACCACCCACCTTTCCAATTCCCCAGCAAAATACCTGTCAAGAATTGGAACCTCCAAACACTCAGGCTAACCCCTTCAGACCTGTTAGAAATGTATTGACATGAGCTTGTGTGCCCAACCTGCCCCCAACCATCCCAAACACCCCTTCAATCATTGGACTGCCACTCCTTTCTGCCCTTACCCCACTATCCCACAATTAAACCCTGCACCCACTCCTTTGACCAGTCACGGGACCATACTCCCTCACCCCAGTTGAAGAACACATTCCTGTTTCTAGACCATACCAACCTCACCCCCATTCTTCAGATGGCGGCAAAAACTGAAATTTGATTCAGTGGGTTTCGGGGATCATCTGACCAAACCGCAATGTCTAACACACAGACAGAAAAGAATGAAAAGTCATTTTTCCATTCAGGAAGTTAGCAAAGTTATAGCCTTGACAGTGCCATTTGCCAAGTACGTAGCCCATGTGTTCATTTAATCGGGAAAGGTTCACCATACAACCTTTACTGCTCACATGTCAAACCTCCCAATTCGTTCAAACTACAGGAAGAAGTCTTGACGTATTATCATCTTTGAAAATTATTACGTCATAGAATTATAACATGATCTGAGTTATTAATGGATGTTTGGTTGCAGTTTATTCCATTCTGTTAAGACTTCAAATCAGCACATGTTGAGATTATTCTGTTTGTGCAACATGTAACTAAGAAAGGAAAAACAGATTTGAACTGGAGGAGGTCTTAGAACCTACCATTGTGACGCCTGGGAGGGGTCCATGCTTTACAATGAAGAATAAAGGATGCACAAATTGGTGAATCCACAAGTCTCACTCAATCATAGACTTGGAACATCCTATTCTTCTGTCTTGCTTCTTTACTCATTCAGATGCAGACAAATAGAGAGATGGCTAATGAGCAGGAAACAGCGAGTGGGCATAACGGACTGCTTTACAGTTTTGGCAACCTGTGACCAGCAGGGTTCCACACAGATCAGTGCTGGGACCTCAATTGTGTACAATATATATATTAATGACTTGGAGAACGGAAGCATATGTACTGCAGCTAAATTTGTAGTTAAGACAAAAGTAGGTGGAAAGGCAGGTTTGCAAGGTTACAGACAATTTATAGAGAGGTATTATTAGGTTAAGTATGTGGGCAAAAAGCTGGCAAATGGAGTAGAATGTGGGGAATGTGAAGTTGTTCATTTTGGGAGGGAGAACAGAGAAAAACAGTATTATTTAAATGGAGAAAAACTGCAACACAAAGGGGCTGGGGATTTTTAAAAAAGTCATTCACACACTATGGGCAAGCCAGCATCCACTGCCCAGAGGCCAGTTTGGAGTCAACCACACTGCTCTGGGTCTGGAGCTATGTGTAGTCCAGACCAGGTAAAGACAGCAGATTTCCTTCCCTAAAGGGCATTAGTGAACCAGATGGGATTTTTCCTGTCAATCAGCAGTGGTCATCATTAGACTCTCAAATCCAGATTATTATTGAATTCAAATTCAGCTATCTGCTGTGGCAGGATTTGAACCCAGGTCCCCAGAACATTACCTGTGTCTCTGTTTAACATTTTAGCCATAATACCACGAGGCCATCACCTACCCACATTGGCATATAAGAGTAGGGAAGCCTTGCTGTAGCTGTACAAGGCTCTGATGAGGCTAAATCTGGAGTCCTGTCTGCAGTTTTCGCCCCTTTTATTTAAGAAAAGATGTTATTTCCTTGGAGGTAGTTCAGAGAGGGTTCACTAATATAATCCCTCATAGGGAAGAATTGTCCTGGAATCAAAGACAAAACAGTTTGGGACTTTACTCATTGAAGTTCAGAAGAATGAGAGGTGATTTCATTGAAACATGTAGATTTGACAGGGTAAATGCTGGGAAGATGCTTCCCCTACTGGGACAGCGTGGGTCCAGAGGGCAGAGTCTCAGATTTAAGGAGTTACCAATTTAAGACAAAGAAGAGGAGGAATTTCTTGTCTCAGAGTCTTTGGAACTCCTTGTCACAGGAGCTGTGGAGGCAGAATCCTCATGCAGTGTTAAGGCTGAAATTGATAGATCCGTGATCATTAGGGAAATCAAGGATTATGGGGAAAAGGCAAGAAAGTGGACATGAGGAGTGTCAGATCAGCCATGTTCCTATTGAATGTCAGAGCAGGCTTGAGGGGCTGAATAGTCTTCTTCTGTTTCTATGTGATATGGTCTTAACTGCGCAGAAAATATTTCTCGTAATGGACCCGCGGTGGAGAAAATATTGTAACATTATCTCTCTCTGATACTGTCGACTATAAGACAGTACCTAGCCATATCTTTGCTTCCTTTCACCTACATTAGAAACACCAGTACGGTTACAATTTGAAGATAGTGTTAGATAAGTCATAATGTAAATGTGAATAAATGAGCAGGAGCTGGCTGCCATCAAAATCTCCATTCATATTGCCTATTGCAGCAGGGTGTGCATTGAATACCTGTTGCTGGCCATTTGGGAAAGAGATAGAACAACTGGAGAGCTATACTGAATGAGTCAGCAATACATTTGTGGATCACTCGTTGTTGGATGTTGGCTGTACAAAGTCCTGGTGAGACCACATTTGGAATATCAAAAGCACAGGCAAATGGACAAAGGTGTGTGTGGGGGGTTGGTTGTGGGGGGAGGGTGCGGTTCCCTTGTTAGTAAGAATTGACAATAAATCAATAGTAAGAGTTGTAAGGCACAGATTCCATGTGGATGGAGCTGAGGAACCACAAAGGAGAAAGGTCTCTGATGGGAGCTATCTACGGGTCTCCTGGCAGTAGTCAGGATGTGGGGCAGAATCTATATCAGGAGATAGAAAAGCCTTGTAACAAAGGCACTGTTACAATAATCATGGGGGACTTCAATATGCAGGTAGACTGGGAAAATCAGGTCGGTAGCAAATCTCCAGTAAAAGCATTTGTGGACTCTCTCTGAGATTTATTTCGGAGTAGCTTGTGGTAGAGCCCACGAGGGAACAAGCAATTCTAGATTTGGTGATGTCTAATGAAGCAAACTTGATTCAGGAGCTTAAGATGAAAGAACTCTGAGGGGGCGATATCCACAAGATGACAGAATTCATCCTGCGATGAAAGGTACTGCAGATGCTGGAAAATCCGAGATAACAAGGCGTGGGGCTGGATGAACACAGCAGGCCAAGCAGCATCATAGGAGCAGTTATATCGAAAATTCGTCCTGCAGTTTGAGAAGGAGAAGTTGGAATCAGACGTAATGATATTATAATTGAGTAAAGGTAAATGCAAAGTCATGAGGGAGGAGTTGACCAGAATTGATTGAAAGGACAGCATAGCAGGGAAGACAGTGGAGCGGGGGTTTCTGGGGGTAATTTGGGAGGCACAGCAGAAATTCATCACAAGGAAGAAGAAAGTTACGAAGGGGAGGATGGGGCAACCAGGGCTGGCAAGGGAAGTCGGAGGCAGCGTAAAAGCAAAATAAGAAGCATACAACGTGGTGAAGATTAGTGAGAGGTCAAAGGATTGGGAAGCCTTTAAAAACCAATTGAGGATAACAATAAAAGTAATCAGAAAGGAGAAGGTGAAATATAAAGTAAACTAGCTAGTAATTTAAAAGAAGATTGCAAGAGTTTTCTTTTTGATACGTAAAAGGTAAGAGAAAGACAAGAGTGGACCTTAGACTGCTGGAACATGAGTTTGGAGAAGTATTAATGGAGAATAAAGAAATGACAGAGGAACTGAATAAGTACTTTGCATCAGTTTTCACAGTGGAAGACACCAGAAGCATATCAGAACTTCAAGAGAATCAAAGGAAAGGATGACTGTAGAGGCCATCACGAAGGAGAAGCTGCTGGGGAAGCTGAAAAGTCTGAAGGTCTGCAAATCACCCAGACCAGACAGACCACACCCTAGAGTGGGGGTTTACAGCTCAGGCTGTAGAATGCTCCAATCAAACTGCTTTTGGAATATGTTGAGCAATTGTGCACTCTGTATCTAAGATGTGCTGGCCTTGGAAGGGGTCCAGAGGACATCTAAAAGAATGATCCCAAGGATGAAGGGCTTATCATATGAGGAGCAGTTGAGGGCTCTGTGTCTGTACTCAATGGAGTTTGGAAGGATGGGGTGGGGGTGGAATCTCACTGAAATTTACAGAATACTGAGAGGCCTGGATAGAGTGGAATGGAGAAAATGTTTCCACAAGTAGGGGAGACCAGGATGCAGTGGCACAGCCTCAGAGTGAAGGGATATGCTTTTAGAATAGAGATGAGGAGGAATTTCTTCAGCCAGAGAGTAGTTAATCTGTGGAAATCTTTGCCACAGAGGGCTATGAAGGCCAAGTCATTGACTGCATTTAAGACAGAGATAGATAGGTCTTGATTTGTAAGGGAATTGAAGCTTATGTAGAGAAGGCAGGACAATGGTGTTGAGAAACATATGAGCCATGATCAAAAATAGTGGAGCAGACTCAATGGACTGAATGGCCTAACTCCACTCCTGTATGAGATGGTCTTCTAAAATTGTGATGATATTGTGAGTGTCACAGTCTAGGAAAGATAAGTTGCCCCTATAAGAAATTCAGCAAGGATTTACTAGAACATGCAACAAAATTATAAGAATGTTCCCTACTCCTAGTTAAGTTAACTAAGGTTAACGTAAAAGGAGGGATTCCATAAATGAGGGTGGTATTCCTGTAATTTACATGTTTAAGGCATGATTTGATCAAAGCTGAGGGGAACTGAGAGGATAAGCAGAGAGCTTATTTACACTGCCTGGAGAGCCTAGGACTGAGGATCATGTTTGAAAATTAGGGGCAAACACCTCAGGATTGAAATTCCAAAAGACATTTTCTCATTCTTTCATGGGATATGGACATTGCTGGTGAGGCCAGCATTTGTTCTTTATTCCTGATTTCCTTGAGAAGATAATGGGAGCTGGGAATTCTGGGATTTAGACCCAATGGCACTGAAGGAATGGTGATATACATCCAAGTCAGAATGGTGGGTGGCTTGGAGGGGAGCTTGTAGGTGGTCCCATTGCCAAATATCTGCTGTCCTTGTCCTTCCAGATGGAAGTGGCTGTACATTTGGAAGCTGCTGTCTGAGGAGGCTAATAGTTGTTGCTCTGGAACTCAAAGATAGTACGTTCAGCTATCGAATAGTTAGTAGTTAGAAGGGGTTTATTTGGTTTGTTAATAGTTTCGTTAATTTGTTCACTGTTAGAGTTATATAGATAAATTATTTCTTGTTGATTTTAAAGTGAGTAGCAGGGATTTCTTTTATTTAGCCACGAGAAGTTGCTGAAAAACAGGTTTCACCACTTTTCATCTGAAGAAGAGTCTAGGCCCGAAACATCAGCTTTCCTGCTCCTCTGATGCTGCTTGGCCTGCTGTGTTCATCCAGCTCTACACCTTGTTATCTTCACCACTCTTCACACTCCTTTTACAGATTATAAAGCAAGGTGCTCCTCTTTGGGAATTTTGGTTTTAGTACTGAGGGTGCGGGTTTGTCAACCTCTGCATGTAAACACCTGGCAAGGAGACATGCTGCCTCCTCATGTCTTATAGTAACCTGTGAGAAGAAAGCTGTTGTCCTGCAAACCCAATGTGGGCCTCTCCCATGGCAGGTGGAATCGCAGCAGAGGTGGGATGAAATCTTTGAGTGATCATTCATTGGCCAGTTACAGCCATCCAACCTCTTTCCATCCATTCGCAAGATTGCATTAGGTCAGAGCTAGGAAGGTGGGGGTGGTGGACACAGGATTCATGGCATATTGCTGCCCCCCTCCCTCACCAGCAAACTCACAGCAGGGCAAAGAGATATAAATCTAACCCATTGATAGCTGATCTTCTCTCCTTCCTTTAAATGTGTCGTCATCCAATGTTTCCCTTCTCCTTATATCATTGCTATGTTGAAATCAAGTCTCACCTAATTAGCTTCTCAAAATCATTCTGTTTCAAGGTTTTGGGGATATCATGAGATAGAAACCAGAATCCCTCCACTTTCTCAAATGCCCGTCCCTCCTGCATTTTATTGGCCTCTGAGTACATTATTTGTCAATGTCTGTCACTTTTATTTCTGGATTGACTCCATGATATTGCTTCCTCATTTCAATCGTGTCAAACTCCTGCAATGTGAACACAGCCTCCACCCAGCTAGGGTTCCCAACCTAAAAGGGAAACATGCCACCCTCACTGTCTGTGTGATTCCTTTCTTGTTGAAGTTCTGTTTTACTCCCTCGCACGTGGGACAAATTTTGTCATCAAGGGTACACTGTAGCATTTTCTCTATTTAACAATTTTAAACCTGTTTTGTCCAACATAAGTCAAATATGCTTTGATGAAAAGGTACATTGATGATCATGATTCAAAGGGAACGTCAATTAACACTAGCACACACTGAGAATTGAACCTCTTTATTAGTTATTTTAATGGCTTGCTGGCAGTGAATGGTATGATCCGTAATTAGTACTTCACTTACTTCTAACGATTGCTTAACCCAATTTTCCTTTTGTGCTGATTTATTTCATTAATCAAAAGTCAAAAGGTTTCCAAATACTAATCCCTCATTAGCACAAAATAGCTTTGGTTCAGCACCAATTGGCAATCTCACTCAGACAGGTCACAAAAAGTGCTGATTTGGGAAATGGCAAAGTCACGTTGGCACAGTAAGGGGTGCTCTTGAGAGGTCACAATTGAGGTAGGCTGTTGGCACAGAGCTGGAGACTTATCATGCATCGGTCTTTGGTTTACTTAATATGGGACGGCTGAATGCTGAGACTCGATGACAAAAATTGTAGATAATCAATTTTGCAACATGGCCAGCTCCAATCTAATGAAAACAGCATTTGCAGAAATGATAAAATAACACTGACGTGTCATATGTTGAATTTCATCTTAATCCAGATTAAAATGATATCACTAGTACTTCAATTAAAATCTCGATATATATCAAACATGAACATTAGTTTTAATCATACAAGGCAATTTAATTTGGGCATGATAAATGCAATGTAGATGCGGATGCTAAAAATTATGGTCAGATAGACTGCATGCAAGTGGACTCATTGACTTATGTTGTTAAAAGTTTGCAGAGCAAGGGATCTGTCCTCCCTTTTGATTGCTATGCCACCATTATTTTTTGCCTGGTAAATGAATGCTATGCCATGGGGCACAATAAAAAAAAACCTTCTAATTTATATGGTCGTTTAACATTTCTGCTTTCCAAGATTTGTGATGTCAATTACTGTCATTTCATTAGGTTATAGCTTCTTTGTTAATCTGAAGATTTTATTTTTCTATTCATCACCAGTTTCAGATGTGAAGGAACCCGGAGGATTAAAACAGCCCTTTTTTCCAAACTGTGGAATTAAAAAAAATGTTAATTAGTGTTCATCTTCCCAAAAGGTAAAATCATTCATGGCATAAGCATAAGCCTATGCAAGTTTTGTCTTTATCTGTGGAATTCTTTACCACAGAGGGCTATTGGGCTGGATCAGTTCACCAATGGAGAAGAGGTTACTATCCTCAGCAAAACTTATGCTTGGAGGGTAAGCTTACTTAAGGTTGAGGAAGCAAGGATTGGACAGGGCTCTAGAGGGCTATAAGGTAGCCAGGAAGGAACTGAAGAATGGACTTAGGAGAGCTAGAAGTGGGCATGAAAAAGCCTTGGTGGGTAAGATCAAGGAAAACCCAAGGTGTTTTATACTTATGTGAGGAACAAGAGGATGGCCAGAGTGAGGGTAGGGCCGATCAGGGATAGTGAAGGGAACTTGGGCACGGAGTCAGAGGAGGTAGGGGAGGTCCTTAATGAATACTTTGCTTCAGTATTCACCAGTGAGAGGAACATTGACGTTTGTGAGGGCAGCATGAAACAGGCAGATATGCTCGAACAGGTTGATGTTAGAAAGGAGGATGTGCTAGAAATTTTGAAAAACACGAGGATAGATAAGTCCCCTGGGCCAGACTGTATATACCCAAGGTTGCTATGTGGGCGTGTGGAATGAGCTGCCGGCAGTGGTAGTGGAGTCAGATACTTTAGGGACATTTAAGTGACTCTTGGATAGGCACATGGAGGATAGTAAAATGTAGGATATACAGGGTAGTTTGATCTTAGTAGGATATTAGATAGGCACAACATCGTGGGCCGAAGGGCCTGTACTGTGCTGCACTATTCTATGTTCTATGTAAGTGTGATAAACTTGCCCAGCAACCCATTCTCCAACCATTCTGAGGCACAGGACAGCCTTCTGCAAAGACAAAGAAGAATGATAGAGATGCACGATGAGTGAGAAGAGAACTTGTGAAACTGCGCAATGGACAAATGAGTGTGAGTTTGAAATACAAAGTCAAAGGTGCGTATAAGAGCCAATGGTTCCCAACTGTACAACAAGATCATACAAAATCGATCCTGATCAGGATCCTGAAGAAACAGAAGGGCAGCACAGATTAATATATGACGGACCAAAACAGTGAGGAACAACATTCAGACAATGATGATTGTGTGGTAATGTCGTTTAACAGCAACCAGCAGCAAGACAAACATGTTATCAAGCAAATACAACAGCAAACAATGCAGAGATAGTAAGAACTGCCGATGCTGGAGTCAGAGATAACACAGTGTGGAGCTGGAGGAACACAGCAGGCTACGCAGCATCAGAGGAGCAGGAAAGCTGACATTTTGGATCCAGACCCTTCTTCAGCAAACAATGCATGTTTCTCCACGTGGGTGCATAATTGCCAGATCAGGACTAATTGTCAGACTTGTAATGCATTGCATTGAATTTTGAAATGTTAGTCTTATCAACGTGTTTTACCTATTTGCGTAATTATTCATTTGATGACACATTCCTATGACCAAATATGCATATCTGGTTGTGCTAATTTTTTTATCTTTTCAGAAAGAGGATGCCGTGTTATGTCTCAAGGTGAGTATGTCAGTTTACTTTTAAGAGATGTTCTCATAACATCATCACTGTTTAGCAGCATGAGATCGGAGAGTAAAACCTCTTACTCCATCTCACCTCAACTCTACAATAACTGCTCACCCGAACTAAAGACCCACTCCCCGCCATGGACAGGACCTATAAGATCTCATCTATAAGATCCCCTGCAGCGACTGTGAGAAACACTACATCGGACAAACAGGAAGGAAACTAACAACAAGGGTACACGAACACCAACTGGCTACAAAAAGACACGACCAATACTCACTCATCTCAATCCACATGGATAAGGAGAACCACCAATTCGACTGGGACAACACCAAAATCCTGGGACAAGCCAAGCAGAGACAGGCAGGGGAATTCCTAGAAGCCTGGTACTCCACGAAGAAAGCCACCAATAAACACATAGAACTCGACCCCATATACACTCCGCTACGAAGGAAAACTGGAAGTGAGGCAATCCATCGCAACGGACCCCAGAGTTTAAAAGCCAGGCAGGAAAACACACCGACGCTTCATCAGAGGCTGCACTGATGATGTTACCCAGCACGGTAACGAAACATCTGCGGAACAGCAAACCAGCTCAGCGAGCCAACCAACCTCACCACCCACAACCCGAGCTACAAATCTGCTCCAAATCCTTAGTCACCTCAAATCACTTGAAACATGATACTCTAGTGTGAGCATGCTCCTCTGTTGTAATCTAAAGCTTAATATTAGTTCATATACTCCATAAGAAGTAAGAGCAACAGCAGGCCATTTGGCCCATTGATCTTTGTGCCTCAAGATTGTAATATTTATCTGAAACTGTTAAGTGTAATCAATTTTGAACTCTTCATTAGCATGATGTCCATGCCCAATTTCTCATGGTACAGGAGATAACATAAATATTCCTACCTCGGGTGAAACACCATACTGGAGGCAAACTCAGACTAGAATTATAGTAAATGTTACTTTAATAATTAATGAATATCCTACTTAAATATTCTGCTGTCACAATATTTGGATTTAAAATTTTTGGATTCTCTAGAAGCAAGTTTTCCTTTATCTATTCCTCAAGTTATTTACACTGTAATTGCTCTCACCACCTGTAATTTGCATGTTCAGTTCTTTAAATGTTTAATCTGGTTTAAAAATGTATAATTTCTCACTTGGACATTTTTTTTTCTGAGTTGTGGCTCTGTCTCCACACAGTCTTAGGTGGGGGTGGTATATTACTGGAGAGTACGCTGAACATCCATGGTACCTTTGGACATAATACAATGATAAGACAGACATTGTTTAAAAGGTTTTCTGAGGGATGGAAATAGTCTCAGCTGAGTCCTTTATTTTGGGAAGAATTGGATTAGTCCTTCAGAGTCATTCAATGACTTTGGGACCTGTCTTTCCCAACATTAAGTTCAGATCCCTAATCTGGGAAGCAATCCTGATCTGACATGATCCCAAAAATAATCTTGGATTACAATCAGCTACTGAGTGAAAGCAGGAAAATTGTGAAAATCTGAAAAGCTTTCCCCCAAAATGCTCTGGAAGCTGAGGCCAATCAAAATATTCAAGATTGATGTTAGGTTCATAGAATAATTCATTACAGAAGATGGCATTTGGCCCATCAAGTCTGTACTGCCAAAACTACATTAAATCTACATTAGTCCCATTTTCCAGCACTAGGCCCAAAGCCTTAATTGCTGTAACAGTTCTAGTACTCACTCATGTACTTTTTAAAGGCTGGAGGTTATTTGTCTAAACTACCGTCCCAGGCCATTGTGTGCCAAAGCCCCATCATTTTCTGGGTGAAAACAAAATTTCCTCAAATCCCCTCTAAATCTGAGATAAAAGGTACTGCAGATGCTGGAGAATCCGAGATAACAAGACGTGGGGCTGGATGAACACAGCAGGCCAAACAGCACCACAGGAGCAGGAAAACTTGATGTTTCGGGCCTAGACCCTTCATCAGAAATGGCTACGGTTTTTGGTGTCCAATAAAGCTGAGTAGAATTGTGAATTCAGGCTGTGGATCCTACAAAGAATAAAAAACAGGAGAGGTCCTTTGCAGGTCTGGGAGAGGGAGGCTCTGAGCTGGGGTAGTCTTGATTGTAGTGCCTGGAGATGCCTGCGCATTGCTGCAAGTGTATGTTTCAGGAGTCGCAGGGAGAAGCGCTTCTGGAGGGTCTCAATGTTCTGAATGTAGATATTGTCACGGTTGGGGCCAAATTGGGAAGGCTTGAATGTGGATTGTAGTCCATTGGGGATGATCTGGTTCCGTAGGCAGGTACTAAGAAAGGTGATGTGGCTGTAGTACCTGGTTTGCTTCAGGACGTGGTCGAGCAGTTTCAAGGCCGAAGAGATTATGAGAGAGTTGCAGTGGGAGAGAGATTCCCTGAGGTTTGTCCGGAGGGAGGAGGGTAACTTCTTCAGGGTAGGCATCCTTAGAAGACGCTTCGCAGTGGGGTTAAAATTGTATCAGAGATAAAAGGTACTGCAGATGCTGGAGAATCCGAGATAACAAGGCGTGGGGCTGGATGAACACAGCAGGCCAAGCAGCATCATAGGAGCAGGAAAACTTGACGTTTCGGGCCTAGACCCCAATGGGCCATTTCTGATGAAGGGTCTGGGCCCGAAACGTCAAGTTTTCCTGCTCCTATGATGCTGCTTGGCCTGCTGTGTTCATCCAGCCCCACGCCTTGTTAGCCCTCTAAATCTCCTGCCTTTCACCTTAAAGTTATGGTCTCTTGCTTTCAATATTGAGATGCTCAGGTTTTATATTGATAGGGGTTATCAAGTGGCATGGATCAAAGGTATACAATTTGAGCAAGGTACTAGGATTTAATTTAACCCACTGTTCCAATGAAAGCAAATAACTACCATTTATGTAGCACCTTTTGTGGCCTCAGGATATTCCAGAGTGCTTTTCAGCTGACAACGTCCTTTAGAAATAGAGTCATTGTTGCCATTTAGGAAATGTGACAGTGAATTTGCACATTGCAAGCTGTTACAGAACACAATGTGATAATGAGTGATACTGGGTGTAGGCCAAACATTGCCCGCTAAATCTATGCTTCTAAGTTTAGTAGCTAAGAATCTATGTTATTGCATTGACAAAAGTAAAGAGAAGAAAATGAATTTACATTTAAAGCACAATTTGTGCAATGAGTAAATGGAAGCCCCATGAGGGTTAGATGTAAAGTGTTTAATTTGGATATAAATATATATGGGTTTTAGTTAGAAAAGTAACCTTGAGCATAAATAGAATGCGATACTGAGAGCGAATTATGTTTTCCTCTTGGCATCCAGTGTGAGTTATGGGGCCTCTCCCACTCCTGGGATTAAATGGTATTATACGATTACTGATGAGTAACCTCAGTGTATTATAATTGCTCAAATAATTCTGTTCCAGCCTTTATTGGATTGCACCCTTGTCATATGCCTTTATTGATAGAATGTCACAGAGCTGTACAGGTTTATTGATTAGATACAGAAGAAGGGCAGCTACTCGACTCTAGTGTCTTCTGACATGATATGGCAAATAGATGTGAAATATTTTTAGAAATCAGCACTCTCAAAACTCCAGCAAGGTGACGTTTCCATTCAGATGGTGATCCATCTTCATGCCTACAACAGCAATATCGACTGAAGAAAAAGATTATTGACAGTGAAAGGCTAAGCAGTGCAAAGCTCAATACAGCCTTGTTGTTCAGGAAATGCTTTGTTCAACATTATCTTTTCTGATGGTTTAGATGCTAAGTGTGCTCACTGTTGTGGGACTAAACCACGCAGACAAATAAGTGAGAACAGAAATAAATAATTTGCAATCATATAACCCCTTTTACAACCTCAGGACACCACAAAATGATTTACAGACAATAAAAGACTTTGAAAGTTTATTTGCATATTCTTGAGGGAACATGTCAGTCGCAGGGTAAGATCCCACAAGCAGCAGTGACATAGTTAGTTAGGCTTGTTGAGATTTGAATTTTGGCCAGAACTATTCCCCGCTAACAACATCCTGGGGGCTACCATTGAACACAAACTGAACTGGGCCGACAATATAAGTACTGCGGCTCTAAGGCCAGGACAGAAGCTGGGAATCCTTCAGTGAGTAACTCACCTCCTGATTCTCAGAATCTGTCGACCATCTACAAGGCACAAGTCAGGAATGAGATAGAATGGTTTCCATTTCCCTGGATGAATGCAGTTACAACAACGCTCAAGAAGCTTGCTATCATCCAGGACAAAGCAGCCCGCTTGATTGATTCCTCATTTGCCACCTTCAACATCCCTTCAATGCACCATCAATGCACAGTGGCTGCAGTGTGCACCATCTGTAAGTTGAATTGCAGAATTCACCAAGATTTGTCGTCAGTAGCTCCAAAACCTACAAAATCCACCGCTTGGAATCTCAAAGGCAGAGATATTCCTTCAGTGTCAAAAAATCCTCAATCTCCATTCTTAACAGCACTATGGCTTTCTCTACAGCCCCATGGACTGCAGTGGTTCAGGAAGTCAGCTCACCACCACCTGGCAAGGGTAACTACAGATGGGCAATATATGCTGGGTTAGCCAGTGATGCCCACATCTCATGAAAGAATAACTAGAGGATCACAGTCCCCGACTCTTGCTATAATAGTGACCAGGGACCTAGGATGACCATCTGAGGCAAGACCTCAGTTCAACATCTCATTTGAAAACAATCAGCACACAGCCTCAGTGCTCTGCTGGAGCGTCTATCTGGAGATTAAGTTTCTGACACAGGATCTGAGCCTGCTACCTTTGAACTTAGTGATGTGACTAACACTCTTGCTCCAATAAGGTTCCAGATTCTCTTCCTGTCATGTTGGGTTCACAGAATCCCTACTGTGCAGCAGCAGGCCATTCAGCTCATTGAGTCCACACCATCCATCTAAAGATCATCCCGTCCAGACCCATCCTATTCCTGTAACTTTGCACTTCCCATGGCTAATCCACCTAGCCTGTACACTTCAGCATGCCAAGTATGTTTGGTTTGTGGGTAGAAACCAGAGAAAAACAATACAGACATGGGGAGAATGTGCAAACTCTACACAAAGAGTCACCCAAGGGTGGAATTAAACCCACATCCATGGTGTTGTGAGGCAGCTGCGTTAACCACAAAGCCATCATGCCACTCAATTGGTTCAGTTGATCTCAGTCACAGAGAACATAATTTGTCTTAGTATCATGGGCTAATGCAGAGGAAAGTTTTTGCACCTGATCACACTGATTGACCCTTATGGAAAGGATATATTTGTAGATGTTGCGAGGAAGTGAGTGTGTTCAACCATTGTTTTCCTGTATCCATGGCTCCCTACCCTGCCAACATGAGCAGTTGTCACATATATATTTATTGTGCGCCATGCGTTACTTTTCAGTTGTATTTTGTAACTGCATAATCCAATTTTATTACTTAAAGTTCAGTCTGAAATATTGGAAAAAGTGCTAATTATCCTCCCTGAACCCATGAACACGTTTGCCTTATGCCAATAATCCACAAGCAAGAAATTGAACTAGAAAATAACTTGAAACTGCTAAAGGAAAAGAAATCTGCTCCCAAAAGGGATGTCATAGAGTCATAGAGTCATAGAGCTGTACAGCATAGAAACAGACTTTTCGTTCCAACTTGTTCATGTCAACCAGATATCCTAAATTACTCTAGTCTCATTTGCTAGCATTTAGTCTATATTCCTCTAAACCCTTCCTATTCATATACCCATCCAGATGCCTTTTAAGTGTTGTAATTGTACCACCCCGCAATACTTCCTCTGGCAGCTCATTCCGCACACACAGCACCCTCTGCTTAAAAAATCTGCCCCTTATGTCCCTTTTAAATCTTTCCCCTTTCACCTATGGCCTCTAGTTTTGGACTCCGCTACCCTGGGGAAAAGACCTTGGCTATTCACCCTATCCATGCCCCTCATGATTTTGTAAACATCTACATGGTAACCCCTCAGCCTCTGATGCTCCAGGGAAAATTGCCCCAGCCTATTCAGCCTCTCCTTACTATAGCTGAAACCTTCCAACCCTGGCAACATCCTTGTAAATCTTTTCTGAACCTTTTCAAGTTTCACAACACCCTTCCCATAGCAGGAGACCAGAATTGAATGCACAATTCCAAAAGTGGCCTAACCAATGTCCTGTATAGCCACAGCATGACCTCCCAACTCCTATACTCAATGCACTGACTAATAAAAACAAGCATGGCAAACGCCACTCCACTTTCAAGGAACTATGAACCTGCACTCCAAGGTCTCTATGTTCAGCAACACTACCCAGGGTCTTACCATTAATTGTATAAGTCTTGCCCTGATTTGCCTTTCCAAAATGCAGCACCTCACATTTAACTGAACTAAACACCATCTGCCACACCTCAGCCCATTGGCCCATCTGATCAAGGTCCCGTTGTACTCTGAGGTAATCTTCTTCACTGTCCATTACACCTCCAATTTTGGTGTCATATGTAAACTTACTAATCATACCTCCTATGTTCACATACAAATCATTTATATAAATGACAAAAAGCAGTGCATCCAGCATCAATCCATGTGGCACACCGTTGGTTACAGGCCTCCAGTCTGAAAAGTAGCCCACCATCAAAAAAACTCTAAATATAAGGTGAATTGAGGACAGCAGTGAGCTTCTGATGCTGCCAGTCTCAGAGTGGGCAGCTCTGAACTTCCAACAGTGCTACCTGGAGAGATGGCACTTCTTATAAAGTTGCAGGATCTGGGAACACTTCCAGGCTAGTCCATTTAAGACAAAATAAATTTAAAGCACTGAGTTGAAGGCAAAAATCCAGTTAGGATAGGTCTTTTGAGGCCCAGTGGGTATAAATCATAGAACCTGGACACTGTGGGAGCAGGCCATTTGGCCCATCAAGCCCATACTGACCTCACAAACAGCATCCCTTCTTGACCCACCCCACTACCTTATCCCTGCATTTACTGTGTCTAACCCACCTAGCCTGCACATCTCTGGTCCCTGGAGGCAAATTAGCATGGCCAATTCACTTAACCTGCACATTTTTGGACTGTGGGAAGAAACCAGAACACCCGCAGGAAACCCACGCAGACACGGGGAGAATGTGCAAACTCCACACAGACAGTTGCCTGAGGGTGGAATAAAACCCAGGTCCCTGGTGTTGTGAGGCAGCAGTGCTAACCACTGAATCACTGTGCCACCCTAAAGGAGTGAAGTGAGATGTCCTGACATCCCTGCCCATGTTCTTGTATTAGGGTCAATTGGCATCCTGCTTTTCATGGAGCAAAGCCCCCCCTTTCCCTCCCAGGGTGTCCACATGGAGTCTTTCATTGACCAATCTGCCTTCAGCAAGTACTGTCAGTTGTGTAGAGTGATCCTTGTTGTTTTAAGTGTGCAAGTAAGCAGCCAATTTCCTTGGAATTCACTATCGCAGAGTGCCACTGGGAAACATCCCCTGTCATAGGAACAGCGCTCTCTGAAGCGCTGCTTTCAATTCTGGTGAGATACAATTCACAGGGATGTTCGGGCCAGGGAGTGGGTGGGTGTGCTGGTGGTGGCGAGTTGGATTTTCCTTTGACCGAACCCTTGTTTAAAAGAAAGTGCACTTTATGGGTAATGTAGGGTTATTTTATGAACCTTTGCAAATGGTAATAAACAGTCAGTGAATGAGGTGACAGTATGAATATGTACCTTTTGGCAGTATTGGCATGAATGGGAAGCTCAGAAAAATAGTTTTCCATGAGGTAACACTTCAAAGAATGTAATGTAAACCTTTCATTGTAGTTATGAATTAAAATACATTTTCCATTGCGGCACATGTTCTCTGTTTCATTATTCAATAGATTATCTGGAAAAAACAGGGATAAATAACAAAACGAATTTCCAGCTTTTTAAATTTTGAAGTAGATATGGGATTTCTGAAAGTTTTTTGAGTAACTGTATAGTTTAGTCTACCAGAAGAATCAGGAAGATTTCAAACTTGATGCATAGCCAATGCTAATTTACTTCATCTTAACCATGAGTAGTTCCACCCTCCTTAACTTTTCCCTCTTTTTACATTTGTCAACTTTGTGATTTCTCTTTCTCCTTCACCTTCAATTTTCTTTCTCTGTGTGTTATTCACTGAACTTTTTTCTCTCCCTCCCTTCTCTTCTTTTTACATTTCTTTTTCCCTTTCAAAACGTACTTTTCTCTTTCTATTCTCTTGGACAGCACTTGGAATTCAGGAGTCAGATTATGAGGAAATATTTCACAAATTTAGCCTGTTTTCTCTAGGATTTAGAAGGGGTGATTTGATCAAAGTCTTCAAGATATTAACAGGAGAAGACAGGCTAGATAAAGATAAATTATTTCCACTGATTGGGGATTCTAGAACTAGGGGATATAGTCTAAGAATTAGGGCCAGACTGTTCATGAGAGATGTTAGGAAGCAAGCAGTGGATGTAGGATCAGTTGTTAATTTTAAACCTGAGATAGATTTTGTCAAACAAAGGTATGAAGCATTATGGGCGGAAGGTTTATGGACCAAAAGCAGGTTTGGAGTTAGACGATGAATCAGCCATGATCTCATTGAATGGTAGAACAGGCTCAAGGGGCTGAATGTCTTACTCCTGTTCCTAACTTCCCACAATTCTATCTCACCTCCTTCACTTCTCATTTGCCATTTCTTTCCATTACCATATAACCATCCTGATGTTTCCAATTGACCAGAAGCTGAACAAAGCTAGCCAGCGAAACACTGAGGCTACAAGATCAGGATGAAGGCTAGGAATCCTGCAGCAATATATCACCCCTTGACTTTCCCAAAGCCTTTCCACCATCTACAAGGCACAAGTCTCAAGTGTGGTAGAATACTCCTCACTTGTCTGGCTGGGTGCAGATCCAACAATATTCAAGAAGTTTGACACCATCCAGGACAAAAGTGGGCCACTTGATTGGTACCCCTTCAACGTGACCTTCAACATTGACTCCCTTCATCGCCTACGCTCAGTAGTAGCAGTGTGTGCGATATGCAAGATGCACTGCGGAAATTCATCAAACCTCCTTAGACAGCACCTTCCAAACCGTTGACTACTTTCATCTAGAAAGGCAAGGACAGCAGTTACATGGGAACACATCCACCCGCAAGTTCCCCTTTAATACACACTCCATCACCACTTGAAAATACATCACCATTTCTTCAATTGTGGCTGCAACAAAATTCTGTTCATGTCCCAATACCTGAGGGACTGCAGCAGTTTATGTTTAAGGAGGCAGTTCACTTTTGCCAGTTCAATTAGGGATGGGCAATAAACGCTGCCCAACACAGTGACGCCACATTCTATGAACAAATTTAAAAAAAATCTCTTTCTCTTCCCCAAATTCTTATTTTATGAACACCAAAAAAAAGGACTGCAGATGCCAGAGGTCAGAAACAAGAACAAAAACTGTTGGAAAAACACAGCAATGGAGAGAAAGCATGGTTAATGCTTCGGGTCCAGAACCGAACCGTTCTAGAGAAGGGTCACTGGACCCAAAACGTTGCCAAACCTACTGTGTTTCTCCAGCAATTTTTGTTCTTACCTTGTATCCCTCCTCCACAACATCTCTTTCCCTTTTCTCTTACACTTTGCTCTTTCGTACATTTTCATTCCATGACTAGCCCATAGGAAGGGATGGGAAGTTTCCAAAATGTAGATGCACACTCATACTTTTAGCTTTTAAAATTATGATCCAATTAATTATTTTGGATTGTGTCTTGCAATGGAGTAGATACAACCTAAGATAGTCTGCCACACTCACTTTGAGGATATATGTTGAAAGAAGCACATCTTGAAACTGAAAATGTCACCCCCTTACCCAGTTTAAGACTTGGCAAAACATCAGCACTGTATGTACATAGGATATAAAAACAGTGGCACGGCAAGACAGTCATGTAGGGGAGGGCATGGTGCTGTACTGTGCAAATATCCACTCAGACTGCGTGACAGAGGGTCGCTGGGGGGAAATGGCCACTTGAGCTGATTGCACATTCAGTGGGTGACCAGATTGGTGTCAGCTGGGAGTGCCCTCGGGGTTGCGCTCCCAAGAGACCTGTGCAAATGGAGGCCACGCACACAAAAGAAAAGCAGCAGGTGGCCTTCGCTGAGGTAATCAGGATCACATTCAGCTCACGAGAGGAAAGAAATCAGTCTCAGTTTTCAAGCCAGTGTCGACAGGAGCTGGAAGCTGCCTCATTAATACTGGTGATAACACGTGAGGCACAATGACTGCACTAATTGTCCCATCCTAATTCAGAGGTAGATGAATTACAATACCACCACTTGGGGTGAAGCAAACACCTATCATAAAAATCATGTCACTACTGTGCAGATGTCTCCTGCTTTGCATAACTTTGTGCATCATTTTTTATTCTTGCTCTCTCTGTTATAAGGCGATGTGCTGCTTGCATAATTGATTTCCCATTTTGATTTGGCTTTAGTCAAGCTATCAACTGCAGGTCATTCAAGATGTATTTTTTTCCCCTCATCACAAAAGCTTTCTATTCCTTTCCTTTGACTGCTGCCAAGCTTCCATGTAAAGTGGATTTTCGTTTTAATGAGCCTTTTTTTTTCAGTGGAGAAGCAAGCCTGTTTTAAAAACCAATTGACAAGCAAATAAAATGCAAAATGTGTGCTCTTTATTTCAGTTATAATGGTCCCTCACTGCATACCCATACTGACTTTTTAAAATTCATTTGTGGGATTTGGTCATCACTGAATAGACTAGCATTTAGTGCCCTTTCCTAATTATCCTGTGCCTGAATGGATTGCCTGGCCACTTCATAGGGCATTAACTATTAACTGCAGTAACATGGGTCTGGAGTCACATGTAGACCAGATCAAGTCAGAATGGTAGATTTTCTTCTCTAAATGACATTAGTAGAGCTGGTGAGAATTTGTATCATTACCACGCAACTAACTTTTAATTCCATGTTTTTGCCTGCATTGAATTTAAATTTCTCCAGCACAAACTCAGTCATGCTGGGACTGGAACCCATGTTTACAGAACTCCAACCTGGACTTTGGGTTACTGTCCAAGTGACATCATGGCACTGCCTCCCCTACTTTTGACACGATAGTGAGAAACGTCCATTACCACTCCCATTCAGTGCAAAGGGGCTATTTCACTATCTGATAGATACATTACAGTGGAGCTTGAACTTCATCCAATGGCTGAACATTAACTCTGGTTTACTGGACAGGGGCTGCTAGTGGAAAAGTGATGAGTTTTCATTGCATCATAGCCCAAGAATAATTGTACATTTTTGGTTTCGCAGAATGACAGAATATCAAGATCGAGAGGTCGAGTTTGGAACGGTTTACTGTGAGAGTCAGTATGAGTGCCTCACGTGACAAGTCCAGCAGAAAAGTATTCATCCTTTAGCACGTTAAAATGAAACAAAGAACTGCCGAAGCTGGAGCTGGGAAACACAAACAAAAATTGCTGGAGAAATTCAGAAGGTTTGGCAGCATCTGTGGAAAGAAAGCAGAGTTAATCTTTGGAGTCCAGTGAATCTTCATTAGATGCTTCATCAACAATGAGTTCCACAGATTCACCACCATCTGGCTAAAGAAAATCCTCCTCATCTCAGTTCTAACGGGTCGTCCCTTCACTCTGAGGCTATGCCCTCGGGCTCTAGTCTCTCCTACGAGTGGCTATCTGGTCAACATGGATGAGTTGGACCGAAGGGTCTGTTTCCCTGCTGTGCATCCCCATGATTCTATGACTCTGTGACTCTATTAATTAACTGTTCCAATATAGTAAGATCCAAAAAACACATCCTTGGCAAAGACAAATTCAGTAAAATAGATTGTCTCACATGCAATTGTAGCAACAGGAAGAGAACCCCAGCTTTTAGCTGTAACAGTGAGAGGAATAAGAGCCTCCACATTCATCATCAAGACCCCAGCAACTGCTACTGAAGGCAAAAACTTAAAAAAAGTCCTGGTTCTGTGGGAGCTTGACTCTGTTCATTCAGGACAAAATACATCCCTTAAAGTGACAGTATATCGCCACACACTGCCCCCCTGAAGAAGCAGCTTACTGATGCTCAATATTCTTGGCCCTTGCCATTTACATCTTTTGCACAGCTCATAACATGTTCATAAATTTCAGTGATGAATGTAGATCAGAGTGAAGTTCAACATGTACTGGCAGACATTCTCACGAGTTTGAAAAGTGTTCTCCTGACCTCTCTGAGCTTTATTTCTTGTTGTAATGTCTGATCCACTCAGCATGGCAAGGATAACTACGGCCCTGTAGTCTCTCCATACAAACCAGAATTAGGCTGTTCAGCCCCTCGAGCCTGCTCTGCCATTCAATACAATCATGGCTGAGTTCATTTGGCCTCAGCTACACTTTCTTGCCCACTCCCCATATCCATTTAACCTTCTACCAGTTTAGAAAAAGTCTATCTCATCCATAAATTTATTAATTGTCCTGGCATCTATCACATTCTGTAGGAGGGAATTCCACAGATTCATGGCCCTATGGAGCAAAATGTCCAGAGGCATTTACAGGCACTTACAGGCAGAACAAAGATCCTCGGGCGATGACTGGTTTGCAAGTGTTCCTCAAAATTTTAGCCTTAATTGGAACCTGCCCTCACCAGTGGAATTAACAACTATTGGTTTCAGTATATGAGGAGAGAACTGGAGACGGTAAAGTAACAATTGAGGAATATGGGCTTCTACACATGGTTTCTGCATCCTATAATTCTCTTTCCCTATTTTAAGAATCCCTTCAGAGTGAATTTTATGAGTTGAGGTTCCTGGCATCAGACCTCCAGCAGAGGTACAGCTGGAAGAAAAAAAGTCTTGCATTTCTGTTGATCTTTCCTGATGTTACCCAATGAAGTAGTTTTTGAAATGTACCATGTTATAATGTGGAAAATTTACACGTCAACAAATCCCAATAGTATCACCAGGTAACCCCTTATTATTGGGCATAAGTGCCCTTGTTCTTCTTCAAAGAAGGATTTTTTTTGAACAAAAGCATAAGTTGCTGGAAAAGCTCAACAGGTTGGCAGCATCTGTGGAGAAAAAATTAGAGTTAATGTTTTGGGTCCCATGACGCTTCCTCAGAATTGAGGTCTGGACCTGAAATGTAAACTCTGATTTTTTTCTTCAGAGATGCTGCCAGACTTGCTGAGATTTTCCAGCAACTTCTGTTTTTGTTCCTGATTTACAGCATCCGCTGTTCTTTCGGTTTTTATTTAGGATTGTTTTTGAGTTCATCCTGGAAAGCAGACAGGCTTTATGAAAGGCCAATTCTCAACAGCACAAGGATCCCGCAGAGTTACATGGTAGTTTCAGCTCGGATTTTGTTTTTAAATCTGCGGAGTGAGATTTGAACACACTGACTTGAGGCCTGGAGCTAACTAGACCACCAAATGAGCCACAACTGGGAACACATGAAGTGGCACAAATCAATATGGTGATTTCTACCTGATTCACAGTCAAAGGGTCTGTGATAAACCATTTAGAAGTGAGGTATGGAAAAATATCATCACCCAGAAGGTAGTGAGCCTGTGGAATTCTCTACCACAGAAAGCGGTTGAGGCCAAAATATTGAATGTTTTCAAGGAGGATTTCGATGTAAACCTTAAGATGAAAGGGATCAAAGGGTATGTCAGGAAAGTGGGAACAGGATACTGAGATCAACCATATTGAATGGTGGAGCAGTGTTGAAGGGCTGAATGGCCTACTCCTGCTCCTATGTTTCTACGTTATCTGATTTGCCAATCCATGTTGCCATTAAGAATAATGACAGTAATATGCTCTTAAAACAGGGCTGCTACAAGGGTCTAGGCCCGAAACGTCAAGTTTTCCTGCTCCTATGATGCTGCTTGACCTGCTGTGTTCATCCAGCCCCACGCTTGTTATCTCGGATTCTCCAGCATCTGCAGTACCTTTTATCTCTGCTACATATCCAGTTTGGTGTTGGATTGTCCAGTATTTTTGAGTAGACATTCAGAAAAATTTCTTCTGAGGCTTTGCTGAGAATTCTATGGACTTTCTCCTTTACTCTACAGTGGACATTATAACGCTTGTGAACAGATTCTTTGGGATAAGCACATCCGAACATCAATTCAGAGGCTACGCGTTGTCTTTGGGCTGTTGTAAAACCAGTCATCTTCTGTTACACCTCTGACTGGGACACTCAGAAAACACCAAATTCAGCAAGATGATGGAATTTTTTTTCAAGAGATGGCGGGATAAGGCAATCAGATCTGGCAAAGGCAGTTGTGTTCATTTTGTGTTTCTCATTCTTACTCCTACAAAAGTATGTAGGAAACATACATTTCCTATGTGAATGTATCTTTTCAATCATGAACACAATTTAGTCACCTGACAAGTACAAGTAAAAAGCACTTGGATGAACACTTGAAGTGTCAAAACATTCAAGGCTATGGCCCTACTACAGGAAAGTGGGACTAGTGTAGGTGGTAGCGTATTTTTGGAGGTGCAGACTTGATGGACCAAATGGCCTCTTTTGTACTGTAAATTCTGCGATTCTGTGATTCTCAGTCACATCTTAGTCTTTCCCCTGTGAAGGTTATTCTATTTATGCAAGTGAACATTGACCTGGACATTACTGCATTCTGCAACACCCTGCTAAAACAAAACAAATGGACCCTTCCAAAAAATTCCCTGAAAAGTGGAATATAATCCACAAGGAACATCACGTTATGGAAGACAGCATGATAATGAAAGACACTTCTAAAAAGCATTAACCACTTAATTGTAAGGTCACTTTTATTTACTTATAATCAATGATATGATAATGCATTTTTTAATTCAACAGGCATTTGGTTAAAAACATAGTCCTGATTGATTGCTATTCAACTTGCTGGGATATGTGTAATTTTACTCCAGATCGTCCTACTCTTCCATTGTTCCTCCACTGATACTGGTGTTCTCCCGTGTGTGCGTTTGAGATCTGGAGCCCCAGCTGATCACACAATCATGTTATTTTGCAGTACATCTGCAGTATAAAAGGGTTTATAAGAGATGTAATCAATTCATGCTGTAATTCTCATAATGTGCATCTCAGATGAAAGAATTCAAATGACTAATTGGCTGAGCAATTTGCAGTAATTCCTACTTGAGTGTCTACCAATTAGTTGAGTAGCTCTTAAAAATGCCATTTGACATAATTCCCACCATATTTCTGAGTCCTGTTTTGATGCTGGATTCGATAAAGTGATACATTGCCAGCAGCAAGTTACAAGGCAGCAACTCAGTTAAACAGATAAAATGAAGTTATTAAGCAGGATAGATAGAATACTAGTATCTTGCAAACATAATGAATGTTATGTTTCCAACTTCTCTTCAACTTATTTAGAACATAGAACATAGAACATTACAGCGCAGTACAGGCCCTTTGGCCCTCGATATTGCGCCGACCTGTGAAACTAATCTGAAGCCCATCTAACCTATGCTATTCCATTATCATCCATATGTTTATCCAATGACCATTTAAATGCCCTTAAAGTTGGCGAGTCTACTACTGTTGCAGGCAGGGCATTCCACGCCTTTACTACTCTCTGAGTAAAGAATCTACCTCTGACATCTGTCCTATATCTATCACCCCTCAATTTAAAGCTATGTCCCCTCGTGCTAGCCATCACCATCCGAGAAAAAAGGCTCTCACTGGCCACTATTACTGTGAATAATAGTAATGATAACGGATATGAATGTTTGGGGATCTTTTCTGCTGGTACATTCCCAAGTTTGTAGTGGAGGCTTACAGATGCGTTTATTGCCTTGTCTTTATGGACTTTAGCCAGAACCTCACATTTCCTCCAGAAGTATGGTGACATCGATGGCCAAGTACACCCATCCCATCCAAAATGCCAGCTTACACTTTGGCCGACTGAAGACAAGAGTGTCGAGAACGAAGGAGATAGCAAAAACTGCAGATGCTGGAGTCAGAGTCAGTACAGTGTGGAGCTGGAGGAACACAGCAGGTCAGGCAGCATCAGAGGAGCAGGAGAGTCAATGTTTTGGGTTTATGCCCTTCATCAGGACTCCTGATGAAGGGCATAAACCCAAAAAGTCGACTTTCTGCTTCTCTGATGCTGCCTGACCTGCTGTGTTCCTCCAGCTCCACACTGTATTGACAGTGTTGAGAAGTAAGGTCTTAAAACTGAAATTAGCATCATGGTTTTCCTTCCATTGATGCCTGAATTCAGACACTTGGACAACCTATAGGAGGTACCTCAAGATGGTGTAGAAAGACCACCAGCAGAATCTTTGCAATATCTTCCAAATTCAACGGCAAGAAAAATGATCCAACAGCAACATCTTCTTCCAAGCCCATGTGCCCAGTACTGAGGCAGCTAATCATTCAGAACCAATTCTGATCAGTAGCACTCCTGATTCCTAAAGTAGTTACTCTGCTTGGAATTCAGTTATGGAAGGACGCTCCCAGGAGAACAATGGGTGTCTTCAAATCATCCCTGAAGAAATTAAAGATACCAATAGACTCATGGGAGTCTCTGGCTTGTGACTGTCCAAAACAGAGAATGTTCTTTCAGGAAGGTTGTGGACACATTGAGAGTGATTGTCAGGAATGCAGAGAGGTGAAGTCCAGGAGGAATTGTTCTGCAAGGGTTAATTAACTCAGTAACCTGGATGGGTAGATTGGGATGCAAAAAGGAGTTTAATGTAGATATTAAAGCTTGAGCAATGATTATGTACAGTTTTGGTCCATTTACCTAAGAAAATATATACTTGCCATAGAAGAGTGAAAGTTCATGAGACTTATTCCTGAGATGACAGGTTTATTATATGAGGAGAAATTGAGTCAACAGGCCCTGTATTCAGGAGAGTTTAGAAGGATGAGCAAGAATTGATATTTGCTCCTGGAGGGGGTCCAGAACAAGGGATCATTGTGTCAAGATACACAGTAAACTGCTTCAGGCAGAGACAGCGAGAAATTTCTTCACTTAGAGGGTTGTGAACTTCTGGAATTCTTTACCATAGAAGGCCGCGGGGGACAAATCACTGAATAGATTTCTGCAGGCTACTGGTTTCAAGGGGTATGGGGAGAAAATGAGAGCATGACATTGACATAGATAACCAGCCATGATCATGCTGAATGGCAAAGTGGTATTAATGGGCTGAATGGCCTTCTCCTGTTTTGACTGTCGCTATGTTTCCATATTTCTATGTATCACAAAGAGGTCATTCCTCCCAAAGGATAGTATTGTGTCTGGGACCAGCTGGGGTCCCACCTATATATGTTCTGTCAGGAACAGATGGTGATTTTGCTCCTATCCAAGGACACCACTTAATTAAGGAACCCAATCAGAAATGGAAACGGCTATGGCAGTTGGGCCATCACTGCAGAAGGAAAACCCTTCCACAGAGGATTCCAGACAGTTGTGGTAGGAGGTGGCAGATTTGGGTGAGTCATCAAAATCCTTTCCAAGCATCTGTCACCATGCTCTGTGAGGGGCCCTTAGGCCACCTGAAAAATTCCATTCAGCCTTTTTCAGAAAGAGGAGAAAACAGTAACTCAGTTTGTGACCTGTTTGAGCCAGGCATCGATGGATGGATGTAATTACATTCCGACACACCTGAATAATCCACAAACATCCACTCCCTCCACTGATGACGCTCAGTAGCAGCAGTGTGTACCATCTATAAGATGGAATGCAGAAATTCACCAAAGATCCTTAGACAACACTTTCCAAACCCATGGCCATTTCTATATGGAAGGACAAGGGCAGCAGATGAGAAAAACATCTACTGCAAGTTCCCACCCAAGCCACTCGCCAGCTTGGCTATTCTTAAATTCTCTCTATGTCAAAATCCTGGAATTCATTCCCTAACAGCATTGTGGGTCTACCTCCATCAAATGGACTTCAATGGTTCAAGAAGGCAGCTCACCAACATCTTCTCAAGGGTAGCTATGGACGGGCAATAAATGCTGGCTCATGTTCCAAAAGTCAAAAGTCCATATTGCCTAAATGTGGGTGAGTAAACCTGTACAAGGAGACAAGCCTCATAAATCACAAAAAAAGAAAGACAGACGAAACTAATGCAATGTGAATGATTTAAAGGTGCAGCGAGTGAAGACATGAATGGTAAGGGTACATGCTGTTTCGCCAGTGCTGTCCTTGAAAGCATTGTGTTGAAAGGAAGAAAGTGAAAAATTGAACAAAAGACAGAAACTACGCTGGACAGAGATGTAGTGATATTGTAATTGAAGAAATTCATTTTCTCGGTAAGTTAGGGGATGAATAACTGATGAAGATCTTTTTTGCAAAACCTATAACAATACTTTTGCAAGCGTCTATTTGTGTAATGCCAAAAGACCCCTGGCTATGCTTCCCTTCTAAAAAGGGAAGGGTGACGATTTGAGAATTAGACATGGCATGGTACTTGAATGAGAAACTGAAAGTACATTGGCTACAACACAGAAAAGACAAACAACACATGAAAACAAAGTGTTGGTCAAAGATTGTGATCTATGTGGAAGCACTGCTACGTAGGAAGATTTTATTAAAGTTGACCATTCGCTTAGGAAATCATTCGTAGATACTGAGATTCATAGATTCAGACAGCCCATAAAAGGTCTTTCAAACTCATTGAGTCTGCACTGACACAACTGCCACTAAAAGTGTGCTCATCCCAATTTCCTGCACTTGTCCCATATCCTTGATTATTATGATATTTGAAATGTTCATCCAAATATTTTATAAAAGTTGTAAGGTTTGTGGCCTCCACTGCCTTCCCAGGCAGTACATTCCAGATACGCTGAATGAAAACATTTTTTTTCCCAAATCTCCTCTGAATCTCCTGCCCCTTACTCTAAAACTATGCTCTCTTGTGATTGACCCCTCCACTAAGGGGAACAGCTGCTCTCCATTCAATTCGAAAGAACCACTGATGTGGTAAATCAGAAACAAAAATAGAAATTGCTGGAAAAGCTCAGCAAGTCAGGCAGCATCTGTGACGAATCATCAGAGTTAACGTTTCAGGTCCGGTGTCCCTTCCTCCAGATGGAAGGTTCACTGAACCTGAAACGTTAACTTTGATTTCACTTCACAGATGTTGCCAGACCTGTTGAGTTTTTCCAGAAAGTTCAGTTTTTGTTCTTTATTCATTCTAAGTCCCACCTCAGACTTCACTGCTCTAAAAATAAACGTGCAAGCCTGTCTAGCCTCCCCCTTGTACCTCAATTTCTCCATCCCACGCAACATCCTGGTGAATCTCCTCTGTAACCTCTCTACTGCAATCACATCATTCCTGTAGTGAGGTGACCAGAACTACACAGAGTACTCCAGCTGTGGCCTACCCAATGCTCCGTATAATTCCAACATTCCCTCCTTGATCTTATACTCTATGCCACGACTGAAGAAAGCAATTGTCCATTGATGAAATGGGAGATCCATTCACTACTGATGTCCAGGTCTGAGGCATTCAAGTCGGATGATCCCCTCCTACACATGAAATCCAGGTACAATCTTTGCAATGCCATCAGAGACGTCAAGAGACAATACCAAACTAAGCTTGAGACCCAGACTAACCACGTGGACACCCGTTATTGGTGGCAAGGCTTACATGATATAATGAATCACAAAGCGAAGTTGAACAGAATCACGGGCGACAGTACATCCCTATCCAATAAACTTAACGTATGCTCCGCTCACTTTGAACAGAAGGGCAGTGAATCAAATGTTACTTGTCCCAGCAGACTTGGATGCACCTGTACCCTCGGTCACCACCGCAGATGTTAGATCGGCCATCTAAAAAGTGACCCCATGGAAAGAGACCGACCCGGATGGAGTCCCCAGCCTTGCACTCAGATCCTGTGTGGACCAGCTGGTGGGAGCATTTGCTGACATCTTCAACATCTCCTCAGTATGATCTGAAGTAACCACTTGTTTCAAGAAGACCACCATCAGCCCAGTGCCAAAGAAAAATCAAGCTGCGTACCTCAATGACTGCTGCCAGATGGCTCTGACATCCATTATTACAGAATGCTTCAAGAGGTAGGTCATGGATCACATTAACTTCAGCCTCTCAATTACCTTAATCCCTTGAATTTATCTACAGGCACAATAGGTCCACAGCAGACACCATCTCCCTGGCCCTACACTCATCCTTGGAATATCTGAATAACAAGGATACCTACATCAGGCCCCTATTTATTGATCACAGCTCTGCCTTCAATACCATAATTCCAAACAAACTCATCTCCAAACTCCAGGACCTAGGTCTCTGCTGTCCTCTCTGTAACTGGATTCTTGACTTCCTATCCAACAGACAGCAGTCACTAAGGATAGATGACAACAGCTCCTCCACGATAATCCTCAACACCATGCCCTGTAAGGCTGCATACTCTTCCCCCTACTATACTCCCTATGCACATGTAACTGTGTGGCCAAATTCCGCACCAACTACATTTACAAGTTTGCCGATCTCAAATAACAACAAGATGGAGTAGGAAAGAGATTGAATGTTTAGCTGCATGGGGTAAGGACAACAATGTCTCCATCAATGTCAGCAAAACGAAGGAACTGGTCATTGACTTCTGAAAACGGCTTGGAGGGCTCGCCTCTATCTGCATCAATAGTGCTGAGATGGAGATAATAGTTGAGACCATCAAATTCCTTGGAGTGATCATCACCAACAATCTGTCCTGGTCTACCCATTTTGACACTACAGTCAAGAAAGTACACAATGCCTCTGCTTCCTCAGGGAGATAACGAAATTCAATGTGTCCATAAAGACTCGTACAAATTTTTATAGATGCACCACAGAAAGCATCCTATCTGGGCACATCACAGTGTGGTATGGGCAACTGGATACATTTTAAGAAATTTTCCCCCTCTAAACCCTTAATGCTTTGACTATCCCAATTTATATCGAGAGAGATGAAACCCCCTGATATAATTATCGGATCATCTCTGTGAACTATATATATATTTGCTCTTCCATTTCTATGGAAATGTGTTATATAACACACTCCCAGTAAGGTAGTTGCCCTCTTAATATTTTTAAGTTCTACCCACAAAGCCTTGTTTGAGGACCCTTCCGAGATATCATCTCTCCCTATTGCGTAAATGACTCCTTAATTAATAGTGCTACGCCACCACTTTTTTTACACCCTCCTCTGTCTTGCCTAAAGATCTTATCATCCGAAATGTTGAGTTACCGGTCCAGTCCTTCCCTCAACCACGTTTCTGTGATGGCAAAAATATCATACTTCCATGTGTCAATCCACACCAAAAGCTCATCAGTCTTACCTTTTGCACTCCTAGCATTAAAGACCATCTAGCCTTGCCTTACTCTCTTGACAGTCAACACAGCTGAACTCACTGTGGCTTGCTTCCTTTGCTGTGGCATGATGTGTCTCTGTTTCATCAATATTCTGTGTCCCCTCCCCCTGCCAGACTAGTTTAAACTCCTCCCAACATCACTAGCAAACCTACCTGCAATGATGTTGGTCCCAATGTTGTTCAGGTGCAGATCGTACTACTTGTACATGTCCCACCTTCCCCAAAAATGGTCCCAGTGATCCAGGAATCTAAAACCCTGCCTCTTTCACCAACTCTTGAGCCAAGCATTCATCTGTCCTGTTTTCTTATTTCTAAACTCGTGAGCACGTGGCACTGGGAGTAATCCAGAGATTACAACAATTGAGGCCCTGCTGTTTAATCTTCTGCTGACCTCCCTGAATTCTTGATGCAAGACCTTATTCCTTACTTTGCCCAAGCCTAAACAACAGTGGTTAAAATTTCCCAGGGGAAACACGAACCTTGTTAACTTTGATTTCTCTGGTCAGAATTCAGCTCCAAGTTAGAAGGGCATTCAGTGGTAAGCCACTCTTGAAAGACTAGAACGCAAAGGCAATACTGCAGCAGGAATGTCAATAGGCCAGTCATCTTGAGTGCCAAGCTAGTGCTATGGTATGGGGGTTTTAATCCCACCACAGTAAATAGTGAAATTTAAATTCATTTTCTAAATCTGGAATTAAAGAGCTTCAAAGAGCGACCACGAAACCATTGTTGTGTGATATGAAAACTCATCTGGATCAGCAATATCCTTCAGGCAAAGAAATTTGCCATCCTCACCTGCACTGGATGACAAGTGACTCCAGACACATATCAATGTGATTGACTCCTCGTTCCCTTTGAAACTGTCTAGCAAGCCACTCAGCTCAAAGACCTGCGATGCTCAAATCCCATGAAAGAGAGGAATGTTCCAGGCTGGCACTTCACTGCAGCATTTTTGAAGATACTGACTTCTAGAAGAAATTTTCAACTGAGGACTATCTTCTTCGATAGATACAACAGACATTAGAATAATTCTAGAAGAATAGCAAAGGAGTTCTTCTGGGACCTGTCTAACATATGTTGCTTAATCAGTACCTAAATCAGCTGATCTGATCACTTATTTCTTTTCACAGAATTTGGCTGATGCATTTTCATACATTGACCATATGTCAGCAGTACTTCATTGATTAGGGAGCATTTCTGGCATCTTGATGTTGTGAGAAGCACAATATAACTGTTAACTCTATATTGAAAAAGCTTAAAGTACTGGACATTGACACGGAGTACAACGTGTTTGTGCGACCGTTTGAAGATGATCATGGACAGAACTGTAACTTCAGCCTGCCATTCCTAATGACGTAACCAGCAGTCTGCACCATGTCCTCTTGATAGGTTGCTGATATACAAAAAGTCTACACACACAGATCATGAATTACAACAGTAACCAACCCAGAGTCCACAAACAGATCTGTGTCAAGCCTCTGTTTAAACAAGCTGATAACACACTGCAACACCTCAGAGCTACGCTAAGACAAAGAGGAACGCCAATACAGAGTATTTGCAAACAACGGGCATCCCAACAGCTTTATCTGCCAATGCCTGGCAAATAAACAACACCAAGAAGACACTGTATGCCCCAACACACTGGCTACTCTACCCTATATTAGAAACATATTGGAACCAATTACAACACTCCTACAACCTCTTGGAATAATGATAGCACACAAACCAACTGCCACACTTCATCAGCTACTCTCAAAGGTGAAAGACCCAGTACCCACAATGAGCAAGACAAATGTGATATACAAAATACCATGCAGCAACTGCGAGAAGCAATGTATAGGACAGACGGGCAGGAAACTCGCCACCAGGATACACGAACACCAACTTGCAGCAAAATGGCACAACCAACTCTCCCGCGTTTCTATTCACTCTGACAAAGAAGAACATCAGTTTAACTGGGATGACGTAACAGTACCGGGACAAGCAAAACAAAGACAAGCACAAAGATTTTTGGAAGCCTGGTTTTCAAGCACTGGTGCCATAGACAAACATGTTGAAATAGACCCCATCTACATACCACTATGGAGCAAAACCAGAAAGAGAACTACCCACCATGACAGAATGGACCATACCAATTCAGAATGGAACTGAACAACAGCGCTTCAACGGTGGCTGGACAGATGTTAACTAGAAGGGGGACAAAATGTTTGCACGAAAACCAGCCAGCTCGGCAAATCAAGCAACAACTCCAATGGTTCCTTCAATAGCTTCATAAAATATCTACATTGCATTTGTCGAGATTTTCAAGTTGCTGAACTGAATGGATCATTTCCAGACACAAGGAGAAGGATAGTCCAGATAAGATAAGGGCAGCATGGTGGCACAGTGGTTAGCACTGCTGCCTCACAGTGCCAGGGACCTGGGTTCGATTCCACCCTCGGGCGACTGTCTGTGTGAAGTTTGCACATTTTCCCCGTGTCTGCGTGTGTTCCCTTCGGGTGCTCCGGTTTCTTCCCACAGTCCAAAAGATGTGCAGGTTAGGTTGTTTGGCCATGCTAAATTGCCTGTAGTGCTCAGGGAGGTGTAGATTAGGGGGGTTGTGGGTCTGGGTGGGATGCTCTCAGGTTCAGTGTGAACTTGTTGGGTTGAAGGGCCTGTTTCCACACTGTAGGGATTCTATAAGATGACACTGCTGCCTCAGCTGTCCTCAAAGCAGCTCACACATTTCAAGCTGGCATTTATGGATAGAAGTGAACACCAGGCAGGTGAGGACCAATCAACTCATTTCACTAACAAAAAGATAGTGTTGAAACTATCATGTTCAGACTTCTCCAACATCACCGAGGAGTGGCACAGCAACACAAACCTGTGTTTACATTGGACACAGAATTGTTACAGCACAGCTACATTAGCCATTTAATTCAATAATTATCTGGAAATAACAGTTTAAAGATGACCATGAAATCATTGAACATTGTCAGGAAAAGCCCAGCTGGTTCACTAATGTCCTTTAGGGAAGAAAATCCTTACCCGGTCTGGCCTACACGTGACTACATTAGGGCTATGGGGAGAGTGCGGGTAAGTGGAGTTGAAATGCTCATCAGCCATGATTAAGTGGCAGAGTGGATTCAATGGGCCAAATGGCCTTACTTCCACTCCTATGTCTTATGGTCTTATGGACTCTAGACCCACAGCAACATGGTTGACTCTCAAATGCCCTCTGGGCAATTAGGATGGGCACTAAATGCTGGCCTAGCTACAGACACCCGCTTCCCAAAGGTAATTAAAAAATAGTCTTACCAAATCATAGGACTGCTCTCTCGTTAGAGGAAGATGACAGGTTTACCATGCCTCAGGTAAAAGGAGAGGATGAGAAGGTGAATCCTCCATGGTAACATTAGCTGGTGCTTGCTGTTTGTGTCAAACAAGTACAGGCCATTCAGCCCATTGTGTCTACTCTGATTCTCCAAATGAGCATTATGACTTAGTGCCTTTCTCCAGCCTTTTCCCTGTACCCTTCCACATAGTTTATATCCTAATACTTAGCTAACCTCGTACTTACCCTCCACCACACTTCCAAGCACTTTGAGAAAGTGGCTAAACAAATGAAATGGCCATTGACTATGTGGTTATTGTTGATCCATACAAAGTTGGTAGGTAGAGCTAGTGAGGTATGTGCATCACTATCAGAGGAGGTGTCTGGGGAGATAAGGTGAAAAAAGTCATTTTATGTGCATATGAGCTAGTGCCAGAAGCTTACAGACAACGTCTTAGGAATCTAAGGAGGGAACCTGGTCAAATGTACATAGAGTTTGAATGGATCAAACGAAGTAACTTCGATAGGTGGACAAGGACATTAAAAATAGATCAAACATATGATACTCTTAGAGAGACAATTATTCTGCAGGAGTTCAAAAGTTCACTTCCTGAAGTAGTGAGAACTCATGTGGAAAAGCAGAGAGTTAAAATTGCAAGATTAGCACTGAAAATGGCAGATAATTATGAGTTGGTTCATAAATCAAAGTTTGGCTTCTGACATCAATTTCAATCTGTAAGAGGTAGAAATTAGGGAAAAGAGAAATCCTCAGGTGGTAAGGGAAAAGACGATCTCATTGAAGGTAGTAAAAATAGTTTACCACAGGGTAAAAAAAAGTAAAAAAGCTCAGGTGTTTCCACTGTAATAAAGTAGGCCACATGAAGTTACAGTGTGGGTGGCTTAGAAAAAGTACTGGGGAGATGAATGCGGAGCAAGTGAGTTTTGTTGAACTGGTAAAGGAAAGCACAGTGGAAGCTAAAAAGCTGCAAAAGAATGTATAACCTGATCAGGTTTAGTTGAGAAGAAAGACACAAACAACTTGCTGTGTGAAAATGTTAATTTCTCACATCACATTTGCCACTCTTACAAATCACTTTAAGGCTGTGTTCTTATTCTCCACCCTTTTTTCAGGTAAGAACAATTTCTCCTCATCTGTTCTATCAAGGGGTCTCAAGATTTTGAAAAGATCTATCGGATCTCCTCTTAGCCTCCTCTCCAAGGAAAGCAGTCTCAACTTCTCCAATCTAGCCTCATAACTGAAGGTTCTCAGCTCTGAAAACAGTCTCA
The DNA here is from genome assembly GCA_024137785.1 of Ginglymostoma cirratum. NCBI lineage: Eukaryota > Metazoa > Chordata > Chondrichthyes > Orectolobiformes > Ginglymostomatidae > Ginglymostoma > Ginglymostoma cirratum. Next base: position 45,059,666 of record JAHRHZ010000263.1, read on the forward strand.
TTAATCTATTTGACATTCTTTCCAGTGTGTTCACTCCTCTCTATTGTATGTTGTTTTAACTGTATATAATATCCCAGCGTCTTGTACAGGTTCGGCCTAACCTCCTTACTCTTGTATTCAATGCTCCTATTAATAAAGCCCAGGATACTGTATGTTTTATGATTATTTTTTCTGAACATGTTCTGCCACGTTCCACAATTTCTACATATACACACCCAGGTCCCTGCAACCACTTAAGAATGGGCCTGCTTATTTTGCATTGTCTTTCCACATTCTTCCTACCAAAAGCCTTCACGTCACACTTCTCAGTTTTGAACTTCATCTATCATATATTGGCCCACTCCACCAACTTGTCAATCTACATCATCACAATTTAGAATGCTTCCAAGTTTTGTATAATCCACTAATTTTGAAACAAGTCCCTGCACACCAAGATCCAGATCAATAATATATATCAGGCCATTGAGCTGGTACATTGGACTGATTGGATTCTTTCTGACTTACAAATTGTATTTGTATGTGACATTTTTAATCAAACGGCACCCTGTGACTTATATCCCCTCCACCATACTGAATAAAACAGGACCAACACAAGAGATGTTAAGCATTCTCAGCATTTCAATTCCAAACAAACAGTTCCTCTGAACACCACAGTGGAGCTTCAAACAGAAGAAAAGAAAGGAGCTAATTTAATGAAATATTTAGAGTGCCAGTATTTTAAGTGCCTGAAGGAATCATTCTAAAGCCCCGATTGTATTCGGCATTGCACTGCTGTGTGATCACATGCCTTGCTGTTTGCCACCGTGTCTATTTCTGGAGCAGAGCACTTGTAAAAGGAAACACCTGCATTCAGCATCTGGCTCACTTTCACCCAGCTGACTTCGCCTTTTATCCCTGCATAGGCTGAGGTCAGCTTGACAAACAGGTGGTTCTCCTCACAATGCTGGGTTTTTTTTTCTTAACGTGTGTGTTCGCGCTGCACTGGACCAGAAAGACCAACTTTAGTCGAACATAGTTACAAGCCTGAGGACAAATACTTCCCCATCGAATTCCCAGAGCTTCCCAGGTGTTCAATATGACCAGCAACCGACTTTGAACGGCTCGATTCAAACAAAACACAGCCAGGGCCCATTTTTGCAAGATGCTTTTTGGGGAGGGGATAATGCAAAAACGAAGGAACATTGCTGTTGTTCGATTAGAGTTCGTTGGAGCTTTGGAAATTAGTATGTTTGAAAGTACAGTGCAGTGAAGATGTTAGAGATTCAAAGGTTGGTGGTGTGTGATAATGATTTTTGCAAAAAAAAGGCCAAATACTTTCACATGGAGAAATTATACAGCAGGGTCATTCCAATTTAACATTTCAAGCCTGTAATTGCTGTTAGCCTCTTTGGCTGGACAAACATACATCAAAGGTTTATGAGCAATGTCTATTAAGCAACCCACACAGAGTTTGCTTCCCTTTACTGGCCTAGGAATTGGAATTGTTGCATTGTTTCTTCCCACCCTTATTCCAAGCCTGTGCGTAGATGTGAAAACATTGCAAAAAATGTTTTACAAAACCCTCCTTTTAACGCTGCTTGGGTTTCACTTCAATAAGCTTCAAGCGCTCAGCGGCAGCAGCACTGTTGACATTTTAAATCTCTAGGCATGAAAATATTTGAGTAGTGCGCTGGTAATATTTCTCCTTGATACGGTGGCCAAGAAAATCTGTGGATAGATTTGTCGCTGCTAAGGTTTATTCAGCTAAAGTGGGGAGGGATGAGGGTCGCGGTGAGTTTCTGTCTGCTTGGCAATGTTTGTCCATGCCAGAACGCTGCTCAGAAAGAGCACAGCTCTGCAGTTTGGGAACAGTGATCTTGTTGTGAGACGAGGGTTTTTTCCCTTCCTCACTCTCCAACACTGGTTTACCATATCGTAAAGCTGTTGGGAAAATATCAATCAAGTCGGTTAATTGCTAGGTGGATCCCATTAAATCCAATCACAGATTAAGTTTCCCATTCAGCAAGGGGCCTGGACTCTTGGAGTCTGTCTAGCCTAGATTTTGACCCACGGCTGTTGGATATGCCACCGAATGCAACAAGAGGATATTGAAGATGTTATTTATTCCTATCTTTCCTTTCTTAAGAGAGTGGCAGTGTAAATGGGAAGAGAAACACACTCCTGATGCTGCCCCCCATCTCCTTACCAACCTATGTTAGTACACTCCCCCTAGGAGCAGGTGGGACTGGAACTTGGGTTGCCTGGATCAGCGGTAAGGACACTACCACTGTGCTACAAGGGCAAAGTACAATCAAAATTATATCTTCCTTCTCCACTCAGAGATTGCCATTTACATTCGTAATGGGCCCTAATTTTTAAAAAAATCAAAAGAACTGCGATGCTGTAAATACAAACAAAAGCAGAAATTGCTGGAAAAGCTCAGTAGGTCTGGCAGCATCTACGGAGAGAAATCAGAGTTAACTTTTTGGGTCTGGTGGCCTGTCCTCATGACTGGGCCCTACTTTTTCCCTGGTTATTCCCTTGCCCCCAATATGCTTGTGAAATGCCTTTGGATTTTCCTTAGCATTACCCACCAGTGTTTTTATTTCCCTACACACTCCTGATTAGGTGAAGATGTTGCAATAAGCATGGTGAGGTCTTGCCATTGCTATCACAGACGTGTTTGAGGGAGGGATTAGGACTGAAAGTACAGCATTCCAAGATCTAGGATCTTCAGATGAGATGGGGGGTGGGGGAAGTGGGAGTGGGCTGTGTAAAAGAGGAGGTATTACAATGCTGGGTAAGGAATCACTTACTGCAATAGGGAAGGATGATTGTTATCTTAAAAAGGTTCCTCAAATGAGTTCATATGGGTAGAATTTTAAATGAAAAAGGGACAGTCATTTTCCTGGGGGTGTATTTTAGACCCCCAAAAGTCAGGGAGTGATAAAAAATTTATGAACAAAATTCAGCAGTGTAGAGTCAGACAACATGGAAACAGAATGCACCATCCAACCAGTCTGTGCCGACCATGTTCCAAAACTAAACTAATCCTACCTGCCTGCACTTGGCCCATATCTCTCCAAACGTTTCTTATTCATGTATTTATCCAAATGTTTTTTTAAAAGTTGTGACTGTACCTGCATTCACCACTTCCTCCAGAGGTTCATTCCACACATGAACCACTCCGTGTAAAAAAAAAAGTTGTCCCTCGTGTCTTTTTTAAATCTTTCTCCTCTCTCCTTAAAAATATGCACCCTAGGCTTGAAATCTCCCATGCTAGGTAAAAGACCTTCACTTTATTTATAACTGTCAGGATTTTATACACCTTGATAAGGTCAGCCTCCTGTGAAAGAAGTCCCAGTCTACCCAGTCTCTCTTTGTATCTCAATTCCTCCATTCCAAGTAACATAGTGGTAAATCTCTTCTGAACCCTCTACAGCTTATTAATATCCTTCCTATAACAGGGTGACCATAACTGGACACAGTGTTCCAGAAGAGGCCTCACCAATGTACTGTACAACCTCAATATGACGTCCCAACTTCTATACAAAATGCTCTGAGCAATGAGGGTAAGCATACTAAATACCATCTTAACCACCCTGTCTACACATGGCACAAACTTCAATAACTTTGTAACTGGACCCCAAGGTGTCTCTATTCTACTCATGGGCCTACTTTTAATTGTATAAGTCCTGCCCACCTTGTTTGTTTTACCAAAATGCAATACCTCGCATTTATCCAAATTAAACTCCATCTGCCACTGCTCAGCCCATGATCCCAATTGATCAAGATCTGTTTGTAATCTTAGATACGTTCTCCACTGTCCACTATACCACCAATTTTTGTGTAATCTAAACTCAATAACTCTGCTTTCTATATTCTCATTAAAATCATTCATATAAATGACAGACAAAAGTAGACCCAGCACTGATCCCTGTGGAGCACTGCTGGTGACAGGCCTCCAGTCTGGAAAAACAACCCTCCACCACCACACTCTGTCTCCTGTCATTAAGTAAATTTTGTATCCAATTGGCAAGCTCAACCTGAATCCCATGTGAGCTAACTTTACTAATTAGTCTACCATGTGGAACCTTGTCGACGGCTTTTCTCGAGTCCAAGTAAACAATGTCAGAAGTCAGAACACCTCAGGCCACAGTCCAACAGGTCCAACAGGTCCACCTGAAATCATAAGCTCTTGGAGCATTGCTCCCCTGCCAGGCAAAGTGGCCAGTTCACCTGATGAAGGAACAGCGCCCCAAAAGCCCATTTCCCCAAAAGCCCACGACTCAAACATATCATTGGACTACAACCTGGTGTCGTGCGACAGTACAAGTAATAGGATTGTAAGAGGGGATTTCCAATTTCCCCAATTTTATCTGGGCTAGACAATGCGCGAAAGACTTAAAATGAGTGGAATTCTTGAACTGTGTCCAGGTTGTAGAAAGTTCTACAAGATGGGGCATGGTGCTGGATCTAATCTTATAGAACAGAACCAAGCAAGTTGTAGATTAGCAGTGTATTTGCAATTGCAAAATAGAGCATTTTGGTAAAAGTAACTGTACTTCGGTTAGATTTGAGGTAATTATGGAAAAGGACTGGAAATAACTGGGGGAAAGCCAATTTTAATTTTGAAAGGATAATATTGAAACTGTGGGGCGAATATATTCCTGGAAAGGTGAAACGTAGGACCAACAAGTGCAGATGTTAAAGGAGGTACAGGATAAGGGAAAAAAATAGGATGCTTATGGTAGATACTGAAGACTCAAAGCAAAAGTTGGCATCAAGGAGTATAGAAAGTGCAGGGCGGTGCTTAAAAAAAAATTAGGAGAGTGATAAAAGGATATTTGTAAAATATTGTTGGGTAACATTAAGGAAAATCTGAAACATTTGTAAAATACTATTGGGGCAAGAGAATAACCAGGATAAGTGTAGGGCCCAATAGGAACCAAGATGGCAAGCTGTGTGTGGAGACAGAAGACATAAGTGAGATTTTAAGCTCGTACTTTGCATCTGTATTAAATATAGATTATGATTGAATAGGCCCTGAAATCAGGGAGTGGAAACTGTGATAAACTTGGACAATTTAGCAGCAGGAGGGAGGAGGTATTAAAGGTTTTAGCAGGCTTGAAAATGGGTAAACCCTCAGGCCTGATGACATATAGTGCAGGCTGCTGAGTGGAAGGTGAGTGAGGGGTTTGCAGGGGCTCTGACAATAGCTGTATTGGGATTTAAGCCCACCTGGCATATTAGCCTTGATTATTCCCTCCCTCTGGATCAGTCCAATGACAATACTACCAGGTCACCATCTAACCTATGGCGTATACTGAAGACTGTGTCCAGATTATTGCCCAGTTACCTGAAGTTCATCATCAGAGTGCTAATCTTTAGTTTAGTTAGATGACTGGTGATGGATATGACATTTATTGTGGCAGAGTGAGGACCATTGTTTTGATTTTTGACAGCTTTCATGAACCAGGTTTGCTTTGGGTACATTTTAATGTCGCCCAGTAGCCACCCCTTATGTCTGTTTCCAAGTCAAACATCGGGAAGCAAGGGCTGGCATCATACTAAAACAACACAGTTTTAAAGTGTTTTGCGAATGAAGCAAGTCCAGGGTGAGAGAACTCTTTTTCACACAGTGCATAATTAAGGTCATGAATGCATTGCCTGGAAGTGTGGTGCAGGCAGGTTCAACTGAGGATTTTGTGAGGGCATTGATGATTATTTAAATGGAAACATTGTGCAAGGTTATGGGGGAAAGACACTGAGTTAAAATGCTCAGACAGTCAGTACAGACTTGACGGGCTGAATGGCCTCCTTCTGAATGGTAATCATTCTGTGATAACTGTTGCCAAGTAACCCTGACCACACCTGCATATTGATCCTTTTGTGGTTCCACACCAGTTGCATGTGGATAGAGAGAAAAGCCTTCTAGTTGAAGTGTGGCCCTAACTGTTCTGGTTGTGCCTGGATTACCAAACGTGTACAGTCACTGACACCCTACGTTTGTGAGAAAATGACAGCGATACAAACTTTACTGCCTGCTTGTGCTGAACTCAGCAAGCAAACATTTCCAGCCCTGGCAAACAAACCTCATGTACATGTGGACCATCAACTGGGAGATCCAGGATATTTTTACTTCAGACCCCTGGAAGAATGCACAAGCAAAGAAGCTGAGGACACTGGTGACTTTGACAGCCATGACGACCAATTCATAGCAGGTCTTCTTCCAGGATACTGCAAACATTTCTGCTAACACCTGAGCCTTCAGAGATACTTTTTCTTTTGAAGTGTTAATGAAGATAGTGTCCACAAGCAGTGGATTATGTTGTGTGTAGTATTGCTTGCAAACTACACCTTTCTGCTATTCCCCCTGCCTTGTACAGATGAGTGTCCAACTGGTTGTCACTAAAGTTAATGGTCCCTTCAACGTCTGACGTTTGATAAGGAAGTCTGTCATCTCAATTCCAGGACGTCTCTGCAAGAGTTCCTTTGGATAGTGTTGGCCCAACCATTTTCAGTTGCTTCGTCAATTACCTTCTGTCCATTATGGTCAGAAGTGGGGATGTTCGCTGGTGAATCTGCCATATTCAGCATCATCCGTGACTCCTCAGATACTGAATCATTTCATGTCCAAATGTAGCAAGACTTGAATGATATCCAGGCTTGGGCTGAAATTTGAGTAATGCACCGCACAAATACCAGGCAATGACCACCTTCTACTAGAGAGAATGTAACCATTATAACTTGACATGCAATGGCGTTACCATGACTGAATCTCCCACTATTAACATCCTGGGGTCACCGTTCACCAGAAACAGAACTGGACTTGTCACAAAAACACAGTGGCTATAAGAGTAGGTTAGAGGTTTGGAATCGTGCAGTGACTAACTCAGCTCTTGACTCCCCAAAGCCTGCCATCATCTACAAGGCACAATTCAGAAGTGTCAAGGATCCCACTTGATCCCACTTGAGTCGATGAGTGAAGCTCTAACAACACTTAAGCAAATGGACACCATCGAGGACAAAACAGCCCGCTTGTTTGGCACCACAACCACAAGTATCCGCTCCCTCCACCACTGACGCTCAGTAGCAACAGTGTGTACTACCTACACAATGCACTGCAGAAATTCAACAAGGTTCCTTTTAGAGTACCTCTTAAACCCACAACAAATGCCAGCTAGAAGCACAAAGGCAGCAGAGATATAGGAGCAACATCATATGCAAGATCACCTCCAAGCTACTCACCATTCTAACTTCAAAAAATATTGCTGTTCCTTCAGTGTCACTGGGTCTAAATCCTACAACTCCCTCCCGAGCAGCATTATGAGTCTACCAACAGCACATGGATTGTGATGGTTCAAGAAGACTGCTCATTGGCACTTTCTCAAGGGCATCGAGGGATGGGTGATAAATGCTGGCCCAGCTGTGCTGCCCATATCTCACAATTGAAGCTTTTTAGAAGGTAGAAACAGGGTACGGTCTTGGTATGTACGCAGCTATCTGTATCTGAAAGTTGCAGTCTGAGCTGTTGAATAAACCTGAATGAGATTCTCAAGCAAACTGAATCTATGCTACTTCATCTGTGTTATTTGCCAATGACACTAGAAATGCAACAAAGCCGTGCTGGTCTCACTATAATAGAGTAGCTGACATATGTTAATAAAAGCAAGCTGCTTCACCTGACCAGTTTGTAAGCATGCAGCCTGTTGCATTGAAATAAGACCTCAGTCTTAACTGTTCTACCTACACACCCTGTTTTTCTCCCCACGGGTGCTGTCAGACACATTGAGCATTTTCTGGGATCCTGTTTTTATTTCAGAACTCCAGCATCTGCAGAATTCTTATAGAATGATAGAATCCCTACAGTGTGGAAACAGGCCCTTCGACCCACCAAGTCCACATCGAACCTCAGAGTATCCCACCCAGACTCATTCCCCCTATAACTCACCTAAACTACACATCCCTATGGGCAGTTTAGCATGGCAAATTCACCTAGTCTGCACATCTTTGGAGTGTGGGAGGAAACCCACTCAGACACGGGGAGAATGTGCAACTCAGACAGTCACCCGCAGCTGGAATCGAACCCAGGTCCCTGGTGCTGTGAGGCAGCAGTGTTAACCACTGAGACACCTTGCCGCCTCAATGCTGTCTCTACTTTGGACGGTTTTTACTATTAGCTCATTCTAATCACTTGGGAAGGAAATAAATATTGCGTCACCAATGGCCAACCTCATAAACATGTAACAATGGCAAAGAAAACTCTGACCCTAATGAATAAGAAAACAATCTGTGAGATGCAGTAAAATAACCATGCATATGACCACGCAACACCCAGGATCAAAGCATGACTCCTTCACCCTTGTTCTGTCCTCTGTGGCCATTACATTTCAATGTGATGAATGGTTGTGAAACTGGCTGCAGAAGAATTCGTGCTTTGGCCTCTGAATGTGGCGAATGACCCACCGCAGAGCCCGTAGAGGCTAGAAGAACAGAATTACAACCAGGCGCACAACATGAAACGTGCCAAGACTGAGTGAGCATTCGAGGCTGGTTACGCCTTTTACCAGATGGGTAGTAATGGGGAAGAATTTTCAACCCACTTCTCCGTGCTGCCTATTTTTGCTTTGCGTCAGAGGTGGATCTCCATGCAGAGAGAGTTCCCTATACAATTCCTGAACAGGAGAATGCCAGTTTTACTGCAGAAGGGCCGCTACACTTACACGAGTCCCAAAGCACTTTACAGACAATTAATAATCAACATTCTGTTTACATTAGAGCTGTATAGTCACACAAATTGGCCTATAATTCCCAGTTTCTGACTTACTGCCCTGCTTAAGCAATCAGAGATCTGAACAAATTGTTAAACTTATAACGACCAACAGCTTGCATAACATAGTCCTTATGTCTTTTATGAGCGTGTAAAGCTCTTTAAAAAATTCATAGGGTAGATTCAGAGAAATAATTCCCCCTGATGTGGGGGAATCGAGAACAAGGGGAGGTGGTCTTAAAATTAGAGCTAGACCATTTAGGAGGGAAACCAGGAAGCTCAGTTTCCCATAAAGTGTAGCAGAAATCTGGAAATTGCTCTACCAAAAGACTATTGACCCTGCATTAATTGAAGCTTTCAAGACTGAGACTGTTGGGTAAGAGTCTTAAGAGATAAGGAGTGAAGATGGATCATGGAATTGAGGTGTAGATCTTTCATGATGTAGTGGAATGATAGAGCATACTGGAGGCTGAATTAATTTACCCTCCTCCTATGCCCCCAAATTGTTCATAATCCCAATCTGCTTTTAAAAGATGTGATCCTAGAGATGTTTGGTTCTGCATTGGGTTGCATGGGTGCAGTTTCAAATTTACCGCCGGGTATTCATGATTACATTTATGTAAAACAGATGAACACTTCAGTGCTATTTTGGCATGAGAAAACTTTGCTACTTATAAACAAATACCTGTGTTTGTCAGGAAAGTAGTTGCTCTATAATCCTATGCCTGCAAATGTTCCAATGTTTCTAATCTCATGGGCTGAATAATGGGAATTATGGCTTGCATGTATCTTGAGTAGTTCAAACCTTAGAGTTACGCTGGGAGAATCTGATGCGGCATCAGCTAGTGGGTAGTTTGTTTTGCGTGCTGTAATGCCAATCCATACCAGCTTGTGGTTGGGGTAGTTTTCTGTAACCATCCTGACTGGGTCTAAGGGCATAGTTAGTTTACAGTGAGAGAGGAAAACCATGAGTGAATTTAAATGAGCAAAAGCTCTTCGTCTCAAACAAGATGTAATTTAATGATTTTAGTGGCATTAAGCTTGACCTTGTTTGCAAGACTGTCGTACGACCTACTTCCATCCTACAAGATTGCATTATATTCTGCATAATACCCACCCAATTTCTTATCATTTCATTGGGATTGGCTGGAGCTTAATGCAGTCTCCAATATTAAGCATTCAGAACCTCTACATTATGCAACATTTGAGTTCTTCTTCATTTGTTCATGGGCTGTGGGCATCACTGGCTGGGCCAACATTTATTTTCCATCATAATTGCTTTTCTGAAGCTGGCGATGAGCCGCCTTTTTCAACCACTGCAGTCCATCTGGTGTAGATGCACCTATATGGCTATTAGGGAGGGACGCCCAAGAATTTGACCCAGGGACAGTAACGGAATGGCAATATATTTCCAAGTCAGGATGGTACTTAGCTTGATCAAGTTGTACCTGGTGGTGTTCCAACGTAGCTGCTGCCCTTGTCCCTCTAGGTAGTAGTGATCATTGGTTTGGAAGGAGTTGTCTAAGGAGCCTTGGTGAATTTATGCAGTGCATCTTATAGGTGGTACACACTGCTGCTACTGAGCATCATTGGAAAAGCAGTGAACGTTGAAGCTGTTGGATGTGGTGCCAATCATGTGGGCTGCTTTTTCCTGGATGGCATTGTTGGATCTGCACCCCACCCCAATCTTGTTATTCCCTCGACTGTTAATATTTATACAATTAATGTTTATATACAATGTACATAATTTTATATTTACTATTGGCTACTTCTCCCAAGTCCCTGACTTTACAAGTTCAGGTCGGGTTTGGAGGTTTCACAGTTCTTCCAAAATGCATTTTTATCAAACATTTGCCTGCAATTTGGTGAGGAACAGTCACAAGTAACGGGTAGAATCATCACAGTTTTGAAAAACAAGACCTCAGTAACGTCACGGCAAATTTGTATGGTGATTTGGGGTTCATGTGTATGTGCAAAGAGCTGGATTTGTTGGAGCCAAATAGCGTGAACTTTCACTTTCTACTTCCTCGTCTCCAGTTGAAAGTAAATTATCTGCAAGTAAACTCAAAGTGTTGCAGGACAGCTCAAGCTGCATGAAATACCAATCCTGCGCCATATGCCAAGTCGAGGATGCTTCATATGGCCAATCACATCAATCATATGTACGGGAAGTCTGCCCAATTTTGAAAACTTGCAGTTTGGAATTTGAGTGGAGGTTTGAGTCATTATAGTATATCCGCAAAGCTGAGGACTATGTGGAAAGCATGTTTAACACAGTGGTCTCACCATGGGTTGAGACCAGGCATGCAAAGAGAAAATGGGTGACTACTAGACAGTTTAGGAAGTCCAAGCAAGTGGTGCAGGAGATATCTGAGTCTATTTCACTAACCATTGTCCACTCTAGATACTGATAAAAGTGATAATTCATCACAGGAATGTGACAAGAGCCAAACTTATGGTACCACAACTGGTTCAGCTGAACAGATGAGTTGGATGAAGAATGGAAGGACAAAGTGGTAGGCAATTTAATACTGAAAGCAGCAGACAGGCATCTCTGTAGCCGTAGACATGACTGAAGGATGGTATGTTGTGTCCATGCTACCAGGGTCCAAAATGTCATAGACTAGTTGCTGGTAAGTCTTTTCAGGCAGAATGAAGATCTAGATATCATGGTCAACAGTGACACCAACATTTTAAATAGAGAGAGGGATGATGTCCAGAAAATAGAAATTAGGGAGCCGAGCAAGAGACTGCAAAGTGGGACATCTAAGGCAGAAGAGTTCTGTTGAAGGGTCGCCGGACTCAGAAGATTAACTCTGCGTTCTTCTCACAAATGCTGCCAGACCTGCTGAGTTTTGCCAACAATTTCTGTTTTTGCTCTATTGGTACCATATGATTTTATCTATTTAGCCTATAACTTATGTTTCTTCACTCATGTCAAATGATCTAATAAGACAGTGACACTCGCCCCTTTACCAATCTTGAACAAAATGAGATTCTCACAGACATCAACAGGTTCTGCCAAACTTGAGTTGGTTGGATCACCAATTTCCCCTGAGAATACATTGGGTACCTTTTCTAATGCCAGTGGTTCCACTGTGTTAGCATCTTTTGTATGAGTAGCCAATTGAATCTTTGCTGCTCTGAAACTGCAACCTACTTTTACACATCTTCTTGAAGTGACTTATTATTTTACAATTACAACATTTCTTTTTAATAGCTGTAGACTGCTATGTCTGAGATTCTTCTTTATTCGATAGTGCTGGTGCTGACTTTCAGCATTTGCAGTCAGGACTATTTGTTTTGGCTTGTCCAGTATAATTTTAAGGTTGTTACACTTCATTCATTAATGGATTTGGTTGCTGTCCTGGTGATAAGGTTGTCCTTTTCCTCTCAGGCTATGTCCAAGACTCTCCCTGCTTTCTGCTTTAAGTAGAATCTGAATAACTTTCTCTCCTGTAAAATATTCGTTGGACTGTAATAAACCTGACAAAGACTCATCAGTAATGCCAACAACAATTTTGACTCTTATAACTCTTCAAAGTTTCGTAGTCACATTTGTGCACTAATCTGTAGAGATCAATGATATTTTTTATGCATTCCCCTGGATATATATCTTTTGTTAAAATTTTACGTTTCAAGAATTTATTCGGTCTCAGATTAAAATAATTGTCAAAAACATGTAGAAGTTCAGCAAAAGTGCCTGCACCTTCATTTCTATCTTGGCAAGTTATAACATCATCAGGTTTAAGTCCTATTAAGTAGTATATTTATTTGTTCAGCTTGTGATTTAGTGTCCAGCCTGGAGGAAATTCAGCATCTTAAGAACTGATTTCTCCAAGAGGCCTGATTCTTTGTTCTATTTGGCCCATGTATGATTTTTAAAAAAAAATTCCAGGCAGTATTATGTCTCCTGTTACTTCTTGATACTTGAACACATTTTAATCCTTGTAGCAAAGTAACATTGAGATGCTACCTTTCACAAGTATTTGTCCCATTTGTTTTTGCTATTTTACTTTCCATGTCTTAAAAGCTTTTAAGTCCTGCACTAAAGCAATACGAGTTTCGTTTACTTCTTTTTAAATGTCAAACTCAGTAACCTAGCAATGATTATCTCTATGCACTGCTTACTTGGTTTCCTATTTGATTTTCTGGTCAGAATAAAGGTTTACTGAATTCGAAGTTTCCTGCCCTCTGTAGGCAAAATTGATGTTTCCTGCAATTTTTGCCGGCAAAATCGAGAACTACTACTCCACCCACACCGACGTCCCCAACTTTTGTGGTTTAATAAATAGTATCCATTCTTTTCCATGATTTTTCTGAATAAATGTCAGTGCCTAAGGCCTTATTGAATTCTTCCCGTCTGAACCACAGTATACGCTATTGATCTCCTACACTTGCTGCAGTCTCAGTAGTCTCTTTACTACCTTCTTCCATTAGACTCTGTCTGTTCATGTTTTTAAATTTCCCCTTTCTCACCATTATTCCATGTTCCCAACATTACAACCTCAGCTTCAATTACTTCTATGGCGCTTGATTTTTCTACAGTTGCTGTGCCTCATGTTGAGCAGAAGGCATTCCTCTTTAAAGTTGAGCTTTCTCAGCCTGTTCCACAGCCTTAAATTGAAGTTTTTCCCTTGCCCCGCAGGGATCTTTAACTTTACTCATACTGCTCTGATGCCTGTCAACTTCCGAGCTGAACCTGTAACTGGGACTGCTTGCACAGATCCTCACTTGCCGCTGGAATTGGGAAGTGTGATTAGCTTTGAGCTCACACTTGCTCAGGTTCTCCTCCTGGGTCTGAAGTTAAAGGCTTTAACATTAGGTGCTGTTTCTCCTTTTGTTAATCTTTCCATGAGTCGTCTCTAAGCTGTTTGACCGTTCAGCTGTTGCAGCTGATGGCTATTCGTGTGAGCAATTCTTAAATCCAAAAGGTCTTTCAAGTTCCAGTGTCCATCACTGCTCCTGAGTTCACTGGAATTGTCTGATCTCACCAGAATTCTCTCCACTGTTACCTTGTGGTACCAAGCAATAATGCCCACCACTGCTAACATGTTGTATAGTGCAGCTAATTTAAATTCCAACTACACTGCTGATCACCATGTGGTATGTTGCAAATCACTACCTACTTGGGCTTGGGAGACTTGGCTACCACAAACAACTTTCCTTCACTGGGTCTGAAAGGCCCACTTGGTTTACAATGAAAGATGGAAGCCATTAGTAAGTTCCCATTCCTCTATCTCTCCAGTGTGTTCCCTTGTGGATCCAATGCGTCTCCTCTCCCAGGTAACTGTAGGCTTTGAACCATACTGTGTTTACTCCTGAAACTCTCTGCTGTGTTCCTTTTACATGGTCCATTACTCTGCCGTCTCCCCGGTAAGTACAGGCATGAAGCTTCACTCTGTATATCCCTCTGTCTCTCTGTCCCTCATAGGTCCACATCCTCCACTCTCCATATGCTTTTTCTCTTCTCTGTGACCATTGGTGACCTTTCATGATGTGGCCTCTTGATCTCCTCCACCCTCTCACTAGTCTCTGACCTTCACTTGTGTTCCACTTGGTCCTTCCCAACTTTTTCAACCTCTATCTTCAGTTCTGAAGATCATCATATTGGACTCAAAATGTCTCTGTGGATACTTCTAGACCTGCTGGGTTTCTCTAGCCCATTTCTGTTTCTCTCTGGGTTCCATAGTGGCAATGGTAGGGTTTTCCAGGGATCAATGTTTCTGGGTTAAATGGCCCTTCATCATACTTTGTATTTTGCAATAATTATTTGGCTTAGAGTAACACAAATTCAAAGATGGAATCATGTTGAGTGCAGAGACAGTATAAGATAGCAATGCATTTGCAAATCTTCTGCTGAATTAAGGTTGAACCTTTGAGGTGATTGAATTACGATAGACCCTGTTTCCAGGACACAGAACTTTGACATTCCTACCAAAATTTTGAGAGTCTCATTCTACAATTCCATTTCTTTTTCTGTAAAACAGTAAATCAATTGCCTTAACAAGTATCCATAAATAACGAATAGAAATGGAGCTATGATATTATCCAATTATGCACATTAATTTATTAAAATACCTCACTCGCTCCATAAAATAATTTTGTTCGAGAATAAACTATAAACAAACAATCAGTCTGCCCCAATTATGGCTACTTACCAAATGAAGAAATGTGTGCTCAATCTAAATTCCCAGATGAAAACACTTGCCTGCGTAATATTCCAGATGTACCCAATATCCTGGAACACAGTACAATTTGCACCAAATTGCTCTGCATACCACTTGTCTTACTTCCTTCAATTTGAACATATCTTTTATGATGGTAACAATACTCATTGTCTCAGTGCCTGAATGTAAACTCACTCATTTGTGATGGTAACCACAGATTATCTGCCTCAAATTGACTAACAAGTTCAAAAGAGTTGATGTATACGTACATTTAAAGGGGCCCTGCCAGTTATTAACAATGATTTTAAGTGTAATTAAAATTAAAAGTGGAAAATGGTGGAAGTGCTGAGTAGTTTTGCTGACACCTGTAAAGACAGACAAGATTGTCTTGCTCATTCAACCTGTCTCACCCAGTTATGAAATCTTGCTTTCTCCACCCCACCTGAAGGCCACCCAATGTTCTTGGATGTATTTTATAATCATAGCATCCCTACAGTGTGGAAGCAAGCCTTTCGGCCATTGAGTCTACACTGACCTTCTGAAGAGTATCCCACCCTGAACCTCCTCCCTACCCTATCCACGTAACCCTGCATTTCCGATGGCTAATCTGCCTAGCCTACAGTATGGGCAATTTAGCATGGCCAAAAGGACATTAGTGAACCAGATAGGTATGACTGTTCTACCCTACGAAAACGTGGTTGAATTGAAGGCGCATTCTGCACTTCTGCAAGATCCATGATCCAAATCACCTTTCAGAAATCTGGAACTCTTTCTGAACATGAAAAAGTAGGTGCAGGGTATCAATCTGACTGTGAACCATAGAAATGATACAGCACAGAAGGGGGGCATTTGGTCCATCTTGCCCATACTGACCGAAAGACACCCAGATGCCCATTCTAACCCCATCTTCCAGCACATGGCCCATAACCCTGCAGTTTACAGCACTTAAAGTGCAGATCCAGGTACTTTTTGATAGAGTCTAGGGTCTCTGCCTCTACCACTAACTCAGGCAGCAAATTCCAGACACCCACCATCTCTGTGTAAAAAAGCTTTTACCCCCACCCTCTCTAATCCTTCTGCCATTTGCTTGAATCTATAACCCCCAGCTTTTGAGCTCTCTGCCAGGGAAATAAAGGTTTCTCCTGCCTATTCTATCTCTACCCCTTTCAATTTTGTATTCCTCGATCATATCACATCTCAGCCTTCTCTGTTCCAAGGATAATAACCCTAACCTCTCCAACCTCTCCTCTTAGCTACAATTCTCTAGCCCTAGCAACATTCTAGTAAATTTTCTCTGCGCTGACTCCAGAGCAATTACGTCCTTTGTAATGTGGTGACACCATATTCTAGTAGTGGCTTTACCAGTGTCTTAGACAGTTCTGTTTTATTCTATTCTTACGTTAGCATTCTATAACTCTGCCAGTGAAAGTGAGCATTCCATATGCCTTCTTTACTAATTTATCTACCTGTACTGCTACCTTTAGGGACCTGTGCAATTGCATGCCAAGATCTCTCACTTCGTCTACCCCTCTCAATATATTCCCATTCATTATGTATTTCCTTTCAATGTTTGACCCCCTGAAATGCATTACATCACACTTATAAGTGACTGCCACTCCTTGGAAAATCTGACCCAAATTATCAACCTAGATTATATACTCAGACCTCTGGAATGACTTGAATGCACAACTGACTAATCCAGTTGGAGGCTGACACATAAAGGGCAGGCTCGGCATTCTCTTTGGTTCCAATAAAGCATTTATCCCTTAAACATATAATTTCCTTAAACTCTTTGCTTGGTATTTCTGACAACCTCTTATTTATATTTTAGATTTTGTTATGGTTTTTTTTGTTCCCTTTTTAATTTTAAATAATTTGGCCAAATGATTAAACAAACATTCCATGTAGGAACTCTGCATCACAGCCTACTGAGATGTGGAATAAAAGGAAAACATTTTTGTTTAAAATAACCATTCTCCTCCTCCTGAAAGTTTTCTCCCATCCCTCCTGGGAGCAGTTTTTAATCATTTTAATATAATTTGTACTAGAAAGAAAACAAAGGAACTAGTTTGGTGTAACTATTACAGCATGTTGAATATTGTTGATGAAAGATCATGCAAACTCTATTTTCTTTTCCTAATGAAGCGACTATAACTTGCATTAGCTGTGTTTATCTTTAAGCATGGCGCATTAAAGAATATTATTACTCAAAAGATTAACTTGTTTTCTCTTTAGAAACCCTGTATTTAAAATTTAAGTTATTTGTTATTATCACAGGGCTTAATCTGTTCCGATGGCTCAGAGACAAAGTGGCCCAGATTTTAACTCCACTCTCAACCTTCCTAGCAGGGACAGCTTGTGGGCATTTCAAAAGAAGAGGGGTCAGTTACTGAGAACAAAAAAATGCTGGTGATCACAGCGGGTCGGGCAGCATCCATTGGGAGAAAGCAAGCTAATGTTTCGAGTCTGGATGACTCTTCATCAGAGCTGAACTTTACAACCATCTGTGTTCAATATTGAGCTCAACACCTTCAGATTGTGAACCTACACCAATCCCTTCCCTTTCTGTTGTTACGCAGTGGTTAACACTGCTGCCTCACAGCGCCAGGGACCCGTGTTCGATTCCACCCTCGGGTGACTGTCTGTGTGGAGTTTGCATGTTCTCCCCGCGTCTGCGTGGGTTTCCTCCGGGTGCTCCGGTTTCCTCCCACAGTCCAAAGATGTGCAGGATTGGCTGTGCTAAATTACCCCTAGTGTTCAGGGATGTGTAGATTAGGTGGGTTATAGGGTCTTGGGTCGGGGTGGGATGTCTGAGGATCAGTGTGGACTTGTTGGGCCGAAGGTCCAGTTTCCACACTGTAGGGATTCGATGATATTTACTTACTGCATTCTCCGTCATCATGTTCTCTGTCACCGCACCCCACCCGAGTAGGTCTGTCCGTCCTTTCCAGTCTGGCAGTTAGACACACCATTTTTCTGCCATTTGCACATTCCGATCACTTAATCTGAACTATCAACACCCTTTCTCCCCCCGCACCCTCCCCCCTCCCCATTATTGCATAAATGGTGCCCCCTCCGCACTTTATGTCAGCTCTGATCCAGACTCAAAACGTTAGCATGCTTTCTCTCCAGGGATGCTGCCTGACCCTGTGATTTGCAGCACGTTTTGTTCTCAGTACACATTCCAGCCTCTGCAGTAATTTGCTCCTATATGGAGAGTCGATTTCATTTCTCTATTGATCCCACTGCCGTCCTGCTGAGATATTGTCCCGTTACTTGGGAATAGGAATTTTTTCAATGTGCTGGTCGGGTCTCAGAATATAATTGAGATTCAACTACAATTTTAATCTGACCTCTGAATGGGGAGGCATCAGTGACTCCTTCAGTTCGGGTCTGACAACACCCTTCCTGGAAATCAGAAGGTGGTAAGAGAAGTAAGTTTGGAAAAAAAAACCTGGTTTTCCCAAGGTCAAGATTGAGCAGAAGTGGGTAGCGCATGCACAGTAGTGATCATCTTATTCAGCAGGTCTGGCGGCATCTGTGAAGAAAATATCAGAGTTAACATTTCGGGTTCGGTGACCCTTCCTCAGAACCAGATCCAAAACATTAACTCTGATTTTTTTCTTCATGGGTGCTGCCAGACCTCTTGAGCTTTTCCAGCAACTTCTGTTTTTGTTCCTGATTTACAGCATCTGCGGTTCTTTTGGTTTTTATTGTGATCATCTTATTATTTGGGCTCTGACTGAATGCAGGCCTTTGAGCCATCGTCGTCTTTCCATGCCTCCCTATCCAGTGCTTATTCTTCTCTTTGCCAATAACTTCCTTCAGTTTTCAAACTACCCAAAATAAATGGACTTTTTCTTCCTCCTTATCTTCCCTCCACTTCGTATTTTACAAGTCCATTTCCTCTGAAAATGTGTTTGGCCAATAGTCCTGGCTTTTCCTAATTGTATTTTAGAAAATTCTTTGTTCATTCGTAGCCCACAGAATGTCTTCATTTTTCTGTCCAGCTGATTCTTTCCATTCTCTTCCAAACCCACTTTACAAATCTATTTAGAGATCCATGACATTCACATCCCATATCCAAAGATAATACAAGTATTTGTGCTATAACGCGTGTTTGGTTTACGCGAATGGGCTGAAACATGATTGGTGAGTAGCGGATGCTGTTTGGATAACGCAAACTTTCTACAGTACAGTATAGCGAGTTTCTATCGTGACTTCCTTATAACATGATTTCCTATGGTGATTTTCTATGGCACGAGGTCACACAAGCACACAACTATCGTGTTATAGTAGAACTATCTATGTTTGAAATCAATTTTAACTAAAATTAAAATCTATCATTGGATTTCTGTCAGTGAGCCCTGGCACAGTAGGTCAAAGGCATCCTCTGATACCATACCAGATCAAGAGCCTGAATACATCTGCCAGCTGTGCAGCTCAGAAACAGTCACCATTACAAACTCACCATTGATGCCAGTAATAGAGTTCCTGGAATTATTATTCATTGTCATACCTATCTAGTTCACTAATGTTGTTTTGGGATGGAAATCTGCCATCCTTATCCTGTCTGGCCTACATGTAACTCCACATTATAAATACAACATGTTTTATTTTACTTTATTTTTAATTGTGGACTGAATTGAGAAATGGACAGTTCTCTAACAAAAAAGTTATGTTGATATAGTCCCAGAGGTCTATAGGGCTGCTGTCTCATTAGAGAGAGAGGATTGGTGGTTAGCTTAACTTGAGGGTCACCAGATCGCTTGGTGAGGTCAAGAAGTGGGGACCTTTGTGGTAACCTGCAACAAAGGACTGAGGAAGGAATTGCTTCGCAAATAGTGGGAGAAGGTTTAACAGGAGATGGCACAGCGCCAAGGTGTGTATACAAAGTGAGATTCAGTTGGCAACAGCTTACTGAATAGTTTGATGAGTTGTGATTTGAATGATCATCAGGCTGAATAACAACTCTCTGAGTTATTCCTAGGCTGCTGAAAAGCTTATGGGCTTGTTCATAGTATAGTGAGAAGCTTTTGGACGTCTGGAAATGGCATTGTCCTAATTTCTCTGTACTAAAAATACCTGAAGCTAAAGAAAGTTTTCTCCCATCACTTGCTGTCTGCTGTTGCTGTTAACCAATAAGTCAGAGGCTGAATAATTTGTGAGCCAGTTACTCTGTGCCTCATGTGAAGAAATGAAAGAACCAGTAGGAAAAAATTAGAGAACTGAAGGGTTTGCGAAACAAATGAACACCCCCCTTGAATGCTGTGGACTGGTGCTATCAATCCTGCTTTCCTCATTCTTTCCTTCCCTCCACCTATAGCACTATTTTTTTTAAAATCTGAGTCTGTATGTGTGTGTAGGGGATTTTTAGAGCAGCATTAGAGTTTTAACTGGTAGAATTATATGTTGGAAGTTCACAGCTGTTTACCTGTGGTTATGATCTGTTTGTTTGTATAAATAATAGTTCTTGTTAAGTCCGACTGCTGGCCCGTGTTTTCCGTTAACTTGAATTTAGCAGATAGATACGTTGGAAACTTGGCATCATCTGACATAACATTTTTAACTCCTGTGATGTGTCTGGGAAGAGTCATTTTGATTTCCGGCAAACTACCCCAGTGAGGCATAATAATATGCACAGAAATGTGACTGTTAATTGTCCTCTGAAATGCCTAGTAGACAGTTGGAGGAACAGGCAGTGTTGAGAAAGCGGAGAAGCTGAAGAAGGACGTGGACAGGCTAGGATAATGGGCAAAGAAGTGGCAGATGGAATACAATGTGGGAAAGTGTGAGGTTACGCACTTTGGTAGGAAGAATGGAGGTGTAGACTATTTCCTAAATGGGGAAGTTTTCAGAAATCTGAAGCACAAAGGGACTTAAGGGATTCTTGAACTAGAACTCCTAAGGTTAACATGCAGGTTCATTTGACTGTTAGGAAGGCAAATGCAATGTTAGCATTCATTTCGAGAACACTTGAATACAAGAGCAGAGATGTATTGCTGAGGGTGTGTACAGCGCTGATAGATGCATTTGGAATATTATGAAGTGTTGGTCCTGTATCTAAGGAAGGACGTGCAGGCATTGTAAGAGGTCCAGAGTAGGTTTACAATAATGATCATGGGGTTGAAGGGCTTGTCATATGAAGGGCGATTGAGGACTCTGGGTCTGCGCGAGATGAAATTTGGAAGTATGAGGCAGGATCTGATTGAAACTTATAGAATGCTGAGTTCTGGAGAGAGTGGACGTGGAGCAAGTGTTTCTGCTATTAAGACAAACCAGGAACCAAAGGTATTGTCTCAGAGTGAAGGGACAACCCTTTAGATCTGAGATGAGGAGGAATTTCTTCAGACAGAGGCTGGTGAATCTGTGGAATTATTTGGTACAGAAAGCTGTGGAAGCCAAGTTATTGAATGTATTTCAGACAGAGTCAGATAGGTTCTTGAAATAGGATTAAAGGTTATGGGGAGAAGGCAGGAAAATGGAGTTGAACGTAAAACATAGAACAGTACAGCACAGCACATACGGTGTTGTGCCGAACATTTACCCTAAACCTAAGGTCTATCTAACCTCCACCGCGACCTTATACTATCATCCATATACCCATCTAATAGCTGCTTAAATGCCCCTAATGAGGCCGACTCCAGTACCCTCTCCGGCAATGCATTCCACGCCCCTACCACTTGAGAAACATATCAGCCATGATCGAATGGCGGAGCAGACTTGATGGGCTGAATGACCAAAATCTGCTCCTTTATAGTCTTTTTCAGTTCAAGGGCAATTGGAGATGGGCAATAAATGCCAACTTGGCTAGCTATATGCAAATCATATAAAATAATGAAAAAAATCCGGAAATGCAATGTTCGTATATTATGGCAGGAAGACAGATGTTGGATCTCTAAGTCTGCTGTAAGATCTGACAACAATTCATCAAAGCTTTTGTTATATAACAAAAACGGTGCTAAAGGCTCAGAAGACAGACCTGTGCCACACCATGCCACACTCTGCCCCACAGCTCGCGAATGACAAAACATTGGGTTCTATACAGTACAGGCAAGGCATAGCCTCCTCAATGACCTCCTGATAGCAGAAGCGTTAGAGTGAGTTATAGCTGTGACAAACTCTAACTGCTATGACACCAGCATAAGTTGCTTCAAACTGAGTCTTAATTGCCATTGCATTGCTGAATGAGATACAGCCATGTAATGTTCTTTGATGAGATTGTTATTCTACCCACCCTGCATATGTTACTTCAAAAAATAGTGCTACCATATGCATATTCCATTGTTAATCAGTGCCTATGACGCTGCATGCACCATGCATTTACAGAAAAAATCATTCCTAGGGTTGGAAAGTCTAATATACCAATTGCTGTCATTTCTTAAGAAACAGTTTTTCATTGAATTAATTTTTTTGCACAAACAGAATAGATAATAAGCCCTTTTGATCCAATTGTGACAGTTCCTTCAAAAGGATCTGTCTCGCCTTATCTCCTTGCTTTTTCACTCTTCGTTTGCAAATGTATCCAGTCCCTTTTTAAATGCTATGGCCTCACCAACAATCTTTGTGAAATATTGCATCTCCTCATTAAAAAAAAGGCAAGGTGAAAAAAATTCTTACTTATCTTTCTCCTTGGCCTCTCTTGGAATTACATAACATCCATGGCCTCTGGTTACCGATCCACTAAGCAGTGGACGCAATGAGGAATTATCCTCTCAAAAACCGTTAATAATTTAGAAAGCCTGAATTAAATTCCACCTTACCCCCTTCATTTTCTTATTCCAGCGGGGAGAAAGAAAAAGTGTATGTTAGAGCCTTTAATCATTGCTATAAGTTCTCATTTCGAGTAGCGGAGGAGGAATGAGCTCTTATAAGATTTTGGGAGGGCCAGCAATATGATGACGTGCAATTAGAATAGGACAATAAACATCCATATTAATCTACAGTAATATTAGTAGAGTGATGAGTGATCTTTTTTTTCTGCCCTCCTGTTTAGTTAACTTAACTTAGTCTTCACCTCCAGCCCTATTTAGGTCTCAGTGCTCGCTGCAGTGCCTCTTCTGTTGTAGCCCAGCATTGTATAAAATTACACGGAGATATTTAATAGATTGAGTGAATCAGAAAAACTGTGATAAATGGACTTTAATGTAGGCAAATGTGGAGATTATTCAGTTTAGCCTGAAAAACATGTAGTCAGTCCTTCAGGAAGAATGCATGCAATTTAATGAAGCATTCAATTAAAATTCAAGTGATGGTCCTGAAAATTTATGGGGCTGTGTGTAATGGGCAATATTCAAATGTTGACCAAGTATGGCTTCTCTCCATGTGACTTTGGAACTGGATTTTAAAAAAAAAGTCTGGAAATGAAAGACAAACACAATGAAGTGACTTCTTGAGTACACAGGTCAAGAAATGGCAGGGACCATTGGACCACGATTTAAAAGACTTCCCTCGCCTGTTGTGTTCTTGTGGCCAAACTGTAGAACTGTAAATAGTGCTTACATGATAACGAGCTGTACGATTCAAAATATCTGGGTATGTATCCACACCCTTAAGAAATGCTAATCGCCAAAACTGGTCATTAGAGCCAAACTCATGTCAACATTCTGATGAGGTTATTAAGACAACCAGCCTCATTGAAATGCTTTCTATTTTGATAGACTAATCATGAATCCAGGATGTGAGATTGTTACAAGATATAGGAAAGTACAACCACGAGCAAGAGGAGTTTGTAGCAATCATTGTCATGGGTGTAGGTTTTGCACTATTAGAAAGGTGTAGTTAGGGATGGGGTAGCAATCTATAAGGTAGAATTGGTCATGCAGACAGGGAACATTCTGTAAGTGAGCAATAGGGCGGGTGCAATTCAGGAAGTTAACAGAAATAACATTTGTAAGGATTTATTTAACTTGAGGGAATAGGGTATTGATGCCTGTAAGTTAATGGAGAGGACTGAGTTAAGACTGTAAGTAATGAGTTATAAATAGGTTGGAAGTGAACTGATTCTGCAGCATCAGTAACTTACAAACATAAGGGGTCTGCTCCAGCTCCTCAGTTCCATTTTCACAGAATAACGAGATACTGGATGTGAGCCTTGAGTGTTTCCTTCACGTAAACAGGTTTTGAGTTAAAGAGAGGAGAAGTGATTCACAGCCTGCAGAGGGGAGAATGGTGCACCTTTTGATCTGAATCTGGCAGTTGTGGTGTGTGTGTTGTCAATGGAATGAGAATATGCTTGAAGGGGGTAAAACTTTTATTCATTCACAGGAATAGGGTGCCGCTTGCTAGGCCAGCATTTATTGCCCATCCCTAATTGCCCAGAGGGCAGTTATGTCCCAACCACAATGCTGTGGGTCTGGAATCACATGTAGGCCAGACCAGGTAAGGATGGCAGTTTCCTTCCTTAAAGGACATTAATGAAGACTGGCCTATGTAATTCTGTGACAGTCAGCCAATTGGATAGCGCAGTTGAGGGATCTGGTTAATCGTGCATTGGGAGTTGGCAGGAAGCCAATGAGTCTGCCATTATCTTAATTTTCTTTTCATTCTTCTTGGGATGTTTGTGTCACTCACTTATTGTCCATCCCTAATTGCCCAGAGGACAGTAAAGAGTCAAGCATATTACTATGGGTCTGGAGTCATGAGTGGTCCAGACATAGAATGGCAGATTTCCTTCTCGTAAAAGACGTTGGTGAACCAGATGGGTTTTTATAACAATGATTACAAGGATAGCCGTGTAAAAGTAAAATACTTCAAAATCTGGAAATCTGAAACGAACACGGACAATGCAGAAGAAGAGTCAGACTAGACTTGAAACATTGTATCTGTTTCACTGTCCACAGATGCTGCCAAACCTGATGAGTTTCTCCAGCATTTTGTGTTTGTTTCATCCTAAGGATAGATTTTTTTAACTTTAATTCAAATTTCAAAATCTACCAAGGTGAGATTAAAATCAATGTCCCAGGTTCTGTGTGACAAGCCCAGCAACATTTCCACTATGCCATTGTCTCTCTTTGAAATCAAGACAGCGACATTTAAAAGGACAGGCATTCACTCTGAGATAACAAGGTGTAGAGCTTGATGAACACAGCAGGCCAAGCAGCATCAGAGGAGCAGGAAGGCTGACTTTTCGGGCTTAGACCCTCCTTCAGAAATGGGGGAGGGGAACGGAGTTCTGAAATAAATAGGGAGAGAGGGGGAGGCGGATAGAAGATGGATAGAGGAGAGGATAGGTGGAGAGGAGACAGACAGGTCAAAGTGGCGGGGATGGAGCCAGTAAAGGTGAGTGTAGGTGGTGAGGTAGGGAGGAGCTAGGTAAGTCCAAGGAGGACAGACAGGTCAAGGAGGCGGGATGAGGTTGGTAGGTAGGAGATGGGGGTGGGGCTTGAGGTGGGAGGAGGGGATAGGTGAGAGGAAGACCAAGTTAGGGAGGCGGGGACGAGCTGGGCTGGTTTTGGGATGCGGTAGTGGGAGGGGAGATTTTGAAGCTTGTGAAGTCCACATTGATACCATTGGGCTGCACGGTTCCCAAGCGGAATATGAGTTGCTGTTCCTGCAACCTTCGGGTGATATCGTTGTGGCACTGCAGGAGGCCCAGGATGGACATGTCGTCTGAGGAATGGGAGGGGGAGTTGAAATGGTTCGCGACTGGGAGTTGCGAACCAAGCGTAGGTGTTCCGCAAAGCGGTTCCTAAGCCTCCACTTGGTTTCCCCGATGTACAGGAGGCCACAACGGGAACAGCGGATGCAGTATACCACATTAGCAGATGTGCAGGTGAACATCTGCTTGATGTGGAAGGTCATCTTGGGGCCTGAGATGGGGGTGAGGGGGGAGGTGTAGGAGGAGGTGTAGCACTTCCTGCGGTTGCAGGGAAAAGTGCCGGGGGTGGTGCTGCTGGAGGGGATGTCAGCTGGTCTAAGCAACTGGTTGCCCTAAAAGTACAAACATCTGCTGATACATACCTCCAGGCCTTGTACTCCAGCTCAAGAAGGCAGCTCACCACTGCCTTCTCAGATAGATGGTGGCTCAGCCGATGAAGCCCACATGAATAAATTTTTTTAAAAATGTGGTCACTCGCTTCCGATGCTCAGCATGTGCACCTCGTACATTCCATTATTCGCGTGCATGTGCGTGGCATTCTTAGCAAGGTCTTTCAGCTGTTTTCTTTCTCAGTGGCAAAGGTCAACAGCATGTACATTGGTGTAGATAGAGTGTGCAACTAATCTGATGGTTATTCAGCTTCAAAGATTGTTGCTCTGGAGATCAGGAAGTTGTGCAGGGACCTTACATTGACTGGAATCAGGATGTAATTCAACACTGTTCCATTGTTTGGAGATCTGTTTAAATGGAGTTGCATCATGCTTCGACTTATGGTCTTCAATTTCTTTTCCTTACACCTGTTCTGGAGATGAATCCAGTTTCACAATTTCCTTGCCTGGCAATTCCTCACCCCTTAACTTAATTGGATGCAGCAGACCAAATGCTTCTAGAGACTCTCTGGTGTATTATTGCTGTACACTGTCTCAGTGACTGAGGCAATGGAATGTCATCTACAGCAGCCCAATGGTCTGTTCTATTGTTGACCATGTTAAGGCATGGAATTGAAAGAAACCAGTCTTCAAGGTAGAGGATACAAATAGCATCCCAGAGATACCAGAAAACGAACTGGCTATAGGGGGATAGTTGGAAATAAACACAATAACTATCACAAGAATAAACACACTAGGGAAACTAATGGGGCTAAATGCCAATAAGTCCGTCGACCTGATTATATCCTGGGATTTTAAAGGAAGTAGCGACAGAGATAGTGGGTGCAGTGGTAGTAATCTTCCAGAAATCCTTGGATTCAGGAAAAGTCCTGGAGGATTGAAAAACTGCCAATGTAACATTCTTATTCAAACAGGAATGGAGCGAGAAAACACATGACTCTAAGCCAGTTGGCTTAGCATCAGTCATTGGGAAATTGTCTATTACAAAAGTCTATTATAAAGAATGTAATATCAGAGCATTTAGAAACCCATAAAGTAATTAAGCAAATTTAGCATGGCTTCATGAAAGGGAAATTGTGCCTGACAAATTTATTACAGTTCTTTGAGGAGGTAACAATCTGAATAGATAAAGGGGAAACATTGGATGAAATATATTTGGATTATCGGAATTTTTTTTGATAAAATACCATATATACTACTACTGAATAAGAACCCATGGGAGTTGTATATTAGCACGGACAGAAGATTGGCTAACCAGTAGAAGACAAAGAGCTGGGATGAAGGGGACATTGAGGCCATAATTATTTATACTAATGACTTGTTCAATGGAAGCGAATGTACTTTTGCAGAGTTTGTAGATGACACAAAACAGGTGGGAAGGCAAGTAGAGAAGGTCACACAAGAGTCTAAAGAAGAATGTAGACTGATTAAGTGAGTGGTTAAAAACTTGGCAGAAGGGGAATAATGTGACAAAAGTGAGTTTATGCACTTTGGCAAGAAGAATAGAGGAACTGAATATTATTTGAATAGGTAAAGCTACACAACAGAGGGAATTCAAGTGAATGAATCACAAAAAGCTAACAATAAAGTGCAGGGGGTAATGGGGAGGACCAAAAGGAATTTTGCCTTTTATTTCAAAAGTGAAATGAATACAAAAAAAAAGGAAGTTTGCAAAATCTATGCAAGGCACTGGTCAGACTGCAGCTGAACTACTGTGAACAATTCTGATCTCCTTCTCTAAGGAAATATATGCTGGCACTGGAGGCAGTTCAAAAAAATTTCATTAGTTTTCAGGGATTATGGGCAGATTTTCTTGTGAGAAGAAGTTGTATAGATTGGATTTGTACTCCTTGGAGTTAGGGAGCCGGCATATAAGATTTTTAGGGGGCTAGACAGGATAGGTGAGGTAGGGGAGAACAAAGGGAGGATTTGGGATAGTGAAGAGTGAGGAGGGATTAAAGAACTAAAAGCAAAGAGAGTGATAATGGTAAAGAAAGCTTTCTTCCTGAGGGATTGCTAATGATTAATATTCTGTCATATTTGTTAACCTGCTATAACTTTTTAAAATACACTTCTGAGAACTGGGCCTAACCAGCCCTGCCAATATTTATTGTCAATCCCTAATTACCAAGGTGATAATTAAGAAAACCACATTACTGTGGGTCTGAAGTCACATGTGGGCCAGATCAGATAGAAATGGTAGATTTCCTTTATGAAAGGACATTAGTGAACCAGTCTTTAATGTGCGAGATTAAGAAAGGGGACCAAAAACTGTTCACAGTATTCCAGCTGTTGCCTGACAGGTGGCTTGTATATTTTTGGAAAGTTCTCCTTACTTTTATACTCCATTCGCTTTTGAAATAAAGGCTAATATCCCATTTGCCTTCCCTATTATCCATTACACTTGAATGTTAGCTTTTTGTGATTTATTGACGAGAACTCCCAAATCCCTCTGTTCTGTAGCTTTCTGCAGTCCTTTCTGCAGTCCTAAATATTTAAACAATATTTAGCTCCTCTATTATTTCTGCCCAAGCACATATCCTCACATTTCCTCACATTATATTCCAGCTGCCAAGTTTCTGCCCACTCACTTAATCTGTCTCTATCCCTCTGCTTCATCCTAACCACTTGCGTTCACAGCCAGTTTTGTGTCATCTGCAAACATGAGACATAACCCTAATCTACCACTTTCCCTACCATTGCCAAAACTGGAGTAATTGCCATTTTGAAGAGTGTCTATTGCAGGAGTGAGACAAAGTTGGCAAAAACACTGAGGAGGAGTTCTCACTCAAAATAAATACTCTTGTTTCAACTTTAATAAGATACAGCACAGAGATACCCACAAACTTGACGGAGCATTCCTCTAAATGAGCCGCGGCTTCATTGTTCATGATGCGTACCTGTTTTGTATTTTATTCTCAGGACTTTTGAACTGATGAAGTCTGCTTCTACACATCTTTGCTAAGTGATTTCCTTTTAACTATAAATATCACTTCTTCCTTCAAGCTGCACACACTGTTATGAATTGATCAGCACTTCTATAATATCGCAATGGATTTGAAGGTACAGGACCATGATGGGAGTAAGTGTGGATGAGACATGTTGAGGCCTCTTTTTCTGAAACTCTTGCATCTAAATTGGTTGGGGAGTCGGTATCTGTGACACAGAGTCTGAGGGCCAATTTTGCTGTTGCCTTTCGAATCAAATTTGGCCAAATCAATTTGGGCTGTCAATGTTATAGTTTCTTCCAATGTTAAATAATTATCCTATATGTGGAAATGCTTCTTAATTTGTGAAGCAGAATTATTTTCAATTAATTGATTACAAATTAGCTCATTGGTGATTATGCCAAATTTACATGCTGAAGCCAATTGGCATAAAGCTGCTACCTATTGTCCAATGGATTCCCCTATTTCATTGGTATCTCTGATGGACTGTATATTGTCTGATCATTAGACTTTTCTTTGAATCAAGTTACTTTTCCAAAGCATCTACTGTCATATTAACCATATATGTGTCTTTTTTTTGTGAGCTGCTTGAATACTTACTTCCTTTGTTCTCTGAGACAATGCATGAGTATTGCCTGCTTGTGGATTGTTGCTACGTCTGAGCTGTCCATTCTTGTAGAAAGCAAGTCCTTTTTTTATTCATTCACAGGATGAAGGCATCGCTGGCCAGGCAGCATTTATTGCCCATCCCTAATTGCCCAGAGGGCAGTTGAGAGTCAACCACATTGCTGTGCATCTCGGAGTCACATGTAGGCCAGACTAGGTAAGGATGTTAATTTCATTCCCTAAAGGTCATTAGTGAACCAGATGGGTTTTTCCAACAATGGACAATGAATTCACGGTCATTATTATATTTTTAATTCCAGATATTTTATTGCATTCAAATTCCACCATCTGCCATGGTGGGGTTTGAACCCGGGTCCCCGCAACATTATCTGGATCAACAGTCCAGCGATAATACCGCTAGGCCATCACCTCCCCCTCAAGTAGATCTTGAACCTTGAAATCCTTTGATCCCACAGCATTAGCAGATGTCCCAATGATGAAAGAGAAAGGTACAGGAGTCAGCAGATTTAAACTTTCTTCTGTCATCTTTGCTGCTATTTTGTTGGGTCTCAAATCAGAATTAGGTTTTATTGTCATGTGTACTCAAGTACAGTGAAAAGTTTACAATGTTGCCATTCAAGGCGCCATCTTAGGTACAAGATACCTAGGTACAAATCTTAAATAATGATCAGAAAAATTAAGAAAGAAGTTAAAAGTTCAACATTAGAATTCTTGTCAGTATAAAGTAGTAAAGAAGATGTAATGTTAAAAGTTCCAAATTACAGTCCTTCTTTAGCCATGGACCTGCATTTGCTTCATGCTGGCTTTCCCAATGAGGGCTCAATCCACCCCCCCAACCAAACAGCTTTGGGCTGGGCTGAATGTCTCAATTCCCGCAGCTCTATGTGGTTATCTCACTGCCGACTGCCATCCAGGCTCACCAGACGCCTTGTCACAGATTGCCAAATTCCCACTCTGGTGCCTTCAGTTGCTTCTGTGATGCCACCAACCCCAAGAGCTCCCCCCCACCTCCCCCACACCCCGGGCACACCAAATGCCTTCTGGCCGACCAGCAAACTCCCCACTCTGGTCCCCCAGCTGCTGTCATCATCGCTGCTGCTTCCATGACCAAACTCCCTCCAGAAGGTAGGCAGGCAGAATAAAAACTAAAAAATAAACCTTTCTACATAAAAAGAGAAAAACAAACGAGAAAGGAAGAAAGAAAACCTGCTGGAACAGATGAGCTCTGGCTCAAGAGCCCTACTTCACTGCTATCTTGGACTGATTGGTTAAGGACCTATGCAGAGATTATATTAGTTTCTTGGTGTGGAACAACTATTCATGCTGTTTTCGATAGGCCGAATGCCCTAATTCTGCTCCTAAAGCTTATGGCCCAATGCTTTAAAGTATCTGCTCCATGCTTCCAGCTCAGACTTCCAGCCCTTTCTCCAGATTTGGTTCTCCTACTTCCAAGTCGACATCCAGCCTTAAGCAATCAAATGCAGTGAGCATCGGTTTTCAATACACATGCGTAATCAAACGCAGAACAATTGAACAGGACACCTGAGTGGGTCAAAAACATGTCTAAAAGCTGAACCTGGGAATGTTGCTTCCCTCAACCGCGATTCCAATGTAAACAACTGGAAACACGAAACAGTGTGAACTCATCTCCCTTGAGGAGGTGCTTCCAGTGGTTTGCAAATTTGATTTAGCTGCTCTCAGATCACAAATTTCACTTTGCTGCGAAATGTGTGGTTTGACTGGCCCTATTAAAATCCGAGCTGGCCCACAGATGTAGCCAGCAACGTCTGCAAAAATATTTAAGAGATGCAGACTTAGATAGTTATGTTGGATGCAATAATAACAATCAAATCTAATAGTGAAAGAGGAAAGGAAACAGGTCCCTTTGCACCACTGGAATCTGATACTCAATTCAGTCACCCACTTAACCCGTCTCCAATTTCTTGATTTGTTTTATCGGCCACCATAACAGAAAAGTCAATTTTCCATGTTAACTTAAGTAGGTTTACTGGGCTTGGACAATGCCAATACACACAGGACAAGAGACAATTATTAATATTTTTCATGTTATAATGACTTCCATCAATGGATTCCTTCAATAAAAGTATATAGATTTACAAAATGCAACTCCCCCTGTGGAGTTTAAGGGGGAAGGGGAGGGAGTGAAACAATGCCCAACCAAAGTTAAGGCATGTTGTCTGGCTTTTTTGAGAAGACATCCTGTGACTTATAACTAGTACTTCTCAGTTGTGACCTTACTACAGGCTCTATAAAGTCTGAATCATTTAGGCAATGTTTCCTGTATTTAATCACTCATTAAGAGACCCCCTTCTTTTGTAATAAATTCTTTTTGATTGTCTACAATGCAAGTAGCATCCGGGAACCTTTTTTTAAATCCTTGCGGATCTCGCAGGATGCATTCAAATTACAGAGGGGAAGAGGCGTCTCAATAACATGGAATGGATTTTCATGCGCAGGCCTATTCAAATTCGATTACTGCAAACAACTGGTCCCAAAAAACAAGCTTAACTTTGGTGCAGCGGGTGTTTCCGGAAGAGGAAGTCGGGTTTAGGCGGAGAAAATTTTGCACAAATGTGAACCTGTTAACTTAATGTAATAGGTCAAATAGTTGGGGGAAGCTTTTGTGCCTTTTGTTTCGATCGAACGTTCTTTGCAAGCTGTAGATCTGTTAGTAGCACCTTCTGAGTCACTAGGTTTCATGTTCAAATCCCACTCCAGTTCTCGAGACAAAAATCGAAACCTACATTTCAGGGCAATGTTGAGGAAGCGCTCTGTCGTTGGAGGGACTGGCCTGGGGTTTTGCACCCGAGTCAGGAAATAGGATTTGGAAATTTTCCAGTTTGTCACGGTTACCTCGTGAAAATGGTGATATCCTTGTTCCAATGGTTGATGTGGGGTAAGGTAGCATGCAGGATGTAATGGAGTCTTCCGTCTCTGGAAACAGGTCAGAGGTGGCCACAGGCGAAATTAGGATCTGAAAGGCATGCACTGGGACTTCAGGATCCCTCTGATAACTTGCCAAACCCACTGATATTATGAAAGATTGTATAAAACAGCCAGAGCCCCAGATCAAAAGAGGCTAATCCTTTAATAACCTCGTTGAACTGTCAATCAAATTGTGAATGTCCAATCTTCTATCTCACTGTGAAAGTGATACGGCTGTTTTCTACAACCTATGTGAATCTGGGCAGAGTGTTCATGAGATAACGGTCAATGAGAGTTCGACAATAAGACTGATCCCAAACTCATGTAATGTCTACAAACCACTTTCATCACAATAATTCCATGGCATTTTTAAAAGACTTGAGAAAGGTTAGAACAAAGACAAACTGAAGAATGAAATGTCAAAGAGGCTAATGTGATTTCATAGTGATGTCACTAGGACTAGAGAACCCAGAGGCCCAGGGTTCAAATCCCATTTCAAAAACTCATAAAATTTAACTTCACTACTAAATGATTCCTTGATAAATATGAAATTAAAAGCTAGCCTCAGAATATTGTTGCTAAATAAACCTATCTGGTTTACCAATATCCTTTACGGAAAGAAATTTGTCATCCTTACCTAGTCTGGCTTACATGTGGCTCTAGATCTACAGCAATGTGTTTAACTCTCAACTACCTGCTGAACTGGCTTAGCAAGGCACTCAGATTTAGAGCAATTATGAATGGGCAAGGAATACACCCACCTTACTTAAAACAATTAAAGTGAGGTCAAAGAAGTGTGCGTTAAGGAGTGGAAGGTGGAGAGGTCAAGGATTTAGGAAGAGTGAGTGTTGCAAGTGGATGGCAACAATGGTTTAAGGAAATGTATAGAGACGCAACTAGTTAGTGATCAAAAGCAGACTGAGATTTCCTCTCATCACCTTACAGCAGCTGAGGTGATGTTCCTCCTAATCAAGAGAGTTAAAGGTTCAAGTCCCAATCCAGAGAATGTAGCACAAAAATATTCCACAGTGTGAAGGCAGTGCTGCATTGTCAGAGATGTAGTCTTTTGGGTTAGAAAGTAGTCCTCTTCCATGGTTGCAAAAGATCCCACGCCTGTTTTGAGGAACAGAAGATGAGTTCCCTTCACTGTTCTGACCGATGTTTATCCCTCAATCAACTTGGTAAAACTGAATATCCTGGTCATTATGTCGTTGCTGTTCAATGTGCAAACTGGATGCCATTTCTCCAGCAGAGCAATAATCCCCTCAAAAACTGTTGAATCAGCCTCTCACAGCACTTTGGAGCATCACAGACAGCACTAAAGATATACAATTTCTTTCTGTTTTTCTCTCTTTCTTGCTTTCTGCCTTAATCAGGGATTTAGCCTGGATTTTTTTTTGTTAGCCTGTCCAGATTGTTGTATTTTACCCAGAAGTTAATTAAGAAAGTTTCGAACCAAACTTCTGCTGGGAGGTTGGTTCATCCACATCCAGATGGAGCATGCTGTTTTCTGCTGCTGGCAGCAGTTATTAATTCACAAGCTCCTTTGACTGCAATGTTCTTAAAACAAGAAGCTAGCAGTCATTTCCCAAGCTTGCATCTACCATACTAAGCATTAGGCTTCGCGGCAACCTCAGGTTACCCTATGAAACATCGTATAACACAGAATTATAGTGAGCGAGGTTATAAATGTCCACATGCTGTGTGAATGATCCGTGGTGTACAAAAGCTCTTTTTTGCTGGATGTGTTTTTCTTTGCTTTCTGCTTTTTAATAATGGCTTTTCCTATTGAAAAAAAATCAAACCCAATTACACTGTTATTTTCAAAACCAAACAGCTCTGACTCTCTGATTAATCTGAAAACCCAAGAAATCTTTAATTATGATATAACAGACAAAGAATGCTTGAAAAGGGGGGAATACTTAATGGGAAAATAGCCTAATGGGGAAATTATTTATGAGCCATTTGCACTGCACCTGAAAATACCTCTAGTGAAATTA
The DNA here is from genome assembly GCA_024137785.1 of Ginglymostoma cirratum. NCBI lineage: Eukaryota > Metazoa > Chordata > Chondrichthyes > Orectolobiformes > Ginglymostomatidae > Ginglymostoma > Ginglymostoma cirratum. Next base: position 45,094,098 of record JAHRHZ010000263.1, read on the forward strand.
TGTTTGGCAACTTGAACTACTTTGAAGTCAATGGAGTGGCAATAAAAATTAGGCCTTCATTAGAGAACATTGCCTTTAAAATTGATTTGGCAAAGGTTCAATAGGTCAAGCGCAGTTATACTGCAATCTGGTTGGCAGGGCAGCACACATGGTAGCAATTTTGCTGATTCTCTGCTGTTTTTATGATTTTCTCTTTCAAAATTTTCTCCCGCACGGCCTTTAATGTGCGCATTTAGGAAATTAACACTAACCATCAAATTACTTTGTAAATATGAGAGTAAGTATAGAACTTTTGAGAAATAGTTTTCACCCCTCAGGCAATTGCTTGTGCAGCAACAAAAGGATCCTTGATGGCTGTTTTTAGATATGGGAGCACTGAAAAGTATGCCTTATTTTATCAAGTGTACATAATTTTTCAATTGAATTTAATACGCAGTACTTATTTCCCTGGTGTATGCTTCTTTTGAATAAAGGAGCGGGTCCAGACTGGGAACTTGGAGCAAATGGGTATAAAGGGGCTCTATTTTCTCTCCAGTGTTGGCAAAGTCATTTATAAACACTTTAATTTTGACCAAGAACAGATGAACCTCATTGAGGGGAACAGTTACTATAAACTAAGCGCTGTAATCATCGATAACCAGAATGAGCGGAACTTGGAGGAATTCTAATCTGTGGAGATGGAAGCTAATTACTTAATCACTAGCACTTGTAAATCTTATTATAAAAGGAATTACTGTCGTGATCAAATTACACAAATAAATATGCTAATCGCTTTGATTAACTGGTCGTGCTAATCTGTCATTTTGAAAGCAGATATTAGTAACATTTATTATCCCATTCCTATGTGTTTTCTTTTCAATGAGCTTTGAATAAAGTCTAAGGTTCACTGTGTACTGCAAAGCTCATACAGGGCGAAGGACTGATTGCAGAGTTAGAAGTTCTGGTAATTCAGGCTGGGCTCCTCAGGATTCTTCCATTCAAAATCTCGCTGTGAGATTGGCCACTGCAAACCCCATTTTAACTGGCAGCGGAAAGCAGGCGGTATGGAGCTCAGGGGAGGAAGAGCAGAAGGGACAGGGGTGCGCCAGATTCCTTTGACAAATTGAAGTCTCCACAGTTTTAGCTACTCCCTTCACCGCTGATGCTCAGTAGAAGGGTGTACAATCAGCAAGATGCAGTGCAGAAATTCACCAAAGACCCTTAGACAGCATCTTCCAAACCACAACCACTTCCATCTGGAAGGACAAGAGCGGCAGATATTTGGAACACCACCACCTGCAAGTTCCCCTCCAAGTTACTCACCATCCAGGCTTGGAAATGAGTGTATAAGTCACCACAGTCTTACCAGACGATAGGGTTATTCTCTCAGTAGAAAGAGACAACTGATGGTAATTTAACCTGAGGGTCACCATACCTCAGATGAGGAGTATGTTTGAGAAGGAGAGTTCCTCATGGTAACCTCAGCCTGTAATGGTGATTGAGCTCATGGTGTTGGCATCGCGCTGCTTCGCTAATCAATCGCTTCAGCCAACTGAGCTAAATGGACCCCAGACTTGGAATTACATTGCCATTCCTTGTTGTTGGGTCAAATCCTGGAATTCCCCTCCTGTGTGTGTTATGGATCAAGCTACAGCACATGGGCTGCAATGGTTCAAGAAGGCAGTTCACCTTCTCAAGGGCATCTAGAGATGGGCAATAAATGGTGGCCATCCAGTGATGCCCTTGTTCCATGGGAGATATTATAAAAAGGTCTGGCACTTGTCAGTCGTGACTGGAATGGCATTGGGACTGGGTGGAATTTCTGATACAAGGAAGACGGACAAAGATGGACAAAACTCTTGTAACCACCCCCAGCCTCATAGTCATAAGGAAGGCAGTTTCAACAATAACAACTGCAACAACTTGTATCAATTTATTACCCTTAATGTAGCTATTAGTGAGAAGAGAGACAGGTTATCAAAGCTTTGGGCCTTCTGCTCATCCGGACAAATGCAGGACTGTCAAATTTCAAATGAGTGCAATTTACAAGAATGCAAGAAAAGATTGCTGATTGCTTGGAAACTTGCCTATGAATAGCTGAGATTTTTCCATGGAGAACGATAAATTTCCAGACAATTCAAAAAATGGAGAAAAGTCTCTGTTTGCTGAGAATGGATCACTGTTCATGAATGTATCTAATTCCCAGCAAGTGTAAATGAGACATGCTATGAGTTTGTCTAATTATCTTAAATTGGTTGATGATGTAGCTTTGAGCGCATTCATGTCAGTTTCAGCAGGTGCCGCTCAATTACAGCATCATATTTGACTGAGATCTTCTTGTTCAGGTTCTCTTTCAGGCCTCAATGTTGGCTTGCTGTCAGTACCCACTAATTGTCCTCCTGGTTAAATGACAGTGAGATCAGTGCTGAACCTTGGCAGCTCAGCCTTGCATGGTCTTTAACTGCCTATCTGCCCTGTTCCTTCAGCAGGTTACTCGATTCAGAAAGGGAGTCACCATCAAGTCACATTCGGTTTGTCCCAAAACTGACTGTGAACTTTTCCAACAATAACTGGAGGTGGAACCCAAGGCTATATCTGCGCACTTATCTTCATTTTCTGTTTCAGTTTTCTTCATGAAAATGACACTGTCAGTGCACAGAAAATGAAGACCAAGATGGCTCATCTTGGGTGGCTGTCGGTACTTTTGAGCTGGCAACATCACCGCCCTCCTGAACAATACCCAGTGATGCCAACCAAACATTCATTAGGCCATTTGATTGAAGGTGAAGCTCCATTCTATTATAGTCACTCATTTCAGGAGAGGAAAATGGAGGGGTAATGAGATACTTTCTTCATTACACTGCAAGGTAAGGATAACCATTCCTACACTGCTTTCAGTCGCCATTTCTCCTCATCTACAATTCCCTTCAACTTTTTATTCATAGCACTGATAAATTGGGCATTAAAAAGAGAAAGGTTGTTGTATCAGTCATGGCCAGCTCTTGCACAGCTGTGTTAAGGTGAAGGATCTCCTTCAACGTTGACAAAGATAATACTACTGGGCATTGACCACCCCCACTCCTCAAACCCCACACCGCAGCTTTAAGTGGAGGTGATAACCCAGTGGTATTATCGCTGGACTGTTAATCCACTGACCCAGATAACATTCTGGGGACCTGGGTTCGAATCCTGCCACGGCAGATGGTGGAATTTGAATTCAATAAATAATCTGGAATTACTCATCTAATGATGACCGTGAATCCATTGTCAATTGTTGGAAAAACCCATCTGGTTCACTAATGTCCTTTAGGGAAGGAAGCTGCCATCCTTACCTGATCTGGTCTACATGTGACTCCAGACCCACAGCAATGTGGTTGACCTGTGACTGCCCTCTGGGCAATTAGGGATGGGCAATAAATGCTGCCCTAGCTAGTGATGCCCTCATCCCGGTACTGAATAAAGAAAAAAACTGTATAGGTGATATTTAATGAAATTAATGGAGGCTTTGCCCACTAACTGGAGAGCCTGTGAAAACCCCACATTGCCTCTTCTAGTGAGCATCTGATACTTACAATCATAGAATCATTCAGTACAGTGGAGGTCCTTTGGCCCATCAGGTCTACACTGCCAAAAAAAAACTACCACCTACACTAGTCTCACTTACCCTTGAATAGTATGAAATTTCAAGTACTCATTCAAGTACATTTTAAAGGTTGAAAGGTTTCCTGGCTCAAGTACCTTTCCAGGCAGTGTGTTCCAGATTCCCACCATCCTCTGCATGAAAACATTTTTGTTTTCAATCCGCTATAATCCTCGTTAAAATGATGCCACCTTGTTATTGACCCTTCGACTCAGGGGAATAGCTGCTTTCTATTCACCCTGTCTATATTCCTCAGTCTTACACAGTTCTATCAGGTATCCCATCAATCTTCTGAGCTTATCCAGGCTCTCTTCATAGTTAACCTGCTCCATTCCAGGCAACATCCTGGTGAAATTTCTTTGCACCCTCTCCAGTGTAGTCACGTGCTTCCTATAGTGCGGTGCCCAGGTCTGCATACAGTAGTCCAGCTGTGGCATAACCAAAGTCCTGAACAGATGTTTTGCTCTTATAATCTCTGCCACAACTGATAAAGACAAGTAATACATATGTTTTCCGAACTACCCTTTTAACCTGTCCTGCCAGGGAACTGTGAACAAGCATACCCAAGATCCCTCTGTTCCTCTGAGCTTCCTAGTGTCACACCTTTCTTTCTGTACTCTCTTGAGTTGTTACTTCTATCAAAGAGCATCATATCACATTTACCAGGGTTAAAATCCAGCTGCCTCTGATCTGCCCATCTGACCAATCTGTTTATATCCTCCTGTGTCCTAACACCTTCCTGCTCACTGTCAACTAACTGGCCAATCTTTGTGTCATCTGCAAACTCACACATTCTCATGGGTATCACTTATGAATAATACAAAAAATAATGGGCCCACTAATAATTCCTGAGAGATGCCACTGGACACCAGTCACACAATGGCCTTCTATCACCACCCTCTATCTCCTGCCACTAAGTTAATTTTGGATTCAACTTTCCAGGTCACCCAGGTTGTGGGTGTATCCACCTCAGATGCTCACTGATTTTGCCCAGGCACCTTCTTTAGTTCTCAGGGGCCTTCATTGTTTTTCTCCCTTTGTACCTGATATACATCTCTCTTTTCATTTTGATCCAGTCTTGAATATTCTTAGACATCCATGGTTCTCTGGGCTGTTTGTTCCTAAATTTCACCCACGACCTCTTGGGATGCCTCCCACTGTTCTGCTGTAGACTTATCCTTGAATAGCTTTTCCCAGTTTATTTTGGCCAGATCCTTCTTTTTTAAAATAAAATCTGTCCTCCCCGAGTATAAAGCTTTTATTTTTTGCAGACCACCAGACCCAAAACGTTAACTCTGGTTTCTATTTACAGATGCTGCCAGACCTTCTGAGCTTTTCCAGCAACTTTTGTTTTTGTTCCTGATTTACAGCATCCACGGTTCTTTTGGTTTTATTTAGTATTTAACACACATGGTGTTGTGGTCACTATAACTAAAATGTTCCCCCACTGTCATCTCAAAGACCTGTCTGGCTACATTTCCCAGAATTAGGTTCAATATTGCACCTTGCTGGAGCATCCATGCGTTGATATAAAAAGATCTCCTAAATACATCTCAAGAAATCTACCCTCTATAAGCCCTTGATACCATGATAATCTCAATTATTATTTTTACACATGTTCATGAATTGACGACATATCTGCTCCACCATTGCCTGCTGACGGTTTGGGGGCCTATACATTCTGAAGAATGCGACTGCTCCCTTTTTTAATTCTTAAGTTCTACCCTCAAAGCCCCTTTCATTCCAAAATATCACCCTCCTTGCTGCAGCAGCGCTACTTCCACTTAACTGAACAGAACTGGGGCTTGCCCAGAATCCAAGAACCCAGGGTTAGGGGCACGCCCATTGAGAACTAACAGTCAATCAGAAGCCAAGTGAGTGGCTTGGAGGGAAACTTGCAGGTTGTGGTGCTCCCATGTATCTGCAGCCCTTGTTCTTCTAGATGGTCTGGTCATGGGTTTGGAAGGTGCTGGAGGCTTGGTGAATCGTGGCAGTGCATCTTGTTGATGGCACACACTGGTGCTATTCAGCATCAGCAAAAGGAGTGAATGTTTGAGAATGCGGTGCCAGTCAAGTGGACGGTTTGTCCTGGATGGTGTCAAGCGCTCTGAGCATTTTTGAGCTGCCCTCATCCAGGCAAGTGAGGAATATTTCATTACACTCCTGACTTATTCCTTGTAGATAGTGGACAGGCTTTGGAGAGGAGATACTCATTGTAAGATTCCTCTCCTCAGATCTGATCTTACAGCCGCAGTACTTGTTATAGATAGTCCTGTTGATAGTTCTGGTCAAAGGCAACCCCAAGGTGTTGATAATGGGGTATTCAACTCTAATGCCTTTGAAAGTAAATGGGCAATGATTAGATTCTCTCTTTTTTGGAGATAATCATAGTTTGGCACTTGTGTGCTGTGAGCATTACGTAACTACTTGTCGGCCCAAGCCTGGATAGTATCCAGAACTTGTTGCATTTCAAGATGGGCTGCTTCAGTATCTGGGGAGTCGTGAATGGTGTGCTGAGCATTGTGCAGTAATCGACGAACATCCTCATTTCTGATGGAGGGAAGAACATTAATGAAGAAGCTGAAGATGGTTGGACTGAGAACACACTCCTGGGGAATTTCTGCAGATGTCCAGAGGAATGAGCAACTAACAAAAACAGAAATTGCTGGAAAAGCTCAGCAGGTCTGGCAGCATCTGTGGAGAGAAAACTTTAACTCAGATTTTTCTTCACAAAAAGAATTTCCATATTTGCAGGGATTTCTTTTTTGTATTTTGATAGGTGCAAACAACACAAGGTCAGGGGCAGTTCACAGTTTGCAGAATTGGGACCAGGAGGAAAGAGGGCAAAGGAAGTCTAAAGGAGAGAAAGGGAAGAAAACGTTTGGAGGATAAAATAGAGAAAAGGAAGGAAGGAGAAGTGCAAAGGGGATAAGTGCTGAGGGATAATGAACTGATGGAGAAGGAACAGGGTGGGTGAGAAACAGGGAGAGAAGAATAAATTAGAGAGCTCCAACAATACTCAAGAAACTTGACGTCATTCAGGGCAAAGCAGCCCACCTGATTTGCACCATATTCACTCCCTTCACCAATCACTAATACATAGTGGTCATGTGTACATCATCTGCAAGATGTACTGAAGGGTGGTGATGATATCGGTAATCCAGAGACCCATCCAGTGCTCTGGCGAACGTGGAATCGAATCCCATCACACAGGTAGTGAAAGGTGAATTCAGTTCATAAAGAGTGAAGCTAACCTAATAGTGATCATGTAATGATTGTTGCAAACAAAACCAAAAAAAATGTTGGGTTCATTAATGTCTCGAGGGAAGGAAAAATGCCATTCTCCCTGGTCTACCATATATGGGGCTCTTTTCTGCCCGACAAAATAGCCTAGCCAACCACTCAGCTGCTGAAAAGGAATAAAAGCAGACAGGTCACTTGCCATCAGCCAAGGAAATGACAATGGCATACAACTTCATTGACCCTGAAAGTCCTGCTTACTAACACCTTGAGCCTGACATAGCCACATTCACGGAATTGTACTTTACGGACAATGACCCAGACACCACCAAGACCATTTCTGCATGTGTTTTGCCCCAGCAACACCAGAGATAACAGCACAGTGCAGTGTAGTTAGGAGGGAGTTGCCCTGTAACCCGTCAACATTGACTCCAAAGCCCACAAAGTCTCATGGCATCAGGTCAAATATGGGCAAGGAAACCTCCTCCTGATTACCAGCTATCCACTAACCCACCATCTGTCCTCAGTTGATGAGTTTATATTCCTTCATGGGGCTTTCACTAATGGTGTACTAATGTACCCTGGGAAATGGCCTTCAATACTGGTCACCAAGAGTGGTTTGGCAGCACCACAACTGATTGAGTTGGCTGAGTCCCTAAAGGATATCACTGTTAGATTGGTTCTGCAGCAGGTGGTGCAATGACAGGGGAAAAACATATTTGACCTCATCCTCACCAGGCTACCTGCAGCAGAAACATATGTCCATGACAGTATTGAAAAGAGTCACTACCACATAGTTATTTTGGAACGAAATCCCACCTTCACACACCATGTTGTATGGTACCACTACTGTGCTGAATGGGATAAAAGTCAAATAAATCTAGCAACTCAAGACTAGGCATCCATGAGGCACCGTGGACCATCAGCAGCAGAAGAATTACATTAGCCACGCTCTATAACCTCATAGAGTCACAAAGTTATACAGTATGGAAACATACCCTTCAGTCCAACTCGTCCATGCCAACCAGAAATCCTAAACAGGTCTAATCCCTGTTGGCACATATCCTTTAAAACCCTTCCTATTCTGATAACATCCAGGTGCCTTTTAAATGTTGTAATTGTACCAGCTCCACCTCTTCCTCTGGCAGTTCATTCCATGCACACACCACCCTCTGTGTAAAAACATTGTCCCTCAGTTCCCTTTTAAGCCTTTCTCCTCTCACCTTAAACTTATGCCCTCTAGTTTTGGACTCCCCTACCCTGGGAAAAACAATTTGGTCTACTCGCCTTATCCTTGCCCCTCATGATTTTATAAATTTCTGTAAGGTCACCCCGCATCCTCCGACACTCCAGGGGAAAAAATGCCCCACCCTATTCAGCCTCTCCCTACAGCTGAAGCCCTCCAATTCTGGCAACATCCTAAAAAAGTCTTTTCTGAGCCCTTTCAAGTTTAACAATATCTTTCCGATATGGCCTGGTAAACGTGAATTGTCTTCTGGGGCCTGGTTGGGTAGGTTGGGCCTGTAGTCATTAGGGTTCAGACAGACGAATGGAGACTTTACTGAAACATACAAGATTCTTAGAGGACTTGACAGGATAGATGTGGAAAGAGTTTGGGAGAGTTTAAGAACAAAAGGTATAATCTCAGAATAAGGGATCACACATTTAAAACAGATATGAGAGGAATTTCTTCCTACAAAGGATAGTGAATCTGAGGAATTATATACTGTGGAGGGCTTTTAATGCTGAATTCATAAGTATATTGAAGGCCGAGATGGCCAGAGTTTAATCTGTAAATGAATTGAGGATTATGGCGAAAAAGCAGAAAGGTGGAACTCAGCATTATCAGATCAACTGTAACCTCATTGAACGGCAGAGTGTACTCAATGGGATTAAATGGCTAACTTCTGCTGCTGTGTCTTAGGGTTTTTTTAGATTAAAGAGCTGAACTCAAGACAGAAAGTGAGAGTGAATGCCCTTAAATCAAAGTAGCATTTGAATGAATATGGCATCAAGGAGCCCCAGCAAATTTAGCCTCAAGTTAAACTCAGAGATTGATGTCATAAAAAAAGATGGTTGTGGTTTCTGAGAGTTAATCATCTTAGCTCCAGGACATCTCTACAGGAGTTCTTCAGGGTAACGGCCTAAGCATAACCATCTCCAGCTGTTTCATCAAGAACTTTCCTCTAACATCAGGTCTGAAGTCGGATGTTTGTTGATGGTTGCATAATTTTACCCACCATTTCTGACTTCTCAGATATCTTCAACAAGAGAGGATCCAACCATTTCCCTTGATATTCATTGGCATTACCCACCATCCCCACTATCAACGTTCTAGTTATATTGCCCCCAATTGAACTGGAGCCATTTAACATTGCATTGACAAGAGGAGGTCAGAGGCTAAGAATTCTGCAGCAAGTAACTCGTCTCATGACTTTCCAATGCCTGCCCACAATCTACAAGGCACTAGTTACGAGTGTGATGGAATAGTCCTCACCTGCCAGGATGGGTGCAGCTCTAACAGCATTTAAGAGGTTGGATACTATCCAGAACAAAGCAACCTACTTGACTGGTATCCCTTCTTACAACTTCAATGTTCAATTCCACATCCACAGATACACAGGAGCAGTAATGTGTACCATCTCTAAGGTGTACTTGAGTAACCTACTAAGGTTTCTCATTCAGCACCTTCCAAACCTGTAACCTCTAGCATGGTTGGATGTGGGCCGCAGACACATGGAAAGGTCAGCACATGCAAGTTCTCTTCCAAACCACTCACCGTCCTGACTTGCAACCGTATTATCATTTCTTCATTGTTACTGAGTCAAAATCCTGGAACTTGTTTCTGAACAGCAGTATGTCAGACTGCAGCGATTCAAGATCACAGGTCATTACCTCCTCCGAGAAGGATAATTAGGAATGGGCAATAAATGCTGGCCTAGACAGAGACACTGAAATCCTGTGAACAAATAATGGAGATAAAAAGCAGATACAAACAGGATCTTTGATGGGTTCCCACTCTTCTCCACGTAGCCCAATGTAGTATTCATGAAAGAGAGCAGGTGGGAGTGTTACAGACCAGACCATACCCCCTAAAATATATTAAGAAGATAGCCTAGACCCTAATTTCTTCTTACTTTAAAAGTAAGTGCCGTGTGTTTCCTTCCAGATGCAATTCAATTGGTCAAACTACCAGATCTGAAGCAAAACTCGCTTTATTCATACACTATATGCATCAAGAGAAAGAGGAATTTGGAATAACTTAATTCTACTGGAAAACTCAACAGAATGACAGTTTATTTTACTGCTAAACAGTAACTGTTCCAATATATGGCAAAAGCAAAGTCAATAAAATGGATTGTCTGACATGCAATTCTAGCAGCCCAGGAGGAAACTCTAAGAGAGAGTAATAAGGAGAGATGTACTGCAGATTCCAAACCCTGCTGAGATCCCAGTAACAACTGCTACCTAAAAAAGACAGAAAACACTAAAAGTCCTGGTTCTATGGGAGATTGATCCCAGCCATTTGGGCTACTTCTAATGTTCCAACTTTAAAAAAGACACAAGTCCTCACAAGCCGTTCACTGTAATAGCTCAGAGTCAGCTGCTCTGACTTAAAACCTCTTTTCAAAACAAAACAGAACAAAATGCACTTTCAAACCCATTGTATCATCACAGGAAATTTACATCTTCAATATGTTTATGTAGCATGTTAAATTTACTTGGAATATCCCACTGCATTCCATAGGAATGATCAAAAATATGTGACATCAAGGCACCAAGAGATGCTATGACAGTGATAAAGCAATTGTCAAACAGATTTTAAGGACCACTTGTAGAAGCAGATGTTTCCTAGGAAGGCGGAAAGGTTTAGCGAGGGAATTCCAGGCATTGGGAACAGGGTAGTTGAACGCACACAGCCACTACTGGGCAATGGAAATCAGAATTGCAAACCTGCATCCTTCAAAAACATCACCAAGCTCATCATTCCTTTTACATGGACAGGAACACATCACTGAAGAGGCAGTCATAATAAGGTGCTGCAGACTAACTAGAGGAAACTACTGTATTTTGTTTCAATTTAGTAAATTATACCAAAAATTTCATTCTTTCCATGCTTTTGCTGGTGTGGTTTCATTCTTCAGGGCGCAGAGAGATTATAGTTTACAGGAGAAACTTGCTAATGATCTAGGAGAACTTTTTGCTTCATCCCTCAATAGTTGCTTCCAGGCAAAACAATGAACTGTTCAAAAAAAACAGAGTAAAAGAATAATGTCATTGTAGATTTTCCCACTGTTGTGTAAAAATAAGCACCAGCTCTTCTTGGCTTAAATAAAATTGGCCTCTCATTTCCTATAAAAGACGATGCCTATATGTTCAGATTTCTCAATCCTAAGTGGTGTCTCATTAGAATTGTTCAAAATTACATTTGACAAAATGGACCGTTGACTGTTAGAGTTTTGTCTCGAAAAGAATACTATTTCTGTGCTGCTCAATAAAGTATGAGATCACTGAAATTAAATATTGGACCAGGTTTTTGTGAAGAGGTTGGGAAGGATGAGTTGGTAAATTTCCCTACCTGTTAGACCTGTCTTCTTTAAGAAGACCTCCCCCTATCCCATACATATATTTGGCCTGATAGGGAATATGAGATGCAACTGGTCCATTGTCTGTAGACACAGTTTCAAAGTAGCAATGGGTGTGAACAGACGATGAGACTAATAGACTTGCAGGCTGCATTCGTTTAATGAAGTATCAACCCAGTTTTCATGATATGAATCAAACACTCCCCCCCACCACCCCCATACACAATATCATCAACTCCAATGCCATCTATAGGAACCCTCATTTGCACTGGACCACCTGCATGCCCTCACAATCAATTCAGGACATCAATTGTTGAAGGTTTCAATCTGTTGTAAAAACAAACAAGCAACCATCAATTTTATGAACTGCATCAAAGGTAGGCAATCCATCAGTTCTCTCTTAACATCTTATATCAAAATGTGAACACAGTCTGAGATTATTATATGGATTGGCCACGCTAAATTGCCCGTAGTGTTCAGGGATGTGTAGGTTAGGGGATAGGTCTGGGTGGGATGCTCTGTCAGTTGGTGTGGACTTGTTGGGCCGAAGGGCCTGATTCCACACTGTAGGGATTCTATGATCTATGGTCTATGATCTACTATAGGGCTGAAACCTTTTAAACTCAGCCAAACATTCATAATGCATTCAGCTTTCAAATAGCTAGTTGGGAAATTTAAGATATGGATTGACAAACTGAAGAAAACAGATCTTTTATTTCTAAACTAAACCAGAAGTCCTGGGAATCAAAACAGTCCAGGAGCAGATGAATCTTTTGTTCCTCTATTTTAAAGGGTTCTGGGCATTTTACTCACTTAAGTTTATTACACTAGAGTAGTATTATCCAATGAGTCTTTGAGTCAGGTTCGAAATGGCAGAGGTCCAGGCCAAAAACTCTTGTTTCACTGTCCACAAATGCTACCTGTCCAGCTGAATATTTCGATCGACTTTGGGCCATTTTTCAGAGTTACAGTATCTGCTATAATTTGCCTTTGTATTATTATGCAGCTTTTGTTCCTGGCACAGCTCACTGTATCACTTTATTTAAATAGTAAGTCAACTCGCTGGTTAATTATATGCTCAAACACATTTTGGCATTCAGAGAAATGGTTCCCCATGGCCATGATTGCCTATGGTGTTTTCAATTGAAGTTTTACAGTGAGAGGTGCAGTCAAGCAGCTTCCAGCCATCTGAGGCACATATCCAAAAGTAGGGCCACATCCCAGGGTGGCGACTTTAATTGGCCAATATTTCTGAGTTCTGAGTTCCTTGATCAGTTGCAATCTCCTATGTTTTATACGTCAGAAAAAAAAAGCCATTAAAGTAGCTGCATTAGGCAGTTTGAGAAATAGACAGGAGCAGGAGACATTACTCCAGTACAATGTTAGAGTATGACATAGATTCTTCAGATACAGAGTTAGATGCAATAAGGGCACATGTCAGGCATTCCAGGTGTAGAGGTCAGAATGCCAAGTATCAATTCCCAACCATTAACTTCAATGGAAGGTAAACTATTCAGGGCAGGCTTGTCAGACACAGCCAAATGATTGATATGTGCTCCTGCCATACAGCTCTGTGCTCAGAGCACTTTCTTCATTCATTCCTGGGACGTGGGGCAGGCTGAAATTTGTTGTCCATCCTAAACATCCTGGAAAAGGTGGTAGTGAGCTACCTTCTTGAATTGCAGTCCATGTGGTGCAGGTAGACACACTGCTGCTAGGAAGGGTATTTACAAGGGATTTTGACCAAGGGACAATGAAGGAAAAACAGCATATTTCCAAGTCAGGATTTTGTGTCACCTAAAGGTAAGTTTGCAGCTGATAGTGTTCCTACGTAAATAGGTAAAAACTACCCTTAAGTACAACCTTAAACCAGAAGTGATTATTTTTACCTTAATAACTCTGGATGATAGGATTATGTTCAGACCCAGGAGCCTGCCTATATAATTATCAAACCCCTGCTCAATAATTTCCATCTAATTAATACCATTGATCCCCTGGTAGTTCACTGAAACAGTGCACCAGATGGTGTGATACTGCATCCTTTTGACTGGGAGATGCCCATTTCAGTGTTTAGCCTATGAGAATATGTGTAGCTATTCTGAGTCAGAGTCAGAGTGCTGGTAAATGGAACATGTTAAACTGTACAGAATGAGATCAGAGAAGAGGATTGAGAAGAATTCAAATCCACTATTACTGATTTAATGTCTTCAAATACACTTTTTAAACTGACATTATGGAACATTCACTGCTTCTATACTGAACCTTTGTGTAGTGCAAATGCACAAAGCTTTTCATAGGAACATTATCCAAAAGAAAACTGAAGCAAGGTTACCTATAGAAGTATCAGAATGAGTACTCAATGGGTTGAAATAACTCCACAGAGGCCGGTATCCTGTCATCAAGTCACCCTTTATTTACACATGGACAGTCCTTGACACTGATACAGCTCCCTCAGTGCAATCTCTCAGAGTGAACAGAACCCCTGACAGAGATAAAAGGTACTGCAGATGTTGGAGAATCCGAGATAACAAGGCATGGGGCTGGATGAAGACAGCAGGCCAAGCAGCATCATAAGAGCAGGAAAACTTGACGTTTCGGGCCTAGACCCATTTCTGATGAAGGGTCTAGGCCCGAAACATCAAGAACCCCTGACACTCCTGTTTATATCTGTCAGCCAGGGCTCCCTGATTGAACCAGGTTAACAGCCCCAATCAGGGAACTCATTTTCTATGAGGTCCACCTAGCTGACTTAGTTACAATCACTACATAGGCAGGTTTTAAGAAGTGCCTTAAAAGGGAAGAGAAATAAATAGAGAAGCAGGAATGTTTAAAGAGGAATTTCCAGAGTTTTGAGTTGAGCGATCTGAAGAGGCAACGGGGAAGTGATGACCTAGTGGTATTCCTGCTGGACTGTTAATCCAGAAACTCAGGCAATATTCTCAGAACCCGAACTCGAATTTCATCATGACAGATGGTAGAATTTAATTCATTAAAAATAATGGAATAAAGAGTCTAAGGATGATCATGAAGCCATTTCCAATTGTCGGGAAAAACACCATCTGATTCATTAATGTCCTTAAGGGAAACTGACATCCTCACCAGTCTGGCCTATATGTGACTCTGGACCCTCAGCAATGTGGTTGACTCTCAAGTGCCCTCTGGTGTGGCCAGCGACGCCCTCATCTCATGATTGGATAAAACAAAACACAATTGTCAAAGGTGGGTTGCACAAAGGGCTAGAATTGAAGCATCACAGAAGTGTTGGAGGGCAGGAAGATTGGAACAGGTCAGGTCATAAGGCCTTTTCTTTTTTATTCATAATAAATGTGGAGTTATGGCAATAAGGTGGGATGCTCTTCAGAGGGTCGGTGCTGAGTTGATGGCCCAAATGGCTTCTTTCTGCACTGTAGGGATTTTATGATGCTTACCAGGTCTGGCAGTTAGGAATCAACCAGGTTGCTGTGGATCTGGAGTCATATGTAGGCCAGACCAGGTAAGGATCATACAATTGCCCAAGTAAGGATCGTACAATTGCCCTCTGGGCAATTAGAGAGGGCAATAAATGCAGCTGTAGCCAGTGATGCCAACATCCCATGAACGAATGACTAAAAAAGTAAACTTTGGAAAGAATTTCTCATTAAACTCTAGCCCTTGATAGCTCAGGGGCCCTTGTTAGAACAAAGCGCATACTATCTCATTGCTTAACTGTAAATTTTAACCATTAAAAATAAACATTCAGAACCAAGGTCTGGTAGCTATAGAACATAAATGGTGACATTACTTTGTGAGGCTTCTAATGAGGGAGTGGGTGTGACGCAGTGTAAGACAAAGTGAGCTTGGAAATGGAAATGTACCACTTATTTTGAGTTTTTAAAACCTATTTAGTTCGTGTTCAGTGCAAATCATGACATTTTTATTTCATCATTGCGCTACCCTATGCCGGATGAACTGATTTTATTATAATTAAAATCGAGTCAAGTAATTTTAGACAGTCAACTTAATGACTGACAAATTCATGACGGTATTTAAAAAAATTCACTCAAAAGGCCAAATCAGATTTCTGACAGATAATTATATTTACCCTTCACTTATCTATACAACAACTCAAATTTTGCATCACCTATTAATCTTCCATAGTGGATTCTGAATGTTTGCAGTGGGAGTGGTGTAGTTGGATTTTTTTTGACTCAAAATGTTCGGCTGCAGTCAGTTATGTGATTGACATGTAATAGTCTGTCGTCCGCCTAAAATAAATCCACTCCTCTCTAAGAAGTAACATTGAAGGTGAGGGCCAAGGTGGATAATCAGGCCCTTGACATCAAAGAAATACCTGCCTTCTTACTGCCAACAAAGAAATTGAGTTCTGAGTGGGACACCTTTTGGTTGATCTTCCTGGTCCATTGTCAGTTAAGGCCCTTAAGGGATCACGTAAAACAACCAGTAAAAGTGTCATCCCACTTGGGTGGCAATTACCGAAGTTCCAGGCAGGATGGGAAAGTATTGGCCCATCTGACTGGCAATCTGATATGAGCAAACTGTTAGGGATAAAAGGTACTGCAGATGCTGGAGAATCCGAGATAACAAGCATGGGGCTGGATGAACACAGCAGGTCAAGCAGCATCATAGGAGCAGGAAAACTTGACGTTTCGGGCCTAAACCCTTCATCAGAAAATAGGTCATTTTTGAGTGGCAGGCAGTGACTAGTGGGATATTGCAAGGATCAATGCTTGGGTCCCATCTATTCACAATATATACGAATGACTGGGCTGAGGGAAACAAATGCAACATTTCAAAGTTGACAGGATTGGGAATTGTCAAGAAGAAGCAAGGAGGTTCCAAGGTGATTTAGACAGGGTGAGTGAGTAACGGTATTTGCACTGTTTATTTGCACTGTTTCCTGCTTGTCAAACAATTCTCCATCCATGCCAATACATTATCCCACTATCCCATGTGCTTTAATTTTGTTCACTAACCTCTTATGAGGGACCTTATCAAAAGCCTTCTGAAAATCCAAATACATCACATCCACTGGTTCTTCCTTATCTATTTTATCATTTTCTGATGAAGGGTTTAGGCCCGAAACGTCAAGTTTTCCTGCTCCTATGATGCTGCTTGACCTGCTGTGTTCATCCAGCCCCATGCTTGTTATCTGAGCAAACTGTTAGCTTGGCACTGGGGAAGGATTTGTGAGCTTGTATAAGTGCAAGAGTCAGACGCAGAGTAGAGAGGTGGGCTTTGAGAACTAACCACATGTCCCTGCTTCTGACACAACTACCCTGCTCGCCACAAATCCCAATCCCAGAAATCCATTCTCTAAAACAGAGACTAGGAGCAGCATTGGCCATTCAGCCCTTGAGCCTTCTCTTCCATTCAGTATTATCATGGCTGATCCTCCACCTCAATGTTCACCCTTTTTCTTCATGCATCTTTATCCCTTTAAAATCTAAAAAAAACTTTTTCTTGAGTATATTGAATCAATTAGTGTCCAGAGCCTTCTGTGGTAGAAAACTCCACAAGTTCACTATCCTTTCAGTGAAGACATTTTTCCTCATCTGTGTCCTAAATAGACTACTCCATATCCTTAGAGTGTCTCCCTCGTTCTTGATGACTGAACCAGGGAAGGCCTCCTTCCTGCACCTAGTCTAGCTAGCCCGTTTAGAATGTCATACATTTCTATCAAATTCCCTCTCATTCTTCTAAACTCCAGTGAATGTAGGGTCAGTGAAACTAATCTCTCCTCATAGGATATTGCTTCTATCCTTGATTTAGGCCTAGTGAATCAACACTGTACTGTCTCCATGGCAGATGTATCTTTTCATAGGTAGGGAGATTAATCTGCTCACAATCCTCCAGCTGTGGCCTTACCAAGGCACTTTATAACTACAGTAAGACATCTCTCTTTCTGAACACAAATCCTTGTGCAATGTAGGCAAATATACTATTTACACTCCTAATTGTTTGCTGCGTTAACCTGTTTACTTTTATTGAGTGGTGTACCAAGACGCACAGATCCCTTTGTTCATCCACACTTCCCAATAAATCACCATTTAAATAATAATCTTCCTTTCTGTTCTTTGCATTTTCACATTTAGTCACACTTTACCGTTACTCACTCACCCTGTCTAAATCACCTTGGAACCTCCTTGCTTCTTCTTGACAATTCCCAATCCTGTCAACTTTGAAATGTTGCATTTGTTTCCCTCAGCCCAGTCATTCGTATATATTGTGAATAGATGGGACCCAAGCATTGATCCTTGCAATATCCCACTAGTCACTGCCTGCCACTCAAAAATGACCTATTTATTTGCACTGTTTCCTGCTTGTCAAACAATTCTCCATCCATGCCAATACATTATCCCACTATCCCATGTGCTTTAATTTTGTTCACTAACCTCTTATGAGGGACCTTATCAAAAGCCTTCTGAAAATCCAAATACATCACATCCACTGGTTCTTCCTTATCTATTTTACAAGTTACACCCTCAAAAACTTCAGTAGGTTTGTTAAGCATGAATTGTCTTTCATAAACTCATGCTCAGCTTGTGCAACATTATTAATGTTTTCCAAATGTTTTGTTATCATGTCTATCATAATAGATTCTAGCATCTCCCCCACTACTGGTGTTTGACTAACTGGCACCTAATTCTCTGTATTTTCTCTCCTTTCCTTTTGTGGTGTCACTTATGCCATCTTCCAATCTATAGGAACTATTCCAGAGTCTATAGAATTTTGGAAGGTGATCACCAGTGCATCCTTTATTTCCAGGGCAACTTCCTTTAACACTCTGGAAACATAGAATCCCTACAGTGTGGAAACAGGCCCTTTGGCCCAACAAGTCCACACCGAACCTCAGAGCATCCCACCCAGACCCACCCCCCTAACAACCCACCTAACCTACACCTTCCTGAACACTATGGGCAATTTAGCATGGCCAATCCACCTAACCTGCACATCTTTGGACTGTGGGAGGAAACCAGAGCACCTGGAAGAAACCCACGCAGACACAGGGAGAAGGTGCAACCTCCACATAGACAGACGCCCAAGGCTGGAATTGAACCCAGGTCGCTGGCGCTGTGAGGCAGCAGTACTAACCACTGAGCCACCGTGCCGCCCCAATGAAGTGAATGTAGGTTATTAGATTCTGGAGATTTGTCATCCTTAAACCCCACTAATTTTCCCAGCACCATTTTCTTACTAAAACTGATTTCTTTCAATTCCTCGCACTAGACCCTTGGTTCCTATTGTTTCTAAGAGGTTATTTGTGGCCTCTTTTGTGAAGACAGAACAAAAGTGAGCATTCAATTCTTCTGCCATTTCCTTGTTCCACATTATAATTTTGCTGTTTCTGACTGTAGTGTCTTCGCTAATCAATTTTCTTCACACATAGATAGAAACTTTTACAATTAGTCTTTATGTTCCCTGTGAACTTATGCCCATACAGTAGTTTCCCCTTCTTGAGCAAACATTTCAATGTCTTTTGCTGAATTCTAATATTTTCACAATCCTCAGGCTTGCTGCTTTTACTGGTATTTTTAAATGCTTTCTCTTTGGATGTAATATGCCTAATTTGTTTTGTAAGCCATATTTGAGCTCCCTATTGTCATTTCTTTTTGTACTCAGTAAAATGATTATTACTTCACGCTCACCTTTTTTAAACATGAACTATTGCCCATTGACCATCAACCCTTTTAGTAAGATTTTCCAATCCAGCTTTGCCAATTTGCACCTTATAACTTCTTAATTCCTTTCAATGCCTACCTTTCCCGGTGATGATCCTCCACCTGTGAAACTGTGAAGTAGTGGCTAAGCTGTCGAAATTTAGAGGTGCTGGTGTCTTAATGGACAGAAGTTCCTGCTGGATGGGACTTCCTGATCCAGTTTCGGAATTCTGACAGAAACCTCATTGGCAGCCAAAGAGCTGTCTGATTGACCAGAGGGGTGACCTTACAGAGGTTCATAAAATCATGAGGGGCATGGATAGGGTGAATAGCCAAGATCTTTTTCCCAGGGTTTAAGGTGAGAGGGGAAAGATATAAAAGGGACCTAAGCATGGTGCATGTATGGAATGAGCTACCAAAGGAAGTGATGGAGGCTGGTACAATTACAACATTTAAAAGGCATCTGGATTGGTACGTGAATAGAAAGGGTTCAGAGGATCTGGCCCAAATGCTGGCAAATGGGACTAAATTAATTTAGGATATCTGGTTGGCGTGGAAGAATTGGATGGAAGGGTCTGTTTCCGTGCTGTACAACTCTATGACTTAATGATGCCATGTTTTGGTGGGCTTTCCACCCAAGACAGCGGTGATTTGAAGGTACCGGTGTTGGACGGGGGTGGGCAGAAATCACACGCCATCAGGTTATAGCCCAACAAGTTTATTTGGAAACACTAGCTTTCGGAGCTTGGCCCCTTTGTCAGGTGAAGTGAGAAAGAAGCACACAGAACACAGAAGTTATAAGTAAAAGATCAAAGGGTTGCACCACTGATGAGGATGTATTAAACAAACCTACAATGCCTTTAAATCTTTAATCAATTAGAAGGTTTTTATTGATTAATATGTATATGTAAATCCCCAAATTTCTTTCAAGTCACTGCCCTGAGAGAACTAAAGGTTTTATCAGTGTAAAGAAGATATGACACTTTAGGTCAGGCAGTGCATGTTAGGTCTGAGGAGATAGCAAGAACTGCAGTTGCTGGAATCAGAGATAACACAGTGTGGAGCTGGAGGAACACAACAGGTCAGGCAGCATCAGAGGAGCAGAAAGGTTGATGTTTTGGGTCAGGACCCTTCTTCAGCACTGGGGAGAGGGAAGGGCACTGGGAAATAAATAGAGGGAGGAGGAGTGGGGTTGGGGAATGATAAGTGGGATGGTGATAGGTGGATGCAGGTAGGGAGTGGTAGGGATTGGTCAGTGGGATGGGTGGGGCGGTTAATTGGGAGAGAAGATGGACAATTTGCGTCAGGTCAAGGAGACGGGAGGGAGGATGGGTGGGGCTGGAGAAAGGCTAGTGGTGTGGTGATAGATGGATGCAGGTAGGGGGTAGTGGGGATTGGTCAGTGGGAAGGGTAGGGTGGATAGGTGGGAGAGAAGATGGACAGGCTGTGTCAGGTCAAGGAGGAGGGGATGAGAGGGAAGGTTAGACCTGGGATGAGGCCGGGGGTGAGCAGAGTTTAAAACTGATGAGTTCTATGTTTAGGCCATCGCACTGTAGGCTCCTGAGGCGGAATATGAGGTGTTGCTCCTCCAGTTTGCGTGTGGTGTCCTTGTGGCACTGGAGGAGGCCCAGGATGGACATGTCATCAAAGGAGTGAGAGGGGGAGTTAAAATGGTTGACAACTGGAAGGTGTTGTTGATTATCGCGTACAGAGTGCAGATGCTCCACAAATCAGTCACTGAGTCTGCGCTTGGACTCACCGATGTACAGGAGGCCACATCGGGAGCAACAGATACAGTAGTCCAAGTTGAGTGATGTGCAAGTGAAACCCTGTTGGATTTGGAAAGTTTGCTGTGGGCCTTGGACAGAAGTGAGAGTCAATGTGTAGGGGCAGGTGTAGCACTTCTGTGGTTGCAGGGAAAGGTGCTGGGGGTGGTATGGCTCGTGGGGAGTGGAGTGGATGAGGGAATCGCGGAGAGACGGTCCCTACAAAAGGCAGACAGGGGTGGGGAGGGAAACATCTCCTTGGTTGTGGGGTTGGATTGTAGGTGGCGGAAGTGACAGAGAATGAGATGTTGGATGTGGAGATTGGTGGGGTGGTATGTGAGGACAAGGGGGACTCTCTGTTTATTTTTGTTGGGGGAGGGGATTTGATGGCAGAAATGTGGGAAATGCAAGAAATGCTGTTGAGGACATTTCTCATCACCCAAACAGGGGATGTTGTGGTCCATGAAAGAAAAGGACATTTGGGATGTTCGGGAGTGGAATGCCCCATCTTGGGAGCAGATGTGGCGGAGGAAGAGGAGTTGGGAGTAAAGAATTGCATTCTTGCAGGAGGGTGGGTGAAAGGAGGTGTAGCCCAGGTAGCTGTGGGAGTTGGTGAGCTTGAAATAGAAGTTGGTGTTGAGGCGGTCACCAGAGATGGAGATGGAGAGGTCTAGGAAAGAGAAGGAGGTATTGGAGATGGTCCAGGTGAATTTGAGGTTGTGGTGAAAGGTGTTAGTAAAGTTGATGAATTGTTCAAACTCCTCATGGGAGCACGAGGCAACGCTGATACAGTCATCAATGTAGCAGAGGATGAGATGAGGAATGGTGCCAGTGTATCAGTGGAAAAGGAATGTATCCTGCGAAGAGGTTTCTCTGCACAGAAAGGTGGATTTAATCCAAATTTAGAAAATTCCGTCCCAAGATGTACAATGCAGGGACTGAGTAACAATGTGTTAAAACATCATTCAATTTACACTTTGGACACTAGTCTGTTTCATTGAATTCTCAAACCATTTGTTTCTTCTCTGTTACTTGTCTTTCCATTAAAGTTTCATCTTTGCCTGGCGATTGGTTTACTTATGGTCGAGTGAAAAGATTTCCAGTGAGAAATAGTAGACTTGTCAAAAATTTTACCTTTTGTATGGTAACAGCTTTAGTGATTGCTAAACGCCGGGTCATTTTGCTCAGCTGGAACAGATTTACTAGCACTTATGGACAGCAAATACAATCTACCCTTCATTGTTCTCCAAACTATCACTTCCTTTAAACTAAATTTATTTTTGAAATTTGATTTAAGTTCAAAGCTTCTCTTTAATTGGACCAATTAAGAAACACTCAATTGCCCTATTGTCATCAACAGGAAAATGAAACAAAAATGCCCTCTTTTAAATAGAAGCAACTAATAGATAATTAAATCATGCAAAGCAAAGGAAATTTAATACATTCGATAATTGTTTTGTTACTACATCCACTGGTCACTGAAAACCTCAAGTTTACCGACAGACACCGTGTGCTTCTCTGCCAGGGTTAAATTCCAATCTCTTGCTGATATCCCTTGTGGGATTTCACTGCAGATGTGCGCAGAATTGGAAAGATTATGTTTTGAGCTTCTCGAGGTAGAAAAATAGTTCTGCGTGGTGTTTATATTTGGACTATGGTTTGTGCTGAAATCACAGTTGCCATTAAACTGTGCTGCAAGTTGTTACAAGTGTTCACAAAGTTTATTTTATTTATTCATTTGTGGGACATGGGCATCGCTGGCTGGCCAGCATTTATTGCCCATCCCTTGTTGCCCTTGAGAAAGTGGTGGTGAGCTGGCATTTATTGTCCGTCCCTAGTTGCCTTTAAGGTGGTGATGGTAAATTGCCTTCTTGAACCACTGCAGTCCATCTGCTGTGAGTTGACCTACAATGTCCTGAGGGAGGGAATTCCAGGATTTGGACCCAGCGACAATGAAGGAACAGTGATATATGTCCAAGTCAGGATGGTGAGTGGCTTGGAGGGGAACTTAAAAGTGATAATGTCGTGGTGTTGGTCTCTGTGCTGTCACAACGGGGAAAACCCAGTTTTCCTGCTAACTCCCTCAGGGTGAATGATCATTCAGGTAATGAAAGGTTACACCTGAAATATTAACTTGTGTGACCTCTGAACTCGACTTTTGACCACCACCATCTCAACATAACCCTAACTCGACAAGAGGTCGAAAAGCCCATCCAACAGCTGAGAATGTACAAAACTGCTGGTGCACATGGAGTCCCTGCTAAAATACTGAAAAACTCTTCATGTGTTTGCACCAGCTCACCTCCGTCATCTGGATGGAGAGAGCATGCCTGCGTAGTTCTATGACAACAAATTGTGACCATTTTCTAGGAAGGAGATCAAAACAAGGTGTGGAACTGGATGAACACAGCAGGCCAAGCAGCATCATAGGAGCAGGAAAGCTTGACGTTTTGAGCCTAGACACTTCATCAGAACAATTGTGGTATCCACAGAGGTGACTGTCAAACAGAGAGAAGGTCTTTGAAAAAAAATCCTCCTCAGCTGTCTCCTCTTCCTTTCGCTGGAGGCTCCTTCCAAAGTCACAATGAAGTTTCCATTCATTAAGAGGCACAGGGAACCTAATCTTCACAGCAAGCCAAGCCCACGAAAAATACAGAACGAACAAGCAACCTCTGTACATGGTCTTCATCAATCTCATGAAGCCCTACAACTCTGTCAGCTGGGAGGGTTATGGAGCGTCCTTCTCAAATTTGGACATCCCCAGAAATTTGTCACCACCTACTGCATGATGAAATGCAACACCTGATCCTCACCAACAGATTTGATACAGACTCAAAGCAAGTGTAAACTGGGATCTAACAAAGCTGTGTCATTTCTTCAAAGTCTTTCCTCATTTTCTCCACCACAAGACTTTCCCATGAGGCGTTTCACGCAGGAGGAATGGGAATCTGTCCAACCTGAAGACCAGGAGAAGAGTAGAAGTTGATTTTTATTCAGTTTTAGACTTCTTCACAAAGTGCTACTTTCCAAAGGGAAATCAAAAAACCCCACGACAACCTTCCAACGGTGTCAATCGATTTTTTTCTTAAATGTGTGCACAAGTATTACCCAATGGTTCCCGCAGCTGTAGTTCCTTAACCTTAATTTACTATCGTGAAGAATGTGTGGAGCAGGCTTTGAAGGTCCGAATGGCCTCATTCTGATCCTATCTTCTATGTTTCAATGTTTCTAGGAAGTATGTTGTGAAACTTGAAAGGGTTCAGAAAAGATTTACAAGGATGTTGCCTGGCTTGGAGGGTTTGAGCTATAGGGAGAGGCTGAAGAGGCTGGGGCAATTTTCCCTGGACCGTCGGAGGCTGAGGGGTGACCTTGTAGGGGTTTATAAAATCATGAAGGGCGTGGGTAAGGAAATAAACAAGGTCTTTTCCCCAGGGTGTGGGAGTCAAAAACTAGAGGACATCGGTTTAAGGTGAGAGGGGAAAGATTTAAAAGGGACCTAAGGGGCAGCTTTTTTATGCAGAGGGTGATGTGTGTATGGACTGAGCTGCCAGAGGAATTGGTGGAGGCTGGTACAATTACAACATTTAAAAGGCATCTGGATGGGTTTATGAATAAGAAGGGTTTAAAGGGATATGGGCCAAACACTGTCAAATGGGACTAGATTCATCAAGGATATCTGGTTGGCATGGTCGAAGGATCTGTTTCCATGCTGTACATCTCTATGACAAGGGGAGAAAAACGTTCTGCATCTATCCTGTCAAGTATTCTGAGAATCTTAGATGTTTCAGTAGGTTTCTTTCCATCCTCTTAAATTCCAAGGTGTACAACCCAACCTACTCAACCTCTCCTCGTGTGAAAGTCCCCCATTTTTGGGATGAATTGCGTGAACCTTCTCTGGACTACCTCCAATGCCAGCATATTTGTCCTTAGATAAGGGAATTGTTCACTGTATTTCAACCCTAACGGCATTGTGGGTGTAGCTACAGCACATTGGACTGTATCAGTTCAAGAAGACACTCATTAACACCTTCTCAAGGGACATCTGGAGTTTGGTAATAAATGCTAGCCTGGCCAGTGATGCCCTCATACTTTTTATTAATTCACCAGATGATGGCATCACTGGCTAGGCCAACATTTATTGCCCATCCCAGAGGGCAGTTCAGAGACAACCACATTGCTACGGATCTGGAGTAACATGTAGGTTAGACAAGGTAAGGATGGCAGATTTCCTTTTTTAAAGTACATTAGTGAACCAGATATGCTTCTCCCCTCAACAATTCATCATTAGACTCTTAATTCCAGACTTTTATTGAATTCAAATTCCACCATCTACCATGGCGGCATGGTGGCACAGTGGTTAGCACTGCTGCCTCACAGCACCAGGGACCTGGTTCGATTCCACCCTCAGGTGACTGTCTGTGTGGAGTTTGCACGTTCTCCCCATGTCTGTGTGGGTTTCCTCTGGTTTCCTCCCACAGTCCAAAGATGCACAGGTTGGGTTGTTTGGCCATGCTAAATTGCCTGCAGCGTTCAGGGAGGTGTGGATTGGGTGTGTTATAGGGGGATGGGTCTGGGTGGAATGCTCTGAGGTTCAGTGTGGACTTGTTAGACTGAAGGGCCTGTTTCCACACTGTAGGGATTCTATGAACCTGTGTCTCTGGAACATTACCAGGATTTCTGAGTTACCAGCCCAGTGATAATACAACTAGGCCATCATCTTCCGCTATGAGTGAATTGAAAAAGCAAATAAGAACTGTGGTGCCACCAGTGCCTTGTTCTTGTGTTAATGCACTGTGCCAGTACACATTTGCATTATCTAAGGAATGTGACCTCATTCCAGTCTTCTGTTTTTTTCCAGAAATGAGGTGACTCTCTACTCTGGTGTTGCCTCCAAAAGTCCCAAATGTTGAATCCCTGACCTTAGCCGAACTTTCAGCCTTGGCTATGTATTGGGTAGTTTTGAACACGTTTCTGAGCTTGCTCCACTTTCCAAGCAGTGGAAAGCTAAGCTGCACAAAGGTATTCCTTCCAGCCACTCACAAAAGTTGGAAAAGATTTTTATACTGAACTTTAAAATCTAAATCTCATCCTCTCACTGTCATCGTCACGTCACACACAAGAGATGAAAAATAGAGAATGTTTGAATCCGAAACAAAAACAGAAGTTGCTGAAGAAACTCAGCTGGTCTAGCAGCATCTGTGGAGGGAAAGCAGAGCTAATGTTTCAGTTCCAGTAACTTTCTTCAGCTCACTTTCTTACTTCCTCCAGCAATTTCTGTATTTATTTCGAATCTTAAGAATCCACAGTTCTTATTTAATTTTAATATTTGAATCTAGAACTGTTACAAGTATGAAGAAAGGAACTCATTTGTCTGAAGGAGATAGCAGGAACTGCCGGTGCTGGAGAATCTGTGATAACAAGGTGTAGAGCTGGATGAACACAGCAGGCCAAGCAGCATTAGAGGAGCAGGAAAGCTGACGTTCCAAGTCTGGACCCTTCTTCGGAAATGGAGAAGGGTCCAGACCCGAAACGTCAGCTTTTCTGCTTTTCTGACGCTGCTTGGCCTGCTGTGTTCATCCAACTCTGCACGTTGTTATCTCATTTGTATGAAAGTAGTTCTACAATTTGAATATCATTTCAACATTCCTTTCTATTGAAAGGTGAGTTCTTGTGGGCAGAGGCAGGATCCCTTTACCCGGGCCAGAAGCTCCATGTTTGATTCGTGCATGTGTATTTGTTGGCTATTGGAAATATACTCGTAATGTGGCCAAACTGATTATCAGGCTGTGAATCCTTCCAATACAGCTGACTGTAGGTGATAAGAGTGAGAGAGTTCCCCAGTCAGTCATCTTGTAGAAGGTAGTTGCAAACCTCTGAAGTACTTTCTCCATAAGCATGAACCGATCAAATAGATGTCAATGATCCAACTTTTGGAAACAAGGCTGAGGGAAAAGACAAAAGGATAGCCCTTTTGAAATAATTGCAGAGAAGCTGGTATCCCATCACCAAGTCACCCTTTGCTTACATGTGCACAGTACACTGGCTGTAGCCATCCAGCTCAACGTCAGTCCCTGAACTGAGGAGATTCTGAATCCTCTGTTTATATTAGTCAGCCAGGGCTGCTTGATTGGCCCAGATTAACAACCCCACTCACAGATCTCGTAGTCAATTAGATCCAGCTGGTTCCTATGCCTTTAAAGGCAGAAGCTCAAGACTCTAATGGACAGTAGGAAAATGGCAGATTTGTTATATGCAAACATTGCATCCATTATAACTTTGGAACAAATACAAGCAGTGCAAGGTTCCAAAAACTGACAGGAATGGGCAAGTAGTTGATTTAACCTAAAGAATACATTTTCATTGTTCTAACTGAATGATGGGATAGGCCAAAGGGAGTGAATGGCCTATTCATTTCCTCTGTTTCTAGTCCTACCTATTTCCATGCGAGAAATTCCAGGGTATTCCACTGTTTGCATAATGTTGTGTGGAACCAATGGAAGCAATTAGAAGCTAAAATCATTCTTTTAAAGTGTTCTTCGAGATTTTCTAAAGGTTTACATTTTGATTTTCGGAAACTACCTTTTGGTTTCGCGAGCTCCTTGAAGGCAAAGCAATGATTAAAGAAGACTGAAGAAATTACAGCTCCCTTGCTAGGCAGACAGGCAACAGTCCAACAACAATTAGTAGACAGTTTTCCTTCATTCCCCCTTCCTCCCATACTGCACTGAACTAATCCAGTGGCAGATATTATAGCAAACACTAGGTCTGGAAAGCCTGGCTCGCCTCAACAACTGGGTTCCCATTTTCTTTTTTCCTCAGGATTAAAACATTGTTTTCAACAAATGGAAACACAAGCACAACAACAGCCAGAAACAGATACTTCGGCAGCAGAAACTTCTGAAGAAAAAACTCAGAGGAACAAACAGTAGATTTGGCACATCACATTTTCCCTCCCTTTAAGCCAGATCTTTCTTCTCTAAACTTTCTTCAAAATAATTTACAAAGGGGAAAGAAATGCAATAGGAATGATTTAACATTTTCTTCATTGTTCAATTCTTAAATAATTGCTTGGTAGTACAGAGCATAAAATATTGTCAGAAGTAGACAAGAGTTAAGATTTTTATCTTATACTCATCAGAACTAGAATGCAAGAATCAAACTTGAACAAAGGGATACATTTTGCCTACATAAAACAGGATCTTACGTATTTATGTGTGTATTTAGCTTATAGCATGCAAAAATGCATCATGCTGTGAGCCTGACTGATTATCTTAAATTGGTTTCTGAGGTAAGTCAAGGCACAGTCTGGATTATTTAATAAATTATTTTCAATTACAGATTCCCACCTCCTTATGAATGCAGTTTTCTGAGGCTTCCAAGCATGGATTGGCCAATTAAAATCAGAATGTAGCCCACCACAAATGGTCAACAGGGCGTGTTGTGGGTTCCAGTCTGTCAATGAACAGGACATACCCGGATTTACACCGGCAACAAAAGTCAAAATGCATATGACACATTAGCATGTTTGGTAACATATCTGTAGGCAAGCCTTGTATGTGAGAAAAACAGGTGAGAAGGAGATAGCTAATCTCCACTGAACTCCCAAGGTGACATCCTGACCTATTAGAATCTGCCTACCTGATCTGAGAATTAAGATTGACAATTAACTGTTGTTGCTACATCTTCATACCAATGAAACAATCAATATCCTCTTTTCATGCTTTATAAAAGTATCCCACTTTCCAAGTTTGCATCTTGCATTTTAGTTCTGATGAGTGTAAGATAAGAATAACCAATTTCTTGTCTCCTTTCAGCAATGTTTACTTGGATTGTTATTATGAACTATAAAATCAGATGTAGGAGGAAGATTTTGAAAAAAAGACTTCTCAATGAATAAATTTGGGAATTCAGATTCTTTTAAAAGAAATTATTAATGGGATGTGGGTACTTACGTAGCATGCATGTTACTTGCCACTCATCAGACAACTTGGGAAAATTTTAAAAAATCTTTTTTACTTTGTTTCTTAGCAGACACATCAAGTGCATTTTATCAAGCAGTCTGGCTGGTGATTGCACCTTTACCCTGCCCTCTGTAGGATTGCATTCCAAACCATTGCCTGTTAAATAATTCCATT
Source organism: Ginglymostoma cirratum (assembly GCA_024137785.1). Lineage (NCBI taxonomy): Eukaryota > Metazoa > Chordata > Chondrichthyes > Orectolobiformes > Ginglymostomatidae > Ginglymostoma > Ginglymostoma cirratum. Next base: position 45,123,102 of record JAHRHZ010000263.1, read on the forward strand.
TGTTCCTCACTGTTTTCGCTGCGTTTCTTTGTGTTCATCATTAAGCCTAATTAGCCAATCAAAACATTAGGCTGGCTGCGGACGACAAAGATTGAAGAATGAGCTGATATTATCCTTGCCTTTAATTAGAGACATCAGTGTTTCTGGTGTATGGGATGTTGATGTAAGACACATGGGTTGCGGGCACTGGAAGTGATTATAGTACACTGAACAAATGAACAAATGCTAAAAACAATTTTATCTTCATCTTATTTATACTGTAATAAATAGACATGTTTCAGGCACTGACACAATGCTTATGCATTTCACCATGTTGAGTGAAACACTCCACAAGATGCACATCTCTAGAAGGGCAATTGGAGATCCAGCACATTCAGAAAAGAAAGCTCCATTTAATAACATTCATTGGGGCAGATTGCATGGTCTATCGAAGCATAACAACATTTAGAAAATGCATTGTTCCACCTATTGTTCTAAAGCTGAAATCATCTTTAATGTTTTTGTTATGCTTAGCATTCAGCATTCTAATATGTTCCTGGCCGGACAACTACCTCATACCCTGAGTAAACTTGGTCTCATCCAAAATTCTGTTGTCGACATCATAACTTGTGCCAAGGATAACACAGTGTGGAGCTGGAGGAACACAGCAGGCCAGGCAGCAGAGGAGGAACAGGAAAGCTGGCATTTCGGGCTGGGACCCCTTCGATCTCTAACTTGTGCCAACTCTCGTTTACCCAACATTCCTATTCTTAAAAATTGACCTACATTGATTTCTAGGCTGACAATACCTCGATTTCTTTTCTAAAGTCTTTTCCTTCTTTACAAATAAATCACAAGCTCTGCAAGCTCCTCTAGCCGTAAAATACTCCAATATTTCTGCACGTGCCCAATTTTAGCCATGAACATCCACAATTTGCTTTGTTCAACGATTGGTAGCTGTGCTTTCAGCTGGCTAAACCCAGAGCTCCAGAACTCCTAATATTTCCACATGGGGCTTCTTGGCCAGTTTTATCTGATGTAGTTCCTGGGAAATGCCTTGGGAAATTTGGTGTGATATAAATGCAAGTCGATGTTCTCTTAGAAACATAAGCACCAATATAAATAAAAGGAGAAAATGCTCAAAATACAAAATAAAAACAATTGGCCTCACAAGGTACTTCAACATTTGGATCTGGTTTGTGAACACATCCAGGCTTGTCCTTCTCAGTCATGCAAATGGGGTTAACATTGGAACATGAACAAAGAGAAGACCATAATCACTTTAGTATTTATTAGCATTCTGGTTGTCACCAGGTACAATGATAAAAGAGTTTCTTGACTAATCTCTATGAATCAGCCTACAACAGACCAATACATGAGGATGGTGCATGGAGTGATAACTTAAGTTATGAGGAAATGCTGAATGGGATAAAGTTGTATCTTTTGGAACAGAAGACACTGAGGGGAGATCTAATTGTAGTGTGTAAAGCCATTGGCCGTTCAGTTAGAGTGAAGAGGAAGCTCTTACATCCATTGGTTGAGAGGTCCATAAACAGGGTATTATTAGGGGGAAATGTAAGAGTTTTAGAGAGGTGTCGAGTTCATAAGTTCATAGGAGATAGAAGCAGGAGTAAGCCATTCAGCCCTTCGAGCCTGGTCCGCCATTCAATAAGATCATGGCTGATCTATCTGTGGTCACAGCTCCTTCCACCTGCATTAACCCCATAACCCTTAATGCTGCTACCATGCAAAAATCTATCCAACTGTGTCTTAAATATATATTACATGAAGCTATCCCTACTGCTTCCTTGCACAGAGAATTCCATAGATTCACCATTCTCTGGGAAAAGCAGTTCCTCCTCATCTCTGTCCTAAAGCTACTCCCCCTAATCTCGAGGCTATGTCCCCTAGTCCTACTCTCCTCCACCAGTGGAAACAACTTGCCTGCCTCTATCTAGTTTATGCCTTTCGTATTTTTATATGTTTCTATAAGATCCCCTCTCATTCTTTTAAATTCTAGTGAGTATAGTCCCAGGTGGCTCAACCTCTCCACATAGGGTAACCCACTCATCTCTGGAATCAGCCTGGTAAACGTTCTCTGCACCGCCCTCAAAGCCAATATATCCTTCCTCGAGTAGGGAGACCAGAACTATGCACAATATTCCAGGTGTGGCCTCACCAGCACCTTGTACAAGTGCAGCAGAACCCTCCCCACCCCCCATGCTTAAATTGGTGGCACGGTGGCACAGTGGTTAGCACTGCTGCCGCATAGTGCCAGGGACCCAGGTTCAATTCCAGCCTCGGGCAAGTGTGTGGAGTTTGCACATTCTCCCTGTGTCTGCGTGGGCTTCCTCTGGGTGTTCTGGTTTTTTCCCACAGTCCAAAGATGTGCAGGCTAGGTGGATTGGCCATGCTAAATTGCCTGTAGTGTTCAGGGAGGTGTAGATTAGGTGGGTTATAGGGGGATGGGTCTGGGTGGGATGCTCTGAGGTTCGGTGTGGATTTGTTGGGCTGAAGGGCCTGTTTCAACACTGTAGGGGTTCTATGACGTTCAATCCCTTTGGCAATGAAAGCAACGTTCCTTTTGTCTTCTTGATTACCTGCTGCACATACCAACTTTTAGCGATTCATGTCCAAGCACTCCTAAGTCTGTCCGCACAACAGCACGCTGCAATCTTTTACCATGTAAATAATATTCTGATCTACTAGTTTTGTTTCCAAAGTGGATGACCTCACATTTACCAACATTGTATTCCATCTGCCAGACCCTTACCCAATCATTTAACCTATCTACATCTCTCTGCACAGTTTGCCTTTCCACTCAATTTAGTGTCATCAGCAAACTTAAATATGTTACACTTGGTTGCCTCTTTCAAATCATTTATCTATGTCATGAACAGTTGTGGACCCAGCACTGATTCCTGCGGCACTCTGCTCATCACTGATCTCCAACCAGAGAAACACCTATTTATCCCAACTCTCTGTCTTCTATTGGTTAACCAGTCCTCTATCCATGCTAATGTGTTCCCCACAACTCTATGCATTCTTATCTTGTGGATGAGTCTTTTATGCGGTACCTTATCAAACGTCTTCCGGAATTCCAAGTATACAACATCCACCTGGTTCCCTCTATCCACGTGATTGTTATATCCTCAAAGAGCTCCAGTAAGTTAGTCAAACACGATCTTCCCTTCCTGAATCCATGCTGTTTCTGCCTGATGTAACCCTTTCCATCCAGATGCCTCGCTATTTCTTCCTTAATGATAACCTGAAGCATTTTGCTGACTACAGACGTTAAGCTAACTGACCTGTAGTTACCTGCCTTTTGCATACATCCATCTTTAAACAGCGGTGTGACATTCACTGTCTACCAGTCCGCAGGGACTTGACTAGAGTCCAGGGAATTTTGGTAAATTACCATTGTTTCACCCTAATGGTGGTGGGAATCTGGTAATCAACTCCCAAAAGGTGTTGGAGATAGAAGCATCTATGAGATTAAAACAAAACACTTGGATGTGCACCAGAAGTGCTGTCATCTACAGGGCTATGGACAAAGAACTGGAAAAGGGGATTAGTCTGGCTCAGATACCTTGGGCAGAATGTCCCCATGTTAAAATAACTATGATTCTGTGGTATCAGGAAAGCCACAATCTTGGCAAGATCAGAGAATTACAGTCCTCAGGTCAACTTTTCCTCCCAAACACTTACCACTTTCTAAGTATTATGTTACTCTTCCACTGGACTCCAAAAATGCTATTTTCTGAACTAAACCAACCCAATTAGCATTTGAACGCATCATCAGTTCCCATGTATTGATCATGTTCTCAATGATGACACAGGACCACTCAAATAGTGGTATGCAGACTTGGAATCTGTTATGCCTCAACCTTCCACAGATTCACAACCCTTTGGGTGAAGAAGTTCCTCCTGACCTCAGTCCTACATTTCAGAATGTCACTTCTGCGCTCAGAGAGGACACACAGGAGGGTTCATCCACTGAGGCAATATCGGTAGAGCTCAAAAATAAGAAAGATACAATCACTGTGATTGGATTATACTACAGGGCCCCCAACAGCCACCAAAACATTGGGGAACAAATACGTAGGCTGGTAATGGAAAGATGCAACAACAACAGAGTTGTCATAGTGGGTGACTTTAACTTCTCCAGTATTGATTGGGTCTCCCGTAGACCTAGAGGTTTAGACAGGTCAGAATTTGTCAAGTGCATCCAAGTGGGTTTCTTGAAACAGTATTTGGATAGTCCAACTGGAGGAGAGGTCATTCTGGACCTTGTATTGGCTAATGAGCCTGGCCAGGTGACTGACCTTTCAGTGGGAGAGCATTTTGGAAACAATGATCACAACTCCCTAAGTTTTAAGATTGCTATGAGTAAGGATAAGCCAGAACCTTGCGGGAAGGCAGTAAATTGAGGGAGGGCAAATTATGTCAGTATTGGACAGGAGGTAGGGAGTGTTAGTTGGGAAGAGCTGTTATCACGCAAGTCCACATTTTACTGTGGCAGTTGTTTAAAGAGCTGCTGGGGACAGTTTAAGACTGACATGTTCCAGTGAGGAGGAACATAAGAACATACATAAGAACATAAGAACTAGGAGCAGGAGTAGGCCGTCTGGCCCTTCGAGCCTGCTCCGCCGTTCAATAAGATCATGGCTGATCTTTTCGTGGACTCAGAGTCACTAACCCGCGCTCTCACCGTATCCCTTAATTCCTTTATTGTTCAAAAAAAACTCTACCTTAGCTTTAAAAACGTTTACTGAAGTAGCGTCAACTACTTCACTGGGCAAGGAATTCTATAGATTAACAACCCTCTCGGTGAAGAAGTTCCTTCTCAATTCAGTCCTAAATCTGCTCCCTCTAATCTTGAGGCTATGCCCTCTTGTCCTAGCTTCACCTGCCAGTGGGAACATCCTCTCTACTTCTATCTTATCTATTCCCTTCATAATTTTATACGTTTCTATAAGATCCCCCCTCAATCTTCTGAATTCCAATGAATATAATCCCAATCTACTCAGTTTCTCCTCATAAGCCAACCCCCTCAACTCCAGAATCAACCTAGTGAATCTCCCCTGCACCCCCTCCAGTGCCAGTACATCCTTTCTCAAGTAAGGAGACCAAAACTGCACGCAGTACTCCAGGTGTGGCCTCACCAGCACCTTGTACAGCTGCAACATAACCTCTCTGCTTTTAAACTCAATCCCTTTAGCAATGAAGGACAAAATTCCATTTGCCTTCCTAATTACTTGTTGTACCTGCAGACCAACCTTCTGTGATTCATGCACAAGGACACCCAGGTCCCTCTGCATAGCAGCATGCTGCAACTTTTTACCATTCATGTAATAATCCATTTTACTATTACTCCAACCAAAATGTATGACTTCACATTTATTTACATTGTATTCCATCTGCCAGACCTTTGCCCACTCACTCAATGTATCTATGTTCCTCTGCAAAGTTTCACAGTCCTCTGCACACTTTGCTCTGCCACTCATCTTAGTGTCATCTGCAAACTTTGACACCCTACACGTGGTCCCCAACTCCAATCATCAATATAAATTGTAAATAATTGCGGTCCCAATACCAATCCCTGAGGCACACCACTAGTCACTGATTGCCAGCCAGAATAGCACTCATTTATCCCCACTCTTTGCTTCCTGTTAGTCAACCAATCCTCTATCCATGCTATCCATACTTTACCCCTAACGCCATGCATCCTTATCTTATGCAGCAGCCTCTTGTGCGGCACCTTGTCGAAGGCCTTTTGGAAATCCAGGTATACCACATCCACTGGGTCCCCATCGTCCACCTTGCTCATAATGTCTTCATAGAATTCCAAAAGATTTGTCAAGCATGACCTGCCCTTCATGAACCCATGCTGCGTCTGCCCAACGGGACAATTTCTATTGAGATGCCTTGCTATTTCTTCCTTGATAATAGACTCAAGCATCTTCCCCACTAGAGAGGTTAAGCTAACTGGTTTATAATTCCCCATCTTTTGTCTACCTCCCTTTTTAAACAGTGGCATCACATTTGCTGTTTTCCAATCTGCTGGGACTGCCCCAGAGTCCAGCGAATTTTGGAAAATTACCGCCAGTGCACCTGCTATTTCTCCCGCCATCTCTTTTAGTACCCTGGGATGCATTCCATCAGGGCCAGGAGACTTATCAACCCTTAGCTCCATTAGCTTGCCCAACACTACCTCTTCCGAAATAATGATTGTTTCCAGGTCCTCACCTACGTTTGTCTCTTTGCCAATTACTGGCATGTTATTAGTGTCCTCCACTGTGAAGACCGATACAAAATACCTGTTCAATGCCTCGGCCATTTCATCAAAGCCCATAACTGAATTCCCCTTTTCATCCTCTAAAGGGCCAACGTTTACTTTAGCCACTCTTTTTCTTTTTATATATTTATAGAAACTTTTGCTATCTGTCTTTATATTCTGTGCTAGTTTTTTCTCATGTTCTATCTTACTTTTCTTTATAGCTCTTTTTGTGGCTTTTTGTTGACTTTTAAAGTTTTCCCAATCTTCTAGTTTCATGCTGTTTTTGGCCACTTTGTATGCCTTCTCTTTCAATTTGATAGCCTCCCTAATTTCCTTAGACACCCATGGCAGATTACCCCTTTTCTTACAGTCCTTCCTTTTCACTGGAATATACTTTTGCTGAGCACTTTGAAAAATTGCTTTGAAAGTCCTCCACTGCTCGACAACTGTCCCACCATAAAATCTTTATTCCCAGTCTACTTTAGCCAAGTCCTCCCTCATTCTATTGTAGTCCCCCTTGTTCAAGCAGAGGACCCTGGTATTGGATTTTATCTTCACACTCTCCATCTGTATTCTAAATTCAACCATACTGTGATCACTCCTTCCAAGAGGATCCCTAACTATGAGGTCATTAATTATTCCTGTCTCATTACACAGGACCAGATCTAGGATAGCTTGCTCCCTCGTTGGTTCCATTACATACTGTTCAAGAAAACTATCACTGATACACTCAACGACCTCCTCCTCAAGACTACCCTGACCGAGCTGGTTCGACCAATCTACATGTAGATTAAAATCCCCCGTGATAATTGCCGTACCGTTTTCACAGGCATTAGTTATTTCATTGTTTATTGCCCGCCCCAATGTGATGTTATTATTTGGTGGCCTATAGACTATGCCTATCAGTGACTTTTTCCTCTTAGAATTTCTAATTTCCACCCAACTCGATTCAACCTCATTCTCCATAGAACCTATATCATCTCTCAGCACCGCCCTGATGTCGTCCTTGAATATCAGAGCTACACCACCTCCCTTACCTTCCCGTCTGTCCTTCCGAATAGTCTGGTACCCCTGGATATTTAACTTCCAGTCGTGACCATCCTGTAACCATGTCTCCGTAATGGCTACCAGTTCATATTCATTCGCGATGATTTGTGCCGTTAACTCATCAACCTTGTTACGAATGCTACGAGCATTCAGGTAAAGTGCCTTTATGCTAGCTTTCTTACCCTCATGATTTCCAACATCTCTAATAATATCTCCTGAGTTATCCTTCCTTTTTGCTTCTTTCACAGTCTGCCTGGAACTTAAACCCTGCTGCACACATGCTAACCTGCTGCTTACCTTTTTATTTACCATCATACTCCCTGTCATTTTCCCTTTCCCTTCCCCCCGACTCACTAGTTTAAAGTCCTAGTGACCACCCTATTTATCCTTTTCGCCAGAATGCTGGTTCCAGATCGGTTCAGGTGGAGACCATCCCATCGGTACAAATCCCCCCGGTTCCAAAACTGATGCCAATGCCCCATGAAATGGAACCCCCCTTTCCCATACCACTCCCTTAGCCACGTGTTTACTTCCCTAATTTTTTTATCCCTCAGCCAATTTGCACGTGACTTGGGCAGTAATCCGGAGATTATGACCCTCGAAGACCTGTTCCTTAATTTCGTTCCTAGTGCTTGATAATTCCCAAACAGGTTGTCCATCCTAGCCTTGCCTACGTTGTTAGTCCCAACGTGGACCACAATAACTGGATCCTCCCCCTCCCGCTCCAATATCCTTTCAAGCTGGTCAGAGATATCCTGCACCCTGGCACCGGGCAGGTAACACACCATGCGGGACTTCCGATCCGACTTGCAAAGGGTACTATCTATCCCCCTAACTATAGAGTCCCCTATAACTACCACTTGTCTTTTTGCTCCCCACTCTTGAATGGCCTTCTGCACCATGGTGCCGTGGTGAGCTGGCTCATCCTCCCCGCAGTCCTTTTCCTCATCCACACAGGGAGCAAGTATCTCGTACCTGTAGGATAAGGTCAAAAGCTGAGGCTCCTCCACTCCTGAACTCAGGATCCCCCTACCTGCCTCACTTGCAGTCACACCCTGTTGTCCCTGATCACTAACTGAATGTGAATTATTTAATCTACCAGGTGTAACTGCCTCCTGAAACAAAGCGTCCAGGTAACTCTCCCCCTCCCGGATGTGCTGCAGTGTTTGTAGCTCAGATTCCAGATCTTCAACTCTGAGCTGGAGTTCTTCCAGCAACCAACACTTGCTGCAGATGTGGTCACTGCCATTCACAATGGGATCAGCCAGCTCCCACATCATACAGCTACAGCTCATCACCAGCCCAGCCATCTCTACTCAGTTAATTATTCTATATAAATTTATGAGTTAAATACTTTCTAATACTTCTCTGCTGTGGACTTTTTCAAATAACCAATTAATAGATAAATAATAAAAAGACAGTAAATTTTTAACCAATTACACGATACAGAAGAAATAGAAAAAATAGAAAAACCTTACCCTACCAACACACCACAGAGTCCTTTTTTTTTGGTTAGAGGAGGAGGGCGGGTGGGAGATACTACACATGTCGTGTCTCGGGTTCAGCCGCTGCCCAGATATATTCCCAGCAGCCCCCTGGTCCTCGCTGTTGCCTCTCCCTCTGCTGCTGAAAAAAAAAGGGAGGGCAAGGACAGGAAGTAAGGGACCCTTGGAATAATGAGGGAGGTCATGAATTTAGTCAAAAGGAAAAAAGAAGCATATGTACGGTTTAGAAGCTATAATCTGACAGGGCCCATGAAAAAATATAAAGAAAATAGGAAAGAACTCAAGTAGGGAATTAGGGGACTAAGAAAGGGCCATGAAATGCCCTTGGCAAATAGGGTTAAATAGAACCCTAAGGCATTTTTTTACACACATTAAACACAAGCGGATAACTAGGGAGAAGGTAGAACCACTCAAGGATAAAGGAGGGAACTTGTGCTTGTAGGCAGAGGATGCGGGCGAGATTCTGAATGAGTACTTTGCATTGGTATTCACCCAGGAGAAGGATATAGAGGATAGTGAGAACCAATGTGAAGCATGCTAAAATAATCAGGCATTTTGAAATCAAGAAGGAAGTGGTGTTGGGTCTTTTGAAGAGCATTAAGATAGATAAGTCCCCAGGCCCAGATGGTATCCACCCAAAGTTACTGAGAAGCAAGAGAGGAGATTGCTGGGGCCTTGACCAAGGTCTTTGCATCTTCGCTAGCCACTGGAGATGTCCTGGAACACTGGTGAGTATTTAATGTTCTTCCTCTATTCATGAAGGGAAATATGGATAATCCAGGAAACAAAAGACTGGTGAGTCTCACATCAGCAGTTTGGAAGCTATTGGACAGAATTCTTACAGATAGGATTTACATGCATTTGGAAAAGCATAACCTAATTAGGGACAGAGATAAAAGGTACTACAGATGCTGGAGAATCCGAGATAACAAGGTGTGGGGCTGGATGACCACAGCAGGCCAAGCAGCATCAGAGGAGCAGG
>JAHRHZ010000263.1:45133294-45150550 GCA_024137785.1 Ginglymostoma cirratum
TCATCCAGCCCCACACCTTGTTACCTAATTAGGGACAGTCAGCATGGCTTTGTAGGAGGGACAGTGATGCCTTATGAACTTGATTGAATTTTCAAAGGAGGTGATGAAGGTGTTCAATGAGGGTGGACCAGTGGATGTTATCTATTTTAGCAAGGCTTTTGGCAGGTTCCCTCAAGGTACGCTAATCCAGAAGATTAAGATGCATGGGAATCACAATAACTTGGCTATGTGGATTTAGAATTGGCCTGCCCATAGAAGTTTTTCCTTAGGTGAGGAGCTCAATCTGTTAACGGTATTCCTGCTGTGGTCTGACTAATGCCCTGTATACTTTTAGCAAATGTTCCCTGCTTTTAAACTCCATTCCTTTTGAAATAAAAAGGGAAACATTCTCTTCGTCTTCCCTAACACCTGCAAAAATTGGATGCTAGCTTTCTGTGAGTCATGGATTAAGACTCCCAAATCTCTGTCTGTTGCAGCTTTCTGCAGTTGTTTTCCGTTTAAGTGATATTCAGCCCTTCTATTCTTTCTTCCAAATGCAGAATTTTACATTTCTCCACATTATATTTCATCTGCCAAGTTTTTACAAATCTTCTTAAGCTGTCTATATCTCTCTGCAGACTCTATGATATCCTCACCACTTGTCTTCCCAGTTATCTTTATGTCATCTGCAAAGCTGGCAATTGTATGCTCGTTTCCCTCATCCAATTCATTAATGCATATTGTAAATAATTGTGGCCACAGCACTGATCCCTATGGCACTCCAGTCTTGTGCCATTGTGAAAATACCTCCTGTGTCCTAACTTCTGTCTTCTTTAATTAGTTAGTCAATGCTTTATCCATGCAAATATACTACAACCAACAACATGGGCTCATAACTTATTATGTGGTACCTTAGCAGATGCAGTCTTAAATGCAAATATATTACATCCGCTGCTTCCCCTTTATCTATTCTACTTGTTACACCCTGAAGGAATTCTAATAAATTTGTCAAGCATGATTTTCCCCTCATGAAGCCGCACAGACTTGGCTTGATCATCTTATTTTGTTCTAAATACTATGCTATGACATCCTTTGTAATAGATTCCAACATTTTCCGAATGGCAGATGTTAAGCTCACTGGCCTATAGTGACCTTTTCTTTGTCTCGTTCCTTTTTTGAATAAGGTAGTTTTCCAGTCCTCTGAGATTTTCCAGAACCTAATTATTCTTGGAAGATTATGACCAGTGCACCCATTATCTCTGTAGCAATTTCTTGCAATATTATATGATGTAAAGGTCTAGGGTCATGTTAGCTGTTAGCCCCATTAGTTTCCCTAATAATTTTTCCTCAAGAGATACTCATTACTTTTTTTTCCTCACAACATTTTACCCCTTGATTTAGTATATTTGGGGTACTACTGGGGTCTGCTACAGCAATGAGTGATTGTTGTCACAGGTACCAAGAGACAGTAAAAAGTGTTGTTTTGCATGCTGTACAGGCAGATCGCACTGTACAAAGTGCATCAGGTTAGCAGAACAGAGTGCACAATGAAGTGTTACAGTTGTAGAGAAGGTGCAGAGAGAGACAGAGACAGAGAGAGGTCAGGATTAACATTTGAGACGCCCATTCAAAAGTCTGATAAAGCGGGGAAGAAGCTGCTTTTGAAACTTTCATATCTTGTGCCCGACAGAAGAGGGTGGAAGAGAGTATAACCGGGCTGGGAGTGGTCTTTACTGATGTTGGTTGCTTTCCCAAGGCAGTGGGAAGTATAGGTGGAGTCAAATGATGGGAGGCTGGTTTGCGTGATGAGGACTGGGCTGTGCTCATAATTCTCTGCAGTTTTTTGGGTCTTGGAAACAGCAATTGCCAAACCATGCTGTGATACATCCAGATAGGATACTTTCTATGGTTCATCTTTAAAAATCGGTAAGAGTCTTTGCGAACATGTTGAATTTCCTTAGCTCCTTAGGAAGGAGAGACATTGTTGTGGTCTCTTGACCATTGCGTCAACATGGGTGGGCCTGGACAGATCGTTGGTGATCGTCACTCCCAGCAACTTGATGCTCTCGACTATCTCCACCTCAGCACCATTGATGCAGACAAGGAGCATGCCCTCCACTCTGCTTTCTGAAATCAATGACCAGCTCCTTCATTTTGCTGAAGTTGAGGCAGAGATTATTGTCTTCACACCATGCTGTTAAGCACTCAGTCTCTTTCCTGTATTCTGTCTCATCGTAGTTTGAGATCCGGCCCAGCACAGTGGTGTCGTCAGCAAACTTTTAATTGGAGTTGGGGCAGAATTTGGCCACAAAGTTGTGACTGTATAAGGAGTACAGTAGGGAGCTGAGTACGCAGCCTTGCAGAGCACCAATGTTGAGGATTATGCTGGAGGAGGTTTCATCGCCAACCCTTACTGATTGCAGTCTTTGGATCAGTAAGTCAAGGATCCAGTTACAGAGTGGGGAGTCAAGATCTAGGTCTCAGAGTTTAGAGATGTGCTTGTTTGGGATTATGGTGTTGAAGACAGAACTGTAGTCAATAAATAGGAACCTGACGTAGGCATCCTGTTATCTAGATGTTCCAGGGATGAGCACAATGCCAGGGAGATGGCATCTATTGTGGACCTGTTGTGCCAGCAGGTGAATTGCAAAGGATCAAGGCAGTTTGGTAGGCTGGAGTTGACGCGAGCCATGACTTACCTGTCGAAGCACATTATGGAGGTCAGAGCCACTGGATGGGTTGTCATTGAAGCACGCTGCATGGTTTTTTTTTGGCACCAGAATGATGAAGGCCTTTTTGAAGCATTTGGGGACTTCAAATCATAATAAGGAGATGTTAAAGATGTCTGCGAACACTCTCACCTCTCAAGAAGGCCGATCTAACATCTGCCGTGGTGACTGTGGGTAAACGTGCGTCAGAGGCTGTTGTGATAGCTGACATTGTTTCATTACCCTTCTGTTCACAGTGAGCGTAGAATACATTGAGCTCATCAGTAAGACGTACTGTTGCTTGCGATTCTGTTTGACTTGGCTTTGTCGCCCATTATGTCATGTAAGCCTTGCCACAAATAACAGGTGGCCGTGTGTTTGGTCTGGGTCTCAAGCTTAGTTTGGTATTGCCTCTCAACATCTCTGGTGGCCTTATGAAGGTCGTACTTGGATTTCCAGCATAGATCAGGGTTGCCCGACTTGTACATCTCAGACCTGGACCTCAGTAAGGAGTGGATCGCCTGGTTCATCCATCGTTTCCGGTTGGGGAATATTTGGATTAACTTCTTCAGCACACAGCCTTCTATGCACTTACTAATGAAGTCTGTGACAGTAGTGGCACACTTGTTTAGATTAGTTGAGTTCTTGAATATGGTCCAGTCCACTTACTCTAAGCAGTCCCATCAAAGCCCTTCAGTTGCCTCAGACCAACACTGCAAAATATTCTGGACTGGGTTCCCAAGCTGTAAAGTACTTATTCAACTCCTTTGCCATTTCCTGATTCAGCTTTATTCGTTCCCCGGCCTCCTTCTGCTAGAAAGCTATGCTCACTTTGGCCTTCTCTTCATTTTCATAAATTTAAAGAAGCTCTTGCTGTATGTTTTTATGTCACTTGCGACTTTATGCTCGGTTTATTTTCCCTCTCCATATTATATTTTGATTTTCATATGTTGGTTTTTAAAACTCTCAGCCCTCAGGTTTACCACTAGTCCTTGACAAATTGTATGCAGAGAGAAACTCTCCAAAAAAGCTTGATGTAACTTAAACTTAGCCAAAAACATTGAGAGTTTCAGCTCTATGTATTCTATCTTGTGCTGCCTGTGCAAATTTAATGCTGCCAATCAACATGAAGATTACAGTCATATTAATGTACTGTATTTTTTACATGCACTCATTACCTCCTGATGTATTCTCTTTCCTACAGTATAGGAAATGTTAGCGGCCTTTTCCCACCAGTGTCTTCTCCCACCTGTTATTTCTTTCCTCCAACCATATTGATCTTGCGTCTTCTGATCTAAGATTATTTCTTGCTGTTGTATTTATTCTGTCTTATACCGACAAATTTATCCTACCATCCTATTCTTGCCTGAGTTTTGATCCCAGCTGACATTATTACTAGTCTAGTCTGAAATCCTACTTGTTAGATCATATTATGGTTGTCTCTTTTTGTTTTAACATGATAGTCTTTCTCTGAAACAAAAGCATGCAAAGTTGCATATTTGGTTCTACCAATAAAATGGGAATGTTATGCAAAAGCGACGAAGATAAAGCAGAATAACCCAAACCATCTACACACAACATATCTTTAAAAATTTTGTAACAAACATTCAAACACAATCCCATTATTCCCAAAAACACCCCTTTACAGTACTCACAGCAGAGAAAATGTCCTTCTCTATCTCCTGGATAAGGCTTAATTTAACTGGTCCTTGAATTCCCAGTCTTAAGAAACTGCTACTTTCTTCCTGGTGTCTTAATACAACTGATATTAAGTGTTCTTAGCTTCAAATAATTATTTTCAGTGTTTTCACCAAATACTTCTGGCCTGGAATCTTTGTTAACTTCCTCACATTGAGTTAAACTATTTTTAATAATTCTAAATTATCTTCTTCCTTTCTTAGTAACAATTGCTTTACTAGCTTCAGTTAAGAACCCCGCAGAGATGCCCAAACTTAATCCAAATAAAACCCTTAGTTTCAAGATACAATAATTTTATTTTATCAAAAAAGAAACAAAATTGTGACCTTCTAAACTGGAGCCTAATGCATAATGGTGCACTTTGTTCACTAGCACAGTTCTTCCCATGTAAACTAAAACCTGCTGCTCTCTAGGAAGTTTTTCTCTCACATAGTGTTTTAAAAGCAATCACCATGGCTATAGAAATACTCTTAAATTAATCAGTTTAGACACACACAAATCCCATATGCCACTTGTTCCAATTCAAAATCTGAATGGAAAAAATGATAGAAAAATAGTATAAAGCCTCCCAACTTACAATACACCTCTATTTTTCAAAAGTCACATACCCCTGAATATCTAGTTCTCAGGTTAGATCTACTAGTGACTAATCCTCTGTAATGACTATAAGAGCACACCCATTAATCTCTAGCTGCCCATTAATTCACTTACTTTGTTTTGAATATGACACACACTTAAAGAAAAAGTTAGTAATTTTTCCTTTATAAACTTTTCCCCATTGACCCTGTTTGCTACTTTTTTTTGTAAACTCTGTCCCTTCATGCCTCACTCTGGGTATCCTTATTTAAATAGCTCCCCTGCAATGCTTCCTTTTGCTTTTAAAGTCTATGTCTCCTTTCTCTAGAATCCTGTACCGAGCTCCTGATTTCATAAAGAAGTTCTCTTTACAGCCCTAGCTATTTGATCCACCAGGACAGTGGTCCCAGCTTTGTTCATATGAAGCCTGCCTCATCAGAACAGTTGTCTTTTACCCCGTTCTGATTTCAATGGCCCATGAGCTCAAACCCATCTGTCCCACACCAATCTTTGAATTATGCATTTATCTCCTTGACTTGATTTACCGCGAGCCAATTTTCCCTTGGCTCAGGCAACAAAGCCAAGACTAATTTTTAAAAATTCACTCATGGGATGTGGGCAATCCTAACACTACAGTGCTTCTTTGAGGACATTCCTGAATTTTGACCACAAAGGAACACTGATATGTATCTATGTCAGGGTGAAAGTTACAGTGTTCCCATGACCCTGCTACTCTTGCCCTTCTACATGGTGGAACTCATGGTTTTAGGCAACACTGCCAGAGAAACAGAGGTGAAAGGAAATGGCAGTAGAGTAGGATGTACCAATGGGCTAATGCAAGCGAGGCTGATTACTTGCATTTTACTGTCGTGGCCCCATCAGCAGTCAGTTAATGCTTTCATGCGACTGTAAATCAGAATGAGTGATCAACGCAAATGACAATTAGGATATTGTGAGAAAGCACCAACATACTGAAACCATTCTTTTCAGTCTTTCTTCAAAAATACATTGTTCCAAACATGAATAGTGTGATGGCTCAGGGCCCACTCTGAGCTACCTCGAGACTAGCCGTGCTCATTTCACTTTGACAGTTGGCAGCTGTCAGGTGGATGGCGCTTTTAATATGTGCAGTTGGCAGCTTGGCACGAAATACCAGTCTTTGTGAGCGGTACGAGCAACCCACTTTGGGCCACTAAATGATGAGCTGTCCCATTTTAATATGCAAGTAAAACTGCGATGGGATTCCAGAGTGCTACTGTGACAAAGCCACAACATTCTTAATCCGTACATCTAAGGATGGCATGGTATTGGTTTAAAGTTCTGTTTTTCACATAATGAAATGGTCCCAGTCTAAAAGGGGGATAAATTGATGGAGTAATGTCCCTAACTCAGACCTTCACTTGATGGCTTTCGATCAATTGATTTTAATCATATTGAGGTCTATGGGTCAAATTCCTGATGCGCAGTGTGATCCCACAAAGACACATGTTTGGAATGTTCATAGAATCCATACAGAGTGGAAGCAGGCCATTCGGCATACCAAGCCTCTGAAGAACATCCCACGCTGCCACCAGGAAACCCTAACCCTGCATTTCCCATTCCTTGCAGATGGTGGACAGGCTTTCAGGAGTCAGGAGGTAAGTTACTGGCTGCAAGATTTCTCGTCTCTGACCTGTGCTGTAACCACAGTATTTACATGACTGGCCCAGTGCAGTTTGTGGTCAATGGTAACTCCCAGGAATTCAGCTAAACCAAAGAAAAAAGCATGCACTCAGGAAATATAAAATCAAGACAGAAAATATTTTCTAAGTGTGACCATGCCTTGTGGGTACTTCATTGGTTGTATTGCCAGCCTCCCTGTAGAAGTACCATGTGGGTGGTAGGCTAGATGATGGGCAGCTAAAGGGCATGGCTGGACCTGGAAGTTTCCAGCTGTCAGGGTGAGTGGCTATATGGTGTTGGGCTGAGGTCTGCAACATTCAAGGCTGGGGGGAGGGTGTTGGTGGCTTAAGTGAGAAAACACCAGGAAAAAGGAAGAGGAGTTATCAAGCTGCCTTGTGTGACCCATAGACACACTACTTTGAAATTCTGTTCTGGGCATATTTCAACCCTATCCTCTGAACTTCATTTTTCTTTATGCTTTATGAGCACCACACAGGACTCTACATTAAGTTGAAAAATACTAAACGAAATCAGCTCTGATGCTGGGGAACTTAATAAATCTTTTGTATGCTTATACTCCAGACCAGAGGGTGAACTGCCACTGGCTGTGTTCACCAAACTGCTCTTCAAAAGAATACTTTACAACTTGTTTCAGAAATACCCATTATTTCATTCTATTTGGATGTTAATTCAACCCATTCAAATTTCATTTTCGAGGATGAATATCAAAACAATATGCATCTGGATAAACTCTGAAATATATTGACTAAATACATTTTTAATGAAAGATATTTTGTAACACGTTTACCATCCTAACAAGGAAATGTGACCAGTGCAATTTGGAAATGTTTTGTGAAGGCCCATGTTTAATTCAATATTTAAATAGGAACACAATCAAAGATCTAACGATATTCATTACAAACGGAATATAGGCTAGGCCTGGATAATAAATATTTATATACCAGCGACTGGAGGGCTGGCAGCTCTGCAATGTCAAGAGACTTGGAAACTAGTGAATTTTGAAATAGCTGGTTGATGTTGCAGTTTGAGATGCAAACAAAGACGATTTACCCTGGAGACCGAGGTTACTTATTGCAGAGATGATATTGATGACTGATGGCCAATTATTTGACTTTCTAAGGGTTGAAATGATTTTGCTATGTTGGAAGTTCAATGGAACTGTGTTTGTGTTTTTTTGATGTACCTTCCTACAGTCCTTGCCTATGATTTCATTAGCTCAATTCCAGACATTGACACCATCTCCTCCGTTGCAATACCTCGATGCAGCCAAAACAATTTCCTACTGTCCTTTGCTAAGCATTGGTTGGTCATCACACCAGACTTTACCAATTTCCATTTCTCCTTATAGCAACAGCAACATTAGCTTGAAATTGATTGGAATCGGGGCAGAAGCATTAAGGTACAAGAGAAGGGAAGGAACTCTGTTTCCTTGTATTGCAGGAAGCAGCGACATGGACTGATTTGGCTGTATTCTTGTAAAAGTAGAACTAGCACATATGTAGCTCCTTTTATCACTTCAGATCATCCCAAAGCACTCGACAGTCACATATATTTTGAACTGTTTACTATTGTATGAAATTGGACAACTAATTAGCAAAATCCCACAAACAGCAATATCATAATGGGCAAATTATTTCTTTCACTGATGCTGGTTGAAGAACAAACATTGACCAAGAGACTGGAAAGAACATGATTTCAAAATAGCACTGGCGAATTCACAATCAGACTTTGGATTAACACTCCATCTGCATGGCAGCACTCTCGCAGCACTGCACTTAGAATGCCAGTCTGGGTTATGGATAGCTGTCTCCAGTGGAAGGTGAACACACAACCTCTTGACTCAACTGACAAAAGCATGACTGACTAAGCCCAGGCTGGCATCCAATGGTCACTCAATTTCAGCTATTGAAATGAATTGATTTTTTTTAAAAAACCCACTCATGAGACATTGGCATCGCTGGCTAGGCCAGCATTTACTGTCCATTCCTAGTTGTCCTTGAAAAGGTGGTGATGAACTGTCTTCTTAAACTGCTGCAGAGCTGTGGTTTGATCCATAATGCCAATAGGGGAGGGAATTCCATGATTTTGACCCAGTTACAGTGAAGGAACCATGATATATTTCCAAGTCAGGGTGGTGAGTGGCATGGATGGGAACTTGAAGTTGGTGGTGTTGCCATATATCTGCTGCCCTTGTCCTTCTAGATGCAAGTGGTACTGGGTTTGGTAGGTGCTGTCGAAGGATCTTTGGTGTATTTCCGCTGTGCAGCTTGTAGATAGTACACACTGCCGCTACTGAGCATCATGGTGGAGGGAGTGGATATTTGTGAGAGTGGTACCAATCAAATGGGCTGCTTTGTCCTGGACGGTGTCGAGCTTCTCGAGTGTTGTTGAAGCCGCACCCTTCCAGGCAAATGGGGAGTATTGCATCACACTCCGAACTTGTGCCTTGTAGATGGTGGACAGATTTTGGGGAGTCAGAAGATGAGTTACTCGTTGCAGGATTCCTAATGTAAAAATAAAAAAGGAAGCCATCCCACACTGCCTATAAAGTCCTGTTCACAGGCAGGGCTAATTTGAATCTTTTATGAACCTGTTAAATTCATTTGAATTAGCAAGAGCCTTGTAGTGCTGGCGAAGACCATTCAACTCAATGTCCGGTACCAGTGTGAATACTCCACACAACCAAGCTTCCAGCTAACTCTATTACAACATGTTTCCTTTTCTGTTTTTCGGTTACATCTAACTTCCCCTTAAGTAAACCTGAGCTGTTCACCTCAACCACCCCATAATAGTAAAAAATTCCATACTGCATCCACTAGCTGTGTAAATTGGGCTCCCCTGAAATTACTGTTGGCTGCATGAGTGACTGTCTTGAGATACATTGTGCTCCATGTTGGATTTGCCAGCAATCCAATCTGGATGAAATTGGAAATTTTATGGAGCTCAGGGTCAGCCATTTCAAACTAAAATGAAGTCCTTGAGTAAAAAGTGCACCTTAGATGAATGGCCAACATTCATGTAAAGCTTAAATGGTGAGGTGCTTTGTTTCCTAGACATGACAGAATTCAATATTTCAACTGAAGCCATAGGGGAAAAGAGAGAGAGATCTATAAAGACTGTGAAGCACTGTTCACCCTTTTAAACCAGGGCAGTGCCTTTGATTGGATGAATATAGATTGAAGACTGTGGTTATTAAAGGTGTGATGTGTGTTAAATATGTGAAATATTGATTGCATCAGCTTAAATAAAGTGCTGTATGCAGTACAGCTGTATATAAGTTATAGCCATGACTGACAATTTTGCATCAAAACACATGGCTTTCAACAGCAGACAATTTAATTGCCCAAGCTGCCATTTTGCATCAGTCTGCATTTAGGGCTGAGTGAAAGCCCAATGGTACAAAATGCTCTGTCTTATGTTCCAATCTCTTGCTCCCCCTCATGCTTCCAGCAAACATGGCATATCACACAAAAAAAGACATGTGACTTGCAGTTGCAAACGAACTTGCATTTGTGCAGCAAATTTCACATCCTCTGGGTGTCTCAAAGCACTTGAAAACCGATGAAGCACTTTTGAATTGTAGACTTATGATCCCTCCAATTTTCGGTCTTTCTTGTACTATTGGAAACTCAGGCAGCTGATGAGCACATGGTAAGCTCACAGACAGCAATGTGTTATTACCTTGCTAATACATCTTCTTCTGTTATCCTGATTGATGGATAAGCATTGGCCAAGACTCTGAGAATAACTCCCTCGCTCTGCTTCAAGAAAGTGCCATGGGATTCTTCACATCAAAGAGAGAGATGGCACCTCAGTTGAACTTCTTACCTGAAATGTAGCACCTTCAACAGGATTGCTGGTCTTGATTTTGGCACTCAGGCTCTGGAGTAGAACCTGAAGCCACAATCGTGTACCTCAGAGGCAAGAGTGCTACCTATTGAGCCACAGTTGACACACTGAAAGAAAGTGCTGGGAAAATAAATCTTTTAACTCTTGCCCATGCATTATGATCCGGACTTCCGTTGACCTAGTGCTGATTCAACTTCAGAAAGACAGCTTTTCACCAAACAGGACTGAATGAAGAGAACGTGAGGGAATTTTGATTCTACGTAATTTCATAATCAGAGCATTGGCAAGTGTGTTGTACATCTTTCATAATGTTTATTATGGAAATCATCCATGTTAGACTATCACACTGTCTTCCCAAAGTCTCTTTTCGTAGTGGGACTGAAGAAGGGGTATTTTAGAAACCACAACAGTGAAAATGACAATGAAAGACTAAGACTGCACTACGTATGTTGACTGTGACCTTCAACCACATGATTACTTTGGTTAGTTTCAATTTGAAATTAAAGAAGACTATAATTCGGTTTGGAATATTCAATAAGCACTTGAAATTGACAGGTCAACGAAATGAACCAATTGAAAATATAATTAGTCTTATTGCATGGCATTATGCAAACTCTACATGAAAATTCAAGATTAGCATTCATTTTCAGATGCTTAAATTTCTGAATTTCTCAGTGAAACTTGTATCATTTGCTTTGTCTCATGAGAGCACCACAATGCTGGTTTTATTTGCCTCTGCAGCATCAATGGTTTTATTCAACAAAAGGAAAAAGTGTGGCTTATTAGAGAAACATTTGTACGTACTTTTAAGAATGTCACACACTGTCTGGAGGCAAACATCAGGGAAGCCTGAAGCATGTATTGGGGAAGCTTTAACTACTCACTGGGGAGACCCATGTTGTTTGCTGGAAAAAAAAAGCTCAAATACATGTTGAAGAAATGTAAAGTATTTAACGGGTGAAGTCTCGATAACTGTGCACTGTCAGAACTGGTCTCTATTGGAGGAGGCACTATTACTGAGTCTCCATCTGTCATTTTAGGTGTCTGTAAAAGATCCTGTGGCAGAAGATTGAGGAAAGAAAGGCTTCCCTTTATATAACAAGCATGGGGCTGGATGAACACAGCAGGTCAAGCAGCATCATAGGAGCAGGAAAACTTGACGTTTCGGGCCTAAACCCTTCATCAGAAATGGGGGAGGCATCTTTGATAACTCTGATGCACTCAAAAGCTGATAAAGTATTTTTCCTACTGTAGTCACCGTTATAATGTAGTTTTTACAGTTGAACTTTAGGCTTGCAAAATAACTAGTGAGGACCTCTACTTCTGGACAGCCTGGTGAACTTTCTATGTCTGTAACAATGAACAAATCTCCACTGCCACACATGCATGGGTAACCTTTGACATTCATGCTAGTCACAGAGTCATAGAATCAAAAAGCATGGAAACAGACCCTTCGGTCCAACCAGTCCATGCCAACCATTCCCAAACTAAACTAGTCCCACCTGCCAGCACTTGGCCCATATCCCTCCAAACCTTTCCTATTCATGAACTTATCCAAATGTATTTTACATGTTGTAACTGTACCTGCATCCACCACTTTTTCTGGCAGTTCATTCCACACACAAAACACGCACTATGTTAAAAAAATTGCCCCCATATCCTTTTATCCATTCATCTTATCTACACCCTTCATGTTTTTATAAATCTCAATAAGGTGACCCCTCAACCTCTTATGCTCCAATGAAAAAAAAATTCCGGTCATTCTAGTCTATTTTTATATCTCAAACCCTCCAACCTTTTCTGAAGCCTCCTCAGTTTAAGAACATCCATCTGATAACAGGGAAACCAGAACTGCACACAGTACCCCGGAACCGACCTCACCAACGTTCTGTACAACCTTAACATGGCATTCCAACTTCTGTACCCAAAGCCTGAAAGATAGACTTCTGGCTGCATTTTTCTGTGTCACCCATGGGTAGTGGCACCAGTGTGTATCATTGAAAAGTCACACTCTAACAAACCCACCGATGTTTCTTAAACAGCACCTTCCAAACCTATGACCTCTACTATCTAGGAGGACCAGGATAGCAGGTACAGGAAAACCCCAGGACCTGCAGGTTTTCCTTCAAACTACTCACCATCCTGACTTGGAGCTGTAATGGCTGTTCCTTCACTGTTGCTGGGTCAAAATCCTGGAATACCATTCCTAACTGCACTGTGGGAGTACCTACTCCACATGGTCTACAGCACTATCTTCTCAGGGGCAGTTAGGGTTGAGCTCAAATACCCTCATCCCATGGTAGAACATTAAGGACGAACATGCTGTTCTCTGTTAACATGAATTTTGAGCCTACAAATGTACAATAGACAAACACATCCACTGAAGAAGATATGTGTATTGATAATGTGCATGAATATGACTCTTAACATAGCACTATGAGCAAGATGGGAAGACTGCACTCTCTCTGTCATCTTAACACTCCATGCATCACAACGTAAGTGCAATTATTTTCCTTGGTTCCCCAATATGGCCAATCATACTCTTTTCGAGACATAAAATAAACGGCTCCATCAACTAGATTTCTTTAGTAAACACAAAATTATTGATTGAATGGTAAACAAAAATTATTCGATGAAGATGCAAATGTGATTAGCATGCTTAGTTTGTAAGACATAAAACATAAATAATTACCCCTTTAAGTACCATACAGCTAGACTCACAAACATGCACAGATCCTGGGTTATGGGCAGAAAATGGATTTGTCTCTGCAGAGAACAAAAAAAACCCACTGGCAATAAACCTTAGTTAGAACCATAGAAATGATACAGCGCAGAAAAGGGGCATTTGTCCCATCTTGTCCATGCCTACCTGGAAAGGACACCCAGATGCCCTTTCCAATCCCACCTTCCTAGATACAGCCCATAGCCCTGCAGCTTACAACACTTAAAGTGCAGATCCAAGTACTTTTTAAAGAGATTACAGTCTTTACCACCGCCAACAACTCAGGCAGCAAATTCCAGACACCCACAATCTCTGGCTGTGGCATGGTGGTTCAGTGCTGCCTCACAGTACCAAGGACTTGGGTTCAGTTCTAGCTTCAGGAAACTGTCTGTGTGGAGTTTGCACATCCTCTTGTGTCTGTGTGTGTTTCCTTCGGGTGCTCTGGTTTCCTCCAACAGCCCAAAGACATAGAAGTTAGTTTGATTGGCCATGCTAAATTTCCCATTGTGTGCAGGCTAGTGCGTTAGGCATGGGGAATACGGGAGTAAGGTTTGGATGCCCTTTGGAGGGTTGGTGTGGACTCGACGGGCTAAATGGCCTACTTCCACACTGTAGGGATTCTAACTTTGCATTAAACAGGTTTTCCTCTAAACCTTCTACCATTAAGCTTCAATCTGTGACCTCTGATTTTTGAACTCTCTGCCCAAGAAAACCAGTTTATCCTGTCAACTCCGTCTCTACTCCTCACAATTTTGTATACCTCAATCATGTCACTCCTCAGCCTCAGTTCTCAAAGGCAAAAATGATAACTCTTCAGGTGTTCAGATGGATGTCAGTCTGAAGTTCTGGAATATGCAGATGGGTGTTACCAAACATAAGCAGCTGTCTTGGCAGATGCAGCTTGCCCAGGAAATTCAGCATTAAGAAGTTTCATGTGGGTTTCATTTTAGGAACAGAAAACAAGAGCTGAGCGGCTTATATTTCAGCAGGGTTTCTCCAACTGAGGGACCAAACAAAGTCAAAACAGAGCAGCCAAAAAACCCAGGCCAAAAATAAATCAAGTGTTTTCCCAAAAGTGAGTTCAAGGAATCAAAACCAATGATTATCTGGAACCATGTATTTTCTTGGAGAGGAGAATGCACAGAGGAGATTTTGACAGACTATTTTCCATGACCATGAGAGGCCTGGACAGACCAGATTGGGAGAATTTTTTTTCCCATGCATGAAAAGATTGAGAATCAAGTCACATTCTTAAACGCTTTTTTACGAAAGAAGCAAACATGCAGTGAGAAAAATGTTTCTTCACACCGCAAGTAATTTACTGAAGCAACCCACTCTTCATTCTCTTACTCGTAGCAACATCCCTTCCATTTGATGAACTAACTTGTTGTAGACAATTTCTTTGAATAGTGCTGCTGAAAGATACTCCAGGATAAGAACTGCACATGTGGATTTTAATGTGGCAGACAGGCACTGATGTAAAGCATTGTTATAGAATGGTCCTGCAGCAATAACAATATCTGGATCATGACTTTTCATTAATGCTTAATACACTTTAAGCATGCATCCTGGATATTCATAGCCCATGGTACTGACTGACCAATATGGCGGCTCACATGGAGTCATACACCTCTATGGCACAGTAACAGACCCTTCTGTCCAACTCCGGCATGCCAAACATATCCTAAATTAATCTAGTCCCATTATGCAGCATTTGGTCCAGATCCCTCTAAACCCTTCCTATTTGGATGCTTTTTAAATGTTGTAATTGTGCCAGCATCCGCCAGTTCCTCTGGCAGTTCATGCCATGCATGCACCACTCTCTGCATGAAAATGTTGCTGCTTAGGTCTCTCTTATATCTTTCCCTTCTCGCCTTAAACTTATGCCCTCCAGTTTTGAACTCCCCTACCCTGGGAAAAAGCCCTTGGTTTTTCATCCTGTCCAGGCCCCTCATGATTTATGAGGCCTATATAAGGTTCCCCCTTCAACCTCTTACGCTTCAGGGAAAATAGCCCCATTTCAACAGCGAAGAGCAAATGTGCATATGTCTCCTGCCATAATAAAGGTTTGGGGATTTTGTGTTTGAAAGGCAGAGCAGGTGCCAACAAATTTGCAGGTGACTGTCTAGACTCACACATGGAAAAGCAATAGTACGTTTTCCGTCTCATTTCATGTGGACAAGATTTACTCACTGTGTGGCAATACGAACCATATTTTGTGGGTGGATTAATTTGAATCATTCCAGGCATCATCATTTTTGATCTCTACTAGTGTCCCCGAGTATGTCCTCCAGATTAAAAGAGTCATAATTCTAGCCTGGAAATCCTCTACATTCATATAAGTTTTGGAAGCACTGCTCTTGATTTTATGTAGTGCCACCTTCAGTATATCAACAGGTTTCAAAGTGAATGAACACATGGAATTTCTTTCTTGTAGTTGTCATGCAGCTGTGGGTTACTCTCGAGACTTTTTATTCAATAAATGTACAAGTTTATTCCAGCTTTGTCAATCTCTTTTCAGTGCTACAGTCACCTGAAGCTCACCTCTGAAATTGGAGGAGGCTGGATTGTGGCATTTCTGCACCACACCATTCCAAGCTGTTGTGGGATATCTCTGAACATGAATCGGGTGGTTTGAATGAATGTTCTGGCGAAAGGTTATCGATATGCTTTATTGAATACTGCTTTGTAGACACCTGTAATTAAATAGTTGTGTCAGGGTTGGTGGATGGGATTTCTATCTACCATTTGATGAACTTTGATGGATGGCCATAAAAGATGTGCAAGTTTTGCAGAGTTTCATGAGCTAATAATCAATTGAGCCAAGTCTCAGCCTTGACAAGTTATAGATGTTCACTGACAGTTTTAATTGAACATGCAGAGATTTACATGAATTTGAATCTTCCCATTAAAAAGTTCTCGATAGCCCATGAACTCAGAAAAAGTGCCACTTAAGGTGAAAAGGAATTGCAGGGGATGCATGAACTAATTGACTAAGCACAATGGATTTTCCATTCGAAATTCATAGATTTATCACAGGTAATTGAAATATTTCCTCATCATCTCAGGAGCACTGCGGGGGAAGGTGTGGAAACAGGTCCATTTAACAGATTTTCTTAGATTTTGTAATGATACTGAGGCCCAAAGAGGCATAAACATCCTGGAAAAATTTGACTTTGTCAGAAAGTTGACCATTACTACAATTCAAAAGGACAAGAATTCTCTAATCAATAAAACAAAATATTCCAAGCAGAAGTTTGCTGGAAATAAAAACAATCTCAGTCATGCTGCTGCACAGTGAATTTTAAAGTGGAAGCAGGGGTTGTTTGAGTATCTGTAAGGGTTACAAATGTTAAATCTTTATTTCTAATCTTGGTTGCAAGGCGATTTCAAATAGTTCTTATCCAAACTATTTTGCACTTAATGAATCTTGGTGTTCTTTTGTTCAAAATACATGTAGTCCTTGGGTTGTGAACAGGTTCCCTTCTTGAGTCCATTTGCAACTTGATTTGCCCACAAGTTGGAATACAGTGCAGGACAATATAAAGTAGCCATTCATAAATATAGGAATTGTTTGTATGTTGAATTTTTAAAGTTATGCCCCTGTATAGGGTCACATTCATTAAGTACAAGTGTCTGCAAATTAGCTGTTCTTAAATCCCAGGACCCTCTGTATATACAGCAGATTGTGAATGTGTTCAGTTACTGATAGCCACAGCAAAAAATTTACAAAATTGTGATGTTGCTTCTTCAAGGTTTTTGGACTCAGAATGTTAGCATCTGTACAGAGAGAATTAGAGCTATCAGATCTGCTGAGTTTCTCCAGCAATTTCTGTTTTCTGTTCCAGATCTCCAGCAACTGCAATACTTTGCTTTCATCACCTAACTATATGGAACTGCTTAAAAAAAATTTGTATCAGAGATAAAAGGTACTGCAGATGCTGGAGAATCCAAGATAACAAGGCATGGGGCTGGATGAACACAGCAGGTCAAGCAGCATCATAGGAGCAGGAAAACTCGACGTTTCGGGCCTAAACCCTT
>JAHRHZ010000263.1:45150950-45163542 GCA_024137785.1 Ginglymostoma cirratum
AAGGGTTTAGGCCCGAAACGTCGAGTTTTCCTGCTCCTATGATGCTGCTTGACCTGCTGTGTTCATCCAGCCCCATGCTTGAGGTCTTGTTGCTTAAAAAAAATGTTTTGTTTCTGCAACGTATGAGTGAGGCATAAGAAGATTGTGACATAGCATAAAACTGAAGTTGCATGCAGTTAGGTATTGTAGGACATTTAGTGAACAACATTTTGTAACAAAAACAGAAGTTGCTGGAAAAGCTCAGCAGGTCTGGCAGCATCTGTGAAGAAAAAAATCAGAGTTAACGTTTCGGGTCCATTCCATTCCAGTTCTGAGGAAGGGTCACCAGACCCGAAACATTCACTGACTTTTTTCTTCACAGATGCTGCCAGACCTGCTGACCCTTTACAGCAAAGCCTGCTTTTGTCCCTGATTTACAGCATCTGTGGTTCTTTTGGTGTTTAGCATTTTGAAACAATTGGAAAGCTTAATTTTCGAGTGTTAATCAACAGGTTACCCCCTCATTTGAGTTAAATTTCAAAATGTTGTGAAATTATGAACTCATGGCCTCTGGGTTGAATATTCACGGTTGAGACAGTTTTAAGTCAGTCTGAGGGAGAATCAAACAGTATTGGGAAATGTCAGGAAAGTAGAGTGGAGGATTATCAAATCAGTCATGACATCATTGAATAGCAGAGCAGACTCAATGGGCTGAATGGCCTGTTTCTGCTCCTATGCCTTAAGGTCTTGTGGGTTTGTTGTCTAGCTCAATAACCTCTTACAGTCACCAAGACAGCTTTTAGCATTTCGTACACACTCCTTTATCAGCCAGAGAACAGGACCACATTTTCTCTGGTTTTATTCATCTGGTCCTATGCTAGCATTGAGAAATTCCCATCTTTCAATTTCTCAGCTTCACACAAACGGGATACTAAAAGGTTCACATCACACAGCTCATGTACATTTCGCAATTACAATGAGCTGACTACCCATATTTGACACTTGGAGAACTGAAAGGACTTAAAACAAAAGTTAATGTTGGTGAGTCAAAACTGTCTTGTCACATATAATCTCAGACACAACTGCATTTTAGGGTGACAAACCCAGCATGACCTGATTTCTAACAGGAAAAGAGCGGGATGCAGCAGATAAAGACAGAATTTGTCGATGGATTTGTTGATTCGAGAGCATAGTGGCATTGTTGTTGTGTTACTGGACTACCGATTGCAGAAATGCAAGTTCAAATCTATCTATGGCGTCTGGAAATTAAATAAATCTAGAATTGGATAATCATCTGCCTGCAATGGTGAGCCTGGAGTGATTATTGTTTGAATGCGTTGCATGACTTAAGAATTGGCTCATTAACACCTTTTTGAAAGCAATTAGGAAAGAGCAAGAAATGCTGGCCTTGCTGATAATGCTGATATCCTATGAAAGAGTAAAAGAAAATCTGGTTCAATGCAACATTGGTGAGCCAGTTTTTAATTATGTTTGTGTAAAGAATACTGGAAACACGTAGCAGGTCAGGCAGTTGTATTAGAGAGAGAATAAGTTTTCAACATTCTCTGATCTTATTTTGGCTTTCTGGACTATGCACTGTTTTGGTTTTCTTTTGATAATGACTTGGCTATATTTTGCACTGGATTCCGTTTTCTTCAGTTGAGCCAATGGGGATGGAAAAGACCCCCGTAGTTTATCTGGGATTGGCAATACACAATGTAGTTGAGAATATTTGCAATGTTCATGGAACAATTATTCTCAAATACAATTTAAATTCCTTTAAATAACATGAAAATTAAAACAAATAAGAGCTTTGAAGTTGATTGTTTATGGTAAAAGCTTTTGCCTGTCATTTAAAAGAGGCATTTATCCATGTAAAACAACTGGAATAACATCACAATTAAACGAGTATTAGGAAGCTAATATTGCACCATGTAATTTCTTGACTCACATAGCATGATTGAGTGCACAATGGAAAACTCCTATCATTGCCCATGAGGAACACTGACAGCAATATTTAAAGTTTACAGTTCCTGAGCTCTCTGTCCAGTCTTTTAAAAGTGGTAGAATGTCTTGGGGTGGGAGTCTGATCATTGGCTGAATGCCAGAGACTGTGGCTCGGTTTGTGGATGTTGTGGTTAGTTGGCTCACCGAGCTGGGTCGTTAGTTTTCAGACATTTCATTACCCTGCTGGGTAACATCATCAGTGCAGCCTCCAATGAAGCGCTGTTATGTTTTCCTGCCTGTTATTTAAACTCTGGGGTCCGTTGGATTTGATTACCTTATTTCCGGTTTTCCTTCACAATGGTGTACATGTAGACTCTAGTTCTACGTGTTTGTTGATGGCCTCCTCGGTGTAGAACCAGGCCTCTAGAAATTCCCGTGCTTGTCTCTGTTTGGCCTGTCCTAGGATCCTGATGTTGTCCCAATCGAACGGCTGATTCTCCTTATCCATGTGAATGGAGATGGGTAAGTATTGGTCGTGTCTTTTTGTTGCTAGATGGTGTTCATGTATTCTTGTGATCAATTTCCTTCCTGTCTGTCCAATGTAATGTTTGTTGCAGTCCTTGCATGGATTTTTGTACATTACGTTGGTTCTGTCCGTTGTGGGTAAGGGGTCTTTGGTTCGAGTCAGCAGCTAGCGTAGGGTTGACGTGGATTTTTGTGCTACTCTGATGCCCAGCGGTCGTAGGAATCTTGTGGTCAGTTCAGATATGTTCTTGATGTATGGTAGCCTGATGAGGAAGCTTCATCAGAGGCTGCACTGACGATGTTACCCAGCAGTGTAATGAAAAGCCTGTGTACGAACGACCCAGCTCGGCGAGCAAACTAACCACAGCACGATTTTACTCGTATGCTCCTGGAGAGCAGTGCTCTGATTCGTGGGGTAAATCTAAGTTGAAATCAAATTACTTGACTGGGCATTCTTGTGGTACAGTGGATGTGTCCCTAACTTTGAGCCAGAAGGCCCAGGCTGAAGTCTGACTTGCTCCCAAGGTGTACGACAACAGTTAGCAGGAGACCTGGGTTCAAGTCTTACCTACTCCAGAAATGTGGTACAACATCTCTGAACAGGTAAATTCTGAAATGTTTTTAACAAAATTTCCTTTTGGTATTATTTATTAGGTGTACTGCCGTCAACCTTTTAAACGTTCCAGATATCAATAACTGTTGGGAAGAGATAACATTGCTGAAGATGTTGATCAAGGAAAAGAAGGCTTCTTGTGCCACCATGGTAGTGCTCCTACCTCTGAGCCAGGAGGCTCAGATTCAAGTCTCACCTTTTTCAGAGCTGCATGAAAACATCTCTGATAACAAGCATGGGGCTGGATGAACACAGCAGGTCATGCAGCATCATAGGAGCAGGAACTTTTTATCTCTAAAAACATCTCTGAACAGGTTGACTAAAAATATCTCAATTTATTTAGTGATTGACTCATTACCACAACTTGTGGAATGCTAGTTTAAGGGCATTTTGTGGTGCAGTGGCACTGTCTCTACCGCTGAAACAGGGGATCCGGGCTCAAGTCCAACCTGCTCCAGATATATTTAGTAACATCCCTGAACAGTCTGGTTAGGAAAAAAAAAGTAGAAATGAGGAGGGGCTTGTGATGCAGTGGTAGTGTCCCTACCTCTGAGCCAGGAGACTTCAAGTCCCACCAGCTGTAGCAATGTGTAATAACATATCTGAACAGATTGAGTAGAAAATATCTAAAAATGGAAAGTTGGAGAATTGAAAAGTTTAATTGATTGGCTTATGTGTTTTACCTGTTCTCTGGCCTCTATGTTATCTACTGGCAAGTGCAGCTGGTGAGATGTGTGAGTGAGAGATTGGCCAGGAAACAAGGCGTTGGAACTTTTTCTGAGTCCTAAACCGTTCCCTAGGGATGGGCAACAAATTCTGGTCTTGCCAATAATATCTACAATCCATGAAAGAATTTTTTTTAGAAATGGTAGACAGGCTGTCAATGTGGGAGGGTCAGTCATCAGCCCTACAGTTTGAAAAGAGCAGGAGACTGCAATGGGAAGCATCTGAAAGAGAGGGTATTTCAAAAAGGAGGTGCAAATGTTTTAAAATTCTAAGTTAGAAAATCAATCTTGTAGCCCAATGCTAATTCCCTGTCACCCAATCCTACCATAGGCAGCCCTGCCTTCGGCTTTCAGATTTCCTGCTTTGGAACTCTCTCCCTAAAGGCGTCCAGCTGCCTCTCCACCTTTCACATTCTCTTTGAAGTACATGTCTTTACTAATGCTTTTGGTCACCTTTCCAAGTAATGTCTCCATCTTTGGTTGATGAGAGTTTGAGACATTTTTCAAAATTAAAGGCTCTGTCTGGTTGTGCATTGATGCTATTGATCGTGGAAGCTGTTGCAGCCTTGGTACCAGATGTGCGGAGGTTAGAGATGCACAACATTGAAAACAGACCTTACTTATTGCTTTTCTCACTCCTTTGAAACAAATTAGTACCTTTACCTTCTTTTTTCCTCTATAAGTCGCCTGCTCAACCTGTTGTCACATCAACTACAGAAATATTGCTAATTGCATTTGAGGAATGTTCCTTCTCATAGCAATCAGCTTCAATTGTAAATGATTTTGGCTGGGCCATTTCATACATCTGTTGAAAATCGTTAAGCTGCACTTTCCGCAATGCTGCATACAGAAATCACTGATTTTGGGATATTTGAAGGCACTTGAGGGGAACTGATTTGAGATTTTTTTTGATTAAACCCAAAAAATTCAACATGGATCAATCTTCAAGCTCCCAAGAATATCTCAGAGAGTGAGTGGGCTCAAGCTCTTCTGTCTGGAATATTGGTTATTAAAATTATTATGTTTTTGCTACGTACCACACAAGTCATTCCATTCAATAAGAATGCAAAGTAGACGTGACCAAAAAAGGCAATCATCAAGAAATCCAAAAAGGAACTGAGAGGAATGTTTTGAACCAGGATGAACTTCTGGAATTCACAGAAATTTATTGAGGTGAATAGTATTAATGCATTTTAAGGGGATGCAGATTGATGAATATACAGGTAGATTTAGATGAAAAATGATTGGAAATAGTTTGGGTGGAATATCCATACTGACATGGACTAGTTGGGTTGATGGCCTACATTCAGATAGATTTAAAAGGATCTCTAAAACAGATAGAAATCTGTCTGCCTTTGCAATGACCCCTCTCAGAAAAGTTTCTTTTAAAGCTTTCAAAACTATTTATGGTGGTCTTTTAAGAAACATGCCTCTTATTACCTCTTGTAATTGATAAACGCCTATTGTTGCTCGAATCTGAAGAGGTGGGTTTTGGACCAAATCTTGCTTAAATTACTGTTGATACACCTGTTTAGAAATGTTATGAAACACCTCCAGGGTAGAAGCGTTTTGAACCCAGACCTTCTGGTCCAGAAATTGGTACTATTGCACCAGGCATTCCCACCCAACTCCTTTTTACAAAGGCAATTTAAGCTCTGTAAATTTATTTTCACATATCACGTGGCCAAAAACCAAAAACAAAAGTTATTTTCCAAATCATGATTTAGTTTGAGACTTTGATTCCGAAGATTGTGTAAATTTAGTTGTACACTATATCGTTGTGACAGATCTATAAGAGAAACAGTGTCTAAAATAACATACCCTCAGTTCCACAGAGGCAAGGCAGTATTCATAATAATAAAAGCTCTTTCCTTTCTGCTTTTTTAAAGTTGGGAGCTCTTTAAATTGCGTTTCTGTAGTGTTGAATTCTGCAGCTCACAGAAGACTGAAGCACTCGGTCATAAAATTATTACATTTAAGGTTCAAAAGTTATTACTGAATGTTTTCTTGTCGTGAAAAGTTAGCATGATATACATTCAACGAACATGTCCTAATTATCATCTCTTTTGTTATGTCTTTCCAAAAAAGGCATACAGAGTGTTTCTGTTCCGAAACATTTGTGGCCTAATTGGCTTTGCATAATGAAAATTTATGGACCTTGTAGCCAAAGTTCTTTGTGTTCTTCTCTATAATTGCTCAAGAATTGTTATTGGGTTAGATGAAAATTAATGGGCTCAGAAACAGCATGCCATTCAGATTTGAGTGATGTTGAAACTTCAAACATAGTGACTTCAATTATTCTATTGATTCATTAATCCACCGAAGAATGTTTACTGAGGTGGACAGGGGAAATTCTTGTACTGTGCAAATTGCTATTTCCACCGTGAAAGAATTTTTGGCTGCTTTTATTCAATGGAATAGATCATAAATTCCATTGTTTGCATGAAGATTTTCCAACTTGCTTACCATTGAAGCCTGCTTTCCTGGAAATTTACTCATATAATTTCTTTTTGAGCTCCCATGAGTTGGTGCCCAAACATACAAACATAATGCTATCAAGGTTGAAAACTATCCAAGAGGAATCAGTGAGTATCAAGAACTAACATTTAGATGATATTTGTCTATACAGATAGATAAAGGTCAACTTAGCAGTGCTCAGAGTGTCCTGGGCCAGAATTTCTCTCTCAACTGATACATTCTGGGTTTTCTGATCATGTCATTTTTCAGTTTTACCTCTCAGCGACTTGCGTGCCATTAAGTCTTATAGCCATTGAATATTTTTAGGGCAGAGGTAGATGGATGCCTGATGACAAGAGAGTCAAATATTATCAGCAATCGGTGGGAATGAGGAGATGAGGTCACAGCCTGATAAACTATCATTCAACATCAGGTTTGAACACATGGAAGATTGTGAAGCAGTGATTCTTTATTCCACTGACATTAAGTCATTACAAACATGAAGGGAAATTAAGGTTAAACAAGGAATTATTTACATGGAATGAAGTCTATTGTTTTGATTGGGATGACTAATCCCTTGCTTGTCTGCTCTTATTTCCCATGAAGCTTCCATCCCCACCCAAAGACCTCTTTTCTCCGTGATGGTGTATTTGACTGTACCAGCAGCCCTTCCCCACCATCGCCACCTGCTGGTGGAGGTTCCAGCACAACAGCTTGAGCTCGCCTTCTCTGTGCCATCCCTCACAGCCACCACTTGCTGAAGAAACTTCTGCTCCATTATTGAATGTTGGAACAGGGAAAAGGGGCTGAAGGGCCTGTTGCGACTCCTAATTCATACATTTGTACGTGTGTCCCCATAACTTTATCAGCCATCAACACTTCTCCTTTACCTTCCTACTTAATGCCACAATCCCAACTCTGTCCTTGCCCAAAAATAACCCCATGGCCATCGGTTAAGTCAACTGAGACAGCCATCATTAGAGGCTTCAAAGGACAACCTCACTAAGCAATAATCCCACAGTCCGAATATCCTCTCTGACCAATCCTCCCTACCAGTGTTACTGAGTGAGCTTGTACCTACCATACATCCTTGGACCTGACCAGCAGATCGATAATTCTCATCTGTTTCTTCGCATAGCCCTCTAGGATGTTTCATTCATTTATCCTCAACAGTATTACAAATGTTCACATTCATGTTGTGATTGATATGGTTTGTCTGTCAGAACTCTTACTTGACTCTTCCCTTTTACTACCCACCGAATGCAACTTTGAGCATCTCAGTTCCAACCCCTTTGTCTATCCTTTCAAATTATCTTTGTTTAAAGCCTATCCATCCCAGCTGCAACCCATCTCTCCCTGACATCACCCTCCCCTTCTCCTTCAACCACTGCTTCAAACAGCTTCCTATTGTTTGTGCATTCTATCTCCATTTCAACAACAACATGCATTCATATGGCACCTTTGATGCAATAACATATCACAAAGAATTTCACAGGAATATTATAAAGTAAAACCTAACACTGAACCAAATAAAGTAACAGTGGGGAGAGAATTATTGGATTTAGAGCTTGGCATCTGAGGCCACCAATTAGAGGAGAGATGAAAAATAAGGATTCTCAAGAAGCCAGAATAGGAGGATTGCACATTTCTAGGTTGCTCAACTAGAAGAAATTACAGTGCTAGGAAGAGGTGAGGACATTGAGAGATTTGGAAGCAAGAATGACAATTAAGGATTTGTCTACTTAGATCCATGAGCACAGACTTAATGGACGGATGCAACTTCATGCAAGTAAGGACATAGACAGCAAACACTTGCCTTAGCTCGAGTTTATAGGTCGGTTAGCTCCCATGGCTGGTTTACAATGCAAATTAATGCTAAAATGTGGGTTCAATTCCTGCCATGGCTGAGATTACCATGAAGGAGTCACATTCTCAACCTCTCCCCTTACCTGAGGATGTGTTAATGCCCAAGTTAAACCAGCACAAGGCATCCCTTTCTAACGGTCCAGAAGGGTGACTCTACCTTTACCTCTTGAAGATGGCAGGCTGACCAGGAATACATAAGAACATGAGTAGGCCAGTTGAACAATCGAGCCTTCCCCACTGCTCAATTAATTTATGGCTGATCTTCCACTGGGCGAGGTGGTTTTTGTCATTGTGGACAGTACAGTTTTGTAATTGGAGGCTGTTCGGAGGGTGTGAATGAGAAATATGAGATCCATTGCCCTATTTCCTCTGAAGTCCTCCCATTGCCTTTTCTTTTTCATATAGTTGTGGTCTCTCTCATGGACCTTATGACAACCTGAGATCTCTTTATTTTCATTAATGGGAGACCATCTCTTCTCACACCTCTCACCACTGACAGATCCTGTCTTGTTCCAACTACAATTGGTTTGACCTTTGCCCTGGAGATCCTTCCCACTCCTGAAATAACCAAAACCATTTCCATTGCTCTGTCAAATCTCCAACCATCGAGACTCGCGCACTTTGTTTGCTATTATATTTCTGCAGCCATTAACTTACGTCTCCTTCACATTACTTTTCCTTGTCCCAAGCAGAACCCTTACTGTCTCATAACTTGGCATTGCTTGGATATGAGGGAGAGAAAGTAGAGAGTTATTCCCCAGTATTAGCCTGTCCCCTCATGTTTAAGGGATCAAAAATTGACTGCAACCAACTGGACTATGATGAGAGCTATTGGGACTGACTTTCCTCCCACCACAATGGCCTTCTTTTATCAGCTATTAACCGGCTCTTGAAATCATAAAATAAGGAAAGATTAAAAGAAGATTGTTGGTTCTCTCTCACTCATTTTAGACTGTTGCACAGTCAAATTTACCTCATTATGCCCTTTCTCAATATTCCTTGAAGCAAAATTTACAGAGTTTTACCCACTAAGATTGCTCCAACCCATCTGCAGTTGACAGAGTGATTGATGACCATTTGATACGCTTTGTGGTTAGCCCACATAGTATAAACCACAGAGAATTGAGTTCTTATTGAAGCAGGAGTCTTGCAGTTTGTTAACAACACTAACGATTCATATGACCACAACATCACAGACTTGCAAACGTAATCTGGGGTCTGTACATATTGATGTTGTTGTGAATTATATAGATATAGCTGATTGACTGAAGACACTATACTGACTCTATTCTCAAGATGGAGAGAGACTTAATGCAAGGCAGGTAGAGGAAGAGCCCAAGATGGGACAGTCAGCATCACCGAGAGAAGTAGTGATGTGAAGATACCTGAGATAGCAGTCAGCATCACGAAGAAGAGTATGTGGAGTGATACTCTCTGCTAGGCAGCGAGAGAGAGAACTAGATTCATTGGAATTGATGGGAATTGGTTCTTGCTCTGCTAAAGAGAAATGAGCCAACTATTTGTTAAGTGTCTGGTCGGTGTTTAAGGATTTTTCTATTCTTAAATTTTAACATTGAATGAAACTTCATGATAAAGTTAATAATATATATAAAAAGTAAACATAACTAAAATAAGAATCAATACAAGATTGGGAAGGCAGGGTGAGAGAGAAATGGAAATTTTCAGATTTGGGGGGGAACGCAAAAATTCAGAAGAATGATATCACTGGGAAACAGCCTCAAGTAGACTAGGTGGCATGTATTGTATTTGAATGTATACAATATTCCCAATAAGGTAAATTAATTAACAATGCAAAAATTGTGATTGTGGAGACAAATCTGCAGGGTATCTAAGACTGAGAATTGAACATCCAAGGTATTCAATCTTTTGGAAGGAGAGGAGAAATGGAAAATGGAAATAACATTGTTAGTGAACAATGAAATCGGTGCAATGTTGACAAAGGATATTGGCACACAAAATCTAGTTGTGGAATCAGTGTGAGCAGAGCTAAGAATCATCAAGAGGCAGTAAACATTGGTGGAATAAAAAGGTGTGGAGCTGGAGGATCACAGCAGGCCGGGCAGCATCAAAGGAGCAGGAAAGCTGACACTTCCGGTCAGGACCCTTCTTCAGAAAAGAAGGATCCCGACCCAAAACGTCAGCTTTCCCGTGCCTCTGATGCTGCCTGACCTACTGTGTTCCTCCAGCTCCACACCTTGTTATCTCAGACTCCAGCATCAGCAGTTCCTACTATCTCTGAAACATTAGTGGGAGTTGTTTATAGGCCTCCAAACGGTAGTGGTGATGTAGCAATGGCATTAAACAGGAAAGTAGACATGCATTCAACAAGCATGGGTGAATTCAGTCTACATATAGACTAGAAAATCCACATTAGAAATAATATTGTGGGGGATGATTTCCTGGTGTACAAGATGGATTTTTAAACCAGTACATTAAGGAACCAATGCAGGGGCAGGTTTTCTAAATTTGGTTATATGCAGTGAGAAGAGAGTCAATGAATAATCTGGTCATTACGAAAAAGTAATCATAGCATGAAATAATTCTCTATTGGAATAGAAGTGAAGGAGTCCAATCCAAAACGATTATCAAAACTTAAACAAAGGAAGCTGTGAAAGTATGAGGAGTGAATTAGATGCAATAGACTGAGTAACTTACAATACAGCAAAGCACTTGAGCTTGTTAGTAATGTAATGGCATGAATGGAAAATTAATTAGCAGTAAAGAAACATGGACTCAGAATGAATGGGTTGTTTTTGCAGAGACAAGTATGGGACTGCAAGAATCAGTACTTCGGCACCAGACATTCACAATATATAGCTACAATTTGGTTGAGGGAATCAAGTGCAATATTTCTAAGTTTGCCGACGGCACAAAATTAGACGGGAATGCGCCTAGTGCCATGGATGTAAAGATGCATCAGGGTGATTTAGCCAAGTTGCATGTGTGGGCAAATGCATGGCAGATGCAGTTTAATGTGGATAAAGGTGTTAAGTTGTCCACATTGATATATTAAAAAAAATGGCAGAGTATAATTTAAATGATAATAGATTGAGAAAGGTTGACATACAAATGGACCTAGGTGTCCTTGTACACCGATCATTGAAAACAACCAGGCAGGAACGACAAACAGTTCGGATAGCAAATGCTGTGTTGGCATTCATTACAAGAGTATTTGAATACAAGAGGAATGAAGCCTTACTGCAGCTCAATAGAGCCTTGATAAGACTGCAGGTGCAGCATTGTGTGTGGTTTAGGTGTCTTTACCTAAGGAAAAATATGTTTGCCATAGAGGGAAGGCAGTGAAATAGAACATAGAACATTACAGCGCAGTACAGGCCTTTCGGCCCTCGATGTTGCGCTGACCTGTGAAACCAATCTGAAGCCCATCTAACCTACACTATTCCCTTATCATCCATATGTTTATCCAACGACCATTTAAATGCCCTTAAGTTGGCGAGTCTACTACTGTGGCAGGCAGCGCATTCCATGCCTTTACTATAATTTCACCAGATGGATTTCTGGGATGATAAGCATATTGTAGTTGAGAAATTGAGTCTACTGGGTCGTATTCACTGGAATTTTGAAGAATGAGAGGGAATCTCATTGAAACTTATACAATTCTGACAGGGTTGAACAGACTGGATGTAGGGATGATATATCTCCTGACTAGGGTTCCAGAATAAGGCACCACAGCATTAAGATACATGATAGGCTATTTTGACTGTGATGATGAGAAATTTATTAACCCAGTGCATGGTGAATCTGGAGAAAGTCTATCACAGAAGGTTTTGGAGGTGTCACTGAATACATTTAAGAAAAAAAACAAATCAATTTCTGTAATCTAAAGGTGTCAACAGGTATGGAAAAGATCAGGAAGATGTGGTTAAGCTGATCGTGTTGAATGGCAGTGCAGCCTTGATGGGCTGAATGGCCTAATCCTGTTCCTTTTTTTCTGCTTCTATGTGCCTGTTTGATCTGGAATTAATGCCATAATACAACATCTTCCTTTGTCTTTAAAGAATGGGACCCCTTTTCGAATAATATGAGCAAGGACACAGATAGAGATATCCTGTCTATCCATTGAAATAATATCTTGGTGGATATACACACAATTATATCTAGCCCTTATGTAATTAACAAGACTTAGCAGTAGTCTGTCAATGGGAGATAACAAGCATGGGGCTGGATGAGCACAGCAGGTCAAGCAGCATCATAGGAGCAGGAAAACTTGACGTTTCGGGCCTAAACCCTTCATCAGAAATGGGGGAGGGGAAGAGGGTTCTGAAATAAATAGGGAGAGAGGGGGAGGCGGATAGAAGATGGATAGAGGAGAGGATAGGTGGAGAGGAGGCAGACAAGTCGAAGAGGCGGGGATGGAGCCAGTAAAGGTGAGTGTAGGTAGGGGGGTAGGGAGGAGATAGGTCAGTCCAGGGAGGACGGACAGGTCAAGGGGGCGGGT
>JAHRHZ010000263.1:45176053-45239492 GCA_024137785.1 Ginglymostoma cirratum
GGGATGGTGAGGCAGTGACGGTAGTGAGAGCGGGATGGTGAGGCAGTACTAGTGAGAGCGGGCCAGTAAGGCAGCCCAGAGTGGGACTTTGGTATAGGCATGGCACCAGATATGTACAGCGAAGGACAACAGTTTTCACTGTATTTTAACTTTGAGTGCACATGACAATAAATAAATTATTCAATCAACACAGGCAGATATATCACAGTTTCTGCCCAAGGTAGACAAAAATGTGGGTGAACACTGACACATCTAAAACCACAAATACAATGTAACGCCTAGCTTACAGGGTGAGAACTCAATCTTAGGCACATACACCATTCCAGCTCAGGCCAGAGATACAGCCACAGAGGCATATTTAAGAGCAAGGCCTCAGCTTGAGGTGTAGGTGTGTGTGATACCCCCTTTAGCTATTGCCTCTGCTGAAAACACAGTCACTGGCTCACACACTCCAGCATGGATACTCAGCGTTGAACACAAATGTAGGCCCAAACACAGAGGTAGATATGTACAGAATAAATGGCAGATTTCACAGCCCCAGCCTCAGGCTCAAACCTAGAGCCTATTCACCGAATCCCTATGGTGAAGAAAGAAACCATTCAGCTCACCAAGTCTGCACCGCCCCTCCAAAGAACATCACACCCAGACCTAACCCATCCCCACACATGACTAACCCTGTACATCCCAGGATACTACAGGGTAATTTAGCATGACCAATGCACCTAACCTGCACATCTTTGGACTGTGACAGGAAACCAGAGCACCCGGAAAAAAACCCATAGGCACAGACAGAACGTGCAAACTCCACACAGACAGCCCACAAAACTGGAATTAAACCCAGGTTCCTGGCACTGTGAGGTAGCAGTGCTAACCATTGTGCCACTCTGCTGCCCTAGTAGGCAAACCAGAATTTAATCTTTGGTTCATATATGACTGCAGCAAACCTCCTGCAGTCCTGATGCACCTACCTGATTTCTCACTTGTAAAAGTGTCAGACTTGCAATAACAAAGAAATGGTGTCAACTCTTTAACTCTGACGCTAAGTGCACGTCCTTCACAGTCATCAAAATAAACTCAGAAGTCACACGACACCAGGTTACAGCCCAACAGGTGTACTGGAAATCACAAGTTTTTGTAGCGCTGCACCTTTGTCAGGTTGAGGAATGCTCTGAAAAGTTGTGATTTCAAATAAAACAGTTGGACTATAACCTGGTGGTTGTGTGATGTCTGTGTCCAACCCATTCCAACACTGGCACCTCCACATCATCAAAATAAACAGAAATGTCTACTAGCAACTATCTGTGGAAGAAAATGTGTTTTAAATCACGTTTCAAATTTAAATTGCCAGACAGCTACTGTTGGAACTTAAAGGCTTAACTAGTCCTTTGAGTTTTAAAAGAAAGGCAGTTACATGATGATATTGATATGATACCGCTATTAAATTATATACTTCTTTACCAGGAAGACAAGATATAGTGGCAAGAAATGAACCCTCATCAGTTTGATCATAAAATATCTTTCAAATGCTTTTGGCATCTTAGAGGATTTTCTGTACTGGGCAGTTACTAGGCTCCAGTCAGAACTAAAGAACATACCGCCTCATTGTTTGCCGCAATGCAGCAGGTGGTTTAATTCTATCGCTGTGCGCCCTGTAAAAGTTTAAAAGTCTGAACAGGTCTACAACCTGGCTGATGACTCACCAGTGCACTTGGGACTGACCTGTTAAAGAAAAACTGTCCCAACACAATACCGATCAACTATAATACAAAGCAGAGCGAGCAATTTACTACATCAGCAAAAGATTTTATGTGTTCATGCAACAAAATGTAAGGACCTCTGCAAGAATGTTACGAGATAATGTTTGACACAAAGCCACATTTTAAGATATGAGGATGATATTGGAGATAATAGAAACAGGTTTTCAGAAATGTTCTAAAAGGGGAGAATCAGAGCGGCCAAAAGGTTTGGCAAGCAAATTCCAGACAGTTAGAGCTGAAAACACAGCTGCTATTGGATGGTGTGAGGGAAAATGGGAGTGTACTAAAATTAAAGAGTGTACCTATGAGGCTGAAAACCTAAAATCAAAGTAATAAATGTCTGGAATGGAGAGGAATCAGTCAATCCCCAAAAGCAATAAGGCTAACATTTGGGATGGACAACTTTCATTTGGAGATGGGGCGAAGGTGTAGGACCTTTAGTGGAGAGTTCTATTGACTTCCAATTTAGAAATTAAGAAGAGAAGAGGTATTAAATGGGTTACTGGCTCTCTAATTGTCATTTACAGTATTGCACAAACTCGAGATCTAACCTTGGTTATTTTGGATAGGCATTAACACCTTATCTGCCCTTGCTAACATTGGTTTTCTAGATGTCTGCATGTTTTGTTTCTCTCCCTCCGTCTCTCCTAGCCACCCTTTGCAAACCTCTTCTGAAGCATTTTTACTCTCCTTTTCACTTCTTTCTATTCGTCCATCTTAATCTCTGCTACCATCCTGTCATAATTCCGAATTCTTGAAGATACTTGATTGTTCCTGAAAAGAGACACATTTTATGGAAGTTTTTTTTCCCTCATTTACATTCCAGGACAGTTCATAACAAATAATAAAGTGAAGAGAAAGAAGCACTCCTTCTCAAACAGAATAAATGCTAATCGATTGACAAATGGGCACTGATTGGTTGAGTATATGGCATGGAGAATGCACCAGTTAATGAAGATTGACAGTTACCTGCCAGGCTTCGTTTAAATTTTAAACCAGACAGGTTGTCTCTGATGGGTCAAGGGAAATGAACCAGCAAATAGCTCTCACATACTTTTGTTGAATTTAAGGAGCTAGAGTTTAACGATTAAGGCCATATGATATTGACTGTTGCCAATGTTACTGGTAATATGGTACTTAATATTAGACAGTCAGGATGTATCTCCTATTGTATACTCCCCACCTCACATCCAGGAACTCTCCACCATTCTTGTGAGAATGGAGACCCCCTGTAACACTCTCTGGATGAACAGAACTGATCGCAAGCAGCTTCTTTTGGGACCTGTAAAACAAAACTCACACAAATGTGTGCAGATGATTGCAATTTTCTTTCTACCAAAAAGACATTTTGCTGCAACAATTGGGACATCCTCATGGTGGATACACTTATTTATTATGATATCAATTATTAATTAGTACCACACCAATGACCTGCGATATTCCTGTCTTTTGCTGTAACCAATTAACACCTGGATAGTTTCTCCTCTTCTCTAGCCAACCCAACAGCAGCTGCAGTCATCATTATTCTCAGGCAACCAAGCCATTGAAAGTACATGTCACCTAGGTGCTAATGGGTTAAATAATGTACTAACATAAATCCCTATAGTGCTTTCTAATTTACTTTGCTGCTGTCAAAACTTCCCTTAACAAGTGCACAGGGATTTCTCTTACTTGCCTGATGAAGAAATGCCAACTCAAGGCCAAAAAGCCTTAACATAATAACATGCATGAGTGCTCTTAACGTAATGGGAGTACTTCTCTTGCCGTATACTTCAAATAGTTCTTTGATAGCCCAATAAAAGTGTATCCTTATAAAACTTTATGTTAAAATTACTTCTGTGGCCTGTTCACTAACCCGATTGCCTTAGGTCACTGTGAGAAAGCTGTAACTTATTGTTTTTTTTAATTCCAACCATAACAGGGCTATATGTTTCAGCAGGTGCGCTGTCAATTTTGTTTTATTTTGAGTGGAACAATGCATCAGAGCAGCTTGAAAGGAGGAATTACAAAAATATATCACAGCAACTGGACTGAAGAGCAAGCTTTTAACCTGTTTACCCCTTCACTGTAGTACAAAGAGGAAGGAAACACCAGGCTTCGCACTGCCATAAAATCTTACCAAATCTCTCAAATACAGCTTAAGAATCACAGAGTCTCAAAGTCATAAAGATTACAGCACGGAAATAGTTCCTTTGGCCCTGTGTATTTGTGCTGATCATGAAGCACCTATGTACCCTAGAATCAGTCTCTAACATTTGGCCCCAAACTTTGCATGTTATGGCATTTCAAGTGTTGATCTTAGTTGTCCATTGACAACTTCATACGTGTTGTAATGGTTCCTGCATCTACCATCCTTTCAGGCAATGAGGTTCAGATAACTTCCACCCCTCTGGGTGAAAAAGATTCTCCTAAATCCCCTGTAAACCTCCTTTTACCTGAAATCTCTGTCCACTGGTTATTTATCTGTTGAGGGAACAGGTTTCTTCCTATCAACCTTACCTATGCCCCGATAATTTCGTAGACCTCAAGCACGTCCCCTCTCACTCTTCTCAGCTCAAAGGAAAACAAGCTGAGCAAATGTAGTCTCTGCTCAAAGCTGAATGTCTCCAGCCCAGACACAATCCTGGTGATTGTCTCTTACAGTCTCTGTCGTGCAGTCACATTCTTTCTAGAGTGTGGCAGCCAGAACTTCACACAGCACTCCAAATATAGCCAAATCTATTTTCTATGAAGCTCCATTATAAACTTCTTACTCTTGTATTCAATGCCTTGAATAATAAAGGCAAGTGTCCCATATGCCTTCTTAACCGCTTTTAATACCTTTGCTCTTAAGTATCTATGTACATGCACATCAAGGTCCTTCAGACCCTCAGTACAACCCAGGGCCCTATTACTCATCATGTATTTCCTTGGTCTTGTAGCCTTGTCAGGAATTTTTAATACAAATTAATTGCATTGGTTTCTCAGTCATTGATGGCATCTTCTCCACACCACTGCATCTTTCAAAGCAACAAGTGCCTCATAACCTCTTCTTTTGAAGCTGTTTGTTGAAGGAGGAACAGTGATGGAACATCAATTAGCCCTTCTTGAAACGATACCCTGAGATTTCTAGGATCCACAATGCTTCGCTTTTATTCAGTGATCCCGGCTGAGGGGTTAGAGTGTGAGGATTGAATTAGGCTCGACTTTGTTTGCACTTCTAATCAATCCATCTGTTAATGCTTCATGCAAGAATGACTTCGTGAATGAAATGGTAAAGAGTGACCAATACTCATGGACCTTTGAGAGAGAATTTAATAATTTCATTGGAAGGCATAAGAAAATATAGAGATAGGTTTCAACAGAAATGCAGACAAGCCTCTGAGGTATTCTGTGATATAATGTTGAATCAGCATCATGTGGGAAAGACTGTGTCAGAAGATTTGAACTAGGGTAGTAGAAGGCAGGGATTTCTTCTGCAAGATC
Organism: Ginglymostoma cirratum; assembly: GCA_024137785.1. Classification (NCBI taxonomy): domain Eukaryota; kingdom Metazoa; phylum Chordata; class Chondrichthyes; order Orectolobiformes; family Ginglymostomatidae; genus Ginglymostoma; species Ginglymostoma cirratum. Next base: position 45,181,276 of record JAHRHZ010000263.1, read on the forward strand.
ATCATAAGATAGTGTAATAAATACTGTTTGAAGAAACACTTTGACGTCTGACCTGAGTTCATCCAAATAGACAAACTCACGCCAAAAGTCTTAGGTGGCTGATGGTTTTTTTTTTTGTTTTACACCAGAGATGCAATACCCTTCAATTTGTTTGGAGTGCCACTTGCAAGTCTGCCATGGATCAGATGCAGCTTGATGCCCAACCCATCTCAATAATGTACCTGGCTTCAAAACAGTCCTAATTGTACTGGAGCACTTCAATCCTTCTGATCTCTTCAAGACTTCCAATGTAACCTTGTGCAGTAACATACTGGAAAATGCTTTAGGGTGCATCTAACCTCTTTTTGATGAGCTTTGATCTACCTTCTGTTCTGTGCTGACAGAAAGGAACAGATGGGACTCACTCCGAGCACTTCAGAAATGTGCAGAATCTTCAGGTGGAAGAGCCTATTTTGCAAATCTCTAGTTCAGAGCAGGATCTCATTTAGTGACCAAAGCACACACAACTGCAAATCCCAGCCCTTTTTGCTGGGTAGACATGTTAACTTTATGGAAATTTCTGGCTTTTCCATTCCTTGATCCTGCTACCACCCTGTGCTGGTCCTCCTCAGTTTATGTTCTCCAGCTGGGTTCCTTAATGTACTTGTGGTACATTCCCCAGGGGTAGGTTAGTGGAAGTTGCTTTCCTCTGTAAATGGAAAAGTCATTTTTGTTGGTAATAGTGGCTATAAAACTGGAAACATTTTCTTGCTCAATCCAGCCTGTCATCTAGCATTAAGATATACATACATTTCAAATAAAACAAAGTAACATCATTTTTTATATAGATTTTATGATTCCGGGCCAAAACAATAATAAAAAAAAGTCATGTTTTGAATGCACATTATTATTCAGGATAGAATTGACCTCTTCTGAACAACTTGATTAAGTTCGCAAGGGATTGCTGTACGAAGATGGATTAATACAATAATCGATCACATACTCAGCCGCAAATTGAGAGCTGTCCAGGTCTGTTGCTGAATTGAGTCATAATACAATATCCCCTTCACTTTCAGCCAACTCCCAGGTGCATTGGGAATTGTCTTGTAGTTATAAATTTTCAGCCCAATCGCTTGAGCTCTCCCTTTGACTGCAGAAAGTCACTTGTGGGGCCCATTCTATCAAACCAGAGTGAGAGGAATTATCTATCTTAATTGTTCAGTTGAGAATCGCAGCATGAATCATTATTCAGTGGGAGAGAAATTCAAACAGGCTGCACTTGCTTGCTCTAGCAGCAGCAGAAACTGATGGCCACTTGTGCCTGCAGGGTTTGTATGTAGTGTTGCAGAGGAGGCAATGGCCTAGTGGTATTGTCACCGGACTGTTAATCCAGAGATCCAGCTAATGTTCTGGGGACCTGGATTTAAATCCTGCCACGGCAGATGGTGGAATTTGAATTCAATAAATATCTGGGATTAAGGATCTAATGATGAATGTGAATCCATTGTTGGGGGAAAAAACCCATCTGGTTCAGTAATATCCTTTAGGGAAGGAAACTTCCATCCTGGTCTGATCTGGTCTACATGTGACTCTAGACAATGTGGTTGACTCTGGGTGGTTTTTTCTTCATAGATGCTGCCAGACCTGCTGAGCTTTTCCAGCAACTTCTGTTTTTGTTTCCGGGCAATTAGGGTTGGGCAATAAATGCTGGCCGAGACAGTGATGCCCTCATCTCGTGAATGAATAAAAAAAAGGACATTCTTCCCCTACTCGAGAACTTATCCTCAATTATACATTCACAGCTAAAAGGCTTGTCCATCACACTTCAGGTGATAGGCATGCAACTCCACACGTTAATGTAATTTGACTAGGGTTCAGCGAGACACTAGAGGAGTTGGAATTGTTCCAGTTAGAAGACAGAAGGCTAAGGGGAGATTCAGCAGTGGTGTTCAAAATTAGGAACCGTTTTCATTTTCCAAGTATGTAGTGTGAATAATTATTAGCTGGTGGAAGGGAGATAGAACCCAACAGGTGGTGAGTATTTTTTTTGACACAGCGAATTGTTACGAGTCATACAGCACAGAAACAGGCCCTTTGGGCAACTTGTGCATGCTGATCAGGTTTCCTAAACTGAACTAGTCCCATTTGCCAGTGTTTAGACTATCTCAATATGAATACTTGGCTGAGTTCCAAGGTTTCTTGATGGAATAAGATTAGCAGTGGTCATTTAACACAGGCTGTACTGTTAATCCAGAGACCCAGATAGTGTTCTGCGGGCCCGTGTTCAAATCCTGCCACAGCAGCTGGTGGAATTTGAATTCAGTAAAATATCTGGAATTAAGAATCTAAAGATGACTGTGAGTCGATTGTCGGTAAAACTCATCTGGTCCACTAATTTCCTTCAGAGAAGGAAACTGCCATCCTTACTTCATCTGGTCTACATGTGACTCCAGACCCACAGCAATGTGGTTGACTCTTAACAGTCCTCTGGGCAATTAGGGATGGGCAATAAATGCTGCCTGGCCAGTGATGCCTTCACCCTATGAATGAATAAAGAAGAAAGAAAGATTGACTGATAAGTTTGTTTCTATTTGAGATTTTTGGGTGATTCCAGCTGTGAGCATCCCTGAAGCGCATAAAAATAAGTCTTTCATGGGTGACCTTGATGCTAAGGTTATACCAATCTTGGACATAGTTCACTAAGGTCACTGAATAACCATTAGGGAGACAGAACCATGAATAAACTTCTCTTCCTCTCTCCTTGGCCCAGGAACTCCAGCTGAATTATTCAGCAGAGAACAGGGCTAAAAATGGCATTTAGTTTCTTATTGTATTGCTCTGCACCTAACTAATTGTCTTTCGAACCGTGATTGTCACATGTAAGCAAAGTGACAAATTCTGATAAATGAAACATCAGAGGATTCAAATCCAGTGCTGTAGCTGGTTGAGACTTTTCCTTTCACAGGTTCTATTAAGTCTCTGTAACAATTAGGTTGTTATGGTCCCTCAAACGGATTGTCTGAGCATTATAACACAGTTGTTTGTGGGATCTTGCTGCATGCAAATTTCTTGCTGCATTTCGAGTGTTGCAGCAGTGAACACCTTACTCATATAAGTGGTATTTTCTTTTGCAAAAATAGAGCGAATAGATCAGTATTACACCACAAGGAGCAAACTTGAATTTGATGGACAGTTTGATTGGACATTGAGTGGCAGCAGCTTTTTAGACAGGTTAATATTACGTACCATCGACCAACAAGAGCACCTGCCATCTAATCGCACACAATTATCAGTCAATTACTGTAGGTTTGGGCATTCACAGCATGGCATCATTTGAAGGGACATCGTCACTGCGATCAATCGCACTGCATTTTGTAGCAAACATTTCCCAGAGAAGCTGTTGGATTTTTAATGGAATAAAGAGACAAGTCTCCACAGATAGGGGGGTGGGGAGGGGTCACTGGAGGTGGGGAGGGGTAACTCAAATGCTCTGTAGAACTTTTTTTTTGTTTGCCCCGCTGTTTTGGATGTGATCGCCTGCAAAGAGATAGGTGGATTGAATAAGGGAACGTTGACATGCCTATCATGGAGCCCTAATGTTAACAAACACTGGGTTGTCATGCACATCATGCCTGAGCAGGCTGAATAGAAGGTGCTATTTAAAGCTACCCCACAGTCAATTAAAATACAGTAATGATGACATCTGCAGCATACATGATGATCAAAGCAAAGATTGCCCACACAGCTTCTGACATGAAAACAGTGTGTTTGGCGGCGGACTGACACAGAGTAACAGGTCAGGTAATTATGAGAAAATCTATGATGTATCTGTTCGAATTGCTTAGCTTTTCCCATTATCAGAGCCATCAGAGTGAGTAGCGCTTTCACTGCCAGCGATAGCTCGTAAAGCTGGTGACATTGTGCTCCCCTGCTGCAGATGGCGGTTCAGGAAGGGCTGAATTAATTTGACAATAAATAGGTGACAGCAGTTTCTGGCTCTCGCAATTTTTAATTGTGCCAAGACAGTTACACACACACAGCCACCAACCCCCATCCCCCCCACCTCCCCCCCTCCCTTTACACATCTGGGAATCACTCGGAAGCAAAGCCGTGATTAGTGATTCTTCTCAGTCTTACCATGGTTTGATTTGCATGATAATTAGTTGACATCAACAAATTTTATTTTTTCAAACCAAATTGCATGCATTAATTATGGTGATTAAAGCATTCAGTGAACTTTGCCTTGATGTGTTTATTAAATTAATAAAGAACTTGACAGATGAGCAGGCAATACTCCTGGTGCAGCAAGCAGCCAAGGACATGAGTTTGTTTAAATTTGCAGCAAATTATCTGCTTCACCAACATTGAAATGACTCCTATTATCAGTTTTTCTTTTCTTCTTTAACCGCTTCCATTAATTAACGCTTTGATGATCAGAAGGCATTTTCAAATGTTGACATTCTTTCTCTGTCATACATTTCTTCTACTGTTTTAACTGCAAGTGGCAGTGTCTTACGGTCATAGAGACATACAGCACGGAAACAGACACTTTTGGTCAAACTCGTCCATGCTGACCAGATATCCTAGATAAATCTAGTCCCACTTGCCAGCATTTGGCCCATAACCCTCTAAACCCTTTCTATTCATGTACCCATCCAGAAGCCATTTAAATGTTGTAATTGTACCAGCCTCCACCCCTTCCTCTCGCAGCTCATTCCATACACGCACCACCCTCTGTGTGAAAAAGTTGCCCCTTAGGTCCCTTTTATATCTTAAACCTATGCCGTTTAGTTTTAGACACCCCAACCCTGGGGAAAAGACCTTGTCTATTTACCCTATCCTTGTGCTTCATGATTTTCTAAACCTCTACAAGGTCACCCCTCAGCCTCTGACACTTCAGGGAAAATAACCCTAGACTATCAGCCTCTCTCTAAAGCTCAAACCCTCCAATCCTGGCAGCATTTTCATGAATCTTTTCTGAACTCTTTCTTATGAAGAAAATTTTAACCATTCTCACTTCTGAACAGTACGTAAGGCTCCTTATGGGAACGATAAAATAATAAAAGGTGTATATTTGAGCACAAAACTACTAATGGGAGCAGCTTCACACCAGAAAAGGACATAGGGAAAAGAGTAACTAAAATAAAAATCAGAAATAGAATTGGACCAAATTGGAGCAGCCTTGAGGTTGTCCAATTGCAATCAATGTTGATTGATGAAAGCTCACGGACCAAAATGTTAATTTGGTTTCTCCTTCTGCAGGTGCTGTCTGCCCTGCTGAGTATTTCCCACATTTATAAGAGCAGGGAGGTTGTGTTGGAGCAGCGCAGGGTTTTGGTTAGGCCACAGCTGGAGTACTGTGTGCAGTCCTGGTCACTGCACTATAGGAAAGATGTGATTGCACTGGACGGGCTGCAGAGGAGATTCATCAGGATGTTGCCTGGGATGGAGATTTTGTAGCGATGAAGAGAGGCTGGCTAAGTTCAGGTTGTTTTCTCTGGAGCAGAGGAGTTTGAGGGGGCACCTGCTGGAGGTGTGTAAGAACATAGATGAGGTGAATAGAAAGCAGCTTTTCCCCTTTGTTAAAGGATCAATAACGAGGAGGCATAATTTTAAGGTGAAAGGCAGATGGTTTAGAAGGGATTTGAGAAAAAAATGTTTTTTACCCATTGCGGAGGAAATCTGGAATGCATGGCCTGAAAGGGTTGAGGTGGATACCCAGACAATCTTTAAAAAGTACTTGGATGAGCACTTGAGATGCCATAATGTTCAAGGCAATGGGCGTACTGCTTAAACGTGGAACTAGGGTAGATTTAGAGCAGCTTTGACGGTACAGACTCGATGGGCTGCAGGACCTCTTCTGTGCTGTATAATTGTATGCTTTTATAATTTTGTTTTTATTTCAACGTTGATTTGGTTTTGTTTAAAATCTATTTCTCACTGTTTGGAGGAGGCCATTCTGTTGTTCAGAAGGGAAGAGTTACTATTCCTGGTTCTGTTGACCAATGTCAAATGATCCACGGGCACACTTTGATGGAAGTTACATCAGGTTTTTTGCCTGTGAACAAAATCAAAGGGAGGTTTGCCAGCCTGTTTTAGGTAACAAACATTTGTATTCTTATTGATATTGTCCTACCTAAACTGATTAATACGTTGGTTTAATGTCATCACTTTTTATCAGGTGCTACGTTTTTCACAATGCATTAATGATCCTCTGTGTTAATATCTGGCTCACAAGCATAGAAACCAGGACTTAGGAGCAATAGGCCATTTGGATGACTCTTGTGCTGCAGTGGTAATGTCACTACCTCTGTACCAAGAGGCTCAGGCTCGAGTAGCACCTGCTGCAGAAGTGTGTAATAATATCACTGAACGTGGCGTTTAGAAACTACCTTAGGCTATTGGGCTCTTGGCCTGTCCTTCCATTCAATATGATCAAGGCTGACCTGAGTTTTTGTCTTAACTCTACTCTCTTTCCAGCCCTTTAGAATATTCAATTCCCATGCCTATTGATAGCAATCTCAATCAATCTTGAAATAGTAAGAAATGTCGATGCTGGAGTCTGAGATAACACAGTGTAGAGCTGGAGGAACACAGCAGGCCAGGCAGCATTAGAGGAGCAGGAAAGTTGACGTCTCGAGTTGGGACCCTTCTTCAGAAATGGGTCTGAAGAATTTCTGAAGAAGGGTCCAGACCCGAAACATTAACTTTCCTACTCCTCTGATGCTGTCTGGCCTGCTGTGTTCCTCCAGCTCCATACTGTGTTATCACTCAACCTTGAGCAAACTCAATGACGCAGCCCCATTGCTTTCTGGGAAAAGGAACTCCACAGACTGATGACCCACAAGATAAAACATTTCTTATAACCAAGGCCCCTTATTCTTAAGTGATTTCCGTACCTTCTAGTATCTCCTAGAATGAGGAAATCCTCTCAGAATTCAATCTGTCAAGACACCACAGGATCTTATATGTTTCGGTAATATCACTCTCAACCCAGTGTCAGGGAGCTGTTGGTTCTAATTGGACCTTGGGATGTTGAGGCAATTAGTAGACTGGAACTCCAGGCGCAAAGAGAGTGTAAGAGCTGTCGCCTTGTGGGTGTATCTGCTCTGTCAGGTGGGTTCTTTGAAAAGGACCATGAGGGTTTGGTGAGCTGAATGGTCTATTACTCCTGCTGTATTATTCTACAACTTAAACAACCCAACATCACTGGTTCAAAGAAGACTAGATGTGTTCTTCACACCACTGTGTTTTCTGGCCAACACCCCTGATTCAGGCTTGCTGCAATGCTGCAGTGAAGCTCAGCACAAGCTGAAAGAACAGTACCTCATCTTCCACATGGGAACCCTGCAACCTTCTGGATTCAGTATTGAGTTCAATAACTTACATCTCCTCCATTTACCTAGCTCAACTCCCACACACCAGGTCTTGTCATCAAATGGACTGCTACCAAAAACGACCTATTGTCAGCCACTAATGATCCCCATTAGTAGCTAGTCATTCTCCCAGGCTGATCTTTGCCCATTTCTTTATTTACTCAACTACTCTTACCTCCCACTTTGGGCTCCATCTCCACCGATCGTTTAGTCACACCCCATCTCCAGCATCTACATCATTATTTTCCTGTCTATAATCAGTTCTGAAGAAAAGTCACTGGACCTGAAATGTTTCCTCTGCTTTTTGTCCACTGATGCTGCCAGACCTGCTGAGTTTTTCCAGCAATTTCTGTTAATGTTTCTAATTTCCAATATCTGCATGCAGTCTTTTGATTTTTAGTTCTTCCAGTCTGTTGGCTAACTTTTATACCTCAAATCAGTAGAAAAAAAAATGTCATTATCACGTTGTTGTTTGTGGCTGTTTCTTGTGGACAAGTGGTCTCAGGAAATATTTAAGAAGTGTTTAGTTATTCACTTGCATTGCCATAGATGCAGGACTATAGACCAAGAGGTGGAAAATGAGATTTGTGCAGTCAGATCTTCGTTGATTGCCATGGACAAATTGTGTACAGTAAATGTCTATGAGGGTCTCCAAAATCACTTGAAATCCAACAAAGCTATAATTTAAGATAAGTCAGATTGATAGACTAGCCATACCAAATATTTGAGACTTGTCCCAAATTACAATTCTGCAAAGAGACTAAAGGGCATCTCTTCCCAAACAGGTCCTTGAAGTAACCATCACTCTCATAGAATGGCCTAGAATTCTTGCTAACGATTCTCTCTATTCTAGTCCATACATAATAACTGGCAATCTCAAAAAGCTAATCATTTAGCTACTTTTTTGACTGGTAATATGTTTTCTAGAATGGGAGTGCCACACGAAAGAACTAGCCACGCTCAATACCTCGAGCATTTAAAGATTTACAAACCGGAATCCAATATCCACTTTTGTTGTGAAGTCAAATGAAGGAGAAAAAGGCAGAAATTGGAAATGATCAACTCTGAATTCAAAGTAATTTACTCAATTTATCTGCCGATTCAAAGATTTTAAATTTCAGTTAAATAATTACTTACTTGATTGAAATTGTAAGCATGTAACTGATTGAAATATCTTGATATTAGAATTTTACAAAACAAAGTAGTGATATATGATCCCTTTCCTCACATCCGTTCCATCATTTACTGCAGATGATATAAAGATATAATGACTATTACGAAGGGTCATAATTTTAAGGTGATTGGAGGAAAGTATAGGGGAGATGTCAGAGGTAGGTTCTTCACACAGGGAGTGGTGGGCGTGTGGAATGTGCTGCCGGCTGTGGTAGTGGAGTCAGATACTTTAGAGGCTTTTAAGCGACTCTTGGATAGGCACATGGAGGATAGTAAAATGTAGGGTATGCAGGGTAGATTGATCTTAGTAGGATAATAGGTCGGCACAACATTGTTGGCCGAAGGGTCTGTACTGTGTTGTACTGTTCTATGTTCTATGTTCTATATGAAAACAATCTCAATATTTTGACAAAACATCAATTTCATCGCGTTTCAAGGGGGCCAAGAGTTATTACTCATTGCATTGTCCAAAATTCACCTCATTACCTAGCTGTCACGTGCCTACAGTACCCCTCTTGTCAGTGGTAGCCCAATTCAACAATCTTGGCATACCCAGAAGAACTCTCCACTGCTAGAATAGCCCAGAATTGAACAACACCTTTGGAACACACACCAGCTTATTAAGGCCCTTGCGCATCCAGCAAGATTTCCTGCACAACAAGTGACATTTGTTAAATGTTAACATGCATGTAAAGCAGGTCATTTGGAAAACAAATGGAATGTGCACCTTAATTGCAAAGGGAATGAAGTATGTCCCGCGGCAAGTCTAGCTAGTGTTTTACAAGGCATTGGTGAAACCACACCAGGAGTACTCAGTGCAGTCTTGGTCTCCTCATTTAAGGGAGTATTTTCTGTTGGAAGTAATTTAGATGAAATTTACTAGGCTCAGTCATGGGATGAAGGATTTTCTTATGAGGAAAAGTTGAATCGGTTGCGCCAATATTGGTATTGAGAAGATTTGAAGATGATGTATGTAACGATGTCAAATTTTGAGATGACTTCACAGGTTAAACAAACCAGGTGGCAGTGTTTAAATAAAAGAGACCTCCCATTTAAGACTAAAATGTGAAGGAATTTATTGTCTAAGAAGTTTGTTAGTCTTTGGAGGCTGTTCCACAGAGAGCAGTGGAGACTGAGACACTTTTGTTGGACGTCAGATGTCCTTTAGGATTGAACAGGTGTGCTTTTGAGGAGGTGAGGTGCTCTTTGGAATTGTTAAAGGTAGGGTTTAAATGTGCTTAAAAGGTGTGTAGGGCTCATTGGAAGAGTCAACACTGTCAAAAGCGCTAATCATGAAGATCTTGCCCAGGGGTGGCACGTGGATAGCACTGCTGCCTCACAGCGCCAGCCATTCAGGTTCAATTCCAGCCTTGTGTGACTGTTTGTATGTTCTCCCTGTTTCTGTGTGGGTTTCCTCCAGGTGATCTGATTTCCTCCCACAATCCAAAGATGTGCAGGTTAGGTGGATTGGCCAGGCTAAATTGCTCATAATATCCAGGGATGTCCAGTCTAGGTGAATCAACCATGGGAAATGCAGGGTTACAGGAATGGGGTTGAGGGTAGGATCCTTTCAGAGGTTTGGGGTGGACTAAATGGGCCAAATGGCTTGCTTCCACACTGTAGGGATTCGACTTATCAAAGGTAGTTGTCAAACTGTGAACGCATTTGAACATCCTGTGATTTAAATCTTTGATTAAAATAAATTTCTGGGGTGTTAAAAAGTGCTTGTTATTTCAATGTCACTGTGATGAAGACTTGGCGATGTTCATTACTGGTTATGCACTTCATAATCACCCATTATCTCAGTAAGGTGCTTGCCATTTCACAGTTTGATTGATGGCTACAGGTGGTTATACTTTCTTTGAAAGTGGATTAGGAATGAACTCCAATGTTTGTTATTTTAAGGCATTGTGCGCATAAATTAAATGTTTGTTGGTTGTAATAGGACATGGTGCAGTTCAAGGAATGTGAATGTAATAAGCTTTTTTATGAATGAGAGTCTTTGTTTTCAAAAAGTGAAGCCTGCAATAGACACTTGGAACTTTATTTATTCCTCTATCTTATCCCTCCGTGGATTCTAAGGTAGGTGGGCTTGTATGGCAAATATTAGGTGTTTGATGGTGGGCATGGATTGGTATAAGTTAGAGTCAGAGAGGCTATAAAGGACCATGATAGGTGGTGGGTGGAGGCACATCATTTGGCATGGAGAGTATAAGTAGATATGGGGGTGTGGGCAGAGGGCCACAGCTTTGGCGTTCAGCGTAAGAGGGGCTATGGAAGTGCAGGAGAGATAGATGCTCTCCTGGGAAGCATGGGGGTGAATGGGGACAGGAAGCAGCATAGGTTTGCATTGATGGGGCATGGAGAGCTAAGGAGATCTAAGGCAAGCAGAGCTGGGTGAGAATGAAGATGGGGTGAGGGCTGTAGGATGCTTCATGTTTCGTTCTTTTTTATGATGGAACTTCAACATGGCATTGGTTCATTGAGACAGCCTGCATCCATATGCACACCTCCATCACCCCTTTCAGTCACTCTCCTCTCTGGAATCAGCCAGTTATCCTGAGAAATCTAGATTGAAAATCCAACATTCTGGCTAGTTTGTCCTGGGTCAGGTTTGTGGAACTGTGAAATGTCCTGACTCAGCAATTCTGACCCAGGACCAAAATAAGCAGCCTTGATGTTTGTTTTTGGCATCCCACAACTTAAAAAGGTTTGTATCGAAACCAGAAGCATATACTGAATGTTGTGTTCACATGATACCGTAGAGTGAAATAGTGTGCAATAGAATTTAAGGGATGACTTTGCACTTTCACTGAGCTCATTCATGGGATGTGGCCAATCAGGGCAACATTTATTACATTGGCTTGTAAGAGCATTTTGGAAGGTCACTAATAATCTGTAGACCTTCCAAGGTATGGACGGCAGATATCCCTTCCTTAAACTGGGTTCTCTGGTTTCCTCCCACAATCCAAAGATGTGCAGGTTAATTGGATTGGCCATGGGGAATGCAGGGTTATGAGCGTGGGTGGGATGCTCTTCAGAGGTTCGATGTGAATTCGATGGGCTCAATGGCCTGATTCCACACTGTAAGGATTCTATGATTCTAAAGGGATTGTGAAACAGACAGGACTTTTCACAACAATTGACTGTGGTTGCCATTAGGATAATTCTAGATTTTTACTGAATCCAGATTTTTCAATCTGCTATGGTGATATTTGAATCCATGTTCTCACAATGTTAACCTGGGTTCTAAATTACTAGCTCAGTGACTTTACCACGATGCCACTATCACTATGCATCCAAAAGTTAGGCTATACTTTAGCTGATTGGGTGTACAGGATAGTGTGCCAATTACATAACCTACTTTGCTCTGAGTCTGCCATCTACTGTTACGTGGCAGAATTCCAAATATCTGCTATTATTTATTCAGTTCATGATGGTATCATTAGAGATAAAGTTGGAGAATCTACTGGGAACATTTCATCAAAATGTTATGCTCCCAGTTAGAGATGGTGTCGTTTGATGATGGACTGAAAAGGTGATCAATTATAATTCACTAAATATCTTTGTATGGTTCAAAAGGGGATCTCATATAAAATGTTTGCAAACTGCCTCTGTGTCAATTATTTATTCAAATCAGTGCATAGGAGCCTTTGTTGGTGCCATTGTTAACAATGTTGTGGTTGTTTGAGACCGCTGAGATGTATCACATGAGACGTTGTCGTCTTACTTTAAGGACAACAAAATGTGTTGAAAAGTTAATCTTGCAGAATACTGGACAAGACTCATCTAACGACATCTCCTTTAAGGGTCAAGGGACATTAGGATTTCTACTCATCTATGGAAAAGGATCTAGGACTAAGTTCGAGGTGAATCTGTGGCTGAAATGGGAAATGATCAATTAGAGTCCAAAGCTGTTTAGCCTTTGTTCTTTAGACAATTCCTCCATATCAGGATCATCTTTGTGAACCTTCTCTGAACTGCCTCAAATGAAACAATATATTTCCTTAAAAAAAAGACCAAAACTGTCTTGTTGGGGTTGTATAGGATGTTGGTGTGGCCTCTTCTGAAGTACTATATATAGCTCTGGTCGCCCTGTTATAGGAAGGATATTATTAGGCTCGAGAGGATGCAGAAGGGATTTACCAGGCTGTTGCCAGCTATGGAAGATTTGAGTTATAAAGAAAGGCTGGATAGGCTGAGACTTCTTTTCACTGGAGATTTGGAATTTGACAGGTAAACAAGGGGGAGGTGACGGACTAGTGGTATTATCTGGTATTGTTAATCCAGCTACCCAGACAATGTTCTGGGGACCCAGGTTCGAATCCTGCCATGGCAGATGGTGGAATTTGAATTCAATATCTGGAATTAAGAATCTAATGATGACCGTGAACCCATTGTTGAATGTCGGGTGGGGGTTGGGGGGTGGTTCACTAATGTCCTTTGGAGAAGGAAACTGCCATCCTTACCTGGTCTGGCCTACATGTGACTCCAGACCTACAGCAATGTAGTTGACTCTGGGCAATAACTGCTGGCCTAGTCAGTGATACCCTCATCCCGTTAATGAATGAATGAACAAAAATTTGTAGCGGTTTATAAAACCATGTGGGGTATAGATAGGTTTAATGGTACGTGTATTTTCCCTAGGAAGGAGGATTTCAAGGCTCAGGGGCATAGCTGTAAGGTGAGAAGTTGAGATTTAAAAAGGCATGAGAGGCAGGTTTTTTTTTTACACGGAGAGTAATTTGCGTGTGGAATGAACTTCCTGAGGAAGTGGTGGATGTGGGCACAGTTACACATTTAAAAGACACTTAGATAAGCACATGAATAGGAAAGGTTTGGAGGGATATAGGCCAGGAACAGGCAAGTGGGTCTAGTTTAGTTTGGGATTATGTTCAGCATGGATTGGTTGGACCAAAAGGTCTATTTCTGTGCAGTATGGCTCTCTGTGGTCACACCAGCAACCTGTACACTTGCAGTAAGACTTCCCTACTCTTATGCCCCAAACCCCTTGAAATAATGGCCAACATTCCATTAGCCTTGTGAACTACCTGCCTCATCTGTGTGCTAGCCTTCTGCTTTTCATGCACATGAATCCCCAAGTCCCTTTGTGTTGCTGCTTTTCTCTATTTAAACAATACTTTGTTCTTCAAAATGATAAACTTCACATTTTCCCACATTGTTCTCCATTTGCCAATTTTTTGACCACCTACTCAACCTGTCAATATCCCTGTACAAACTGTTTGCATCCACTTCACAGTTTACCTTTTACATATTTTTGTGTTGTCTGCAGATTTTACTGCAATACATTCTCTTCCAAATAAGTTGCATTTAGATAACACCTTGCATAACATGAGGCTGTCCAAATAAAATCAAAGCAGGCAAGACAGGATGGAAAAGCGAATGAAAAATAATATGTGAAGATAAAGTGAACAGAATTAAAATGTTGGCATGTTTTTAATATGCAAAACTATACTACAAAACCATTCAATCATTTAACGTAATCAAAATTATACATCCACATACTTTGTGTAATTTTATGACTGTGACATAATTCTGTGTGTATCAAAACCAACTGGCTCATGGACCCTATGTAGTGACCTTGGAAATGGCAGCAGTCTATGAAATAAAGCCTAATGTAACTCGAGACGGTAATAGATATGTCATTCCAGATCACAGCTACAATTGTCCTACAGCTAACCTATACAATGACCAAGGTCACCAGTAACTTTATATTTATTAAAGTAACTTCTGACCCCACTCTTATTGCTTAAAGACAACTTAGAAAAACCAATCCTCCTAGTGTTCTTACTCAGAGTTAGGGTCTTAAGACACCCAGCTACAAGGAAAAAAGTTGTTCTTTTCTGAGATTAATTTAGGGACTATTTGAGGCTTTACAGCAGAGACAGATTGCTTTGTATACTTCTGGCTACCACCCCTTATTGCTACTTTATAATTGACAAGAACCCAAGAAGAGAAAGGAATATTGAATGGGAGTACACTGATTGTGGTGGCTATGATTCCAATTTCCGGTCAAGATATAAAGAAATTGTTCAGTTGAACATGGAGAAGAAAGTACAATTGCAGTGTCAATCATCTCCTACCAGCACTGAGGATTGCTCTGTATTAAGTGAAATAGAATCCCAACAGTGCAGAAAGAAGCCACTTGGCGCATTGGGTCTGCACCGAACCTCCAAAGAGCATCCCACCCTGTTACCATAACACTTGCATTTACAAGACTAACCCACGTAGCCTACACGACGCTGGGCATTATGGGGAAATTTAGCACTGCCAGTCCACATAACCTGTGAGAGGAAACCAGGGCATCTGGTGAAAATGCATGCAGACATGGGGAGAACATGCAAACTCCACACAGACAGTTACACAAGGCTGGAATTAAATCCAGGTCCTTGGTACAGTGAGGCAGCAGTGCTAGCCACTGAGACACCCACAAATAATTGCAGAATTGTTAGGTTTGCACCTCAAGTGTTTCAAATCACCTAACCCTTGGCTGCATAACTTCTCAAGACCTGTTGTGGGAAAATCAGTCCAGAGGCTGTCAGTGTTTCATAGAATCCCTGCAGTGTGGAAACAGGCCCTTCGGCCCAACAAGTCCACACCGACTGTCAGAGCATCCCACCCAGATCTATCCCCCTATAACCCACCTAATCAACACATCCCTGAACACTGGGCAATTTAGCATGGCCAATCCACCTAACCTGTACATCTTTGGACTGTGGGAGGAAACTGGAGCACCCGGAGGAAACCCATGCAGACATGGGGAGAATGTGCAAGCTCCACATAGATAGTCGCCCGAGGGTGGAATCAAACCCGGGACCCTGGCGCTGTGAGGCAGCAGTGCTAACCACTGAGCCACTGTGCCACCCTAGTGTGAAGACTATTTAAAGGCAACTACTTTTAGCCAGATTGTGTCATGAAGAAGCTTAATGCTTATGCCTTTTCGACAGCCTCAAGTGTGTCATGGTCAACACCACACATGAAAACAAATCATAAGTCCTTATGTTTGCCAGAGAGGGAATCGGCAAAGGTTCGCCAGATTGATTCCTGGGATGTCGGGATTGTCCTGTGAGGAAAATTTGGGGAAACTGGAACTGTATTCTTTAGAGTTGAGAAGAATGAGAGCTGCCCTCACTGAAGCATTGAAAATTCTGACAGAACTTGAGATGGTGGATTCCAGAAGGATGTGTTTCCCGGTCACAGGGGGTCTAGAATCAAGGAACATAGTCTCAGGGTAAGAGATAGGCCATTTAGAACTGAGAGGGAGTGAAATTGCTTCATTCTGAGTGTGGTGCATCTTTGGAATTTCCCACCCCAGAGGGCTGTGGAAGCTCAATCATTAAATGTCATCAAGACTGAGATGGTTAGATTTCTGGGAGAATGGCTTTGAGGTAGAAGATCAAACCTGGTCTCGCTGAATTACAGTGCAGGTTTTCTACTGCTGCTGCCTCCATTAGTCATCTGAAATATTGGTGCTTCTCCTGTTCTAGTTTCTTAAGCATTTTAATAATTCCGCAATTAATGTCTATGTCTTCTTCTGCCTAGGCCTTGACCTTTCCCAAAACTGCCAGGGCTCCCTGATTGGACCAGGTTAATAGCCCCAATCAGGGAACTCATTTTCTATGAAGTCCACCTAGCTGATCTCGTTACAATCACTACTTCATCATAAAATTCAACCTCAGAACCAAAATGGCAGCGCTGAGCTAATAGTTCAACACAATTCATTATTGTACATCAAAACCAAATAGCGGGAAATTGATCAATTAATATGCCAAACTGAAGCAGGAGATAATGGAGACCAGGGCTCGTTAATAACCATTTGGCATTGAACACCATTGATAGTCCTTGGAATACTGATACCACAACATGTAAGGGATTTGAAAGCCTAGTTTGTTGTCAAAAATCCACAAAATAACCCTGGCGTTTTAAGCCAGCCCAATAAGAGAGTGGCACTTCACATGAACACAAACACCCCGTTACAGAGTCCTCCATGCACCCTTTGGAAATAATGCAGCTTCGGAAACCACAGACTCCAGAAGAAAAAAATCATTAACAGCAAAACAGGCCGACCTTTCCATTCTGTCACAGGGCTACCTGAAACAAAGAGAGCAAGACATGTTTCCTTATAGAAACCAACAGTTGGTAAGAGACTTGAAATGAGTGCGGGGATACTGTTTGCCTAGAGTGTGCCTGAGGATCAAGGGCGTCAGACTTTCCACAGAACGAGTCTGTCAGCTGGCATCTTGCGGTAATTGTTTCCCATGGCAGGGCCCTAAGAGTCTGGGAAAAGAATGCTCTCGTCAACACCAGAATCAATTTCGCAATGACTGAATTGTAATTGTTTTATGAGGATCACCTACTTGTTGCTTGCCGACCTGAAAACGATACAGACTGTGATTGGCATTCATTGACCAGGGATTTACAAGGAAGGGTTTCCGCATTCATTGTTGCGAAGCAGGCTAATCCTCCACAGGGTTACAAAGCCCATCTGTTCAGAACTGGGCCGAGTCATTTTTTTTCTGAAAAAAAACCTCTCCCCCTCTCTCTCTCTTATTTAATTCAGCTGTAACGAGAAAAATAGAATGTAATGCTCAGCAAGACACATTTTTGGGGCCTATTATATAATGGAGAAAATAATTTGAGAAATTTGGATTTAATACCCCTGCTCTGTATCTTAATTCTCTTAAGCAAACTGCACTTTTTTTTTTACTGCAAGTGTATTCAATCTGCCTGATGAGTGCTCATTATCTTCAGTCCCACTGTACACACTGGGCATAGCATAATCAAAGCCTGGGGGTACGTATTAATTATCCTTTTGAATAGCGATGAAATATTAAAAAGATCTCCTTTAGGCTCACATCATCTGCAGATGAAACAAAGCCCTACACAGCTTGTGAGGAGCAGCACACATGTGTTTTTACATCTGTTCAGGATATTTCAGTTTGATGCTCAACAAGGCATGTCCAAGCTTTAAATGTCAATATTCAGTATAACCAGGTACAAGTGTTTCTGTAAAAGCCTCTTTAACCCATAGTCTGCGGCCAGTTGAAACACAGTGTCTGCTTCATGGTTCAGGTGGCACCACTGCACTTTGCCACTTAGACCAAGGGTTAAGCTGCCAGTTTTTACAATAGTGTGAAATCAGTGATAGCAAACATCAATCCACTCCAGTTTCTGTTTTAATTTCTATTGTGCAGAAGTAACCCAGGCAGCCCCTTCCGTTTCGAAGAAGAGTCACACTGGACTTGAAATGTTAACTCTGTGCAGGTGGAGTTTAATTCTAATAAATGTGAAGTGTTGCATTTTGATAAGACAAGCCAAGACAGGACTTATACATTTAATAGTAGGGCTCTGGGGAGTATTGTCGAACAGAGAGAGACCTAGGGGTGTAAGTACATAGTTTCTTGTAAGTGGCATCACAGGTGGACAGGTTGGTAAAGGTGGTATTTGGCGCATTTGTCTTCATCGACTAGAGCACTGAGTACAGGAATTGGGATGTCACCTACAAGGCATTATATTGAAGTTCTGCATTGCCCCCCTATTGGAAGGATGTTACTAAACTGGACAGGATGCAAAAATGATTTACAAGGATGTTGCTGAGACTGGAGTGTTTAAGTTATAAGGCGAGACTAAATAGGCTGGAATTCTTTTCCCTGGAGTGCAAGAGAGTAAGGGGTAACCTTATAGAGCTTTATAGAATCACGAGGAGCATAGATAAGGTGAACAGCCAAAGTCTTTTCTCCAAGGTAGGGGGTTCAAAACTAGAGGGCATAGGTTTACGGTGAGAAGGGAAAGATTTAAAAGGGGCCTGAGGGCTAGCTTTTCCATGCAGAGGGCGGTGTGTATATAGAACAATTTGTTAGAGGAAGTGGTAGAGACAAGAACAATTACAACATTTAAAAGGCATTTGGACAGGTACAGGGATAGGAAAAGTTTAGGCCAAATGCAGGCAAGTGGGACTAGTTTGGTTTAGGAAACTTAGTCAGCATGGAGGAGTTGGGCCGAAGGGCCTTATTCCACGCTGTATGCCTCTATAACTCTAATCTTATCTGGATTTGAATGGTTTAGATGATGGTGAGAAATGCGGCAGAGTTGTGCAAGGTTCCCAGCAAGAGTCCATTTGAGCTTCTGGCCAATGATAACTCCCAGAATGTTGATAGTGGGGGATACAGTGATGGCAACGCCATTGAATGTCAAGGGGCAATGGTCGGATTGTCTTTTATTTGTGACGGTCATAGCCTGGCATTTATGTGGGGTGAATGTTACTTGTCACTTGTCAGCCCAAGCCTGGATATTGCCCAGATCTTCTTGATTTTGACATGGACTGCTTCAGTATCTGAGGAGCCATGAATGGTGCTGAACATTGTGTGATCATCGGTGAACATCCCTGCATCTGACCTTATGTGGAGGGAATGTCATTGATGAAGTGCCTGAAGATGGTTGGGCCAAGGGCACTATCCTGAGGGACTCCTGCAGAGATGTCCTGGAGCTAAGAAGACTGACCTCCAACAACCACAACCATCTTTCTTTGTGTCAGGTCTGATTCTAACTACCACATTGTCTGAAAAAGAACCCCTGATTCCCACTCACTGTTTCCTGTCCACTTACCAATTCTCTATCCATGCCAATGTATCACCTTCAACACCAAAGGCTCTTCTTACCTTATGACTTAACCTTTTGTAAGAGATTCTCCTGAGTAAAGCTACGGAAAAGGTATATAACGTTAAATAAGAATTCAGGGAGATGGGAATGCGACAACCCACATTAAACAATCACTCAAAGTTAAGATCGACTCCTACACAGAGCAGCGCAATCAACAGACTAGATTCTTTTAACTGCTTTACCCCAACATAACATGGAAATGGATAACAGTTTTTAACAACTTACTAGAAATTTATGAATGAAAACCACAGAAATGAAATAATTCTCATGGTATTTGTAGTGAACATGTTAGCATGCCAGTGCAAAATTCCTCTATGTGTTCTTTACTGCTGCATTTGTTAATCCATTTGGAAGAAATTCTATCTGCCAGTCATAATTCAATAAAAGTCTGCATTCCAGATTTGAGTACTTCACAATATTACTGCACTGCAAGTATTATGGGGTGTTATCATGGTCTGGTAGCTGAAGGCACAAGCTTTCACTTCCAATGTGCTAATGCTGCACTTATTAGCCTGACAGTTAATATTTGTTCCTGGAATGATGAATTCTGAATAGAGTGTGGAAATTGAATTAAGAGACATAAGATTGGCAAGAAGTCAGCTGAACAGGGCTTGAATGGGATGATGCATCCATTGCCTCTGTCTAGCTGCTTGGATGGATTATTTATAGAACGGAAATATTTAGCCTCGTGTTTGGGGATTTGGAGATTATTTTAATTTATGCACTAATGTCATTGTGTAATCAATGTCCCATATAGAAAGGAATAGAATGCAGGGACATGAAATTGGATATATGCAATATGTACTTGACATGAATGGAAATACCAAATACAAGGGGGCAGAGAGGGAAAGTTTAAAGGAGATGTGCAAGGAAAGTTTTTTTTAACATAAAGAGTGGTAGGTGCTGAGAACACATCAAGAGGGGGATGTGGTAAAAGCAGATACAATAGTAATCTTTAGGAGGCATTTAGACAGAGATTTGAACAGGTAGGGAATACAGGGATGTGGACAGACAAATGGAATTAGTTTAGAATGATGTGGAGATGCCAGTATCGAACTAGGGCTGTTATGAAGTGGAGGTCAACACCCCTCTGATAACTAAAACCAAAACACCCAAAGAAATCTGCCTTGCCTCATAATCCCTGAAAGGAAGTGCAAAAAGTGATATAATTTGCCTCTCACCCCACAATCTGTTATAAAGGGAGTGGTTAAATGAAAGAAATCCCTGATACTCACTTCATAATTGACAAGAAACAACTGATTTATCTAAATCTTAACAGTGAAGAAATCAACAGAATTACTAACAAATCTAACAATTACCCCTTAACCACTAACTATTACCGAACAAAACAAAATCCTAATGTATGCTGTTCCAATAAATACAAATCCCACTTATATAAACCAAAATAATGAGAAAATAAATTAACACTTAGTCTCTTGAAATTATAGCTAGGATACATCTTCCAGAATGTTCTGTGCCTTCTCTGCTGTTCTTCAGTCGAACACCTTTGTTTGTTGAAATCTTGTGTCAGGAATATTAGCTAAGAGTGCCATAATATCTTTAGACAAATTATGGCTTTCTGAGAGCTTAGAGAATTCTGTGAGAGCCAGTTACTTTCTTTTTGGGGCTATTGGTTGATAACTCTAACAAATGGCAGTTGCTGTCACACAGATTTTCAAATACCCTCTTCTGTTATACCCTTAATAGTATGTCAATTTTTTACAATAGGATTGGTCCTAAGTTGTCAAAACCATCATATTTAAATTTAATTGGCTATTATTCTGTAACTGCCTGGTGTAAGTTAATTGGCTGATATTCAAACCAGTTGTCTTAATAACTAAACATGACTACTGCCTGAGCTGCCAATCACACAGCCTTATGATACAAATGTTTTAACTTAAGGAACTCTCTGTACCTGCTGCTGCTCGTAGACACATTTTAAAATCTCCAAGCCTAGAAGAAGCTCATTATCTTTTAAACGGACCACACACTCTTCCCCTCAATCATTTTACAAACATAAAATTTAACGCAGAAGATCTGTGAAGAGAAATCAGAGTCCAGATCTGGTGACCGTTCATCACAACTGATTGTATCTAGGAAAATGTCACTTTATATGCAGAAGATAGGATGGGGGGAGGGGGTAAGGAGTAAATGATAGGTTGGGTTAGAGCCTGAAGAGAGAAAAGGGCAGTTGTATAGATAAAGGATGTGATAATGATCTGGCTGGGAGGGTGACTAGTTGTTAATGGGGACTGTTAGTGACGAACAATAGGTAGTGTGTAATGGCAGGTTATGTATTAGCTCGATATTGAACTCAATGTTGAGTCTTGAGGGCTGTAGGGTCCCCATGCAGAAAATGAGGTGTTGTTCTTCCAGCTTGTGCTAAGCTTTACTGGAGCACTGCAGCAACCCAGAGACAGAGATGTTGGCTAGGGAACAGGATGGTGTGTTAAAGTGGCAGGCAACTTGGTGTCTATTTTGCGAGCAGAACGTAGATGTTCTGTGAAGCGGTCACTGATTCTGTGGGTTGTTTCCCCAATGTAGAGGAAACCACCTTGTGAGCAACGAATGCAGTAGACTAGATTCTAGGAAGTGCAGGTGAAGTGTTCCTTCGCCAGGAAGGTACGTTTGGGCCCTTGGATACCGGGGAGGGAGGAGGTAAATGGGCAGGTGTTACACCTTTGGCGGTTGTAGGGGAAGGTGCTGTGGGGCTGTGGGGAGGTGTAGGGAGTGAAGGAATAATGGATCAGTGTGACCCACAGGGAACAGTTTCTATAGAAGGCAGACAAGGGAGGGGAGTGGAACATGCGTCTGGTGGTGACATCTTGTTGGAGGTGGCGGAAATGGCATCTGGATGTGGATGCTAGTGGGATGGTAGGTAACGACAAGGGGAACCCTATCATGTTGTGGGAGGGAAGAGACGGGATGAGGGCGGAAGTGCGGAAGATGTGTCAGACCCGGTTGAGGGCCCTGTCGACAACAGTGCTGGGGAGTCCTCGGTTGAGGAAGAACGATGATGTTTCGGAGGCTCCCTTGTCAAAGTTGGCCTCATCTGAACATGTGCAACGGAGACGGAGGAACCGAGAGGATAGAATGGAGTCTTTACATGGAGTTAGCAAGATCAGCATTATATGAGGCTAGAGAGTCCATTCATCAGTTTAATAACAGCCGGG
Source organism: Ginglymostoma cirratum (assembly GCA_024137785.1). Classification (NCBI taxonomy): domain Eukaryota; kingdom Metazoa; phylum Chordata; class Chondrichthyes; order Orectolobiformes; family Ginglymostomatidae; genus Ginglymostoma; species Ginglymostoma cirratum. The sequence goes on from JAHRHZ010000263.1 coordinate 45,203,657, forward strand.
AAAAAGCTGTTCCTGAACCTGCTTGTGCATGTGTTCACGCTTCTGTATCTTTTGCCTGACAAAGGAGGTTGTGGGAGAACATTACTAAGGTGCGATGGGTCTTTGATAATGTTGGCCGGCTTTCAATGGCAGTGAGCGGTCTAAATAGACTCCACGGATAGAAAGTTGGCTTCCATGATGGTCTGGGCTGTGCACACAACCTTCTGTAGTTTCTTATGGTCCTGGGAAGAGCAGTTGCCATACTAGGCCGTTATGCACCTGGACAGTATGGTTTCAACGGTGCATCTGTAAAAGTTGGTGAGGGCCCTTATCGTCATGCCAAATTTCCTGAGCCGCTGGAGGAAAAAGATGAAGTTAAGAGTCAACAAAAATTGTTGTCGGTCTGGATTCACATGTAAGCCAAACTAGCTAAGGTGATTGATTTCTTTTTAGGGAAAGAATCTATGTACTAGAGATAACAAGGTGTAGAGCTGGATGAACACAACAGGCCAGGCAGCATCAGAGGAGCAGGAAAACTGACGTTTCGGGTCTGGACCCTTTTTACTTCTGAAGAAGGGTGCAGACCCGAAACGTCAGCTTTCCTGCTCCTTTGATGCTGCCTGGCCTGTTGTGTTCACCAAGCTCTACACCTTGTTACCTCAGATTCTCCAGTATCGGCAGTTCCTACTACCTCAAACAATGAACCAAATAGGTTTTCATGACAACTGACTGCAGTTATAGGAATACTATCCAGCCAGTTTTAATTTTATTTTAGTTTTTTATTGAATGCAAATTTCACCATATGCCATGCCCTCAGAAAATTTGCCTGGATTTTTAGATTATTGGCCAGACACATTAACACTACGACATCACTTTTCTTTTGAATGGGTTAATATCAGGCCTTTGGAGTGCCCATGGGACAAAAAATGATGGTGTAGGGTCTGGTCAATTTCCTGCCCCAGTGGAGTCATGGACAACTACCAGATATCAACATTCAATCTTCAATTTCCTCAGTTCTGAGCCATCACAAATTTTGGGGGCAAACCATCACTATTACATTGCTTACCTCTTTATCCCATCTGACACTGCACTGATCAACATTTTAAAAAAATTCATTCATGGGATGTGGACGTCACTGGCGAGGCCACCATTTCTTGCCCATCCCAAATTATCCTGGGCATGTGGTGGTAAAATTTGACAACAGATGCATGGGGACAGCACCATCTGCATGTATGTCTAAGCTAAATCCTGACTTGAATGTATTTACCTAAAATGGACTGCCACAGTTCAAGGCAGCGGCTCACCACCACTTTTCCTGTAACTAGTAATGGGCAATGAATGACCCAAACAATGGCAAATACATGCCACAAAAAACTATAAAAAAAAAGATTTGTCCTTCATTAGTATCCTTAAGGCACAAAACAGTCTTTCGTCTCATTTTTATCTTTGCCCAATGTTCAGAAGTCCATCTTCACAAAGCTCTGAGCAGTACTAAACACAAAAAAAAAGTTTGTTGAGACTTTAAGGTCTTAGACAACTTCTACTTATTTTCACTGAAATTAAAACAGGAATGTATTATATTCCCAATGTCTTTATGGCAGATGTGCTAAATGGCGTTTTTTACAAACCATGATTATACTCTGGTCCCATTTATTCCAGGGCAGGAATCTATTAGACATGTAGATGCCAGTAAAGCATGTGTTATTAAGAAATGTAGGAGTGAAATGTTTAAAGTGCGTTTGGAACATATGAAACACTCTAAGACCTTTAAGGAAATGAGAAAGGAAACAGTGAAAACTTCAGTTAATAGGTTGAAAAATTGATAAAACAAAGGCATCACTCCCAATGCTGGAGAGTACAAGACATTAACCTGTGATTCCTAATAAAAGGAGTGAGGCAGATTTCTGGCTGTAAGAACATATTGGCCGAGGATCAGATGTGGTGAAAGAGCATAAGAATTTAGAAACAGGTGCTGGATTAGGCTATTCATTCTCTCAAACCTGCAGCAATATTCTGTAAGATTGTGGCCAATCTGTGCAGGCCTCATCCCCTCTAGATTGTAGCTAATCTGTGCAGGCCTCAACTCCTCTAGATTGCAGGTAATCTGTGCTGGCCTCTCTAGATTGTGGCCAATTTGTGCAGGCCTCAACTCCTCTGGATTGTGGCTAATCTGTGCAGGCCACAACTCCTCTAGATTGTGGCTAATCTGTGCTGGCCTCAACTCCTCTAGATTGTGGCCAATCTGTGCAGGCCTCAACTCCTCTAGATTGTGGCCAATCTGTGCAGGCCTCAACTCCTCTATATTGTAGCTAATCTGTGCAGGCCTCAACTTCTCTATATTGTAGCTAATCTGTGCAGGCCTCAACTCCTCCAGTTTGTAGCTAATCTGTGCTGGCCTCAACTCCTCTAGATTGTAGCCACTCTGTGCAGGCCTTAACTCCTCTAGATTGTAGCTAATCTGTGCAGGCCTCATCTCCTCTAGATTGCAGCTAATCTATGCAGGCCTCATCACCTCTAGTTTGTAGCTAACCTGTGCAGGGCTCATCTCCTCTGGATTGTGACTAATCTATGCAGGGACAATCTCCTCCAGGTTGTCGCTAATCTGTGCAGGGACAATCTCCTCTGGATTGTGGCTAATCTGTGCAGGCCTCATCTCCTCTAGATTGTGGCTAATCTGTGCAGGTCTCATCTCCTCTAGATTGTAGCTAATCTGTGTGGGCTTCATCTCCTCTAGATTGTGGCTAATCAGTGCGGGCCTTAACTCTAGGTTGTAGCTAATCTGGGTGGGCTTCAACTCCTCTAAATTGTAGCTAAACTGTGTAGGCCTCATTTCCTCTAGATTGTAGCTAACCTGTGCATGCTTGAACTAGAGATAAAAGGTACTGCAGATGCTGGAGAATCCGAGATAACAAGGTGTGGGGCTGGATGAACACAGCAGGCCAAGCAGCATCATAGGAGCAGGAAAGCTTGACATTTTGGGCCTAGACCCTTCATCAGAAATGCATTGAACTCTCATTTCTGGGAACATTTAGCAGATTAATACCTGCACCAAGTGGATTGTTTTATGAGGAAAGGCTAGACAGGGCATCGCCTGGAGTCTGGAAGACCCAGAGTGACTCACCTGAAATACATAAAGTCCTGAATGGGCTTGACCAAGCCAATGTGGAATCGATACTTCCTCTTGTGGGATCATCTAGAACCAGGGGTTATGGTGTAAAAATAAGGGCTCACCCATTTAATACAGAGATGAGGAAAGTGTTTTTTCTCTCAGAAGAATGTGAGTTTTTGGAATTTTCTTCCTAAAAATGCATCGGGTGCAAAATCTTTAAATATTTTAAGATGGAGGGAGATATATTGTTTATTACCAAGCGGATGAGAGATTATTAGGGAGTACAGGAATGTAGAATTGAGATTAAAATCAGATCAGCCATGATCTTATTGAATTTCAGATCAGGATTGAAGGGCCTACCTTTGTCCTTTATTTGTATTTTGTAAGCTTCCTTCAAATCTTATATGTTTTAATAGGAACATCCTAATTAGTACTGAGTAATTTCCTATAGTACATCAATCAATGTTAACCTACTCTAGATAAATGTGAAGTGCAGCATTTTGGAAAGGCAAATCAGGGCAGGATTTATACACTTAATGTTAGAGCCCCGGGGAGTGCTGCTGAACAAAAAGACTTGAGTCCAAGTCCATAGTTTCTTGAAGGCAGAGTTCCGGTAGACACTATAATGAAGAAGTATTTGGTACACTTGCCTTGGTCAGCGCATTGAGTATAGGAGTTGGGAGGTCATGTTGCAGCTGTATAGGACATTGATTACACCACTTTTGGAATGCTGTGCCAAATTCTGGACTCCCTGCTAAAGAAAAGATGTTGTTAAACTTGAAAGGGTGCAGAAAAGATTTACAAGGATGTTTCCAGGGCTGGAGGATTTGAGCTATAAGGAGACGCTGAATAGGGTGGAGCTATTCGGAGGCTGAGGGGTGACCTTACAGAAGTTTATAACATCGCGAAAAGCATGGCTAGGGTGAATAGCCAAAGTCTTTTTCCCAGGGTGGGGAAGTCCAAAACTAGAGGTCATTTGTTTAAGGTAAGAGGGGAAAGATATAAGATAGACCTAAGGAGCAACTTATTCATGCAGAGGGTGGTGCATGTATGGAATGAGCTGCCAGAGGAAGTGGTGGAGGTTGGCACAATTACAACATTTAAAAGGCATCCGGTTGGGTGTATGAATAGGAAGGGTTTAGCAGGATATGGGCCAAATATGGCAAATGGGACTAGATTAATTTAAGATCTCTGGTTGGCATGGACAAGTTGGACCAAAGGGTTTGTTTCTCTGCTCTACTACTCTATGGCTCTAATATAGATAGAGACTAGAGAGAGAAAGAGAAAGAGAAAGAGACAGGAAAGAGTGAATGTTCTATATGATTCTAGAAGCAACAGCTCTGCCCAATCACAAATAACTCAATGAGTGCTGTCGTACAGGATGAAGTCATTCAGTCCATTGTACCTATTGTAGAGAAAAAAACATTAGTAAATAAATCAGTACATGCAGTGAGTCAAACTGTATACTGCTGGTGATTGGTGATTGAATGAGGACAAAGCAGAAATTATTGGACATGGTAACCATAGAATCGCTATGGTGCAGGAAGGGGCCTGTCAGCTCATCAAGTCTGCACTGACCCTCCAAAGACCATCCTACCCTATCTCCATAACACTGCATTTACTGTAGCTAATCCACCTAGGCTGCATATATCTGGATACTGCAGGCAATTTAGCATGGCCTGTCCTAACCTGTGCATCTTTGGACTGTGGGAAGAAACTCATGCAGACATAGGGAGAATGTACAAATTCTACACAGACAGTCACCCATGGGTGGAATTAAACCTAGATCCCTGGTGTTGTGAGGCAGCAGTGTTAACCATTGGACCACCATTATTCCTATTTTCTTTATGACCGTGCATTGGAAGAATGCTTTGGACTAACATGTTAAATTTGGTAAACTTGGGTGTTTCGATTTAAGAATAGTCCCGGTTTTGTGTTCCGGTACATTTGTCCTTTTTACTGCTGTTGTTCTAGAATTGTCAAGCCACCCACATCTTGGCTGAGGGAAGCAGGACTAAAATCTAAACTGTCGGAAACCAATGCCAAAATTGCTGACACAAGTGGAAATGAAAAGTTTGCCCTGGGCATCCAATCCGCTGACCCATTCTGCGTCTGCTTAGCACATAGCCTAAAAATGCCATTGCTGCGTGTGAAACTAACATATCTCTTTCCTTCAGCTGCTGACATTAAACCTCAAGTGGCATCTGTACCAATGTGTGAATGAGCTCTCTCCTCTACTCTGACGTGTAGCTGCACCTGTCAGCAGGCAAGACAATGTCAACAGGTAACCAGATGCAGGAACCTATATAGCTATTCCAAGAGTTTTTAAATGGGAATGTAACCCAATCTTTCCTGAAGCATGGAATAAATAGGAGAAAAGACTGTAATTCTTATGACTTAAAATTTTAAAAGCCTTCCACACAGATCCTGAAAGTTAACACATGTTTCTTGTTATTCTGCTTAATGTTCAGTTTTAAAAGGTATCGTCTGGCCTCAAGTGAGATGGCATAGCTGAGTCCCATCTTGCAGCAAGTTCATTCCAGTGTATAATCAATTCTGCTTTTCTGAAAAAGTTGAAAATAGGAAAACTTTGAAGATAAATGATGTGAAACAACAGGAAAAGCCATATCAGGGAAGTATAATTGATGCATTTTCCTTCATATCTAACATTTAGGTTTATCATTCAGGTTGACCACTGAGGATTCATCTATCTATCTGGGAGCAAATGTGAGGCCTGTCCTCTTGTTTGTCTCTAATGATGGTCTCATTCTTGGCCCCAGTGGAAAAGTGTTTTCTTTTACAATTAAATGTAAAAAATTCTGTTCTGTTGGGCATCTTGGGATCAGTGCAGAAGCACAATCTAAATTTTACAGAGTCCATATTTATTAGTAAACTTCTTGTACATTCCATGCGAACTTTATGCCATGACAATGGATGTCTTGGATACAGTGGGGAAAGTTGGTCTTTGTGTTGTTCAGAAAAGATACATTTTGGCCCCAAAAGTTCAAACAATTAACTGAGATTGTTACGAATACAGAATGAATGACCCACATAACTCAGGGTGTAACAGCGTATGCTGGTTTGTGATCAGACATTGGAGGAGAAAGGTTCTGGATTCTAATGGTAAGGTAGGCACCATTGACTCTTCGGCTCTGAAAGGTGGTGAATCAAAAAAGACACCCTAAAAGCATGCAAGATATTAAGTGATCCAAAGAAGATACTTTGAATAGCCTGCATCAGCTGTGCTTACTTCCCCTGCTTAACATTAGGAATGGCATATAAAGTCATACAACACAGAAACAGACCATTCGGTCCAAGTCGTCCCTGCTGACCAGATATCCCAATCTGACCTAGTCCCGTATACCAGCATATGTCACCAATACATTTGTTTTACACAGGGGAGGACATAAATCTACATTTCTATTCCTGATTGGTACTCAGTGATCAGCCCCATCCCCCAGTCCCAAGACTAAGTAAAACAATTCATGTTTACAGCTGGTGCCAACAGATTCAACCATTGATGTGGTAGTTGGTCCACAAAACAGCAAGAACAACTTACATTTATATTGTGCCATTAATATAGCAAAACCTTTCAAGATACTTCACAGCAGCAGTGACCTAAAATAAGTACAACATCAAACCATATAACAAGGTATTCGGACAGAACATTTTTAAGGTATATCTTAAAGGAAGAGAGAGATGTTGAACTGGGAATACAGCGAGCGCACACTGGAGCTTCAGATCCAGCTAGCTGAAGCCATGGCTATTGCTTGAGTAATTTAAATTGAGAATGTTCAAGAGGCTACAATGGGAAGAGTACAGAGATCTTGGAGAGCGGTATTGCTGCAGATAGGTATAGAGTTTGAGAGAGTTGAGCCCATGGAAGGATCAGAAAACAAGATGGGAACTTCAAAATTCATTAATTACCAGCCTGGGAATAGTATATGTCAGCAAGCAGGAAAGGAATGAGTGAATGGGATTTAGTATGAATTAACATTGGGTTAGAAGCACTGGAACCATCGAGACCAGGAGTTAGTTGAAAGTTAACTGGTTAAAGTGTCTTGTTCAGGATCAGCAAGGAACAAAAACCGTTGGGTAAGATCCTGGATATCCAAAGAAACCTGAATGTCACAAATCACATTCAAGAAAAGAGGAATCACATAAAAATATATGCATTGGGGTCAGTTTCCGGGACTTTGCATAGGCAGTATTAATGAATAAAAGTTTTAACCAGTCACTCCAGGTCCATAAGCAATGTCAGTGAGTGTGCTTTTGGAAAACATGCAGTGTTCTTGTTAGTCTTAATAAGTTAATCAAACGGATTAAACTTAGATCTTGGATATTTTGCCATCTCAAGATGCCAAGGCTCCAAAACCATCAGCCCTCTGATTGGACTGACAGTTTTGGGATTGAATGGCAAGCTCAGAAGCAGGATGCCTCCATGAAATAAGGTAAAATGAAAAATGAGGCTTGGCTAAGAGTGGAAACACCCTTTATTATGTAGAATATTGGTTCCTAAAGGAAAACATTGCTTGATTGGCCAATTTTTCTCTTATGTCAGTTACTCAACTGCTGAATGCTGACTTATACAAGATAAAGAGATGGTAAGTGCTTACAGTTTCAAATATTGATACTTAACGACAATAAGACCAGAAAACATAGGAGCAGAATGAGACTATTCAATCCTTCAAGTCTGCTCAGCCATTAATGAAGTAATGGCTAATGAGGATGGCCCGGTGGCTCAGCTGTTAGCATTGCTGCCTCAGAACATCAGGGACCCAGGTTTGATTCCAGCCTTGGGTGACTGTCTGTGTGGAGTTTACATATTCTTTCTGTGCCTGCATAGGTTTCCTTTGGGTGCTCTGGTTTCCTCCCACAGTCCAAAGATGTCAGGTTAGGTGGATTGACCATGGGATATGCAGGGATACAGTGAGGGAGTGGGCCTGGGTGGGATGCCCTTCAGAAGGTCAGTGTGGACTCAATGTGCTGCATGGCCTGCTTCCACACCATAGGCATTCTATGATTATCCTTAATTCCACTTTCCTGCCTTTTCCCCAATAACCCTTGATTCCCTTCTTGTCTATCTCAGCCTTAAATATACTTTACGACCCAGTCTCTGTAACCTTCTGTGGTAAAGAGCTTCATAGCCTCATTGCTCTCTGAGAGCAAATACTCCTCCCCATCTCAGCGCCATTATGCTGAGATTATGCCCTCAGCTCCCAGACTCTCCCAATAGAAGAAATAACCATTCCACTTCTACCTTGTCAAGTCCTCTAAGAACCTTGTATGTTTCAAAAAGGTCACCTCTAATTCTTCTAAACTCCACTAAATACAGGCCTAACCACCTCAACTTCTCCTCATCAGAAAATCCCTCTTTACCTGGGATCAACCTGGTGAATATTCTTTGAATTGCCTCCAATGCCAGTAAAGGTTGGGTAAAAACTCTTTTATCCACATATTTGAAAATGAAACTTACCTATAAACTGGAAAGTCATTTCAATAGCATACCCGAACAGATCTGTAGACGCATTGAGTTCAGGTCTTTGCATAAAAACTATGCTTGGCATGAATGCACTTGAGAAGACTTAAAAGTGAAGATTTTTTTTCCCAAAGGGTCTGAATGGACTCAGATGGACTTGAACATGAGTGGCAAGTGTAGCAACAAATGGAGACAAGGAATAATAAGTACAGAGATAATGAAAAAAATAGTTTATCAAAAACCTAGTGGTATCTGTAAAGATAATGTGAATCCATTTTCCAACAGACGAGGGCACAGCCAGTTGAAGAGTTAAATGAATATTTTGCTTTTGGTTGTGAGATGGTAAGATTGTGGAGGGTAAAATGTGTGTATCCTAAAACCGAAAATATTCTTCATCTGAGAAACAATTGGTCCCAAGGTTTTCAGAAATAGGATTCCCAACCTATACATTTTTACTTCGATAAGGCCATCAAAACTGTTTGCAATATCGTATGTGTGATCTAAGAAGAGCCTTGTACTGTTTTTTCAAGACTTTTATATTTTTATATTCCATTCCTTTTGAACTAAAGGCCAACATTCTGTTTGTTTTCCCTAATATCTAAATAACTTGGATGCTGGCTTTTTTGTGATTTATGACCAAATACCACGGTGTTGCAGCTTTCTGCAGTCTTTCCCATTTAAATAACATTCAGCTTCCCTATTCTTCCAGATCTTAAATGTTTGTTTGACTAGCACTTTCAAAGTGTTTTAGTAAAAGCAGCTTTTCTTCAGAATATTGTGAGTCAATAACTTTTAAGTGTTCATATAAGACATTATTTTTACAGGGTTCATTGTTCTGGGCCCCACACCTCAGGAAGGACATACTGGCACTGGAGCGTGTCCAGCGGAGATTCACACGGATGATCCCTGGAATGGTAGGCCTAACATACGATGAACGGCTGAGGATCCTGGGATTGTATTCATTAGAGTTTAGAAGGTTGAGGGGAGATCTAATAGAAACTTACAAGATAATGCATGGCTTAGAAAGGGTGGACGCTGGGAAGTTGTTTCCGTTAGATGGGGATACTAGGACCCGTGAGCACAGCCTTAGAGTTAGAGGGGGTCAATTTAGAATGGAAATGAGGAGACATTTCTTCAGCCAGAGAGTGGTGGGCCTGTGGAATTCATTGCCACGGAGTGCAGTGGAGGTTGGGATGTTAAATGTCTTCAAGGCAGAGATTGATAAGTTCTTGATCTCGCAAGGAATCAAGGGCTATGGGGAGAGTGCGGGTAAGTGGAGTTGAAATGCCCATCAGCCATGATTAAATGGCGGAGTGGACTCGATGGGCCAAATGGCCTTACTTCCACTCCTATGTCTTATGGTCTTATGGTCTAAGATGTGCATGAGTAAACAGGCATGTAAGTGCACATATGGGCATGGAGAGTAGGAAAGATAATGGTGGTGTGTGGAGTGGTATGGGTTGGCTTGGAGGAGCATGAGGACCGTAGAAAGGTGGGTTGGTGGGCATAGTTTGGCGTGGGGGGAGTATGGATGTGTCAGTGGTGTGAGTTACAGAGTTGCTTTCTGTTTCATTGCTTATGTTACAATTGGGATGAAGGCCCAGACACCAAAGGAGCACCTTTTAAATAGCCCGAAAAACCTTGTGTCCACCTCCAAATGCTTTTCCAGTTTGTCTCCAACTCCAGTGAACGCCTGTGCTCCCCAGAATAACATTTTCTGCTTTTGCAGGAACTTTTTATTGAGGTGGGCAGGCAGAGCCAGAAAATCTCCTTACTCTTGCTAGCCACATCTTGGATAAAAATCTCATTGACAATGTCTGATTGCCTGAAATATGATACTTCTTTGCTGGTTTTTAAGCTAATAATATAGCAGAATTTTTTTTTCAAAGTAGTTTTTTTTGTTCTAAAGAATGTTTACAGTTGTTTGATTTAGAATGTTATAAATCGTCTCAGCTGCTGTGGTGGATTTTTTTCACAGCTGTCAAAATGTGAGCAGAGCCTTCGGGGCAGAGTGTTGGATGTGAATTGATCTGAACCCTCCAGTGATACGGAAGCTCTTAAAAATATTCTTTTCCACCCCTTATCATGATCAAGGAGAGACATTTGATTGAAATAAAGATGGGTTAACATGGATGGGAGAAGGTATGCGCTCTACTTCTCCATTTGTTTAATTAATATTTCACTCGAAAGCCTTCAAAAGTGCTCACATGTTTTTAATCATTTTGTGATGTGTCAGTACTGACACTTAGATTCTCATGCGGTTTTGTGCTGCTTATTAGCTTTGTCACTGTAAGTAGAGGAGGCAAAGTTTTCTCACCTGTTTCTCATTTGTTTGCCTGTAAACAATATACATCACAAATAAAAGGATGGATTTTAACAAAAAAAGATTTGCCCAAGTAAGAATTGATTAGCTTTTCGTGACGGTGCGGATCCAGACCACAGAATTTTTCAAAGGCTCTGTTAAAACTTGGGGGGATAGGGCAAATATCTTTTCTCTTGGATTATGGGGGAACTGTTTGGATATCAATAGAACTGAAGCCTCCTCAGTGAGGTTGAACCCATTAATAAATGGATTCTTTTCAGCTTTTCTACTTACAGAACATCAACCAAACAGAGAAAAGTCTCAAGGAAGAGCTCCATAATCTTAATGAGGTTGACTTAATGCAACGTGGCAGAAGTATGCATGTGACAATATGGTCTTCATCTGTTTCAATTTGATTTAGTTGTGGCAAGATTCACTTCTTCCAAGGTCTTTGCTCTGTCTTGGAATAAAGAAGGAATATTTGGCAGTCAGGCACACCGTGGTACCCATTGCAGTATCCACTCACTATAGACAGAAGTGAAAATACATCATATTGGCAGCTGACTAATGTAAACGAATTACTATTCTTAGTTCCAAAGAAAATGAGCACACAGATGGAATAGTACCCCATTGATATGGAATTGCCTGATTAGCCATTGACCCAGACATGGTGGGATGTGACTTGGAGGGTTGGGGGGGAAGGTAGGTGGGGTCTGATCTTGCACACTTGTTCCCACCCACAACTCTGGCTGGCAACTGACCTTTAAGAATCAAAACCATTTGAAAAAAAAAATTCTTCTCCGATTTCCAGGCCAGGACCAGTGCTCCACAGCCAGCCCATATATCGCTTAAAACTATAATTGGGCCCTAGCATTAGGTTTAGGGCCTCTTGGATTGTATAGGAAAATGGCCCATGGCTTGCTCCAGGCAGTCATTTCAATAGCCCTGGGGTCAGGCCTTCTTTGATTCACCATGGGCCCTTACCACACAGTAAATGTCAATTTTCCCTCATGAAAATAGGCTCCAATGTATATCACAGTTGGAAGGAAGGTTGATAACATATTGTGAACTTGACGTTTTTCACTTTTCTTACCCCTTCTAGCCCCCACCCTACCACTTTTTAGATTTTTTTTTCCATTTTATGCGGACCAGGTCTCTCTCTTTCTGTCTCTTCCTCTCTCCCTCTCTTTCTCGCTCTCTCTCTTTCCCTCTTTCTTTCCCTCTCTTTCTCTCGCCGCATATATCTGACTCAAAACACAAAGTGTTCAAAAGTGTTTTGATTTACTGTGATGAAAAATAAAATGATGCACGTGGTGAGGAGGGAACCTGAGCTAAAGCCTTGAAACATTAATTTGTAACACCACATATGGTTTTCTGTGGATAAAAGGAACTCCGTCACCAGCTGAGTTTGCCACATGTTGCCACAGTTTTCTGAAAGAATTTGTGCGGAAAGAAAAGAGCTGATATGTTGAATTGCTGAGGTTGCGTCCTCAAACAAAATATTTACCTGGCAAGTCTCGTTGATAATATACCATCCTGAATTACGGTACAGACTGGCTTCTCTCCTTTGTGCAAAATGTTGCACATTAATCCTTAGTTGGCAATACCAATGTGCTAACGCAATGTCTGATTCTGCATTTGCTAAATTAAGCTTTGTTTGACAGTGCAAAAGGAAAAGAAAAGTATGTCAGCGTTAAGGCAATGAGAGGAAAGGTCACAGTTCCAGCCCACAGGGTTTTGCACCATATTTAAAACATATTTAGTATGATTGTTTTTCCTTTGCTCTCAACATCCAGGAGATTTATTTTTCATTCCTGGACAGTCCTGGAGGGGTTGGAAACGCTAGTGAATAGTGCAATAGCAGGTGTGAGGAAAGAACTTATCTCACAGCCTCCGCAGGCATATTTGACTGTTCTTTTCTGCAGTGCAGCCATATCCTGGGAGCTCCGCTCTTGACAGTAACCTCCTCAGCAACCTTGTCCTCCTCCTGGTAGTGAACATGTTGTGAATTGTTCCAACTTCAGAGTACAGCCTTTCTAAAGCAGTCAGAGCCGGCGTCCAACAAGCTGTGCAAAAGAAACTGAGTAGTACCAAGTAACATTTGTACTATCTGGCCTGGGCGGCACTGCTGCTGCCTCACAGCTCCAGGGACCCAGGTTCGATTCCAGCCAAGGGCAACTGTCTGTGTGGAGTTTGCATGTTCTCCCCTTGTCTGCATGGGTTTCCTCCATGTGCTCTGGTCTTCTCCCACAGTCCAAAGATGTGTAGGTTAGGTAGTTTGGTCACGGGAAATACAGGATTACAGGGATAGAGTGTGGTGGTGAGTCTGGTTGGGATGCTCTTTGGAGGGTCACAGTGGATTCAATGGGTCGAATGGCTTGCTTCCCTTCTGTAGGGATTCAATACAAGTGCCCAACACTGACCATCTCTGACAAGAGAGCATCTCACCATCTCCCAGTGCCATTGAAGGCATTACAATAACTGAGTCACTCAATATCAACGTTCTGCACGGTTATTGACCTGAAGCTTAAGCTGGACTAGTCACAGAATAACTATGGCCAAAGACAAGTTCAGAAGCTAGGAATTCAGTGGTCATTAACTCACCTCCTGACTCCCCAAAGCTGACCCAATATCAACAAGTTGCAAGTCAGGAGTGTGAGGGAATATTCTACCTCTTATCAAAGTGAGTACAGCTCCAACAACACTCAAGAAGTTTGACACCATTTGGAACAAAACCCCATTCATGATGTTAAGCATTCATTTCCTGCATCGCTGGCACACATTGGCAGCAAGTCACCAAATCCCCTTCAACAGATCCAAACTCTGCCATCCGAGAGAACAAGAGTAGCAGATGCATGCGAATGCCATCATTTACAAGGTCCTGCCTGAGCCACTTGTCTTCCTGGCTTAGAACTGTATCACCATTGTGTCACTGTTGCTGTATCAAAATCTTGGTACTCCCTTCCTAACAACACTGTGGATGATACACATAGAATCTAGCAGTTCATGGACACCTTCTCAAAGGCAATTGGAGAAGGATCACTGAGCCTCATAACCTATGACCAAATAAGAATGAATGAAAACCGAGCTCCAAACAACATTTCTAACATATAAGGCTGTCTGCTCCTCTTGCAGTCATTTGGTCTATTTGGAAGGTTTTTCTGAAGTCTTCCCGTCTGGATTAAACCCTGGTTTTCAAAGATTAGGGGTACCTTTATGTGGCATCCATGAAGTTTGATTCTCTTTTGCCACAGCCCGCCTTACCCATTACCTCCTTCAAGTTAATAACTAACACAGATCATAGCATGCTTAACCATGATCATTTTTTGATGTTTCTCCTGATCAGACATATGCAAGCATTCGGCAAATTGGCCAGAAAAATAGGGAGTAAAATTCGTTCTACACCAGTGAACATTCCACCTCAGAGGTAGTTTTTTTTCCAATTGAATTTGTCACGAGCTTTGCTAAACAAGAGTTTGATCATAGCTATAAAAAATAATTCTTGCCTGTTTACCTTCATTCTCAACCAAGTAGATAATCCTTATGGCTTGTGCCAACATTATAGTTTAGCATTGGAAGAAGAGGTAGACAGGCATTATCCTCCAGGCCAGTTCATCCCCTGAAGCAGCATCTGTGGAGAGAAAGCAGAGATAACTTTTTCGAGCCCAGTGACCTTTCTTCAGAACTGATAGTAGCTAGGAAATGGTGGTATATATGCCGAAGACAGGGGGTTAGGAGTGGGGACATGGAGGAGAAGGATTACATAACAAGTGGAGATGGAGCCCAGAGAGTGGAGACAGAAGTTGGGAAGACAAAGGAATGGATAATGGTGAGCCGTGGAGAAAGAAAACCTTTGAGGGGGAACATTAGTGGGTGAAATTTGGTTGTCGGTGATGAAAGCAGGCCATGTGATGAAAAGAGATAGCACAGTGTGGAGCTGGAGGAACACAGCAGACCAGGCAGCATCAGAGGAGCAGGAAAGCTGATGTTATGGGTCGGGACACTTCTTCTGCCCATTTCTGAAGAAGAGTCCTGACCTGAAATGTCAACTTTCCTGCTCCTTTGATGCTGCCTGGCCTGCTGTGTTCTTCCAGTTCCACACTGTGTTATCTCTGACTCCAGCACAGGCAGTTCTTACTTTCTCCATGTGATGACAAAGCCTTGTGAGTGGGGTTGGGTAAAGGACATGGAAAAAAGATGCTCAACGCCTAAAATTATTGAACTCAATAGCAAGTCCTGAAGTCTGCAGGACCCCTGTGGTGATTGTAATGAATATGAGTTTCCTGACTGAGGCTGTTAATCTGGTCCAATCAGGGAGCCTGGCTGACAAATTTAAATAGGAATGTCAGAGGCTCTGTTCATTCTGAGAGCTGGCTCTGAGGAAGCTGGACCAGTTTCAACTAATACACATGTGTAAATAAAATGTTACTTAGTGACAGAATACCAACCTCTGTGGTGTTCTTTCAGTGTCAGCAAGAAGAAAAAAAATGCTCCTGAAGAAATTAGCTCGCAACAGTCGTCTTTGAGTTGGGGTAAGCATTTCTGGCATCATGCCGTTATTTGGGAAGCTTGACTTATTTGATCCTGCTGTCAAAGACTAGGCCCAGCATGTGGAAAGAATGCATTACTTTTTCTGAGCAAATGACATTGGGACAGATAAAAAACAATGAGTAGTTCTCCTGACAGCTTGTGGACCCATAGCTTTTTCAGTTATTTGGAGCCTGACTTTACCTGAGTACCCAGATGCTAAAACCTTCCAAGAGTTGACCTGTTTAGTTAAGGAATACTACAACCCCAAGTATCCTCTAATTCTTATACATTATTGGCTTTACTTGGCATTTTGAGAATCAGGGAAATCTGCTTCGGGAGTTTAAGGCTACTGCGCAGAGGCATGTGACTTTGGTTAAATCCTTAATGAGATGCTGAGTGATGGTTTGGTATGTGGGATTACTGATGTAACCATGCAAAAGTGCCTACTAGCTGAAGCCCAACTGGACTTCAAACAGGCACAATAACTGGCTTTCTCATTAGAAAATGTGGCAAGTAGAGAATGAGTTACAGAGTATATCAATGGAAGCGGACACTGTTGCCAGGCTGACTGAATGTGGGGAGCATCACTCGAGTGAAGGCAATTGCATGGCCTCACTCAGGAAATTTTCTGAACAGAGGGACCCTAGGTCAGCCCACAGCAAAACCCCAAAACAAAACCAAGCCTCCGTCAAACAGTTAACATTTTCGTCAGGGTCTGGGCCTTTGTAGCTATTGTAGTTGCTGCTAGTATGTGGACTTGAGACAGCAAAAGAATCCCACTAGGCCTGAACTGAGTAAGAGAAATCATAGGCTGGTATCCAGGAGAGTGCACACCCCAGAAAGTCCAGCTACATTTGGCTTGGAATAGTTAAATTGCTTAGCAACATACAATCAGAATGATCATAGTAAACATCTGGTTAAATGGTCACCTGGTTCTAATGAAGGTTGATTCCAGCATGGCTGTTTTGATGATTGCAGATCCAGTCTTTAACAAAGTTCGCTCTGGGCCGCAACCCTTAAGCTTGCTTAAGACCTTGGCTAGACTGAAAACCAGTACTGGGGAACTTTTACAGACTCAGGGGCCAGGTTCCGTTCTGGTTTCATGCGAGAAGCAGCTCGTTCAGTTACCACTGATTGTAACAAAAGGCTTGGGCCCAGGCCTGATGGATTGAAATTGTTTGAAAAAGATCTACCTTGATTGGCTCAACATTTTCCTATCAGAAAATGGCTGCCTCAATAAAGTCTTAATTAAATACCCAGAAACTTTACAGGAAGGTTTAGGGACTATCCAAAGAACCAAGGCCACCATGCATGTTGACCAGGAAGTAATTCCATGATTCTGCAAGGCCCACTGGTGCCATTTGCCTTATGGCAAAAGTAGAGGCAGAAATCAGAAGGCTGGAAAATGAAGGAATCATCAAACTAGTAGAACCGGTAGTACCGATAGTGAAGCCTGATCGGTCAGTTAGCCTTTGTGGGAATTTTAACCACCGCTTTTCACAGCTGGATAAATACCCAATCCCTTGCATAAAGGATTTACATGCAAAGTTGGCAGGGGCTGCTGTCCTTCATGAAGCTGGACATGAGCTATGCGTATCTGAAATTATGGTTAGATGAGAATTCTCAGATGTATGCTATGATCAATACCCATAAGCATTTGTACCAATATACAAGACTAACGTTTGGGGTATCATCAGCCTGTGCAATTTTTCAGTGGACGATGGACAACATTTTACAAGATCTACCACAGGTTGCCATTTATCTAGATGATGTGCTAATAACAGGGAAGACCAATAAAGAGCATTTAGAGAATTTGGACATAGTCCTAGATGTCTCACCAAGGCAGGAATATTCCTTAGAAGGGAAAGGAATGTGTGTTCCAGGCATCCCAAGTGACCTACTTGGGCTACAGAGTTAATAAGACCAGGATATGCCCATTGAAAGATAAAATGAGGTCATTCAAAGGAGCCCCAACTTCTACATCTGTACCGTAGCTGAGGTCTTTCCTTGGAATGGTGAATTATCATGGAAAGTTCATATGTAACTTGGTCTCCATCTTGGCACCCTTAAACCTGCCAATGAAGAAGTGTCAGCTTTGGAAATGGTCTTGTAGGCAAGATGTAGTCTTTAAGGAAGTGAAGAAGCAGCTATCATCGTCTAAGTTGGTGGCGCATTATGATCCCCAGCGAGATCTGGTACTGACATGTGATGCCTCCCTGCATGGTTTCAGGGTAGTGTAGGCTCACTGATGGCCCAATGGAGAGGAATGCCATCAGCGTATGCTTCCTGGACTTTGGCTGACATGGAGCGCAAATACGCCCAGATATAGAAGGAAGGTTTAGCAGTCAGCTTTGGTGTGAGAAAGTTCCACCAATGCCACAAACAGACCACAAACCACTGCTAGGCTAGTCAAAGATGACAAGGGTGTGCTGCCTTTAGCTTTGGGCCAAATTCAGCAATGGACTCTCATTCTAAGAGCGTACAATCTCAAATTGGAACACTGTCCATGAGGTCAAGTAACAAATGTGGATGCCTTGAGCTGCCTCCCGCTGCCAGATACACTACTGGTGGAGCTGCCACTGGAAGACTGTAAACCTTGGATGAACCGGGAAATCCACTGCCTACTGAAGGCCGGACATGCAGCATTCAAGTTGGGTGACCTGGACTAAAACAGGAAATCCAGACATGACTTCCGCAAAGCCATCAGGTAGGCCAAGAGGCAGTACTGGACCAAGTTAGAGACTCAGACCTACCAAACAGACTCCCGCCGTCTATGGCAAGGCCTAAATGACACTATGGTATACAAAAGATGTAACAGTGTGAGATAGCGGACAATGACAACATCCCTCCCTGATGTGCTCAATGCTCTCTATGCTCGGTTTGAGCAGAATACCATCGGTGTGGCAAAGCCTGCCCTGACAGCCCCAGACACACCTGTTCCCTCTGTCACTGCTTCAGATGTCAGATCAGTCTTCCTGGGAGTCAACCCAAGGAAAGCGAGGGGCCTGGACAGTGTCCCCAGTATTCACCAACATCTTCAACCTCTCCCTCCTACAAGATGAAGTCCCCACCTGCTTCAAGAAGACCAGTATTAGCCCTGTCCCCAAGAAAACGCACACACTGTGCCTTAATGACTACCATCCAATTGCTCTGACTTCAGTAATTATGAAGTGCTTTGAGGTGCTGGTCATGGCCCACATCAACTCCAGCCTCCCAGCCTGCCTTGACTCCCTGCAGTTTGTCTGCCGACATAACAGGTCCACAGAAGATGAGATATCCCTAGCCCTGTACTCAGCCCTGGAATATCTGGACAACAAGTACACTTATGCCAGACTCGGGCTTATGACTCCAGCTTTGCCTTCAACACCCTTATCCCTTCCAGACTGATCTCAAAACTCAGTGACCTTGATCTCGGCTCCACCCTCTGCAACTTGATCCTCATCTTTCTGACCCATAGGCCACAATCAGTGAGGATAGACAACTGCATGTCCTCCACAATAACACTCAGCACTGGAGGTCCCCTCCCCAAGGATACGTCTTCCGTTCCCTACTGTACTCCCTGTACACCTACAACTGTTGCCAAATTCTGAACAAACGCCATCTCCAGGTTCGCTGATGACCCCACTAAGTGCGATGAATATCTAACAATGACGAGTCAAATGACAGAAGGGAGATAGATGGCTTGGTGATGTGGTGCAATAATATTAATCTGCCTCTCCTCGTCAGCAAAACTAAAGAACTGATCATCGACTTCAGAAAGAAAGAGGGAGAATAAGCCCCCATCTACATCAATGGAAATGAGGTTGAGAGAGTGAAGAGCATCAAGTTCCTCAGATTGACGTTAACCGACGACCTGTCCTAGACTTCCCATGTAGATGCAACAGTCAAGAAGGCACAACAACGCATCTTCTTCCTCAGGTGGCCCAGGAAATTCAGCATGTCCATAAGGACCCTCACCAACTTTTGCAGATGCACCACTGAAAGCAAACTATCTGGGTGAATAACGGCCTGGTACGGCAACTGCTCTGCCCAGGACAGTAAGAAACTACAGAAGGTTGTGTGCACAGCCCAGACCAATGCAGAAGCCAACCTTCCATCCATGGACTCCATTTACATGCCTCACTGCTGCAGAAAGTCTACCAACATCAAAGACCCATTACACGTCGGTAATGATCTCCTACGACCTCTTCTGTCAGGCAGAAAATACAGAAGCCTGAAAACAAGCACATGCAGATTCAGGAACAGCTTCTTTCCAGCCATTATCAGACTGTTGAAAAGCCTCTAGCCTCAAATAATGTAACCTGCAATGTAACCTGTATGCCTCTAAATCTTTTTGATCTGTACATCCTTTGCTCACTGTGATCTGCCTGTACTGCTTGCAAACAAAACTTTTCACTGTATTTCGGTACACATGACAATAAAATAAAAAAATCAGAGCCAACATACTGCCGCAAGCTTTATTGTAAAGGAATTTTTGTATAGGAGTAGTGCAGTCTTGTTCCAATTGTATCGGAGCTTAGTTCTATCCCCCTGGAGTGCTGTGTGTAGTTTTGGTCTTACCTCAGGAAGGATATAAGTAGGTAATGCAATAAAGATGCACCAGACATGCTGCAGGGATAGCTGGATTATCCTAAGAATAGAAATAGGGCAAACAGGGCCTTTTTTCTCTCGAATTTTGAAGATTGAGGAAATGTACAAAATACTTTAAGGAATAGATAGGGTAGTTGCAGGTTAGATGTTTTGCCTAGTTGGGGGACAACTTAAGGGCAGTGCCACTTGGGTCTGAGACAAGAAGAAGCTTTTTTATTTTGAGTGGTGAGCCTTGGGAAATCTCTAGCATAGAGAGCTGTGGAGGCTCAGTCTTTGAGTGTATTTAAAGTAGAGATTGTTGGATTTCTGAGAGTTATGAGGATAGGGTGAGAAAAACGCGTGGAATTATTCGGTCTACTATGATTGGATTGAATGATGGGAAGGCTTGATGGGCTGAATGGCCTACTCCTGTTTCCATGACCTTATTTCCCCTGATTGGAATGGATCCAAATCTGGCCAGGTCAAATCATTCTCAATTGAGACCATTGCACTGCCTCCTTGCTTCCTCTCCCTAACCTCAGATCACTGACACCAATTTTTATTCCTATGTTCCAATGATGACTTAATTAGTGTGCCACTGCTTAAGGAAAACTCTCCTGGCTCTACTTTGACCTCATAATATGGACTTGCTTCTCAAAAAATGGAGAGGATCAGGACCAGTAGGGTTAACTTGGATATTGCTATCGTGTTAAGCAGACAATAGAGGCAATGGTTCCTTTTACATCTTGATTGGCACAAACCTTTCTGAACAATGAGAAAATCTGAAAACCAGGCTGTTAATTCATTCTTAGAGAAACTCAGCAGGTCTGCAGCATCTTTGGAGAGAGAAACAGAGTCAACATTTCAAGAAGAGTGACCCTTCTTCAGAATTTCAATTATACAGTCATTGAGTTCTCCTCAGTTTTGAAGAAGGCTCACTGGACTCAAAACATTAACTCTATTTTTCTCTCCATGGGTGCTGCCAGACCCACTGAGTTTCTCCAGCAATTTCTATTTTTGTTTCAGATTTCCAACATTCGCAGTTCTGTTTTATTTTAGTGTTCACACAGCACATCACACACCTCACACAATCATATTGTAAGGGTCTATTCCAACTATCTCTTGGAGGTCCTGGCACTGTCAGGGTTAAAATGATTTATTATTATTTTGATTGGATACTGGAAGAGTCTGCAGCCCTGATCATATTCCAACTGCTGTTTTAGTTCTTCTCCCCCTCTCTCCTACTCAGTTCAGCAGCTACTCTGTTCAATAATTCTGCCAGCAGTTCACCCTTAGCAGTTTGTATTAAATTATGCTGCTGACCAGTTACTACTGTGCAGGCTCTGACCTTGCTGTAGGCTAATGTGGAGAGCCAGTACTGCCTGGTGGTAACAAGTTGTTCAGTTCAGGCTTGAATGGTCCTTGACAGCTGGCAGCTGAATGATGGCTTAAAGGTTGCAGCATCTTGAGACACTTTCCACTGGCCTTTTGCCATCTTTGAAGACGAGCATGTGAAACATTGTTGTTGCTATGGTAATTGCAGCTCATATTTTTGCTATCAAATATTTCAGTCTTTCAAATTCTAATCTCCTCCCCTTCTCTCCCTCACACCCTACCTTGTTTCCTACTTGCTACTACAACTCATCCACAAACATTCATGTATCCAGCTATTTCAGTTGCTATTTGTCCTTCCAATACTGAAGAGCATGAAACAACCCTCTTACCTTTCTAAGTAATGTTTCCTCAAATGTCTGAGTAATCCTTGCGTCATGTGCTAGTAACTGTGTCTCAGTTGGTGCCAGTCTGGTTCATGAGATAGAAAGATGTGGGTTCACATCTGACCCTGGGGATTTGAACACAGGATTTTAAGTGCAATACAAGAGAATACTGCACTGTTAGACAACCTGCGTTTCTGATGAGAGATCAAACTAAGGCCTTATCTGTCCCCTGAGGCTGGGATATAAAGTGTCATTTGGCACCATTTTGAAGAAGCCTGAATGAGTTACTCAGTTAATATTTGTCCCTCAACAAATATCCGATTGTCTGACCATTGTTGTGTTACTGTTTGTGTCTCTTGTTCCGTATCCTTGATTATAGAAGCATAAACGGACAAAATAGGAAGAGGAGTAGACCATTCAGCCCCTCAAGCTTGATCTGCCATTTCATATGATCATCCAACTCAATATCCTGTTCTCACTTTTACCCTTAGATCCCCTTAGCCCAAAGAAATATCTAACCCCTTCTTGAAAATATTCAACATTTTGGCCTCAACCACCTTCTGGTGGCAGTGAATTCCAAGGGTTCACTGTATCTGGATGAAGAATTGTCTCCTTATCTCAGTCCTAAATGACCTAGCCTGTATCCTGAGACAGTGACTCCTGATCCTGGAGTCCACAAATGGGCTGCTGAGTTTTCCCATAATTCCATATTGCTTCCTTGGCTACAAAGTTCATTGGGATGTCCTGTGCTTGTGAAGGGAAAGCCTTCCTTCATGGGGATATGGTCACTGTTCTGAACTGTAGAAATAGAATACTTAAGCACAAGTCTCAACTTTACACCCATGCCCAATCTTCCTCTGGCATTAAAGATAGTAGGAACTGCAGATGCTGGAGAATCTGAGATAACAAGGGATAGAGTTGGATGAACACAGCAGGCCAAGCAGCATCAGAGGAGCAAGAAAGCTGACATTTCGGGTCTGGACCCGAAAGGTCTGAAGAAGAGTCCAGACCCAAAATGTCAGCTTTCCTGTTCCTCTGATGCTGCTAGGCCTGCTGTGTTCATCCAGCTCTCTACCGTGTTTCCTCGGGCATTAGTTGTCTGTGTTGACAGTACAGAGGATTAACTCTATGCAAGCTGGAAGGACAGCATCTCATTTTCCTCTTAGGGCCTGAAATAACTCCACAGAGGCTGGTATCCCTTCACAGTCACCCATTATTTACACGTGCACAGTACTTGCACCAAATGTTGTCCCCTGAGGTAAACGGTCTTTCTCTCTTAGCAGATTCTTGCGTCCAGTGTTCCTGATGCCATTTCATCCTCCCCAATAGGTCCAGGAAGATGAAATTTAACCTGGTGCGGAGTCTCTGAACAACTCTGCTGGGTCTGTCCCTGTAGTTGCCTGAGGGGTGATCTGATAATCAAATAGAAAACAGGACAGTTTAGTATTGAGTGAAGCTGTAAGCTCATTCTTTCAGCCCGCCTTTAATGGTCCTCCGAGCCAGCTGTCAGAGTGAGCAGACCTTCTGATACTCCTGTTTATATCTGTCAGCCAGGACTCCCTGATTGGACCAGGTTAATAGCTCCAATAAGGACCTCATGTTCTATGGCTGACTTCATTACAATCACTACATCCCTCCCCCTCTAAACCTGACCTTTCTCTTGTAGTCTCTCTTGAGACATTTTAGCATCGGGTCCAGTTCCTCCAACCCAGCCTTCGATATGGGTGGTGTTACTGAACTATAGCCCACCTCTTATGCTTGGAGTGTCTCAGAAGAAAATTCATCCTCTCCTTCAGGTGGTAAAGGCATTGAGACTGAGACATTCGGCATGTCCATTTCAGACTCTGAGGTTTCTTCAACACTAGATGGACTGGGAGAACCAATAGGTTTTGACAGCCTTTCAGACTGTTTTGAGGTGCTGGGTATGTTTTGCTCCTGCCCCGTTTGTGAATTTGCAGCTTTCATGTGGTCTACACGCTTGTTCAAGACTGCCTCGCCTACTCAAGCTTTATACG
Organism: Ginglymostoma cirratum; assembly: GCA_024137785.1. Lineage (NCBI taxonomy): Eukaryota > Metazoa > Chordata > Chondrichthyes > Orectolobiformes > Ginglymostomatidae > Ginglymostoma > Ginglymostoma cirratum. Next base: position 45,227,358 of record JAHRHZ010000263.1, read on the forward strand.
TCACTGGAACTGACCTCGCATCGACCATGCGTCGTACCCATGCAGGGCCATTTCTGCAGTTTTGGCACCACATGATGTCCCGAGGTAAATTGTCTTTCTCTCTTAGTGGAATCTTGTGTCTGGTGTTCCTGATGTCATTTCATCCTCCCCAATAGGTCCAGGAAGATCAAATTTAACCTGGTGCGGAGTCTCTGAACAACTCTGCTGGGCCTGTCCCTGTAGTTGCATGAGGGGTGTGATCTGATCCTCAAATAGGAAACAAGACAATTTAGTATTGAGTGAAGCTGTAGGCTCATTCTTTCAGCCTGCCTTTAATGTTTGGACTGCTCTTTCCAGCAGACCATTGGATGATGGATGGCATGGAGCTGTCCTCACCTGCCAAATGCCATTTGATTTTAAGAAATACTCAAATTCCTTGTTGGTAAATGATAACCTGTTGTCTGTGACCAACACTTCCGGGAGCCCAAGTATTGCAAAAGGTGCTTTCCACCATTACCCCTGTGTTTGACGAATGATCTCTATGCTCATCCAACCATTTTGAGTGGATATCCACAACCACTCAATGTCGATCCGATGAAAGGGCCAGCATAGTCAACGTGTAACTGAGTCCAGAGTTTACCCGGCCATTCCCACAAATGTGGAGGAGCTGCTGGAGGTAATCTTTTGTCCTTGTTGAAACTCTGGGCACTGCCCCACCAACGCAGCTACGTCTGCATCCAATTCTGGGCACCAGACTTAACCCCTCACCAACGTTTTCATTTTGGAGACTCCTGGATGACCCTGGTGGAGTTCAGCCAGAATCAGGCAGTGACCTTTGCTCGGGACAATCATTCTTGTCCCCATAATAAAATGCCATCCTCTACAGTGATCTGGTCTCACTGGGTCCAGGAAGATTTCAGTTCCGGTTGTGATAGGCATTAGGTTTCTCCCATCACCACCAGCTGTTTTAGCTTTGCCAGCACCAGATCATTTTGCATCCACAGTCTGATACTGCCAGCAGTGATGGGAAGGGTGTCCAGAAAGTTTAAAAACCAGAATTAACTTTGCTGGAAACTGAAAAAAGCTGTGGCTAGAACATAGAACATAGAACAGTACAGCACAATACAGGCCCTTCGGCCCACAACGTTGTGCCGAACTTTTACGCTAAACCTAAGGTCTATCTAACCTCCATCCCTACCTTATACTATCATCCATATACCTACCTAATAGTCGCTTAAATACCCCTAATGAGGCCGACTCCACTACCCTCTCCGGCAATGCATTCCACGCCCTGACTACTCTGAGTAAAGAACCTACCTCTGACATCTCCCCTGTATCTACCTATGTTGGAAAGGTAGATGTTGGAAAGCAGAAACAAAAACAGAAATTGCTGGAATAAGCTCAGCAGGTCTAGCAGCATTTGTGAAAAGAAAGCGAAATTAACCTTCCAGTCCAGTGACCCTTTATCAGAAGTGTTCTGGGGAAGGGCCACTGGACCCAAAACGTTAACTCTGCTTTGTCTCCACAGATGCTGCCAGACCTGCTGAATTTCTCCAGCAATTTCTGTTTTTGTTTAAGATCTTCAGCATCCGCAGTTCTTTGTTCTTTAACAATGAACAAAACAACGACTGACTGGTTCATCTCGGGTGTCCTTTCTCATGATTAAAATTCTGCTCTCAAACACTGAAAACATGTGTGTCTTAAACAGTGTCCTGATCTCTGAGATAACAGAAACTAATGGTAACCATTCTGTGAATAAGTTGGAAATGTACCGACTTAGTAGCAGCTTAACAAGAAACAGCAAGAACAGATTTAGAAGGGGAAAGTCTTATTTATCAAACCTTCTCAAGTCCTTTGAGGATGTAACAAATAACATAAATCATGATCACTTTGATATAGTGCATTTGGACTTTCAGAATATCTTTGACAAGGCCTCAAATGAAAGACTTCCAATCAAACTTAAAAACTAGAGACACCCAGGGTAGATTCTGAATTTGAATTAGGATCAGAAAACAGGAAAAGGAAAACACATTTGACAGATAATGCTATCAGTAGGGGGTGAGGAGTGGGAAGTTGCAAGGTAGCATTGCAGATGTCAGTGCTTGGAACAGTTTCAATTCTTATCTACCTAAATGCAGACATTAATGTCAAACTTCTTTTATATACAGATGACACTGTTGCAATATTGGGCTTTTCTCTGCACTTCCGTTGCTTCCGGTAAACTATAGTTTTCAGAAGTGAAGTGCTTCAACCCCCTTTATTTTGTCCTGTGCATTAATTAAAATGAATACCCCCAAAATTGCTCACTGAAGAATGTATAGTGTGTTCACCATGTTCTCGCATCATAGGTGGTGATGCACAACAGCTATGAGAGGAGGTATTAAGGAAGAAGCCACTAATTCAGAGAAAACAGCAGATATCAGAGCAGATCCTCAGTTTGGCCAAATGGTTACTGGTAGGAGGGTCAAGCAGCTGCCCGCAAATCCAAAACAAAATATTGGTTAATATGAAGGTTAACCAATGGCACCCTCATATAACATGGAAACATCTGAATAAGAAAGGAGAGGAAGTAAGATTGAGGAGGTATTGATGATGGTGCTGAAGAGTTTACAAGTCAAAACATTTTTTGGATCTAGGCCTTGGCAGTGTGAAATTACAGCATTTTACGTCTGCCCTGATTGTAATTACCTGTGAAGTTGACGGGGATGGAATGTAAAACAGATTCCAATGTGCCAGCATCCATTACAATTGCACAAAGTTAAGATCTACTCTGTTGTCTTTTGTATCATTTCCTTTTCTCTAGGTGGGTTCAATTTGTCTTCCTCTATTCTTTGGATCAATCGACCTGTCCAGTATTTTACCATTACTAAATCCACCACCACCTGTAGATTTCTTTTGGTCAGAGATTTAACGGGACCAGCGAGACACAAACTGAGGCTACACAAGAGTAGGTCAGAGGATGGAAATTGTCTTGGTTCCCCAAGCCTGTCCACTGTCATACTTTTATCTTTTATTCAAAAATGACAGTGTACTTATAAAGCAGAACAACCAAGATCTGGCCCTTTCATTCTGTTCCATCTTGGCTGTCTTTTCTGTGGCTTCCACTTACGGTTCTGCCCCCTTTACCTATCACAATCACAATCCTTGGCATTCTTTTCAGTCACAAATCTATCTCACTCAGCTTTGATTACTTTTCAATGACCCAGTCTTCGCTGCTCTCTGGAGAAGAGAATTCCACTGATTAAGGATGCTCTGAGGGAAAGAACGTCTCCACATTGTCAACTTAAGTGATGTCAAATTTTGTAAACTCTCTTGTTGCCCTAGTCTCCACAAAAGAGAAACAGCTTCTCAGCATTCATCCTGTGAAATCCTGTCAGGATCCCATGTTTAAATAATAATATCGCCCCTTCTTCTAAAAATGGGTATTTTTTATAGCCCTTCTGATCTCTAATTATAAGCAAACTAACTGACGGCTGAGGGAACTAGTTTATATAGCAAATAGAATCCTAGAATCAGAGAATTTTACAGTACAGGAGGAGGCCATTTGATCCATCATGTCTGTACTGGATCCTAAAAGGCCTACTCAGCTAGTCCCACTCTCCAGTCCTATCTCCGAAGCCTTCTACCTTCATCACTTTCAAATATATACCCACTTGTCTTTTGAAAACGTCTATGGAATCCACTCCACCACTCTCCCTGGCTGCAAATTCTAAATCCTAACAACTCCCTGAGTAATGAAGTTTCTTCTCATCTCACTGCTAGATCTCTTGCTGACAATTTGAAATTGTGACTCCTAGTCACTGACATACCATCTAGTGGAATAGAATATCCTTCTTTACCCTGTCAAAATTGTTCATAATATTTGGACACCTGAGTAGGTCACTTCTTAATCTTCTCTGCCTGAAGGAGAATAAGCCCAATCTCTTTCATCTTTCCTTGTATCTAAAAACCCATCATTCCTGGTATCACTCTAGTAAATCTCCTTGAGGATGATGGAATTACTTTATGCAGTGCTCAAAATTGCATTTGAAACATCCAGTGACTTTAAGAGGATTGAGAAAAGAGAAAAGAAATGAACAAAAATCGGTACTTCATTTAATTTATTCCCAGCAAATCAATGCTTTGATGATATCTGTCACCAGAATGTTCAGGTTTTGCTTTACTTCTAGCAAGCAAATACTTTTCTAATGCCTCATTTAATTATGCTGTGAACTCTGGTTATCCAAACAGCCAAAGTGTGGGGCTCTGGTTGTTGTACACTCTTCTCTCAAACAGCAGGGGGCTCTCTCTTTCCCTTTGGGATCTTGAGATCATAACAGAGGTTTCAAAGAAATGCAAGTGTGTCTGCATCACTGCTGAACAACAGTCAACTGTTAATTAATTCGACTTTCAGTCGATTGGAGAAAGCATTTATAGAGCTTGACAGGTTCAGTCTGAGATTTAAGTGTGTCTATCATCACTACGCATCATTGACAGCATTCATAAGCAAATTGGACTTAACCATTTTCCGACATCATCCGATGATTTTTTTCTGGAGCCTGTTCCTTTGAATGCAACTCAGATTTCTGATTTGTTCAATGTCATACCATTTATCAGCGATTGGGATTAGTTTATTATATTGACAAGTCGTAATGTTCTACTTAGCTGTTTTTAAAATGCAATATCCAACTATATTCTGCAGCCTTTGTTTAAATCATAATTTGAATCCTCTCAAAAAGCTTTCCTTTTTTTGCTTTCTTCAATAACTTGTCATCATATGAAATATGCTATAGTCAACCTTCCAGGAAAAGATACTTAAATTGGTTGGAACATTGTCTTTTACCAGACCTTCGTGAATGAAGTATTGGTGTGTCTCACTTGCTGTGTTATCTGTTCACTTGGCAGTGTCATATTTTGTCTCAGTTTAATAAATTCAGCAAGATTAATTTTTTAAAAATGACAAATAAATATCTATCTTTCAGCATTTTCCCAGCTTGCCAAGACATGGTGGTTGAAAGCCAAACTTTAAATTGTGACAGCAGATTTTATTTTATTCAACACAATAATTTCCAATGGTCAACTCAGGATTGTGACAGAATACTTTGCATTTGCCTGGATGAGTGCAGCTCAAAAAACACTCAAGGAGCTTGACAACCAAAACTAAGCAGTCCAACTGGTCATCACTACTTTCAACATTCACTCCCTCTGTCATCAGTGTACAGTGGTAGCAGATGCACTGCGACAACTCGCCAAGGCTCCTCTGACAATACCTTCCAAGACTGAGACCTCCACCATTTACAAGGCAAGGACAGCAGACACATAGTAACACCATCACCTACAATTTGCCCTCCTTTACATCCATCCTCATGACAGGAGCACTGTATCAGAGCATGTTGCGAAGGTATCAAACTCATTCTTAACTGGGACCACTTGAAGAATGACACCCTGGTGAAAGTGTGCTACATTTTGTATGCTTTGGTACTAGTCCATACAGTAAACTGCCTGTGACTGTAATAAGGATACTCTTAAGCTGGAGAGGGTTCTGAAAAGATTGACCAGGATGTTACTGGGAATGGAAGGTTTGAGTTATAGGGCAGGCTGGATAAGCTGGGATATTTTTCACTGGAGCACAGGAGGTTGAGGAGTGTCTTTATCGAGATTTTTAAAATGGTGAAGGGTATAGATAAGGTGAGTGGCAGGTGTCTTTTTCCCTAGGGTGGGCAATTTCAAGACTAGAGGGCATATATTTAATATGAGAGAAGAAAGATGTAAACAGGACATGAGAGGCAACAATTTTTACACAGAGGGTGTTTTTTGTGTGGAATGAACCTCCAACAGAAGCAATGGATGCAGGAACTGTTATAACGTTTAAAAGACATTTGGATAAGTACACGATTAAGAAAAGTTTGAAGGGATATAGGCCAAGTGCAGGCAAATAGGACTAGTTTAGTTTGGGATTATTGTTGACATGGCCAGTTTCACTGAGAGGTCTGTTACTGTGCTGTGTGACTCTATGACTGTATATCAGAAGCTGTAGCAAACATGCATTGAAATTTTTAACACCACATTTCCCATATGTAGTTTTTATGTTACTGGAGCTAGCATTATATTGCTGTGTCAGGTACATGTACCCTACTGGAAGCAAAACACATAACCTAGGGCAGTTCATGGGTGGCAGTAGTGATTGTTGATAAAGGAGTCCAAAAATCTCAGTAGCGGATATCTAGAAACCTTATAGAACATCATTTATACAACAGCTCTGGACATCAGAGTATTTGGAAAATTAACAGCACCAATTTCTCTGAGTAGAAGTCTGTATATTGAAAAGACAAAAAGGCAGAACTATTTTTCTGTGCAGCATTTAATATCAGCTATTAGCTTCGAAAATCTGCCTTCTTGAAAAAAAGACAACAAAGAAATAACAGCCTACTACCTGATTAAAAGTGACAAAAACAGCACTCGAAAACTTCCCACGGGTTATATACTTCATACTGAAAATGCAATCTTCCAAGCTAACAGGTCTTACCCTTATGCAGAGGTTAGTTGGTTCAGCCATTTTCTCTTCTCAATTTGCTGCCAAAATGCAGGGAAGCACCTTAAAACATTAAAAGTGACCAAAACTGAATATCTTTTCTCATTCACTCAGGTACGTGGGCATCACTGGCTGGCCAGCAATTAATGCCCATCCCTATTTACCCTTGAGAAGGTGGTAGTGAACTGCCTTCTTGAACTGCTGTGGTCTATATGCCGTCGGTAGCCTCACAATGCCCTTAGGGTGAGAATACCAGGATTTTGACCCAGCGACAGTGAAGGAATGCAGGCAGAAGTGGTTTCAGAGATAGTAGGAACTGCAGATGCTGGACAATCTGAGATAACAAGGTGTAGAGCTGGATGAACAAAGCAGGCCAAGCAGCATCAGAGGAGCAGGAAGGCTGAGGCCTGAAATGTCAGCCTTCCTGCTCCTCTGATGCTGCTCGGTCTGCTGTGTTCATCCAGTTCTACATCTTGTTATCTCAGATTCTCCAGCATCTGCAGTTCCTACTATCTCTCTAACACTAAGATATCATGTTTGTTTTACATGGGGTATTGAAAGCACAAATGGCTAGTGTGTGCATTTGAGTACTGGTCCAAGGATTAATCTGCATATATAATGACTCATGAATACATGTGAGACATACCAGAGTATAAAACCCCAGCAGCAGAGGGTGCTTTAGCAACAGCACTTTGTTCCAACCACTTCTTGGATGAAAATAGCCACTGACCTGCTCACAATGTAGAGGGAAGAGCACCACCTTATGACAGACTGGTTCTCCAAATTTCCCATATGTTCAACAACAGAACAACACAAATGCAAACAACGTTGACACAATGACCTCTATTTTCAGTTCATCCGGTGTCCCAGAACACATAGTGTCTAATACCAAACTGCAGTTCGCTGGCATATCGTTTCAAGACTAAGAGGGGTGTGACATATCACATCACCATGCCACAGCCCTCATTCAAGAAATGGAGAGGCAATGGCCTACTGGCATTGCCACTAGGTGATTAATCCAGAGATCCAGGTAATGATTTAGGGACCTGGGGATCAAATCCTACCATGGCAACTAGTAGAATTTGAATTCTATAAAAATCGAGAATTAAAAGTCTAATGTTGACCATGAAACTATTGCTGACTGTCAGGAAAAGCCCATCTGGTTTACTAATGTCTTTTAGAGAAGGAAATCTGCCATCTTTATCTACATGTGGCATAGCAGATCGATCACAATGTGGCTGACTTCGAGGTGCCCTCTGGGCAACAAGAGATAGGCATTAAATGTTGGTCTAGCCAGTGATTCTCATGCCCTGGGAATGACTAAATCAAAAGCAAAATATTTCACATTTCATTGGTGCATTTCTGGGCAACACCATCCTCAATACAACACAAAGTCCAGAAGGCTAGTGTGAATGACTTTTGTCAGCAATGACTTGTCTAACAATTTGTCAAAGAAGTAGAGATTTTTCTTAGGAAAAATCATAGGATGTGGGCATTGCTGGCTAGGACAGTATTTGTTGCCTAATTTCCCAGAGGGCAGTTAATAAACAATCACATTGTTTTGGGTCCAGAGTGCGATGCAGGGCATTTCGGGTAAGGATGGCAGATTTCCTTCCCTAAAGGACATTCATAAACTTGTTTTCAGTTTTTACAACCATCAGCAATGGTTGCCATTAGGCCAGGATTTAATTCAAAATTGTATGGAATTCAAATTTCACTATCTGTTATGGTGGGATTTGAACATTAACTTGAGATTCTGGATTACTAGTCCAGTGACTTTACCACTACCCCCACTGCCCAGCCGCGAATGAAAGAGATAGATGACCAGGGAGCAGACAGAGACAACTGCAAACTGCACGCTGAGCAGAGAGTGAGTCAGAAACACAAATTCAAATTCCTGGACAACAACAAAGCGTTTTTTTTTATTTTGCGTAAAGCACAGATTGTAAAAAGTCATAAAACCAGAAATTGCTGGAAAAGTACAAAGTCATTACTGACTGTAGTGCGACATTGAAAAGGGACAGAAGCCAGCTGGGACCATCGTACAAACACGTTATCATGTAGACAGAATGAGGAAGAAAACTGTCACGATATTATACAATGATGTCGAGTGACAGCAACCAGCAGCAAGATAACCAAATTATCAGCCAAAAGCAACCAAGGGTAACATGTGCCTCTTTGGAAAGGGATATGTTCGCCAGATCAGGATGAGCTGTTAAAACTCCAAAATGTTCCATTGAAGGTTGAATTGTCAACAATATACAAACAGCTTTACCTGTTTGTACCATTATTAAATTGACAACATGTGTCTACGTGCAACCGTATGCATCCTTTTGGGATGTTTGTGGTAAAAGGAAGATGATGTATTTTGTCTGGTGGTCAATATACCTTTAAGAGGCATGCTGATAATATCAACGTAGCATGTGACCTGAGGACTTGAAGGATTTAGACACCATCTTAACAGGGTCCACTTGAAGCATGATATTCTGATGACAGTGCATGACCCTTTGCAGTTGAATAGCTTAATACTAGTCTAGACATTGAAGTGGCTGTGACTGGAACGTATGAGCTAACATAAGCATTGCTGCAACAGGTACAGATATTTTTCTGGAGGCAAAGCCCAGTGCAGTGGCAGTTCAGCTCCTTCGGTGTTGCTGGGTCAAACTCCTGGAGCTCCCTTCGTAACAGAAAGGCTGGGTAGACTGGGGCTTTTACCATGGAAGCATAGGAACTTGAGAGGCCGACCTTACAGAAGATTGTGAAATAATGAGAGGTATAGATACATATATGGTAATTGTCTTTTCCCGAGGATGGGGGATTTGAAGATGAGGAGGCACAATTTTAAGGTGAGAGGAGAAAGCTTTATAAAAGACAGGAGAGGCAATTTTATTTTGCACAGAGGGTGGTTTGCGTGCGGAGTGAACTTCCTGGGGAAGTAGTGAATATGGGTACAATTATGTTTAAAAGACTTTTGAATAAGTATGTGAATGACTCTATAACAGCACTGTGGGTGTACCTACACCATATAGGGTGCAGTAGTTCAAGAAGGCGACTCACTATGGATGTACACGTGCCATGAATGAATGAATGCAAACAAATGATCTTACAGCAATGCTTTTATAAATTGGAATTGCACTAGTAGCAAAACTGATCTTGTTTAAACAAAACTGTTTTCCCTGTTATTGTAATGAAGGCAGGAAGGTAAAATACAACTTGGTGGGAGGAGATTAGTCATTCATTTTAATCCCCAACCTAGTTTCCTTCCCATCTGAAATGAATAGAAGCTACAACTGGGGAGCGAGCGTAACTGCCTCTTCTGCACATATAAAAATAACACTGCAGCAAATGTGTAGCAGGCCCATCAGTGCTTGAAATGGACAAGGCAGGTTAATATTACAGATGGAACCACTTTTCAGAAAATGTATGCTAACATTGGTTCATCACACCGAGCAAAAATCAATAAGTCAACTGCATATTTTCCATACGGTGTGAAAGAATCTCATTATCATCAACAGCCCTGCATTCCTTTGTGTGGGTGAGAGTATCACAAAGCTATTGAATTACCTAACCCAGTATGAGCCAGCACTGGTTTAAAGTCATTATGATGGATGGTATGAATTGTTGGCTAAAGTCAATAAAGGCGTCAACAGGAGGATCTGGTTAAGATCAGATTCTGATCATTAAAAACCTTCCTTTATTTGGGAAATCTATTGGCAGGATACATATTTTCTTTAGACGTGCAAAACTGTGAAAAGAGAAAAGGGGGTAGATTTTCTGCTGGGGTTTTCTGGATTCAATTCACTTGGAAACGGACAAATCAGCACCAAATACTGAAGAAATTCAAGTGTCAGCAATGTCCAGCACATGGCGAGTTTCTGCAATCATTTTAGGTGGAATTTAAACAAAAAGCATTGTTCTGAGTGCTAACCACATTCGCATGCCAACTACACCCGCAGATCATGTTAATCAACAGTGGTTTTCAGATAATTGCGCCCATTGTGCAATCCTTCACGAAACAATCTTCGAATTAAACCATTTTTTAAAAACAAAAATGTACTTGTCGTGGCCTTTTAGAAATTTTAATATCTTATCAAAAATATACACACTTTAATAAGAATGATGAAGCTTTGGGGATGAGTACTGCAGAAAGCCAGGACAATATTCTGGGTTCACGGGATCAAATCCCACCATGGTAATGTATGAAATTTGGAATCAATGTAAAACAAATCCACAATACAAACCTAGCATAATGATGACCAGTTAACAATCACTACTAATTGCTGTAAAAACACATCTGGTTCACTAATGATCTTCAGGGAAGGAAATTTGCCTTCCTTACCTGGCCTACATGTGACTCCAGATACACAGCAATGTGGGTGATTATTAAATATCCTCTGGGAAATTAGGGATGGGCAATAAATAATCACTGACAGCAAAACATGCCGTGAACAAATATAATTTTTAAAAAATTTTGCTCCTTTTAAAATCAGCTTAGGTTAAAAGGTGAATTAGACGCTCAGTTTAAAATGTTTGTTTAATTTTGTGAGGAACCCTATTTTTGTTACATTAATAAATTTGGAGCAAGTTGCTACTCTCAAATACAGCAAGGATTTATTGTTAATGGGAAGATCTAAACAATTATGTTGCCCATTGTCACTGGCTCTAGAAAGGTTTTATGTTTGTGGCTATGCATTTGAATGGAAATGTGAATGATAACTCCACTTTGGAAACAAATGCAGTTTCAACCACAGTTGGTCAATCTTGTGTGCATTTATCATATGTTCAACTATTACTGCTGCCAGCATGTGATATTTTGATTTGGATAATTCACTGCCTTCAATCTTCCTTATGCTCTGCTGAGTCTAGTCTGTGTGACTAACAGTTGTCGAGGATAGACTGCTGGTAAGTCTAAACAGAAGAGGCACTGGTCTTGCAGATTATGGCATGGCAGTGATAGGTATAATTAACATTATCACAGAGAATCACAAAACAGTTAGGGTACAGAAGGAGGCCATTTTGCCCATCATGCCTGTACTGCTTCTGCTACCTAGTACTAGTCTCCTGATTTTTCTCTATATCCTGCACACCATTTGTATCCAAATAATCAACGAAAGCCTTCTTGAATGCTTCAATTGAAGCTACCTCCACAACATTTCCAGGCAGTGCATTCAATACCCTACCTACTCACTATGTGAAAAAGATTTTTTTTTCCCTCATATCGCCCTTGTTTCATTTGTACATCATTTTAAATCAATAACTTGCCAGGCATAATCACAAAGGACTCTCCGGAGCTGTGCAGAATACATTCACTCCCTTCAGATAATCGTGCAGAACTGGACTGTCCTCATTCAAAGATAGTAGGAACTGCAGATGCTGGAGAATCTGAGATAACGAGGTGTCCTCACTCAAAGTCTGGGTGATATCATCAGATTATGTTGAACTCAATGTAACATGAATATTAACTCCTCCAGAACCATTACTTATATTAAAAAATTAACAGCTGTCTTCCCTATTTTGCTGCAGTGAACACAACACTTTCCAAGGAGATAAAAGGTACTGCAGATGCTGGAGAATCCGAGATAACAAGCATGGGGCTGGATGAACACAGCAGGTCAAGCAGCATCATAGGAGCAGGAAAACTTGAC
>JAHRHZ010000263.1:45239892-45262444 GCA_024137785.1 Ginglymostoma cirratum
GGGTTTAGGCCCGAAACGTCAAGTTTTCCTGCTCCTATGATGCTGCTTGACCTGCTGTGTTCATCCAGCCCCATGCTTGTTACAACACTTTCCAAGATGCTTAAAAATGCTTAATTGACTGTAAAATGCTTGGAGTGCCTGAAGTGATTGAAATCGGTGAGTAAAATCCAAATCTTTCTTTCTTCAGACTGTGAAACACAAATTCTATAAAACTGCTTTGTGTTGTGTGGGCAATTTTCTATTCTCACACTGCGGTGACTCTATACCCCAAACTGTAACTTCCAATTTTTCTTGATGAATTTTATACATATCAGAGTGCAAAAACAGCAGCATTGGAGCACCTTCACTTTTCCAATAGTATGAGAATAATTTTCATTAAATTGCAGAAAGGTTCCTCTGCAAAATAAGGTCACTTGGTTCATCAAGTCCATACCAGCTCTCTATAAGAGCATCACAGCTAGACTGAGTACACCACTCCTTCTATTAATGCTGCATTTTTTTATCTTCAGGTGCTAATCCAATTTACCTTTGATATCTTATAGCCCTCAAATTTGCTGGGAAGTCTATTATGTGACAATTTATCAAAACACCATTTGAAAGTGCATAGCTTTACCTCAACTAACTCAATCGGGAAAAGATTGGTATGAATGGGCATCATATTTTATACTTGCCCAATTTTGCTTCCAACAGAAGTCAAGCATTTTGTTGGCTCGTGTTGACAGTGAATTTTGTTACCGTGAGGCTTTTATATTTTGACATCCCATTAGTGGTTAAGGGGCCAGCCACATCATTAGCATTCATTAGAAAAAAACCCTTCTTCTTTTTAAAGTTACACAGAGTTTGTTTTCAGTGCCAGCTATGACTATGTGGCAGTTGTCTTGCCTCTGTGTTAAAGTCCCTCTCACTTAGGGACTAAATCAGAATTGACAACACAATGCATGACTAAGGGAATGCAAAGCTTTTGGAGGTGCTGCCTTTCGGGTGAGATATTAAAATGATGCCTTGCCTGCCCTCTGATAAATGTAGAAGCTTCAATGCACTAAGAGCTGGGGAGTTATCTCCTGTCACCTCGACAGTATCTAAATCTTCAAAAGCGGATTATCTGAATAGAGTCATATTGCCGCATGTGGGAGTTTGCAATATCCAAATTGGCTGCCCAATTTCCTGCATTTCTACAGCGACTACACCTTGACTAGACCTTCATTGACTGAAGCATTTTGAGACATTGGAAAAGGCAGGATACAAACGTATGTCTTCTTTTGTTAAAATAATATTCAGGTGTAATGACTTTTACCATGCAGTTTGATGCCACACTGTGGGTATGGGTCCATGACAGACTGGTCGAGGGGAAGGCAAAATCAAGAACCCTTTCCAGGCTAAGACTTCAAAGGTAAACACTGAAAGAATGTTTCCCATCATGGAAGAGCCTAGGACTAGAGGGTATAGAGTCAGGATTAAGGGGCACTAATTTCAGGCTGAGATCAGGTGGAATTTCTTCTCTTTTAGGGTTGTCAATCCTTGTAACTCCTTTTCACAGAAAGTTGGGGGGTCAAATTCCTCGTTTTTATTTAAGGCTGAGATAGATAGGTACTTGATCAGTAGTGGAACCAAGGTTTATGGGGAAAAAGCAGGAAAGTAGATGTGTGAAATGTTGGATCAGGCATGATCTTATTGAATGACAGAACAGGCTTGAGGGGCTGAAAAACCTACTCCTGTTCCTGTTTTTATGGTCCTAACACTATTTTACTGTAATGCTAAATATTGCTGTACAAGGTAATCAGTGATATGCCAGGCTCTGATTTATAGTTACACGAGGTAAGAGATAACCTGTCTTCTTCATATATGCACATCTATTTTTTCGTGTGAGTCTTTCACTTTAGATTGTTGTGGTATGGTGCCCCAAACACTCTCTCTCATTGCAGGGTGTTTGGCGCAGTCTAAAAGACCATAAGGCCATAAAATATAGGAGCAGAAATTAGGCCATTCGTCCCATTGAACGGTGGAGCAGACGCAATCATGGCTGATATGTTCCTCAACCCCATTCTCCCACTTTCTTCCCGTAACCCTTGATCCCCTTGATAATCAAGAACCTATCTATCTCAGTGTTAAATGTACTCAATGACCTGGCCTCCACAGCCTTCTGTGGCAGTGAATTCCATAGATTCACCACTCTCTGGCTGAAGAAATTTCACCTAATCTCCGTTCTAAAAGGTCGTCCCTTTACTCAAAGGCTGTGCCCTCAGGTCCTAGTCTCTCCTACCACTGGAGGCATCTTTCCAACATCCACTCTGAGAGGACATTCAGTATTCTGAAAGTTTCAATTAGATCCCCCCTCATCCTTCTAAACTCCAATGAGTACAGTCCCAAGGACTTCAAATGTACCTTATGTGTTAAGCTTTCCATTCCTGGGACCATTCTCGTGAACCTCCTCTGAACCCGCTCCAGGGCCATATCTTTCCTGAGATTTGGGGCCCAAAACTGCACACAATACTCCAGATGTGGCCTGACAAGAACCTTATAAAGCCTCAGTAGTACATCCTTGCTTTTATATTCAAGTCCTCTCATAATAAACGCCAACATTGCATTTGCCTCCCTGACTATTGACTCAACCTGCAAGTTTACCTTGAGAGAATCCTGGACTAGAACTCACAAGTCTCTTTGCACTTCAGACTTCTGAATTTTCTCCCCATTTAGGAAATAATCCATGCTTTTATTCTTCTTACCAGAGTGCATGCCCTCACACTTTCCCACGTTATACTCCATCTGCCAATTCTTTGTCCACTCTCCTAACCTGTCCAAATCCTTCTGTAGCCTCGCCACCTCCTCAATACTACCTGTCCCTCCACCTATCTTTGTATTGTCTGCAAACTTAGCCAGAATGCCCTCAGTTCCTTCATCTAGATCATTAATGTATAAAGTGAAAAGTTGTGGTTCCAACACTGACCCCTGTGGAACACCACTTGTCACCGGCTACCATCCTGAGAAAGACTCTTTTATCCCCACTCTCTGTTTTCTGCCAGACAGCCAATCTTCTATTCATGCTAGTACCTTGCCTCTAACACCATGGGCCCTTTTCTTACTCAGCAGCTTCCTGTGCGGCACCTTATCAAAGGCCTTCTTGAAGTCCGGGTAGATAACGCCCATTGGCACTTCTTGGTCTAGCCTGCTCACTATTTCCTCCCTCATGACCTCCCCTTGAAGAAATCATACTGACATTGCCCTACTTTACTATACACTTCCAAATATTCAGAAATCTCATCCTTTACAATGGACTTCAAAATCTTACCCACGACCGAGGTTAGGCTAATCGGCCTGTAATTTTCTGTCTTTTGCCTTACTCCCTTTTTAAATAGCGGTGTCACATTAACAAGTTTCCAGTCCTCTAGGACCCTCCCTGACTCTAGCGATTCCTGAAGGATCACCACTAATGCTTCCACTATCTCTTCAGCTATCTCCTTTAGAACTCTGGGGTGTAGTTCATCTGGTCCAGGTCATTTATCCACCGTCAGGCCAATCAGTTTTACTAGCACCTTTTCCTTGGTGATGACCACCATACTCAGCTCTGCCCCCTAACTCTCTTGAATTTTTGGGAGATTACTCGTGTCTTCCACTGTGAAGACTGACGCAAAGTAATTATTCAGTTCCTCAGCCATTTCCTTGTTCCCCACTACTATCCCTCCACAGTCATTTTCCAGTGGTCCAATATCCACTTTTGCCTCTCTTTTGCCCTTTGTATATCTAAAGAAACTCTTACAGTCTTCATTTATATTACTGGCTAGCTTACCCTCTTATTTAATCTTTTCCCTCCTTATTTTTTTTTTGTTGCCCTCTGTTGGTCTTTTTCCAGGCTGTTCTAACTCTGCCCACTCTGTCCTTTTATAGACAGTAACATGCAGCTCTGTGGTATCATCATCACAAGGTTATTCTCAGACCCCAAAGCTCATACACTACATAAAGAATAATAACAGCCCATTTCAATATGGATTTCTGAGAGGACAGCGCCATGGACCTGGGTTCGATTCCAGCCTTGGGCAACTGTCTGTGTGGAGTTTGCCCATTCTCCCCGTGTCTGCGTGGGTTTCCTTCGGGTGCTCCAGTTTCCTCCCACAGTCCAAAGATGTGCAAGTTAGTTGGATTGGCCATGCTAAATTGCCCATAGTGTTCAGGGAGGTGTAGATTAGGTGGGTTATAGGGGGATGGGTGTGGGTGGGATGTGCTGAGGTTTAGTGTGGACTGGCTGAAGGGCCTGAAGGGCCTGGCTGAAGGGCCTGTTTCCACATTGTAGGGATTCTATGTTTCTATGATTGACAGTTCAACTACTTCTATGATCACGTTAACCACTTTTGTTTTTAATTTTTTTTTTAGAAACAGTATTGAAATTCTCAAATCAGCAAGGTTGAATTTGAATCCACATGCCCTAGATCATTATTCCTTTAACATAAAAACATTTTCAAATGCAGCAACTTTCATTCATTTCCAAACTTGGGATATCTTTAGAACATACATTTTTGCATTCGCATTTAATTCGTACCATCGATACTCCACTTAACTTCTGAATGTGTTAATGGCTGCAGCCCAACAGTAAAAATAAAGAAACAACTGACCTTACTGTATTTACTTCCACTCTTTCAAGATGTCCCAAAGCATTTTGTAGCCCGTGAATTATTTTTGTGCCGTAGTCAGCACTGTTACATAGGACTGAGCAGAGTAAGTTAGCACAAACAATTTAACTCGTGTGTTGAAAGTAACACACAGAGTTGATTGAAGCCCTTGGGGTCACACCTGATTTGGTGCTGGTCAGGTGCAGGTTCCCTTTACTTTAGAGGGGACATTTTTCTCTAGTGTGAGTGTTGATATATTTAAATAACAGGAACAGCTAATTGAAGCAAGCAGTCAGAGCAGAGCTGTATAGGTACCAAGTTCTAGATATATCTTGCAGTCAGACTGCTGGTTGAATAGCTCAATCTCAGCCCCTTTCTTAACTTCTCACTCAAGGGCTGCCGCATATATGAGTCTGTTTCGGTATTTTGGTGGGCTTTGGTTTCTCCTGTGAAATTATTGCCTCTACAGATCTTCAGACATTTACGGCGAGGTGAATTTATACAGAGAGTTGTTGAGCTGTGCAGTTCATGTAGCTATTTGAGGAGATGATCGCGTGGTAGTACTTTCACTCTACTGTAATCTTGAGGCCTATCGAATGTTCTGGGGGGACTCAGCAGGCCAAACAGCTTCATAGGAGCAGGAAGGCTGATGTTTCGGGCCTAGACCCTTGGGTCTAGGTCCAAAACATCAGCCTTCCTGCTCCTATGATGCTGCTTGGCCTGCTGTGTTTACCCAGCTCCACATCTTGTTATCTCGGATTGTCCAGTATCTGCAGTTCCTATTATCTCTGAATGTTCTGGGGGCATGGGTTCAAATCCCACCATGGCAATTGGTGGAATTTAAATGCAAATAATCACCTTGAAATGGAAATTTTTGTCAGTAATGATAACCATGACACTACCATCAAATATTGTAAAAGCCCATATGGTTCCCTAATATCCTTCAGGGAAGGAAATAGGTCATCCTTATCTGATCTGGCCTATATATGACTCCAGACCTGCAGGCTCTTCGCCGGCTTTTAAAATAGCTGAGCATGTCACTCGGGAATGGGCAACAGATGTTGGCTTTAAATGACAACCACAGCCTATGAAAGGATTAAGGATCTTTGGATGAATTCTTGGCCTGAGCTGAAATACAAACTCTAAGTGGGTTTGCCAGTAAAGGCTATTATGTAGAATGTACAGCATAGAAACAGGTCACTTATATCCAATATATATATGCTTCACATGACCTTCTTGTCTCCCTGGTTCACCTAATGTATCCTTCCATTCCTTTCTCCCTTACATACATTTCTAGAATACCCTTAAACACATCTTCAGAATCTATTCAATTTAATTATTGCTTGAGGTAGTGAACTCCATTCTCGGGATGAGGCAGCAACTCCTGGACTCCCTACTGTTGTTTATCTTAAACTGATGGCTTTGAGTCCTGAGCTCCTCCAGAAGTGACAGCATTTTCTTTAAATGCATTCTCTCAAAACCCTGCCAAAATGATAAAGACCTGCATCAGATTCCCCTCTCTGCCTCTTTGTTCTGGAGAAGGGGCTTCATTCTTTCTTAATAGGTATAGCCTTTCAATCCTGGTGTTGGAACTCCGATCTGGCACCCTTCAATTTTACCACATCCTCGCTATAATACAGATTCCAAGTTTGTATACAAAATACAAAGGTACATTAGGAGTCTTAGGGAATTACTGAGGGTTCCTACTCCTGATACCGAACCCATGGTTTCTGCTGGAACTGTGTGAACATTGGATGATGCACAATCAGACTTGGCTGTGATAGAACATAGAACATTACAGCGCAGTACAGGCGCTTCAGCCCTCAATGTTGCACTGACCTGTGAAACCAATCTGAAGCCCATCTAACCTACACTATTCCATTATCATCCATATGTTTATCCAATGTCCACTTAAATGCCCTTAAATTTGGCGAGTCTACTACTGTTGCAGGCAGGGCATTCCACGCCTTTACTACTCTCTGAGTAAAGAACCTACCTCTGACATCCGTCCTATATCTATCACCCCTCAATTGAAAGCTATGTCTCCTTGTGCTAGCCGTCACCATCCGAGGAAAAAGGCTTTCACTGTCCACCCTATCTAATCCTCTGATCATCTTGTATGTCTCTATTAAGTTACCTCTTAACCTTCTTCTCTCTAATGAAAACAGCCTCAAGACCCTCAGCCTTTCCTCATAAGACCTTCCCTCCATACCAGGCAACATCCTGGCAAAGCTCCTCTGCACCCTTTCCAGTGCTTCCACATCCTTCCTGTAATGCGGCAACCAGAACTGTACGCAATACTCCAAGTGCGGCCACGCCAGAGTTTTGTACAGCTGCAACATGACCTCATGGCTCCGAAACTCAATCCCTCTACCAATAAAATCTAACACACTGTACGCCTTCCTAACAACCCTATCAACCTGGGTGGCAACTTTCAGGGATCTATGCACATGGACATCGAGATCTCTCTGCTCATTCACACTACTAAGAATATTACCATTAGCCCAGTACTCTGTATTCCTGTTACTCCTTCCAAAGTGAATCACCTCACACTTTTCCGCATTAAACTTCATTTTTCACCTCTCAGTCCAGCTCTGCAGCTTATTTATGTCCCTCTGTAACCTGCAACATCCTTCCGCACTATCCACAACTCCACTGACTTTAGTGTCATCCGCAAATTTACTAACCCATCCTTCCATGCCCTCACCCAGGTCATTTATAAAAATGACAAACAGCAGTGGCCCCAAAACAGATCCTTGCGATACACCACTAGTAACTGAACTCCAGGATGAACATTTCCCATCAACAGCCACCCTCTGTCTTCTTACAACTAGCCAATTTCTGCTCCAAACAGCTAAATCACCCTCAATCCCATGCCTCCGTATTTTCTGCAATAGCCTACCATGGGAAACCTTATCAACGCTTTACTGAAATCCATATACACCACACCAACCGCTTTACCCTCATCCACCTGTTTAGTCACCTCAAAGAACTCAATAAGATTTGTGAGACACGACCTACCCTTCACAAAACCTTGTTGACTATCCTTAATCAAATTATTCCTTTCTAGATGATTATAAATCCTATCTCTTATAATCCTTTCCAACACTTTACTCACAACTGAAGTAAGGCTCACTGGTCTATAATTACCAGGGTTGTCTCTACTCCCCTTCTTAAACAAGGGGACAACATTTGCTATCCCCCAGTCTTCTGGCACTATTCCTGTAGACAATGATGACATAAAGATCAAAGCCAAAGGCTCTGCAACCTCATCCCTAGCTTCCCAGAGAATCCTAGGATAGATCCCATCTGGCCCAGGGGACTTATCTATTTTCACACTTTCCAGAATTGCTAACACCTCCTCCTTATGAACCTCAATCCAGTCTAGTCTAATAGCCTGTATCTCAGTATTCTCCTCGACAACATTGTCCTTTTCATGTGTGAATATTGACGAAAAATATTCATTTAGTGCCTCTCCTATCACTTCGGACTTCACGCACAACTTCCCACTACTGTCCTTGACTGGCCCTAATCTTACTCTCGTCATTCTTTTATTCCTGACATACCTATAGAAAGCTTTAGGGTTTTCCTTGATCCTACCTGCCAAAGACTTCTCATGTCCCCTCCTGGCTATTCTTGGCTCCCTCTTTAGGTCCTTCCTGGCTAACTTGTAACTCTCAAGCACCCTAACTGAGCCTTCACGCCTCATCTTTACATAAGCCTCCTTCTTCTCTTGACAAGAGATTCAACTTCTTTAGTAAACCACGGTTCCCTCGCTCGACCACTTCCTCCTTGCCTGACAGGTACATATTTATCAAGGACACACAGTAGCTGTTCCTCGAACAAGCTCCACATCTCAATTGTGCGCAGCCCTTGCAGTTTCCTTCCCATCCTATGCATCCTAAATCTTGCCTGATCGCCTCATAATTGCCTTTCCCCCAGCTATACCCCCTAACTCTTGCCCTGCGGTATATACCTATCCCTTTCCATCGCTAAAGTAAATGTAACCAAATTGTGGTCACTATCACCGAAGTGCTCACCTACCTCCAGTTCTAACACCTGACCTGGTTCATTACCCAGTACCAAACCCAATGTGGCCTCACCTCTTGTTGGCCTATCTACATACTGTGTCAGGAAACACTCCTGCGCACATTGGACAAAAATTGACCCATCTAAAGTACTCGAACTATAGCATTTCCAGTCAATATTTGGAAAGTTAAAGCCCCCATAACAAATACCATGTTACTTTCGCTCCTATCCAGAATCATCTTTGTAATCCTTTCCTCTACATCTCTGGAACTTTTCGGAGACCTGTAGAAAACTCCCAACAGGGTGACCTCTCCTTTCCTGTTTCTAACCTCAGCCCATTCTACCTCAGTAGACGAGTCCTCATCAAAAGTCCTTTCTGCCACCGTAATACTGTCCTTGACTAACAATTCCACACCTCCCCCTCTTTTACCACCTTCCCTGATCTTACTGAAACATCTAAACCCCGGAACCTGCAACAACCATTCCTGTCCCTGCTCTATCCATGTCTCCGAAATGGCCACAACATTGAAGTCCCAGGTACCAATCCATGCTGCATGTTCACTCACCTTATTCCGGATGCTCCTGGTGTTGAAGTAGACACACCTCAAACTACTTTCCTATCAGAGATAAAAGGTACTGCACACTTCTGATGAAGGGTTTAGGCCCGAAACGTCAAGTTTTCCTGCTCCTATGATGCTGCTTGACCTGCTGTGTTCATCCAGCCCCATGCTTGTTATCTCAAACTACTTTCCTGCCTGCCGGTACACTCCTGCGACCTTGAAACCTTATTCATGACCTCACTACTCTCAACCTCCTGTTCACTGGATCTACAATTCAGGTTCCCACCCCCCTGCTGAATTAGTTTAAATCCTCCCGAAGAGCATTAGCAAATTTCCCCCCCCAGAATATTGGTACCTCTCTGGTTCAGGTGTAGACCATCCCATTTGTAGAGGTCACACCTACCCCAGAATGACCCTCAATTATCCAGGTATCTGAATCCCTCCATCCCGCACCATCCGTGTAGCCACGTGTTCAACTGCTCTCTCTCCCTATTCCTCGCCTCGCTAGCACGTGGCACAGGTAACAAACCAGAGATAACAGCTCTGCTTGTTCTAGCTCTAAGCTTCCACCCTAGCTCCTTGAATTTCTGCCTTACATCCCCATCCCTTTTCTTACCTATGTCATTGGTGCCTATGTGGACCACGACTTGGGGCAGCTCCCCCTCCCCTTTAAGGATCCCGAAAACACGATCAGAGACATCACGGACCCTGGCACCTGAGAGGCAACACACCAACCGCTAATCTCTCTCGTTCCCGAATCTCCTATCTGTCCCCCTAACTATGGAGTCCCCAATGACTAATGCTCTCCTCCTTTCCCTTCTAAGCAACAGGAACAGACCCTGTGTCAGAGGCCTGTACCCCATGGCTTGCCCCTGGTAAGTCATCCCCCACAACAGTATCCAAAACGGTATACATGTTATTGAGGGGAACGGCCACAGGGGATCCCTGCACTGTCTGCCTGTTCCCCATGACTAAGTGATTGATTTGTTGACTCTCACTGTTAGGATTCCCTCTTAATGATGGCTACTTGTGCAAGTTATCGAAGATGCTCAGTGTCTACATTTAGCAAAGAATCAAAACTGCCAGAAGGAGGAGGTGGGAGAAAGGGAACTGCTGAGAACTTTACTTTTAAAAGAACTTGAAAGAATTAAGAAAGGTGTGCATTTATATAGTGTCCTTCACAACTGTTGTCGTTGTTAGAATGTAGGAAAAAGCATGGAAGCCAATGTGAACAGCTTAGGTGTTTACACACAATAGATAATGCGTCAAATATTTGTTTTTATGTTGTTGATGGAAGAATAAATATTGGCTAGAACACAAGGGACAACATTTTCACTATCATCCCACAGATCTTTGTTACCTATTTCCTTCCCTGAAGGACATTAGTGAACCATATGTGTTTTTACAACATCTGATGGTAGTGTCATGGTTATCATTACTGACACAAAGCCTATGGCACCTTAGTTCAGCATCTGATCTGAAAGACAGTACCTCTGACCATCAAGCACTGTCAACGCTGAGCCAGAGTGTCAGACTGGATTCCCTACTTGAATCTTTGGGGTGAGAATTGAAACCACAACTTTCTGACACATACAACTTCCATGCCTAAATCATTAGAAGATGGTGCTTTAGTCATTACCACACTGAAAATCACCTCACAAAAAACTTTTGGCTGAAGCACTGTTGAGATCAGTTTTGTCTTGGCTTTCTGTCCATGAATATATTCAGTGCATTTCCAACAGACCAATGAGTGAAGGCTGAATAAAACAATCCTGTTGTCTTTCTGTTAAAAAGGAATTTGCTTTCTTCCATCCGTGAAGCTTTATGTTGTACCCTGTGGGGAAAATGGATTAGTCCCTGGGGTGATGCGATGTGCTAGGGGTGGCTTTGATATTTAAATAGCATACTGGTTACATGTCTGTTTTTTGACTATGGATTGGCACGATAGCATTCCTGTTCAGCTATCAAGGCCAACCTAGCTGTCTGGAGAGATGACCAAATGCTTCCAACTGATGTAACAATTTACTTCAGTGACTGACTGGGTTAACTTAGGTGCAGACTGGATCAGTTGGTAGCTGAGTGCTTTCTATGCATTCGCTTAACTTTGCAGCTTTCCAAAAGTGGGAAGTGTGTAATTGTATGGATGAAACCAGCTTTTCTCCCTTTGATGTGCTGTCACTCATGATGGCAACGAGAAAAGGAATATGGTGTTTTAAATTGAATATGTTAATAAATCTTCACCTGACAAAGGAGCAGCGCTCCAGAAGCTTCTGATTTCAAATACTGTTGGACTATAACCTGGGGTCATGTCATTTCTGACCTTGTCCACCCATGTTCAACACTGGCATCTCCACAGCAGGTTAATAAGTGGTCTGCCTGCAGTAATGTACCTCAGTGTTTCCAAAAGGCGATAGGTTTGTCATTGACCCAATATGCACAATTACCTGCAAGTCTTTTCTTTTCACTCCAACTCCTTAATTGAAAAATAGGCTTTTTGAAATGCCAAACATTATTTCGCGTACACTCATAAAACTCAACCCTAAGTGCTTAAATTTCCTGATGCCTATTCTAATATTCCAATAACAATGACTTTCCTTTTCACAGTTTCGTTTGAATGAAATCTTTCCTTTCTGGTCTCAGTGGAAGGTACTTTTAATATTGATAGAACATCTTAAAGACTTTAATAATGTCTAATCGGAAGAACTTCCCTAATTCTCACAGGTTTGAAATAGAATATAAGAAGTCTAATGACTTTGGAAGAAGCATAATTTTTTAACTCACTCATGGAATGTGACTATGGCTGCCTGGCTAGCATTTATTGTACATTTCTAGTTCCCCTTGGGACAGTGGTGGTGAGCTACCTTCTTGAGCCTTGTGTTAAAACTGTCAGCATGCTAGAAGTTGGGTCTTGAACAAATGGGAGGCAATGTTATTCAACCATATACAATACTTCAGAGACTTGACCCAGAAGCAAGTTAGGAGGTTGTTTCCCCACATGGGACAGTCTAGGTCCAGAGAGCAAGATAAGAGTAAAGAGTTGACAGAGATGAGGATACCTCTCACTCGGATAGTATTAAATGTATGGAAATCTTTTACTTCAGAGAGTTGTAGTGGCTGCATCATGAAGAATATTCAAGATTGAGATAGACAGGTTAAATTAGTAAGGAGATCAAAGATTATCAGTGTAAGGCAAACAAGTGGAGTTGAGGATCATTAGATCAGCCATGATCTCATTGAATGGTGGAGCAGACTCAATGGGCCAAATGGTCTACTTCTGCTCCTATGTTTGAAGAACTTATAGAACAGTGAGCTTAACTTAACTCATAATAATGTCCTCAGTGTAACTTCTAATAAGTCCATACAAAATCACAATTTATGGTCGAGAAGCACTATGAATGGAGAACAAAGAAACATTGGGAAATATGTTTGTAGAGATATCTAAGGTGTTAACATAGTCGTAATGATGAGATGTTACAAAATTTGGGTTTTTTGTTTCACTGGAGCTGAGTTTTCAAGGTTACCTGTAAGGCTATCAAGATTATGAAAGGTTTTGTTACTGTAAAACAATGTTTTTTTTCACTTTTTGATGGCCCTTCTCCTCCTGCTTGCGAAGTGCATCAAGGATACAAATTTGAAATAATCACAAGGTTATATAAAACACAGCAGGTGGTTAAGAACAGGGTATCCTCTGTCACAGACCACTGCTAAGGCAAAGTCCATTATCCTTCCAAAAGGCAATGATTTGACTTGCACAGTAGAAAGGGCACAGTGAGTAAGTTGTGTGGTATTAGATAAGGAGGTGCACATCAGAAAAATTCCAGGACAAAATAGATCAATCTAATGACCTATTTCTGCACAGTGAGATTCCATGGTTCAGGAAGTATATTTCTCACATCTTGCAATAGATAGTGAAAGAGTTTAACTGGTTCATAAAGTGTTATATTCCTGATATACTCAGATGAAAATATTTCAAGTCATCAGCAAGTTTATGAAGAGGAGACTAGATAATCTTAGAGCTATTGGCCACAGTATCACCAAGACTGTGCTTTGAAGGCTTGTAAATTGTAGTGTTCATGGAAAACTGGAGGAGGTAAGGTGTTATAAAGTTTTGATGATTTGGATTGTAGAGAAGAAGACTTGATTTGATAAAGACAATACAGGAATGAAAAAAATGTATAAGGTGGAGTGTTGAAAGACGTACAATGTCTGCAACTACACAGAACTACGCCAAGAGGAAGAAGAATACCTCTTCCAGGTTTTCAAAGATAATGGATATCCAAAAAACTGGGTCAGAAGATGTCGACATGAACAACATCAGGAAGATACTACACGCCCCGACACACTCATCACACTACCCTACATCAGGAACACGTCGGAACTAACCACTAGGCTCCTACAACCGCAGGGTGTCAGAGTGGCACACAAGCCCACATCAACCCTATGACAACTGCTCACCCGAACTAAAGACCCACTCCCCGCCATGGACAGGACCAATGTCATCTACAAGATCCTCTGCAGAGACTGCGAGAAACACTACATCGGACAAACAGGAAGGAAACTAACAACAAGAGTACATGAACACCAACTGGCTACAAAAAGACATGACCAATACTCACACATCTCAATCCACATGGATACCGACAACCACCAATTCGACTGGGACAACACCAAAATCCTGGGACAAGCTAAGCAGAGACAGGCATGGGAATTCCTAGAAGCCTGGCGGTCCATGAAGAAAGCCATTAATAAACACATAGAACTCGACCCCATATACACTCCACGTTGAAGGAAAACCGGGAGTGAGGCAATCCAGCTCAATGGACTCCAGAGTTTAAAAACCAGGTAGGAAAACACACCGACGCTTCATCAGAGGCTGCACTGATGATGTTACCAAGCACGGTAACGAAACGTAATCAGAACAACAAACCAGCTCGGCGAGCCAACCAACCTCAACACCCGCAACCCGAGCTACAGATCTACTCCAAAACTTTATGTACAATGTCATTTTAGTAGAGATAAATTACATTTTTGCGCTATCAATCTTGAGAGAAAATTGATCAATTTCTTAATGAGTTACTAATTGCAAAATAGTCCCAGTAATTTTAATTTGATTGTATTTAGCAGTCACGAATTACCTTTTATTCGCTGCGCGTACTACAACCTAAATTATTCTATTTTACCAAATTTTCAACTGACTAAATTGGGCCTTCAAATCTATTTCTGTAGCCATTGTTTTGTTTCTGGATTAATATCATTGTCCTGCACATTCCCATCTCATAAACCATTCTCAGCCCTTCTTAAGAATAGGAACCAAAAATGTCCATGCCAAAACTTCCAAAATCCTTCAACGGTGAAAAGTTTTAGGATGAAAAACTGAGACAATTGCAGGAAGATAGCACGAAATACTGAAACAATCCATACACACTGTCTTTACTTCAATTCCTTATCAACACCTCCTCAACACAAAGATTTAGATATTCCATGCAAATTAATTCATCTACTGATCTTTTTTTATTTAAAATAGGCTGTCAAAGAATTAATACATTCTGTTATTGAAGCTTTTGCATAGTCTTACATCCTCAGTGTTAATGCTGATTTTATGCTCTAAATGGGATAAATTTTGCAAGAAAATCGTATGCTTGGTAATTCTGAAGAAAGTGTGCTGTTGAAGTACCATTGTGTCAGTTCTAGTCTAACTGACAAAGGTATATGAAACTCCAACTTCCAACATACATCGTTATATCGTTAATTCTGTCAGCTTAGAAGTATACCTCAAAATAGAGATGCTTCATTTTGATAATGGTTTCTTTTAGCCAAAATATCATTTCTAGCCTAGGTAAGCACTCACCCATAATTTTCATCTTGATACTTGACTTTACAGAGTCACACATCTGCTCACTGTATCATGATCTGCCTTTGATTTCAGCCTAATTGACATCTACAGAGTACTCTGACACAATTCACAAACACCTTTAAAATGAATCTCAAAATGGAAAGGGAAATCACTTCAGCAACGAGGTAATGAGAAACAGACAACAGCTCATTTAAACAAGACAGGCCTCACCACCCCTTTCCCCCCCATTATAATGTTCCTGAAAATCTTTTTGCCTTATAAAAATGTTTGCTGCATTAATCCTTATCCTCCTAAATAACTTCGGAAGCGTGTGAAATTTGGCACAATGAATGTTGAGCAGAGTGCTTTCAATTTAAAGTTTATTGAAATCACCAAAGTGGATCGCAATATTATTGCTGAATTCCTATCCTCAGGACTAATAACTTGTGCAGGTGCTGAATAACTGCTTCAATGGATAAATGGTCTCAGAAAGTGCTTTGTGTAACACTGAGCCAGACAGATCAAAGAGGTTTTTTTTAAAAAAATGTATTATTTCATGAGATGTGGGCATCCTTGGCAAGAGCAGAATTTGTTGCACACTCTTAATTGCCAATCTACTGAGTGGCTTGTTAGACCTTTCAGATGGCAGTTAAGAGTCGACCACATTGCTGTTGATTAGGAGTCACATACAGGTCCGACCAGGTAGAGGCAACAAACTTTCTTCCATTAATTAGATTATTAATGCATCAGCTAAGCTTTTACAACAATTGATTATAGCTGTTGTAAAAGCAAAGTATTGCAGATATTTGAAGTACAATGGATGCTGGAGAAACTCAGCAGATTTGTAGAGAGAGAAACAGAGTTAATGTTTTGAGTGTCTGATATGACTCTTAGAACATAGAACAGTACAGCACAGGAGCAGGCACTTCAGCCCATGATGTTTTGCTGAGCTTGACATCAATTTAGACTAATCCGTTCTGCCTGCCCTTGGTCCATTTCCCTCCATTCCTTGCAAATTCGTGTGCCTACCTAAAAGTCCCTTAAATGCCCCTATTTTATCCGCCTCCACCAACACCCCGACTCTTTTTCAGAACAGTTTTATGATAGTTTCAAAGTCATTATGACCGAGGCTAGCTTTATAGTCCAGGTTTTGTTAATCGAGTCTAAAACCTATTAACTGCCATGGTGTGACGAACCTATGTTTCCAGAGCATAACCCTTGGAAACTGGATTACTTATGCAGTAGAATGACAACTACATCTTGATCTCTGCTGTAATGTTCCCCAATTTGCTTCCTGGTCTGTTTTCAGTTAGCTGACTTCAGTCAGGGTGATTTCTGACTTTGCCAGTATCCCCAGTCTCAGGATTCAGTCTCAAGGCTTGATTTTGCCTGTGCTAAAATTGCCCAAGAATAGATCATGATCATTTCTCCATCAGCAAATAGCTCTTATGCACTCATAGAGTCATAGAGATGTACAGCACAAAAATAGATCCTTTGGTCCAACTTGTCCATGCCAACCAGATATCCAAAATTAATCTAGTCCCATTTGCCAGCATTTGGCCCATATCTGCCTAAATCCTTTTGATTCACACACCCACCCTGATGCTTTTTAAATGTTATAATTGTATCAACCTCTGCCACTTCCTCTGGAAGTACATTCCATACAGGCACCACCCTCTGTGTGAAAAAAGATCCCTTTTACATCTTTCCTCTCTCAGCTTCTACCTGTGTCCTCTAGTTTTGGAGTCCCCTTCCCTGAGAAAAAGTCCTTGACTATTCACCCCATCTATGCCACTCATGCCCACTGGTTAAGATCGCTTGTGAAGAATAAGCTGCCACTTGTGTGAAATACTGGTGGATATATGTATTGAATCATTGAATGGATTTTATAGCACAGAAGGAGGCCACCCTTCCCATTAGGTCAATTCTGCATAAGAATTTCTTACTTAGTCCTGCTCACCCATCATTTACTGTGAGCTCTCTAAATTGTTTCTTTCCAGATAATTGTTCAGTTCTCATTGGAAGTATTTGATTAAATCTGTCTGCACCACATTCTCATGCAGGATGTTACGCAGGGTAAGCACTCGCACATTTTTTTTTTCAAAATAACATGCATCTACACCTGCATCCTACACCTGCAGCACTTTGCTTTCATTATAAAGACATTATTCTCTTGCGTTCTGAAGGAAGAAGAGACATATGATAGCAGTGGAGAAGCTGTAGTGGTTTATCAAGATGTTGCCTGGGCTGGAGAGTTTTAATTATGAAGAGAGATTGGGCTCACTGGGGTTCTTTTCCTTGCAGCAGATGAGGCTGAGCGTCAACATGATTTAGATGTATAAAATTATTGGTGGGTGTGGACGCAAAGGTAGGGTAGACAGAAATGAACAATTCCTCTTGTTGGAAGGATCAATGATGAGGGGGTTCAGGTTTAAGGTAAAGAGCAGGAGGTTTAGAGGGGATGTGAGGGAAAGAAGATTACCCTGAGAGTAGTGGGAATCTGAAATGGTATCAATGGTTGAGGCAGAAACCCTCACAACTTTCAAAAAGTATTTAGATGTGCACTTGTGATACCAAGGCATACAAGGCTATGGGATAAGTGCTGGAAAATGGAAGGTGGTTGTTTTTGACCAGTAAAGACTAGATGGGCTGAAAGACTTTTTTTCTGTGCTGTATATCTCTATAACTTATGCCTCTTTTGGCCATTTACCTTATATTGCTATCTTCTGGTTCTCAGTCAGCTGACAACAAGAACTGCATCTCTCCGAATGGTCTGTCTAGACGCCTCATAATTTTAAATACCAGTATTAAACCTTCTCTTCATCTTAAATTTCATTAAAGCACAACAGACTTAGTTTCTCCAATTTATTCACATAACTGGAGTTCCTTATATCCAAAAGCTTTCTTCTGTCCCCCATCTAATCACATTTGTTTTCGCATCCTTCCTAAAATGTGGGGTGCATGGCTGGATGCATTATACTAGCTAAAAAAGTTTGTTTTACAGGTTTATCATACCTTTCTTGCCTTGCCTTTGCATTCTGTGCTACTACTTACAAAGGTCAGAATCCTATGCGTGCAATTGTTGGCAATTCTCTCAAACCGCCCTGCCACCTCAATGATTCATGCACATATACACCCAGATCCCTCTGCTTATACCAAACTAACCCTTAGAATGTTCCTTCATTATAAATTGTTTGTCTTCATTTTTCATTCCAAAGTGAATCACATTACATTTCTCTGCATTAATTTTCATCTGCCATTTGTCGACTCATTCCACCAATATGTTTGTATACTTTTGAAGATTAATGCTATCTTCTTATAGGTTATAATACTTCAAAGTTTTATGTCACCCTTAACTGATTCAAACTGTATATCCAAGCTTGAGTATTTAAATATATCAATCCTAACACCAAAGGGAGGGACATAAAGGATATCTGTGATAGGAATGGCTTGTTCGTCAATATCATAGAAACTCTACAGTGCAGAACAGGCCATTCAGCCCATGCTGACCCTCCAAAGAGCATCCCACCCCAACCCACCCCCTACCATATCCTTGTAATCCTGATTTCAAGAACAAAGAACAAAGAGCAAAGAAAATTACAGTGCAGGAACAGGCCCTTCGGCCCTCCAAGCCTGCGCCGATCCAAATACTCTATCTAAACCTGTTGCCTATTTTCCAAGGATCTGTCTCCCTCTGCTCCCTGCCTGTAGCTAGTCCACTTATCGTGCACATCCCTGGACACCATGGGCAATTCACCGAACCTGCACATCCTTGGTTTGCGGGAGGAAACAGGAGCACCTAGAGGAAACGCACACAGATACAAGGACAACATGCAAACTCCACACAGGCAGTCACCCAAGACTGGAATCAAACCCATGTCCCTGGCAGTATGAGGTAGCCACTCCTTGTATGTTCCAATTTTATTTCTGAAAACTGTAACCAAATAATGCTCCACCTACTGTGTATTTTTTTACATATCCCAGAACTGGGGACACCAAAATATTCAGCTGCTTTAATATTTTAATCATCAAGTCATCAGGACTGGAGCATATTAAAATTAATATTCACTTAGTCCATTTTAACTGCTTTACTTTTCATTTGATAGTTCATAGGATGACCCCTGTGACGTGTTCTCAGGAGAACTTAATGCAATTGATTTTTTTTTCATTACCTCTTGTGTGAATTTTAATGCTCATGAAAGTAAAGTGTGTTAGTTCTGGGGAATGGAACGCAATCCATGCTATCAGGCACCCAGTGTTACCATAATTCTCCCTTTATCTTTTTCCGACAATGTTCTTTAGTCCCAACCCTACATGATCAGTATCCTGATCTTAATTGCACCATTAAGACATTCTTTGCAGGAAATGAAGGAAAAGAAAAGCCCTTGTTGCTTTTTCCATTGTAATGCATTAACCCATCAGAGTTGACTTGCCAACAAATTGTCGACCTTTTCTCCTGTAGTCTAAGTTGTTGTACTTATTTGAAATTTGGCATTCTTACATTTATCCTCTTGAGCCTTGGCTCTTTTCAACAATATAAAAGGAAATTGAGCTTCTATACTACCTAGAAACTGGATCAGGGAAACAAGAAATAATGTTTAAAGAAACTAGTACTTCGAAACAGAGATGATAACAGACTAAAAAGTTCAAATGCTGAATATTTTAACTGTTAAAAAATGCAGATGGCTTGGGAAGTTCAAATATAAATTTTTGAAATTGTTTGAATATTTCCTCACTTACAGTTTCAGATACTAAAGGATACAGAATCTGTTAGCAAAAACCCAAGCCAAAATTGTCCAGTGCAGCATTTTGTAAAAAATGTCAGACTACCAAACTAACCCATGACTTTACCTTTTCCTCATGATGATTGAACTGAAGTGCACCCTCAGACTATCAGAAAGAAATACACTGCCACAAAATCATGATACAAAATAGAACCTGCAGGTCACATTGTAAACTTCGATATTTTGGAAGTGCCTCTAAACCGCTGTGCTCTCCCATTCTTTGAAGATAACTACCTGCTAACAGAAACACAAATATTTACAAAATGCTAGCAACATTCTTTTATGTAAATAAGTAAAATGCACACTGTTGA
Organism: Ginglymostoma cirratum; assembly: GCA_024137785.1. Classification (NCBI taxonomy): domain Eukaryota; kingdom Metazoa; phylum Chordata; class Chondrichthyes; order Orectolobiformes; family Ginglymostomatidae; genus Ginglymostoma; species Ginglymostoma cirratum. The sequence continues at coordinate 45,260,011 of JAHRHZ010000263.1, forward strand.
ATTAATCTCAAATTCAATTTGCTAAATAAAACTATTGCAGATTGTATTCAAAACTATTTCGATATCTGCACATTTGTCTCACATCCCAAAGGACTGGTTCGGCCAGTCAGCAATAAATGAATGAACAATTAAAGCATTCAGCCTAATAGAATGTTGAACAGTCAATTTGGATACTGGACTCTACAATCAGAGTACTCTGCCACTCATGCTGTCATCAATAGTTGTACTTGTGTAATGACAGTGAAGCTTTAATCTAATTGAGGTGAAATGCTCAGTTAAGTCATTGTCGCTATTGTGCATGGTGGCTTGTTTGGTCATGTCTATACGTAACAAACGTAAACAGATCCAAATGACTGTAGGTCCACAATCAAGAATCTGCTGAGTGAGCTAATTTTAACCAAGGATGCAGTTGTGATCTTACAATTGACTGCGGCTTGCCCCCTTCCCCCAAGCAAATTAAGGAGGGCTCAAAAATAAAGCATTCAATTTTCCATGCTCGCCAATGTTGGATCAGAGTATGTAAATATTTGGAGAATTAAATAATGGAGATTTGCACTCATTTCCTAAAGTTGGGACTAGGCAAGTAGATGAAACAAGTTGATCTCTTCCAGTTTGCACATTTTGCTACTATTCACCTTCTAAGTGCCCAGTCAGATTTGGATAAAGACACAACTGGACTTGGTTATGATGGCAGCCACGGTCAATTAGCCTGTCAGCCTTCGGCGCCTAACTTTGCACATGACGACCAGCTATTTAGGCAAGTAGCAGAGCCTCAGGACTTACCCAGCAAGACTCAATTCCTCAGGAAAGCAGGAAGAGAGAATTTATTTGTTTAAATAATTAATTGCGGTGTAGGTTAGTGCATTAAACCTCAACCTGGAACAGCATACAGATGTTTCCTGTCTGTATAAGATAGCATGAGTTGTCGGTAGATACTTTGAACAGTAATTCAAAAATGAGGCAGGGGATAAATTGAGAATGATACAGTTCTCCTCCTGAAGTCTGGATGTTCTTGAATTACATTCAAGCAATAGCTAATTTCAATTGGAATCATTTTAGAAACCATGTACAATTTTTCCTTACTGAAAGCTTCCTGATAAATACTGAAAACCAAAATCTGCACAATTATCTTCTAACAAAGTATTTGGGTGTCTTTCAATCGACAGGATCATTATGTTTAAATGTATCTACCTTGACCCAATTGCTGGCAGAAAATAAAGACTTGCATTTTTCAAATGCCTTGATGACATTATGACTAAAGCATTTTACCTGGCAATAAATTATTCTTTTTAAATGTTTTTCTGTTTTAGGGACCCTGACAATCTGCATACAGCATAGTCCCACAAACGATGGAAGATGCAATGTGCAGTGCTGGTTTTGGACTGGGTTGGACAAGGTCAAAAATCACACGACACCAGGTTATTGTTCAACAGGTTTATTTGAATCCATTAGCTTTCGGAGCATTGCTGCTTCATCTGGTGTAGTGAATGAAGCATCAACACACAGAATTTATATGTAAAATATCATACAACTGATGTAAATGTATTGAATAAACCTAATCAGAGATACCCAGTCGCGAACCATTTCAACTCCCCCTCCCATTCCTCAGATGACATGTCCATTCTGGGCCTCCTGCAATGCCGCAGTGATGCCACCCGAAGGCTGCAGGAACAGCAAATCATATTCAGCCTGGGAACCCTGCAGCCCAATGGTATCAATGTGGATTTCACAAGCTTCAAAATCTCCCCTCTCACAACCGCATCCCAAAACCAGCCCAGCTCATCTCCACCTCCCTAACCTGTTTTTCCTCTCACCTCAAGCCACACCCCCATCTCCTATCTACTAACATCATCCCGCCCTCTTGACCTGTCCGTCCTCCCTGGACTGACCTATCTCCTCCCTACGGCCCTACCTACACTCACCTTTACTGGCTCCATCCCCGCCTCTTCGACTTGTCTGCCTCCTCTCCACCTATCCTCTCCTCTATCCATCCTCTATCCGCCTCCCCCTCTCTCCTATTTATTTCAGAACCCTCTTCCCCTCCCCCATTTCTGATGAAGGGTTTAGGCCCGAAACGTCAAGTTTTCCTGCTCCTATGATGCTGCTTGACCTGCTGTGTTCATCCAGCCCCATTCTTGTTATCTTGAATAAACCTAACCTGGCTGGCTGACTCCCTCCTGTTAAATCTTTAATCACTTAGAAAGGAGATGCAGGTTTCGATTGATTAAAATGCAAATCCCAGAATTTCTTTCAAGTGACTGCCCCGAGATAACTAAAGGTTTTATAGTGTATACAAGAGGTGACATCTCATGTCAGACAATGCATTTTAGGTGTGAAGCCTTTGTCTGTGTTTTAACCTTGAGTTAGGCTGGTTTTATTTCCAAAGCAGGACAAGAAGGAAAGCCTTCAGGACAGCAATCGATCACAACACCAC
>JAHRHZ010000263.1:45262454-45294633 GCA_024137785.1 Ginglymostoma cirratum
GCTTACAGGCACATGCACAGATATAAATCAGTGAATTTGCATTTGCAGATTTGTATTTGCAGATACATTCTATTTTGTTCAAAAAGCACACAATTTGTAGACACGGTCAGTCAATAGGGCATTTTATAAATTCCTGCTTTGAAAGTAAAACCAGTCTGACTCCAGGTTAAAACATAGACAGATCCTAAACAAGGCCTTACACCTAAAATGCATTGTTTGACCTGACATTTTGCCTCTTGCATTCACTAATGAAACCTTTAGTTATCTCCGGCAGTGACTTGAAAGAAATTCTGCGATTTGGCATTTTAATCAATTGAAGCTTGCATTTCCATTCTAACTGATTAAAGATTTAACAGGAGGGAGTCAGCCAGCCGCTTTAGGTTTATTCAATACATTCACATCAGTTGTATGATCCTTTGATATTTTAGATATAAATTCTGTGTCTTGATGCCTCTGTCATTACACTAGATGAAGGAGCAGTCCTCCGAAAGCTTATGTTTTCAAATAAACCTGTTGGACTATGACCTGGTGTCATGTGATTTTTGACCTAGTCTCTCACAAACAGGAATGTTACAATGACTGTCTAACTTGTGTTTGTTGGTTGAAAGATAAAAATTAGACAGGGGCCAGAGGAGAACTCCTGAACTTGTCATTGAAATGGTGCTGTGAATATTTTACGTTCACCATAGAAGTCACGAGGAGCTAGTTTCATGGCTTTTTTGAAGAACATGACCTCAAAAAAATGAGTGCTTTCCTGGCACATCACCCTTGACTTTTGTACTGAAGTCTCTTGGAATGTGACTTGGACCACAGCATCTGACTCAGAAGTAAGAGTACTGTGACCAAATCACAATTGATAACAGAAACCCCATCCAACAACACCCATTAGTTCCAGAAAAGAAAATACTGTAAGATTCAAGAGCTGTGGGAGAAAGGCAACTTTATAACTACTGCCCATTGATTCTTTAAGAAATAATTACTTCCTCAATCCTGCTCAATTTATTCATGCTTCTTTGGCTGCCATCTACCATATGGAATTATTTTTTCCTCTATGATGAAAGATATATGTTATATATTATGTTTTTGAATTTGGACTTTGAAATAGAGGCAGATGGACTTTGGTCAGTTAATGGAGATTTTTATTTTATAAATACATCAGTTCCATATGATCGCAATTGAGTGGCTGGCAAAAGAAAACCCTGCAGTGTTAATGGATAAGGGGTTTATACTGTTGTGTTTGTGTCAGACAAACTAAACACATTGAAGTAATTCATTAAGTTTTGACTTCAGTACAGAAGGTTTAAAGCTTTAGTTCAAAAGAACCAAGAGTTCAGTTCCATTCAGAAAGAAGAACATCCTTTCCAGCAGGAAGATCAAGTCAGTTCAGGGAAACCAGTCACAGTAGCTTATGAAATTTCAAGATCGATGTGCCAAAAGAATATTGGAGGTGATGTCCTTCAAATAATTCATGAAACCAGTGTTATGGACCAGACCAAACCCCCTCAAAATATACTAAGAAGATAGTCTAAATCCTAAACTTTTCTTATTTTAAAGGTAAATATAAGATTTTATGTTCCAGATGCAATTTGATTGGTCAAACTACCAGGCTTAAAGCAAAATACACTTCATTCATACACTATGATTCAAATATAGACAAAATAAACTAAAAGAGAAGAATTGGCTTAACTGCAACTCTATTGAAATGCTTAACAAAGTAATAAATATATCAATCAATAATAATTAACCGTTCTGATATCGTAACAACCCATAAACACACCCTTGGCGAAGGCAAATTCAGTAAAATAGATTGTCTCACATGCAATTCTAGCAGCAGGAGGAGAACCCCAGCTTTTAGCTGCAACAGAAAGAGGAAAAAGAGCCTCCACATCCAGCTTCAAGACCCCAATAATTGCTATTGAAGGTTAAAGCTAAAAAAAATCCTGGTTCAGTGGAAGCTTCAGCCCACCCATTCAGTTCCAACTTTAATATAAAATACCAAGGCCTACAAGCCATTTATTTTATTGGCTTTGGAGCAGACTGCTTTTCACCTCTACTTCAACATTTCTTCATAAAATATAAACCAGAACAAAATATACCTCTTAAAGCCATAGTATTATAACGTTAGTTCCTCATGACCTCTAAGGTGAGCATAAAAAAATCACTGCATTATTGCAATGATACATTCAGGAGTTCTGCTCAGTGTCCTGTCTAATATTTATTTTTCAAGTTTCACCTTATGATGCTTCCATGCCAGGCAAAATTGAATAAAAGCTTTGAATTTGTTGGAACTGAACAAGTTTAGAAAATAAAAAAAAATGAAAGAACTGCGGATGCTGTAAATCAGGAACAAAAACAAAGTTGCTGGAAAAACTCAGCAGGTCTGGCAGCATCTGTGAAGGACAAAACAGAGTTAACACTTCTTCAGAACAGTTTAGAAAATACTTTGATTAGAATTGTGAGAAATTAATGCCAGTGGTTGTGGAAAAGAGTTATTAAAAAGACAAAACCATTTGCTGGAAAGATACAAGAAAACATCAGTTCAGTAAAGGTTTAAAAAAACTAAGATAAGAATGCTATTTCTCTGGGATTGAGTCCATGTAACGTGTTGGGAAACAGGCTGGAACTTTGTCCCATTATTTGTGTCAAAATCCTTATTAATGTCCTCTACATCTATATCTTTAATATTTTTTACATGTAATAAACATTCTGGTTATTAAGAACATCTATAGCCTTGTGTGAATCTGTTTCAGGGACTAGCCACAATGTTAGCCAACTGTAAAAGTTAAATGAACGATCGGTCAAGCCAGGTTCAGTTCTGGCATCTGATTTGTCCAGTGTAACCATCAGCTGGGATGATAATATATCTGTTTCACTAAGATGTGTCTACATCATCCCAAAGCCACTATTTGAAGCAACAGTCAAATGCATCCAGATTAACCACAGTGAGCATCAATCAAGGTGGGTCTGAAACAGGCATTGGAAGAAATTACTCCACAAAATGAACTAATACAACGATTTAGTCTTCTCACTAAAAATAAAATGGCTGTTGAAGTGAAATAACTCCATAGAGGTCGGTATCTTGTCACCAAGTCACCCTTTATTTACACATGGACAGTCCTTGAGAAGGTTAATATGCCTGCTGAGATGATTAAGAACTAAATTTCAGTTATTGTTAGTTTGGGTTGACGCTGTTACAACTGATTCATAAACACATGGCCTACTGTAGCAATGTTCACATGATAAACCCTATTGTATTTTTTTCCCCTTGACTTTGAAACAATAATTATCGAAAAGGTGAAATTATCTCATTCTCTGCACAGAAGACGTCAAAGCTCTTTGAATACATCTTGGTCATTATTGCTACATGGGTTTCTGCATTACAACAATGACTACACTAGATAGCCACATGATTGGCTATAAAGTGCTGAGGGCATGAAAGGTGATGTGTAAATGCAAGTCTGTCTTCATTGGCCTTATTAATACAGAGACACAGGGTGTCTATTGACTCAGTGCAATTCACCCTGCTGCGTGATTTTCCAGGAAATTTCTCACTGCCATTGGCAGAAGGGTAATTATCACAATTTTGTGAAGGTTAGATGGTATGTGATCTACACATGTTGAAAGAAGAAATATTTTAAGAAAATGTTGCGAATTACAACAGTAATATCTAGAATTTCCAAGGATAATTCAGGTGATGTATAAACAGGCAGCCACATATCAGAGAATAATTTTTATTTGGCAGGCATCTGAGATATTGAAGCCTCTATGTATATTAGTTTATTGTTAAACTGTCGAAAAAATGTCTTTGTAAAGTACTTAGAAAATCCTGAAGCCCAAATCACCTCTTGTATAATTCAAAGATGCCATCGAAGGTGGCAAAATCATCTTCTCCTTGTCAGATCCAGTAGCTTCAAGTTATCTTAAGCTATGTTTTACCATTCCTGGTAAAATATGTACGTCTTCCTTCATCCTGTTAAATTAATATTATCGGATTCACAATTTTTCTGCCTTGTGGAATCCTTTCCCTTTAAGACAATTGGCATGTCCCTGATGTGGGATATAATTTTCTTCAGACATTGATTAATAAGGAGATGCTGCTGACATTCTGGGATTAAAATAGTGATGTAATCAAGTGTGCAATGTGGATTATCGGGGAGTTGTTGGCCCAGTGATATTATTGTTGGACTATTAATCCAGAGGCCCAGATAATTCTGGGGACACAGGTTCTAATCCTGCCATGGCAGATTTTGAATTCAATAAAATGCCAGGAACTAAGAATCTAATGATGACTGTGAATCCATTGTTGATTGTTGGAAAAACCCATCTGGTTCACTAATGTCGATCTTTACCTGGTCTGGCCTACCTGTGACTCCAGACCCACAACAAAGTGGTTGACTCTGAACTGCCCTCTGGGCAGCAAATAGGGATGGGCAATAAATGCTGTACAGCCAGTGACACACTCATCCCATGAATGAATAAAGAAAAAAGATTTCAACTGATGATGACTTTCCTATGTGCAAGTTGGTTTATTAGATTAATTCCTGCACGAGCCATTTTCATCTCCAGCTCCACTTGAAGTACCATTTCAACCCACTGAAGAGACCCTTTGTGTTTTATGAAAAGAGTTAAAGATGCCACCCATACCTGAATGGGAACATTTCCCCGACCAAATCAGGCGGTTCAGGGCCTACTTAAAATACTTAGGCTCAAAATCTGGGCCAAGACACCTGACTGAAGGAAAACCGCACCAACAGAGGCAGAACTGTGTCTCCCCAATCTGTTCCCTCAAGCAGATGTAAAAGATGTTCTGGCATAACAGTGGGAGATCATTACAATGCATTTGTTGGGCTTAAAATGAGAAACCTGGTGATGGCTGGGCTGTCTTCATAACTACATGCCCTTTTTCAACATGGCACCTTACAGCCTTCCAAACTCAACATTGAGCTCCAATAGTTTCAGACCACAATCTCTTCACAAATTTTGTTTCCTTTCTATTTGCCATTTTCATCCTTTACTCCATTTTTTTAATTTGAAAATTTGCTTTTGGTTTCAGACAACTACCATCCTTGCCTCCTCTAGACTCAGCTTTTTGTTTTAATTCACATGTGGGAATTGGGCATCTCTGGCTGGCCAGCTTTATTGTCCATCCCTAGTTACTCTTGAGAAAGTGGTGCCTTTTTTTTCTCTATTATTTAAGCTGTTTTTCTTAGTCAACCTATTCAGAGATGCTATTACTGGAGCAGGTGCGACTTGAATCTGGTCTCCTGGTCCATGAATAGGGATACTACCAATTCACCACAAGAGAGTCATTTTAGAGTGACAAGGAACTGCTGTAGCCCATGTGTTGTAGGTAGACCCACCATGCCTTAAGGGAGGGAATTTGCTTCTCCCTTTGTTCCATTGCCATGGTGTTGGGCCTCGGGTTACCAACTATTTTGTTAGTTATTGTCTCCTGTCCTTCATTGGTTTAAAACACTCTACATTTTGAACTTGTCCCAACTCTGATGAAAGGGCATCAACTCAAATCTTGGGCCTGTATCTTATGGAGGTGACAGGAGTCTCAGTTGCTGGCTGCAAAGCTGCTGAAAGTCCTGGGTTTTCTACTTTCAGGTCGGCTCTTCAGTCAGGCACTTGACAGGACAGAAAGGGGCTTTCCCCTGATCCAGGACCACGGAGGAGAAGTCTTGTTAAAAGAGTTGTCAGCTGATCTGAGGCAGGTATTTCTATTGAAAATCAACTCCAATAGAGAATTTGTGGCCGCTGTTAGCACAACATCCACTCAAGGCCTAGGATGCAGGAGTCATGGAGTAGGAAGTTTCATAGCTGTCAGTGACCCCCACCTACTTCCCAGTGAACTGGCAGCTTCCGCTGGCTGCCCATAAACAACGCTGCGCTAGTTGCTTGTCATGTCTCCTCCGAGGTGAGTTCTCCAGTTGCCATTAGATTATTACTGAAGATGGCAGAAGGGCCCTTAATTGGGTAGTAAGTGCCTCAGTTGACAATTGGATGGAAAGACCTTCCTGTGATGTATTTAATCAAGATGGAAGCAGAAAGGTGGTGGGGTGATCACCACAACCCTCTCCCCCACCATCACCTCTCCACCCTCCCCCCACCACCCCCCCACTCCCCACCCCCCAGCTACTGCCATGTTTACTAAGGAGTCAAAAGCTGCCAACTTTGTTCCTTTTCTTCACAGAGACTGACCGACTTGATGAGCATTTCCAGCCCTTTCTGTCTTTATTTTGGATTTCCTGCACCGTCTAGTCTTTTAGTGGCAGGCAGCCCTTCCAGCTAGCTCCCCCACTCAATAAGATCATGGCTGATCTGTTTGTTGGTCTCATCTCCACTTTCCCGTCTGCTCCCCATAACCCTCAACTTCCCTGTCAATCAAAAACTGTACGTAACTCGGCCTTGAAAAGATTTCAGTTTTCCAGCCTCCACTATCGTTGGTTTTTGTGCTGTCAGTTATAATATTTGAAAACCCACTGGTTAGTAAATGTATATATTCAGCTTCTATTTGATCCAACAGCAGTGATCAGTGCACATTACTAGGCTGAATGTCACATTTTGACCATCTCTGTGAAAACATACCCATCCACCATTCTTCTTGTTGAAACATCTTCTGCCAGCTGAGATCTCTAACGAGTAGTCTCCTGTAATGAATGGTTTTAATCAAATGCAACCCTCAGAAGCAGGCTACTTAATCAGCACAAATGAGATTTTTTTTAGCCCAAACTGCACAGATAGCAAAGAAAAATATGACAACACAAGCTTCCACTTCATAGGAACTGAAATTTTTCAACAGTCCAGATTTTGCTGAGGAAAAACAAAATAACTGCATCTGGATGACACACACTGTTATTAATCTGCAAATTAGCCAGCAACTTGTGGAGAAGAAGAGATACCCTGTGAATTTCAAATCATTAGCTTCCCAAACACTGGCACCGCCTTGTGAGTTTCACAAAATTATTGCATTTGCACATTAATTGCCTGTTAAACTTGCCACAGAAAGGTACCTCACATAAGTAATTGTTTAAAATAACCACGTAACAATCTGGTAATTCTGAATGACAGCATTTCAAATTGTCATGCCAGAAAATGAGCATCGAATCATAGAAAGGTTAGTGAACAGGAATGGTCATTCAGTTGGTTGGGTCTGTGTTGACCCTCTGCAAAAATATTTCACCCAATCCCATACCCGCACTTACCCCAGACCTCTGCATCTTTCTCTTTTCCATTGAAAGAGTGGCCTCTCATTCTTTTAAGATTTGAATTGTTGTTGGAGACTTTAAATGATCATTTTTTTCTTTACTTTTCTCTTCTCTCAATCTTTCTTTTTCATCTCCTTGCATCTTTTTCTGTCCTTGAATTGGCATTAAACACTGTCATTGTAATTCATCCCCTTCCCAACTCTGCTTCTGTTTATTTTTCAATCTTTTAACCTATTGGTTAATGGCATACAATGTCTGTTCTGTTTGACCTTTGTTTAAGGTCCCAGATGCCTTTACCCTCAATGCACTACCATCAGCTCAAAATTCCAGCAATTTAACTGGTGATTAATTCTTATTCTTCCTGGGGATGCTACTCGCAAGGCCAACATTTGTTGCCCAACTCTAATTGCAACTTGAGAAAGGTGTTGCCTTTTTGAGCCACTGCAGTTTAGGGAAGACAGTGATGTAGTGGTAATGTTATTGAATTCATGAGGCCCAGGCTCTGGGGATTTAGACTGAGCTGCTGGAATTTAAATTCATTAATAAATCTGAAACAAAAAACAAGTCTCATTGATGGTGACTAATGAAATGACTATTAGTTGTGTTGTAAAACCCCCAATTTGAGTTCACTAACGTCCTTGGGAAAGGAAATCTGCTGTCCTAACCCGGTCCGGCCTACAAGTGAATCCAGATCCTTAGCAACATGAAGTATAACAACGATACCCTGAAATGGCTGAACAAGGTTGCTCACATCAAGGGTAATTAGGGACAGGCAACAAAATCCCATCATAAATATGCTCATACCAGCCCCAGGAAGGAAATCCAAGGATTTTGGGTCTGTGGCAAAATAATCACATTCGGGCAGAAACGTGGCTAATGCATGGAGATGAACATACAATCATAGAATGCCCACTGTGCGGAAGCAGACCATTTGGCCCACTGAGTCCATAACACCCCTCTGAAGAACATCCCACCCAGACCCACTCCCGCTACCCTATAACTCCACATTTCCCATAGTTCATCCACATAGCCTGCACAACCCTAGACACTAAAGGGCAAGTTAGCATGCACAGTCCACCTAACTTACACATCTATGGACTGCAGGAGGTAACCAGAGCACCTGGAGGAAACTCACACCAACATGGGGAGAACATACAAACTCCACACAGACAGCAACCTGAGGCTGGAATCAAACCCGGGTCCCTGGTGCTGTGAGGCAGCAGTGCTAACCATTGTGCTGCCCTGAATAGTGAAGGCTGGGCTAATATTTCACCATGATGGGTAGTAGTGCTCCACTGACTCCTCTGTCATCATTAACAGCCCAACTTGCCCATCCCATGTACTTGTAACCCATTGCCTTTAGCCTACACTGATAGCTACCTCTCCTTGAGAGACATTGTCAATAATAGTAAGTGTCCCACCATTACTGTCTTCACCCGGATATTTGGCCTGTAGAGGCATAGTGATGATGAATCTCCTCATCAATTTCCATTAATCCTCAGGCTGTGATCTTTGAACATGTGCCCATTGCATAGATCCATATCTAGGCCTGAAAAACAGGCCAGAATAAATGTGAGGCTTTTGAGTTCAAATCAACAACATATCGTGGCTGTTTTTAGAAAATATCTTGGAATAAAAATCTCATGTCGACATAGGACAGTCTCAGTCTCAGCATAATTATCTCGCACAGCGTTTGTCTTTATTTATTTCACAAGCCCCAGGAAGAATTTGAAATTGCAGCTCTCCAGTCAAATCAAATATTCAGTACTCCCGGACTCTGTAGTCAGGCGTGATGTTAGAAATGATCAGAATGAATCCCTACTGGATAACCTTTGTGGAATTGGATGATGTGGATGAATAAATCCTTTTTCATTGTCCCATTCCAGCCACCATACTATTAAAAATTACTAGCCTGACAGAATAGAAGATTCACAAATTTGTACACCATAGTACATGCACTTTTTCAGGGTAGGAGATTGGTGGCAACAACTTGCATTTTTACTGTCACTTTCTGATACGCTAATATGCTCAGGTAGATTACAAATAGATGTAAAGAGAATGCATACCAAACCTCAAAGGGATGGTGACTGAAAGGTTGTTTGACTCTGGAAGTGGATTTTAAAAATTCACAAGAGGTACAGAAAGCACAAGTGGATGGGTTCCAAAAGTAGGACTGAAGTGGTTAAAATTTGAATTAAAGATAAGTGGGAATGCTTCAAAATAAAGTCAGAGTAGGTGATAGAGTACCACAGGGTCTCAGGAGATTACAGGTCTAGTGTCTGCAAGGGTTTTATCACGAGGACAAACATTTTTCACTTACTAGGCTAGTTGAAAAGGATAGGCAACAGCTGAACAAGTCTGGACTCTTGCAGAAAAGCTTTACAACATTTGATCTTAATGGAATGTAGCAACTATATGATATGGGTTGAGGCAGAGCAGTGACTGTGAGGCAGACAACACTGCAGAGGTGATAATGCAAGGTCAGCATTGATTGCTATTCCTTCAACTGCCCTGAACTCCATGTGAGCTTTCTCCACAGACCCTTTTTCTTCCATTGTCTTCTCCTCCTTGAGGAACCTTCCAAAAACTCCACCTAGACATTGACTTCATTAGTCACCCATTGACTCTTCTGATTGTACATCTATAGAAGTGAGATTGGGATTGAGAGTCTGTGATTAAGAGGTAGAATGGCAAATGAAGAAGGAGAGGGAATTGGAGAGAGAATGGGAGGAGTTGAAGTGGAGGGCCATATTGAGACCAGCGGATGATACGGAGTGGAAAAAGAAGCAGGGTTGGGACAGAAACAGAAATGGAATGGAAGTTGATGTCAGAGAGAAATGAGCAGGGTGAGTGGAAGTGGGTGAGGAATGATTTTGGGTAAGATTGGGATTGAAAGCAGGGCTGGTTGTCAGTGTCTTCATGGAAGTGGGAGTGCAGGTGTTAATGGAAGAAAGAGAAAGTGAGTGAGGGAGTCGGAATGAGTATAAGAGTGGGTATTAGTGTGGATATGGATGTGGTACATGATGTGAGAGAAGGAGTCAGTGCAGGAGAGGGTGAAGGTGTGAGAAAGGGAGTAAGAATGAGAAGGGAAGTAGGAGATGGGGTGGAAGAGAATGTCGGCATAGTAGTGGCAGAGGGAATGGGAATGCAAGTGCAGAATCATTTATTTTATGATGAGGAGTTACCTGAAAATGATTTGTCCTCTGGCTTCTATCCAAACATAGGAAAGTTGCATTAGGTCTCTACATTTTCCTGATTTTTATGCTATAATTATTTACTCCATCTGTTAAACCACCCGCAGTAATATATCACTCCTTGACAGAGTGATTTCCTCCAATCATTGTGATCATAAATATGGCAGAATGGTATTCCTCTGTAAAAATTTGCAATATTGCAAATCTGCTCTTGACGACTCCAAGCTTTTAAAAATAAATATTTATAAATCTCCTTTCATGATTCATTTTGAAAAGGCAGCATCTAGATTGGTAATAACCCAAAATGGTTAAAAAGTGATTCTCAGTCTAGTTCCCTTAATTCAAAGATGCTGTTTTGCACTAAAACATTAAATCCACCAGCAATTGCATTCTAAAGTAAAAATTTAGTGGTTAAAAAAGTAAATTTAGATAACCTGAATGAAACACCTAATATTATGGATAAATTATATCAAGGAAAAAGGAGATAGGTGACTAGTTGGATAGCGCAGACACAAAGGGCTGAAGAACCTTTACCAGTGCCGTGTCATTTGAGGGTTCTGTCTGAAGAAACCTTCACAATACTTTGACTGAGAATTAACTGACCCTGAATTCACTTGGACTCTTTAGAACCAGCATTATTTTTATACATTTATAAAGTCATCATGTCAAACAGCATGGAAACAGATGCTTCGGTCCAACTAGTCCATACCGACCATGCTCCCAAACTAAACTCATCCCACTTGCTTGTATTTGGCCCATATCCCTTCAAAGCTTTCCTAATCACGTACCAATCCAAATATCTTTTAAATGTTGTAGCGTACCTGTATCCATCACTTCCTCTGGCAGTTCATTCCACACACGAAACATTTTCTGCATTAAACAGTTGCCCCACATGTCCTTTTTAAATCGTTATCCTCTCACCTTAAGAATATGCCATCTAGTTTTGAACTCCCATACCATAGAGAAAAGCCTCTTACTATTCAGCTGATCTATGCCCCTGATGTTTTTATAAACGTCTATAAAGTCACTCTTCAATCTCTCTGATACTCTTTCGCTTCTTCCTTTCTTAAGATGATCAGGTCAAATTTTGTTAGATAGTTTTCCCATGAAGCGCCTTGGGATGTTTTACTCTGATAAAAGTATTCTATAAATGCAAATCATTATAGCAGTTTTTATATTCTTCATAACACATACATTAACCTGCTTGAAATGGACAGCTTTGACATCACTTTGAAATCACTGATCTTGTCAACGCCATAGCAATTTAGGAACTGGAGGAACTTGAAATTATTCCACTGGGGTCGATATCCTGTATCCAAGTCACCCTTTATTTACACATGAACAGACCTTAACTGTAGTGCCTCATATAGAGTTAGGCACGGAGTGTCAATATCCCTGAGGCTCAACCTTTTTATGCCAGCCAAGGCTCCCTGATTGGGTCAGATTACCAGCCCCAATCAGAGAGCTCATGTTGTATGACATCCAGCTGGTTGATCTCATTACAATCACTACCGAATTGACAGATTTACATATATTGCAGCAATCACATTTCATCCTTAGCTACAATGTAGAGAGAAGAATAATATTTCAAAATCCGCTGTACCAGTTGTGGCCTCCTCTACATCAGAGAAACCAAGCGGAGGCTTGGGGACCGCTTTGCGGAACACCTATGCTCAGTTCGCAACAAACAACTACACCTCCCAGTTGCGAACCATTTCAACTCGCCCTCCCACTCCTCGGACGACATGTCCATCCTGGGCCTCCCGCATTGCCACAATGATGCCACCCGAAAGCTTCAGGAACAGCATCTCATATTTCACTTGGGAACCCTGCAACCCAAGGGTATCAATGTGGACTTCACAAGCTTCAAAATCTCCCCTCCCCCGACGACATCCCAAAACCAGCCCAGCTAGTCCCCATCTCCCTGACCATTCCTCCCACCTCAAGCCCTACCCCCATCTCCTACACACTTACCTCATCCCGCCTCCTTGACCTGTCTGTCCTCCCTGGACTGACCTATCCCCCACCTAAATCCCCACCTACATTCACCTTCACTGGCTCTAACCCCGCCTCTTTGACCTGTCTGTCTCCTCTCAACCTATCTTCTCCTTTATCCATCTTCTATCCGCCTCCCCCTCTCTCCCTATTTATTTCAGAATCCCCTTCCCCTCCCCCATTTCTGAAGAAGGTTCTCGACCTGAAACATCAACTTTCCTGCTCATCTGATGCTGCTTGGCCTGCTGTGTTCATCCAGCTCCACAACGTTTTATCTCAGATTCTCCAGCATCGGCAGTTCCTACTATCTCTTTCAGAATTGTCACTTGTTGTATAAGGCATAAAGCACCTGAAAGGGTTAATTGACATCACAAGATAAGATTTGCCCGACAGAATATACAGGACTGTTCATGGAAGGATCTAACCAGTTGTATGTTCTACTTCCTTTCCAGTTACATGCTAAGTCTATGTAGCTAACGGTACTTACCCTTAAGTGTAGCCTGAGGTCTGACAAAAGACTCTCATGCAAGTCAGAGGAACATAACTAGCTATTAAGTACTATGTAATTAATCTATTCTGTGATCACTTCTTGCTGAAGATTTCATCTTCCCCAGTTGGTGTAAGTAACTTAGACTAATATCGATAAGCAAGATTGGTGGCAGTGTAGCTACCCAAGGCATTTTGGATAATTTTAGTGGACTTGATCACAACATACTGATAACAGTGTGGATTTTGTAATAAATTCCATGACTAACTGCAGCTTCTGTCTCTCCATAGGGCTTTTGTCAGCAATGGCCCAATGTCGCTCTCCTGGTAGCTTGCTTAGTAAAAAGTCTCTCAGTGTGGAATGAGGTAATATGGACCATTAAAGTCCTCAGCTCAAATTCTGGTCGGTGCTGAGTTAGGTTACCTCAGCCAGGTCGGGTGGCCAAAGTTAGTATCAATGACCCGAGGTTAGGGAAAGGAAGCAAGGAGTCAGTACAATGGACTCAAATTGAGAATCATTTGACCTGGGATAGTAGGAACTGCAGATGCTGGAGAATCTGAGATAACAAGGTGTAGAGCTGAATGAACACAGCAGGCCAAGCAGCATCAGAGGAGCAGGAAGGTTGACGTTTCGGGCCTAGACCATTTCTGAAGAAGAGTCAAGGCCCGAAACGTCAGCCTTCCTGCTCCTCTGATGCTGCTTGGCCTGCTGTGTTCATTCAGCTCTACACCTTGTTATCTCAATCATTTGACCTGGCCACATTAGGAGCCAGTCTAGTTTGGGAACATGGTTAGTATTGACTAGTTGGACCGAAGCATCTGTTTCCATGCTGTTTGACTCAATGACTCTATAAATGTATAAATCCAATCAGGGATAGAAAGAACATACCAACAGGACTAGTCCATCTGCCCAGTGATCCTGCCCCACCATTCAATGAACTGATAGAACACATCATTCTCATAACCCTGTAAGTCACTGGTAATTTATTAATCTCTATCTTAAAAGTTCTCAGACTGAGCTTTCATAGCCCTCTGTGGTGGATCATAACCCTCAGAATAAAGTAATTTCTCCTCATATTGACATAAATTAGCACACTCCTTATTTTTAAATTAAGCCCTTTGCTTCTAGATTCCCAAACTAGGGGAAACATCTTACCTGTATTTTTCTGTCAATGCCTTTAAGTATTTTGTAGGTTTCAATTATACCACCTCTCATTCTTTGAAACTCTACGGAGCACAGACCCGTGTTCTCTTTTCATAGGGCAACCCCATGGTCCTGGGTACAAGCCTGGTGAACCTTTGTTGCACTCTGTCTCATGCAATAATATTGTTCCTGAGACAAGAAGACCAAAACTGTACACAGTACTCCAGGTGCCATCTAACCAAGCTCCTATTCAATTGTCAGAAGTCACACGACACTTGTTTATTTGAAATCAAAAGCTTTCAAAGCACTGCTCCTTCATTAGTGACCTCACCTGAGGAAGCAGCAGCGCTCCAAAAGCTTGTGCTTCCAAATAAACCTGTCAGACTGTAACCAGGTGTCGTGTGACTTCTGACTTTGTCCACCTAAGCCCAACACTGACACCTTCACATTATGCCCATAAAATTGGAGCAAGACTTCACTGCTCCTGTACTCAAATTGCCTTCGGATAAAGGCTAACATTCCATTAGCCTTCCTAATAGCTTTCTGCACCTGCATGTTAGCCTTCAGTGACTTATTGACAAAAACATTTAGGTTCCTTTATACATCTACACTTTCCAACATCTTACCATTTAAGAAGTATATTTTTTTCTCCTACCTTTATATTTTTCCACATAGTTCATCTAAGTTTTCATTCAATGTCTGCCAGCCTTCAAAAGAAAGCTGGATCAGTTCCTGGCTGCCATGGAGATCACATTTTACAAAAGACAGATCAAATATCAAGCAATGTAACATACCCAATGCAGTCTTCTGAACTAGTTTCTGATCACTTAAGGGGCTACATAGGAACGTCCCATCTATTCTTTTCCTTCATTAGTCTTTGGTTTTTGACTGTTTTTTTGCTTGTCCTGGGAAATAACCTGATTGGTGGTGAATAGTAGTCTATAATTCTGATGTTTAAAGCATCACAAATATATGAATCAGGATTGATGTAATCTCCTTGGTCTCACCCTGTCTGTCTTTTTCATCTGTTCATAAAGTTCTATATTGAATGTATATGAAATATATGCTTTTTAGAAGTATTCAGCCAAAGAAAATTCATTTTGCAATGTCAATGTCACAACAATGAGGAGAAATGAACTCTATTGAACACTATGTTCTGCTACACTGTTGTCAAATAAGTACAGAATTGGTTTTAAACAGGGCCTGCAGAATTTGCTAGACTCACCTATAAAGAATGGGGTTTTATATGAGGACCAGGGGGTGAGATAATAGTTGTGGAAGAGTCTTGACAAAAGCTAGTGTCTTCATGCAAAACACAGGGGATTTTGTCGTACTTTGCAAAAGCATGACAAAAGTTTAGAACGTAGAACATAGAACATTACAGAGCAGTACAGGCCCTTCGGCCCTCGATGTTGCGCCGACCTGTGAAACCAATCTGAAGCCTATCTAACCCACACTATTCCATTATCATCCATATGTTTATAGAACATAGAACATAGTTTAGAAAATGTTATTTTTTATTGAGATATTGGAGAATCTGAGAATAAGTCATAACGTCATCATAGAACCATAGAATCCCTACAGTAGGCAAGCAAGCCAATCGGCCCATCAAGTCCACACCGAGCCTCCGAAGATCATCACACTCAGAGCCATCCCCCTATGCTATCCCTGTAACCCTACATTTCCCATGGCTGATCCACCTAGCCTGCTAGTCATAATGCCAAAACAGGAGGCTGTTTGGCCAATTGGGTTTATGCTAGCTCTCTGCAGAACAACTCACTTAGCCCCATTCTTCTCCTCTATAGCTTTAGCATTGCATTTTGTGCCCTCAGGTGCTCATATAATTTCGTTTTGAGATCAGTGATTTTCTTCACTCCATCTTCAAAAGTAGCAAGCACCTAGTCATGTATATTAATTGTTCTTCTTTACATTCCCCTGTATCCCTTGTGCAAGAATATAAATTGGTATACCCAAACAGCTTTTCCTTGTCTATCTTATTTGAACCTGTCATGACATTGTTCACCTCTGTCAAATTTCTTCTGCTCCAAACCATGTAGCCAAAAGCCCTCATTCCTGGAATCATTCTAATGTATCTCCTTTGCATCTTCTCAAGGAGTCTTACACGATTCCTAATGTTAGTTGACCAGAAATAATTGCAATACTCTAGATGGTCAGACATTTATAACGATTCAGCTTAGCTTTCTTGCTTTTGCATGGAATGCCTTTGGAGCTGAAGCCAAGATCCTAGACGCTTTGTAAACTACTCTCTCAATGTGTCCTGTCACCTTAAAGATCTATGTGTATGAACCGTCAGATCCCTGTGTCAATGCACACTCTTAAGAAGTGTGCCATTAAGTCTTTATTGGTCCTTCCTATCCCTTCTGCCAAAATGCATCATCTCACACCTCTGTATTAAATTCCGTCTGCATTTGGTTGCCAATTCTTTTAGTTTATAGCCTGTTGTAGTTGAGTTTTATAATCTTTACTGTTTTGCCACATCTCCAAATTCGGTATCATCAGCAAATTTTGGAATTACACTATGTATTCCAATATCCAAGTAAATTACAGATATATATATTTAAATAATCCTTGCCCTCCAGCTTGGGGAGCAGCACCATGCCCCATTCACCAGTCTAAAAAACAAATCTTTGCCACAAACCACTGTCTTTTATCACTGATTTGAAATGTACTGCCTGAAAAATTGGTGAGAAAAGACTTAATAGTTGCATTCAAAAGGAAATTAGATAAATACTCGCTGTTGTGTAAGACAGTTAGGACTTGAAAGTGTTAACTGATATCATGGGTTAAACACTGCACAGCAGGATATAACAATTGTTTCTGAAAGGATGTGAAACCAGGTTTCTAAAGAGTTATTACAATTCTGTGCCTATTACCAATGCTGTGCAGGGATGCTTCAGTAGTTGTCCTATGAACTTGCCCTTAAGTTGACCCCAATGCCTCAAAAGATGCCATCATATATGTAATAATCATAGATGCAATGCAGCTAGCGACTGAGTAACATACAATAAGTCGACATAGCATTTGTCAAGATTGAGCCTATCTTCTATATCGTGTAGACATCCTTCACTACACGGTGTGAGTAATGTAGATTAGGAAGGAGCATTGAAATAGCACAGCTGGCTCGAGGGCCTGAATCGCCCTTTCTTGCTCCCAGTTCTTATGTACTTATGTTTTTATTGGTCACAGTGACTCTACCCAAGATATCCCAGATGGTTGTGGCAAAAACAAACTTATAACAGAGAAGTGAAAATGCATATAAATTTGAGATAAAAGAGCCATGGGGTTGAGATTGGTTGGATTATTCTACCAAAGAGTATGGATACTGTAGGATGAGTGGATTTCTCTGTGCTATATCATTCCATGATTGTGTGGCTACAGGTTTTAGAAGGCTCTGTCATGAGCTTCAAATACTGACCCAGAACATTAATTACACAATGTCCCTGACACTATCACTTCAACTTTGTCATGACCTTTGCTGTGTCTCTTTTATACCGTAGCATTGTAATACTGGGCTGTGTCGTGCCTTGCCAAACTCAAGGCATCATGTTTCTTGCAGTCAATGAAATCTGACTCAGGAGTCTCCAGCCACACCCTGCACAGATAAAAGGCATTTTAACTGCCTTTTAGTTTCTGGTTAAAATCAAACTATCCGCCACCCTACAATATGGCCTCATTTAGAGGGTGGTGATTCTTTGGAATTCTCTGCCTCAGAGGGAGCTCAGTCATTCAGTATGTTCAAGACAGAAATAAATAGAAATATAAAGAAAAAAGGGATAGTCGGAACTGCCGATGCTGGAGTCTGAGATAGCAAAGTGTGGAGCTGGATGAACACAGCAGGCCAGGCAACATCAGAGGAGCAGGAGCAGGTCTGGACCAAAACGTCAGCTTTCTGCTCCTCTGATGATGCTGTTATCTAAGAAAAAAAGGGAGGTGTAGGCCATTCAGCCCATCAAAGCTGATCATTCAACTTAGTATCCTGTTCCTGCTTTATCCCCATAACCTTTGATCAGTTTAGCCCTAAGAACGGTATCTTATTCACTCTTGAAAACATTCAATGGTTTAGTCTCAAATGCTTTCTGTGGTGGTGTTTTCCATTGGCTCACTGCCCTCTGTGTGAGGAAATTTCTCCTCAATTCAGTCCCAAATGGACTATCCTGTACCCTGAGACTGTCATCCCTGGATTTGGACTCCCCGGTCATTGGGAAAATCCATCCTGTGTTAACCTTGTCTGCTTCTGTTAGCACCTTATAGTCTCTTGTTACTAATGACATCATGGGATATGGGGATAGTGTAAAAACTATGTCATTGAGGTAGATGAACACCCATGATCTAGAATGGCAGAACAGGCTTGAGGGGCTGAATGGCCTACTCTCAATCTATCTTCCGAATACGAGGATTTAAATGTGTCCTCCTGAAAATAGCCTTAATAGAAGGGAAAACAATTTCAAACTTGAATTTGTACAGTATTTTCATACCTACACAGGAGTGCTTTCCAGTTAATGAAAAGCTTTGGATATTGAGTTACTTTTGTAATGTAGAACTCCAGCAGTCCGAATGTGCACAGCATTCTCTAACAAACCACAGGCAGACAATGGCCAGATGATCTGTTTTGCTGTTGTCATCTACAGGGTAAGTATTTTCCAGGATAGAGACCCAAATCTTCTTTGAAATAGCGAGTAGTAAACATCTCTTTTGAAAGACTTGGAACAAGAAACCAAATTTTAATTCTCGAGCAAACATTTGCCTTACAGCTCATTGATAAAACAAAACAGAAAATCTTATGAATTTTCATAATTAATGTTTAATCTGACAATATGTGGGATCCCCCTTGAGTTTTTAAAAAAAACACTACATGTCTGTTCTAACTAAAAACAACAGAAATAACACAGTGGATGCTGTAAATCAGAAACAAAGACAGAAATTGCTAGAAAAGCTCAGCAGGTCTGGCAGCATCTGTGGAGACAAAATCAGAGTTCACGTTTCGGGTCAAGTGACTCTTTCTCAGAACACAAAAACAGCATGAGGTACAACCTTGAGGAAGACCCGCTGAGCTTTTCCAGATATGTCTGTTATTTTTTGTGTCTGTTTTAACTACCTGACAGGGTTTAGGTGTCTGGTTTAGAAGTATCGGGCAGTCCACATCATAAAAGTTGGTGATCCAAGTTCAAAACAGGATAAGTGCCAATCTCTGAAGAAGGGTCCAGACCCGAAACGTCAGCTTTCCTGTTCCTCTGATGCTGCCTGGCCTGCTGTGTTCCTCCAGCTCCACACTGTGTTATCTCTGACTCCAGCATCGGCAGTTCATATTCTCTCTAGGTGGCAATCTTCACTTCATTTCACACTTAATAAGTACAGGACAGTTTTCTGTGGAGAAGGGCAAATTTATGTTTGATGTAGCCCATGCATTTCCTACCATACACAAGTTGCTTTGTTCTGCTTTCACAATTGCCAGTGTGTCTTCTGCCATTAAGGTCTTAAGCTGTGAAATTCTATCCTGAAGCTCTTCTCCTCTCCATCAGGGTTTCCTTTTTTAAAAATACTGATTAAAACCTACCTCTTAGTTACCTGCCCTAACATTTGGGCTAGGTAGCAATCATTACCTGATTTACCTTCTGTGAAGCACCTTACAAGGGGCATCTTGTGTCTCAGTAAATCACGCTCGAGGCACGATCCACAGGTTCAAATCCCACCTCAGTAGTTGCTGGCCATAGAAGGAATATTGGTGATGCAGCCGAATAGATTGCTAATCAATCCACAAATCCTTCCAACATAACCACAGCAGGGGGTAACATTGGGAGGAGATTTCTGGCCAGTTATGCTTTAATATGGAGCAGTGCTTCTTGAGCTATAACACCTGCCTGTCTTGATGTACAGTGCATTCTGGAAGATGGTTGAATGCAAACAAAAGGAAGCAATTTACTTGTTTCCCCACTTAGAGGTGCTATGTAAGTGTTAATTGTTGTTGAGATTATTCAATACATTATTTTAAGGGGAAAGGTGGGTTTTTGTATTTTTGTTCCAGTTTCGCAGTATTAGGAATTCATATACATAGAAATATTTGCTAACATTTGAAATAAATGGACTGAGACTAGTAGCTGACTTCAAACCAGCCTGAGCCTGACCCATCCATTGTATTCCCAGATTTGGGAAACTCACCGTGTGGATTCTGTCCTCATTTGGCTTCATGGATATGGCTCAATCTCCCTGCAAATAATAAATCTGGACAAGGTAGTGGGAACTTCAAACTGACAAAACTCTGTTGGTGACGTACAATAGACAAAATGACAGTGGCCCATATCCTTCCCAGATTACGTCATTGTATAAAAACCAATGCTGATTTTCATCAACAGTTCATGTCATTTTCATTGTTTATATCAAATATGTCTCGGCAATGCAATGCCTATGAAGAGGTATAAAGATGGAATTTGTCATCCCAACCCCCTCTCCAGCGTAGCCCTAACTCTCACCATCCTGTCAGTCATAAGACTTGCACATGCTCTAAGTGGTGCAAAGGCTGTATACATACTCCCACTGGAATTACACATACATAAGTACTTGTTAACAAGTCTGCTTGCTTCTGAATTGGGTTAACTGTGTGCTGCAAACTACTATTCCCAGTACACTGCACTGTTCTGAGGTTAATTATGAAGTAAATGCATTCTGCAGTAGTATCCTGAAAACTGCCAAGATCAGAAAAAAAGCAAGCATTCAGGGGATTGATGGCACTATCAACCCCTACCCTTTCACCTCCGAAATTTTGGTTCAACCTTAACATGGATTGATAGATGAAGATATTAATTCTGTGCTGTGCAAGGAGATTGGATAGTGAAAATCCATGTTCCTGTCAGTGCAATCCAGGAATTAGCCACTACTTATTATCACTAATTAGCAGCTTCACTGAGATAACCATATTGATCTTCATGGCTTGTCTAGGAAATAGAAATGTTTTTCTATTGAAGCATTTTTGTTGGACATGTTGTGTTTATTAAGGTGAGATATGTTAGTGCTAAGAAATGGAATGATTTCTGTTTAAGTCATCTAGTGTCAGTATCAAACACTCCCAGCTGAGATATCATGTATATCAAAACAGAGTTTAGCTCCCTCCACATTACCCCCAACCTCTCAGCCCCTAGCTCAGCAGAACACACTGTGCGGCATTAATGTGATATTTCTCCATTTTAAAAAGCTCTCAGAATATGGTCTCTCAGATTGCCAATTCGGAGCTGAGTTGTAGATGATTTGTAGTGTTGGTTAAAGCTTCCTAGGACCTGGATTGAGAATCTCTAGATTTATTGATCACTCAACAGTGGTTTGATGTTACTCTGAGATTAAATCATGGTTGGGGTTGCACTGACACAACAGCTAATTCACTTCATTCACCAGACAGGACCATAGCTCAAACCTGTGTTTTTCTTAAGAGCCACTTTGAGGAAAGCCTCAATGTAGTGCCCTGTTGAGTTTGCCCAGATCAGGAAGTCTCTATTTTTGTCAATGCCTAAATATAATTATAACAGTGTCTGTTGTGACTCAGTCCTTTCACTGATACCCCTGTGTCAAAAGGTTATAGTTCAAAGCTATATTCCAGAAACTTATGTACAAAGTGTAGGTTGTTACATCAATTTGGTGACAGTGTGCAGCGTTGTCAGAGATGTATGAAATGTAAGACAGGCAAATCGGCCCTACTAGTCTATGCCAATGTTTATATGTCACTTAAACTTCCTCACACCCCTTTTCATCTATGACTGTCAACATATTCTTTCTTTTTGAGTTTATTTAGCTTCACGTAAATTACTCTCTAAGGGTTGGTTAATTCAATTGGCTGAATGGCTGGTTTGTGATACTGATTAATGTCAACGCAACAATTTAATTCCTGCACAGTCACAGGTTACTAGGAAGGATTCTTCTTCTCAACCTCTCACCTTCCTTGAAGTGTGGTGACCCTCAGATTAAACTACCACCAGTCATAGGAACAGAAGTAGGCCATTCAGTCCTTTCAGCCTATTCTGCCATTCAATGAGATCACGTCTTTGGCTCATATCCCTTAATATCTTTTTTTAATAAAAACTGATCTATCAGAGCTTTAAAATTAATAAATGATCTAACATCAGTTTGTGGAAGAGAGTTCCAAACCTCTACCAATCTTTGAGTGTAGAACTGCTTCCTAACATTTCCTATAATAAGCATGATGTGTATTAGGGTGTCAACAAAGGGTTTATACGAAATTGCAAGAGTAGGGGAGAGTTACCTTTAGATAAGGTTAAGGTAGAGATGCAGCATACTTAGAGACAGTGCCTAGTCTTCTGCTATGTGGTTTCATGTCACATTCAAGGGTTTGGCTTTAAAACAGACTGGTTGAAGAGAAGGGAAGATCAAGTGCAGTCCTCAGTCTTGAGCTTTTTAGACCTCTGTTTATTACATATTAGTCGTAAATAAAACTATACTTGGTAATCTGACAGATACAGGCTCAAATATTACTGTTACATTATTGAGAAGCTAATCTTTATACAAATGTCTCTTTGTCAATCCAATCCAATCTCATCTTTCTTTCTATCTATCTATCTATCTATCTATCTATCTATCTATCTCCACCCGTACTGAGCTATTTATCTCTATTGGGAGCATTTCTGTGGTTTCATCACAAGGTTGTTCCAAAGTCCTGAAGTACTTGCATAACACCTAGTTAGACAGAGCAGCTTGAAAGAGTACAGTGGGCACCCAAATGCAAGAGAACCCATTATAGATATAATCTATAAAGGGATGATAATTTATCATGATAAACCTATAGGAGTAGCACAATCCAGCTATCACTGTATCTAGCAATGACACTCTTTCAAAACACTTATCACCTCGACTACCCCTTGTGGCTGCGAGTTCTACATCCTTACTACTTTACGTGAGGAAATCTTCCCTGACTTCCCTATTGTGTTAATTAATGACTTTCTTATCTTTATCATTCCTTGGACTGGTCTCTGTTACTTGTAGAAACATCTTCACTACAAGCTACCCAATCAAATCTTTTCATAATATTTAAATCAGCTCACCTCTTAACCTTCTCATTTCTTTCGACAAAGCAATGCTACCCTGTTCAGTCCTTCCTGAGAAGGATCACCTCTTAATCTTGGATCATTCTAAGTCTGCATTTATTCACTGCCTCTGTATTCTTATTATAGCATTGTTCTAAAAAACACAGTCGGAGTGCATGTTGCTTTAGTTCCATTATGGCCTTCCCTCCATTAACTACAAGAAGTGGGAATGTTCGTTGATCATTGCACAATGTTCAGCACCATTTGTGATTCCTCACATACTGAAGTGGTTCAAATACAGTGAGGCCTGGACATTATCCAGTCTTGGATTGACAGGTGACAGTCTGTGACATACAAGTGCCAGGTCGTGACCATCACCAACAAGGTAGTATCTAGCCATCATAATGTGACATTCAATGGGATTACCATCACTGAATCGACCACTATCAACAACCTGGGGATTGCCATTGTCCAGAAATTGAAATCAAGTAGACATTAAATGCTGAGACTATAAGAGCAGGTCAGAGGTCAGGAATTCTGTGGCAAGTAATTTTTTTCCCGACGCCCCAAAGCCTGTCCACCAACCACAAGGCAGAAGTCATGAGCACGATTACGTGCTTATCACTTATGTTCATGTGTACATCTCCAACAACACTCAAGAACTTGCCACCATCCAGGACAAAACAACCAGCTTGATTGGTACCACATCCACTCCCTCCAACAGCAACAGTGTGTACCATCCATCAGATACGCTGCAGAAATTCACCAAGGCTGCTGAGACAGCACTTTCCAAACCATTTAATTATCGTACTATCCGCAAGATCCCCTCCAAGCCATACACCATGCTGGCTTGGAAATAGATCACTTTTCCTTCACTGTCACTGGTCAAATTCCTGGAATTTCCCTCCAAATGGTATTGTGGGTCTACCTACAACACATGGACAGCAGTGGTTCGAGCAGGCAGCTCATCACCACCTTCTCGAGGACAGCTCGGGACAGGCAATAAATGTTGGTCCAGCCAATGATGCCCAAGCCCCTTGAATGAATTTAAAAAAAAAACAAACTACTCCAAGGGGTGTAAAATAAAATTGCCTTTTCCAGTTATCATAATGACCAATTAAATACCTTATCAATATCAAATTTTAAACAACCAAGTTTCTTGATAAACAGTGTTATTGGTTAATTCTCAAAACAAAATGTATTCCATAAAGCTACAATGTTTTTTTAACAGAACAGTGAGTCAGACACTAGGGTAAGTGATGGTCTGACGATACTATCACTGGGCTAATAATCCAGAGACCCCAGTAATATTCTGGGAACCCAGGCTCGAATCCTACAATGGAAGATAGCGGAATTTGAATTCAATAAAAATTTGGAATTAAAAGTCCCAGATAATCATTGAAAACCCCTACTGGTTTCATGAATGCACATTACTTGGTCTGGCCAAGCCCTCGCCCCACAGAAATATAAATGGGATTCTCTCATGCGGTTCCTTCTCCCGTTTTCTGCAGAGTCTTTCTAACCCTTTGAAAATCCAGGACTTATTTTCCAGACAGTGCTCATTTTTCCAACAAATTGTACAAGATCAGGTTTATGCATAATAACGTTCATCTACCAATTATACATCCATATCCTGTTTTTGGTAACTTCCTATATTTTGTCACAGTTGTCCCCTGTTTTAATTTTACCCCCATTTTGGTGTTATTGGCAAATTTGGAAATTGTGTTTCTGATTCCCTAGTCTGAAGCATTTATGACAATGGCGAACATTTCACACACATTCATGTCTACATTTAACAAACCCACAGAGCACTTGATTCCTCCAAAGGCTACCTTACCCTGTCCCAAAGTGCACATTACCTCATTCAGACACTGCTCCTAGGATCTGTACACATGCATGCCCCATTACTCCAATAGGGTATACTGACTTTTATAATTAACTCTGGCAATGTTAGACATTCCCCTGAAAGTCCATACGTGTACTTTCCCTTCAAAGACGGCATGTCAAGTTTGGACATCTCACTAGCAGAAACTGAATCTGATCAAAGGCAGTTACATGGGAACATGTGCTGTTGCTTTCATGAACCTCAGATGGCAAAACTAGTGGGTACTGGATTTGGGGATGAGGAATCAGGAACTTGGCCCCATTTAGGGTGCACTGGAAATCTTCTCTGTTTTTATGAAAATTTGGGTTTAAAAGTTTCCTGACCACCTTTTACAGGCTACCTAACATATTGTCATTGCCTTTATCGATCTCCTTATTTTTGAACAGTGCGTATGTTATTTACAATCTACATTTGTTTGCAATTAACATTATTGTTACACCTTAACGTATTATGTATCTGTGGTTTATTTCTCAGGTTCACTGTTTAGATCATCATTTGAACACCCAAGCAGTAAAACTATACATGCGTGAGGCTTTTCTAGTATTAGAGGAGTGAAACATCGTTCTGCAACAGTTGGCTGTTACTTTTAATGCTTTGTCTGCATTTTACTTTTACAAGAACCTCATGTGGTTTATTTGTGTTTAGAAACAGGTTCCAGTTCTGTGGTGCTTTTTGTGAATTCTCTCCCATTAAAAGGAGTGTTTTGTAACATAAGAATGAAGGGGGAGGTTCAGAAGAAAGGATTTCACTTTGACAATAATTAGAAATGGACTTGAATGGTGGGTTATTGGAAAAGCTTATGTGTGAAACAATGAAAAACAGGCAATGGTTTAAGGGGAACCATTTGAAAAAAAGAGTGAAGTCCTTTTTGTGCTAAGGCAAATGTAATGTAATGCCTTCTTCAAGTGACAGGCCTGAGTCAAATTGAAACGTCTCTGATATATCAGGGATGTTGGCGCTGAAGGTTTATGTTGGAGTCATTTTTTTCACACAAGCTCAGGCCATAATTCTAAATTAATTTTAGACAACAGTTTTAACATAATCTGTACGAAATGGTAAGGCTACGGAGCAGAATGCTCAGAACTGTACAGGTTTGAGTCTTTTAGCAGTGGACTATCTCATGACTATGGAGTCTACAGTTGTATCATGGCTTACCTCAAAGTCTGACCCTACATACAAACATTACACACATTCAGCCCTAAACAATGTTCTGCTATTCAGCAAGATCATGGCTCGTCCGATTGTAACCTCAAACACCACATTCCCAACTACTCCTGATGAACTTTCACTCTCTTACTTTATAAGACAGTATCTACCTCTGACTTAAAAATATTCAAGAGGACTGATTTCACCACCATTTCAGGAGAAGTGTTCCAAAAACTCCCGACACTCTGAGAGAAAGTTTTTACATGATCTTTGTGTCAAATGGATAACTCCTGATTTTTAAACAGTGACCGCTGGTTGTAGGTAGTCCCATAAGAGGAAAAAACCTCCCCAGGTCCACTCTATCAAGGCTCCTCAGGATCTATATGTTTCAACCAATTTGCCTCTTACTTTTCTAAGCTCCAACAGCTACAAGCCGAGCCTGTCCAAACTTTCCATTGATGACAATCCATTCATTCCAGGCATTAGTCTGGTAAAACTTCGCTAAAACGATTCCAATGCATTGACATCCTTCCTGAAATAACTTAATTAAACCCCGACTGAAACTGGAGCTTACAGCGCTGACAATACAAGAGAAGCTCTCAGTCACAAGGAAGTCTATGTGCGTAATGTAATGACCTCTGCATCCCTTGGCAATGGGTTTCAAGATGGGGGTCATGTTATCAGCTGTGTGGATGTGAAGTGTGATCTCTTACAACCTTTACCAGATTAAATCTGGGTTCTGAAGGTATGTGGGAAGCCTTTCTTCTTGAGTACTTCTTGTCTCTTTATATCCAGAAAGTGCTCTTACACGCAAAATAATATTTGTTTTGCCCCATAATCTCTTGTTTTGTTAGCTAAAATGGTGGTTAGTCACTAAAACATTTTAGCATAACTCAGCAGACTTTTTTTGTCAGCAGCAAAAGAGAAGTTTGTTGCACAAAAGAAGAAACAAAAAGAAAATAAAGCAAGTTATCTAAATAGTGAAGATGGTTGTAAGATCTAAACCATGCAACAATGTTTCAACCTGCTTCTTGAAACTATCCATTACAGAGGCTCAAGTCCAGAGAAATTATGTCCCATCTCAAATCTCTGGTGTTGTACTCAACTGAAAGGTTTTTTTTCCCTTGTAGATTGATGTGATGAATCCTTTCCCCTTCTGCCAGCATGAACTTCTTCACAAATCTGAGTATCTAATCTCTTTCAGATCCAACAATCTATGCATTTCTCAATCTACACATTTCTAAACAAGCTTACCTGTTTGAAGAGTTTCATGAACTGAACTGTTCTGCTGAGGTAACTGATTCCTGAATTGCCCTGAAATATTTCTATGAGAGATATTAAACGTGCTTCTCTTGCTTCTAAGCTCAACCTTAGTGGCTTCTGAATAAAATTTAAATAAAAATTACACATATTAGATTCTTCTGAACTGAAAGACAAAGCAAATGGCCTTACCCGACGTTTATTAACAACACAGAGATCTGTAGTCACCTGCTTTCCGACAAAATATTGAGCATACTCACTATTTCAGAAGAACTCTCTGACCTTGTTTTTCTTTAAAGAAAGCTTTTTTCACAGAACTAATCAACACATATCTGCCTCTATTTTGAAATTCAAATCCCAAAAATGATAATAATGCCTATTAATTGGACACTTTCATCACACATTGTAGCCTATCTTAAAAGACTATCATTTGAAGAAAATCTGCATTGATCCATTGCCATCATAACTTTAGAAGCTTGTAAAGCATTCTACAGTGAATGATGTGCTTTTGGTATTCTCACTGTTGCAATGTAAAGAAACGTGGCAGTCAATTTGCATAACGTAAACTCCCACAAACACCAAAGTGATAATGGTTAAGCAATTAATTTTTTTTGCAAGCGTTGGGTGTTAGATAAATCTCGGACAGGCCAACTTCTGATCTTCCAAATAATGCCATGAGATCTTTTACTTCCACCAGAGAATGCTCAAAGAGCCTCAGTTTGACACTTCAGCTGATAAATGGTGCTCCTAACAATACAGCAGTCTGACAAAACTGAATTTGCGCTCCGCTTTCTGCAATGGGGCTCAAATCCACAATTTATTGATTAAGGAGGCTGTAACCGCACCTTGGCTGCCATAATGCGCAGAAATTTTGCTGATTAGCTCCCTGTGTGTATACATGTGATAAAACCCATCGAGACAGTCCATGAGGAAATGAGGTGAGTTTGGACAGGGGCTGAAGTCATTTTCTGCTATAGGCGAGATGATTACGCAGCATTTTGCCACTGAATTAATAAACTAGGGACCCAAACTGATGTTCTGGGGACGTGCATGCAAATCCTGCTGTGGCAAATAGTGAAATTCAAATCCAATACAAATCCGGAATATAAAGCGCGTGTAACGGAGATCAGTAACTGCTGTTGTAAATGCTTATCTGGTTCACTAATGCCCTTTGGGAAAGGAAATCTGCTGTTTTTGACAGTTCTGGCCAATATACGAATAGGAAGTGGGGAGGGGTAGTGGGTGGGTGGTGTTCAGCCGTTAGGGGTTGGGGTGTTCTGTCCAGGAGTGGACTGGGTTGTGGAGTCTGTGGGGAGAGGGACAAATGAGGTCACCTTCACCAAAGGGGTATCAGGACAAGCTGGGGTGGGGGTGAGATGTCTCAGCTGGTGGGGGGAATGGTCTGTCACTTCCAGTGGGGGAGAGGCATAACATAGAAATTAGGAGCAGGGGTAGGCCATTCTGTCCTTCAATAAGATCATGTTGATGCTCCACGTCAATGTATATTCCTGCTTTTTTCCCTTTGATGCCTTTAAGGTTGTAAAACGTATCTATCTCAGTGACTGGGTCTCCACAGCTTTCTGTGGTAGAGAATTCCACAGATTCACTCGCCTGTGAGTGAAGAAAATTTTTCTCATCTCGGGCCCATATCCTGAAACTCTGACCCTTGGTTCTAGGCTCCCCATTCTCCCTGCATCTGGTCTGTCCAGCCCTATTAAAATTTTATATGTTTCAATCAGTTCCTGTCTCATCCTTCTAAACTCCAGAGAATACAGACCCAGTTGAACCAATATCTCCTCATATTGCAGTCCTGCTATCACTGATATCAGCCCAGTAAACCCCCCTCTATGGTAAGTATATCCTTTCTTAGCTAAGGAAACCAAAACTGAATTTCTGAAGAACCAATTTCAGAAGAAGGGTGTAGGCCCGAAACGTCAGCTTTCCTGCTCCTCTGATGCTGCTTGGCCTGCTGTGTTCCTCCAGCTCTACACCTTGTTACCTGCAATACTCCAGCTGCAGTCTTAACAAAGCCCTCTATAACTTAAGTAAGATATCTTTACATCTGAGCCCAAATCCTCTGCAATGAAGAACAATACATCATTTGTCTTCCTAATTGCTTACTGCACCTACCTGTCTACATTCATCGACTGGTTACAACAGCACTCGGATTTCTTTGTACATCCACACTTCCCAGTACATCACCATTTCAATTATATTCTGCCTTCCTGTTTTTCACACCAAAGTAAATAACTTCACATTAAGCCACATGTTTGCTCACTCACTCAACTTGTCTAAATCACTTTGAAGCCTCCTTGCATCCTCCTCACTCCTCATAATCACCCAGGTTTTGAGTCAGCAGCAAACTTGGTTTCCTCATCCAGGTCAATTCATAGTATCCCTACAGTGTGGAAGCAAGCCATTCGGCCCATTCAGTCCACACCAATCATCTGGAGAACATGCCACTCCCATCCTATCCCTGCATTTCCCACCCTAGACTCTACAGGCAATTTAGCATGGCCAGTACACCTCACCTGCACATCTCTGGGCTGTGAGAGGAAACTGGAGCACCCGAAGGAAACCCACACAGACACGGGGAGAATGTGCAAACACCACACAGACAGTCACCCATGGATGGAATTGAACTCAGGTCCCTGGCACTATGAGGCAGCAGTGCTAACCACTGAGCCACTGCGCTGCCCCATGCCATTGTGGCTTGCTCCCACTCTCTGTCCCCTGGCTGTCAACCAATTCTGTTTTCAGGTCTGACGTGCAGAAGTATGTTGGAATTATATTGTGTTAGTGAGCTCTGATGGAGTTGTGGGTGCCAGGGGTCTAGGGTGTTGATGGGTTTGGGAGAGGTGTAGTTGTGGAGAGTGGGAGGAATAGGGTAGTGAGTCAGGGAGTTTTCAGTTCAGTGGTTAATCGGGATTTAGACTTTTAATTGTCTAGCTTTTCCTGGATAACTGTTAGCATAACTGATGCAGAACCTTTTGATCTCTCTGACTTTAATGGATTCTTTCAGATGGTGTGAGATGTAGGAGAATTGCCCGCAGAATCTTCAAATTCCCAGGAAATTCCATCACAGTCTGTTTCCACATGGCCCTGATGTGCATCCCCAGTCTGGCCATTGAATATCCGGATATATGCGGCTTGGAAGATAATTTCTGTTGGAATCTTCAATACCATGATGTCCACACTCAGTTTCTTACGTCACAAGGAAGAATTCAGTTTTGACACATTACTTCTACACAATATTGGTCGTACAGCCTTAAAATTGGCTAAAAAAAGAGACGTTCTATCCCTGACCTCACGTGGCAATCTGTGTATCTTTGAAGTCTGCTTGAGATAGCAGATAGGGCTTTGGTTTCAATGTCTCATCGAAGAGGTAGCACCTTTAACAGCGTCAGCATATACTGCTGCATTGCCATCTGGGATTTTGTGCTCAAATTAATGGCATGTGGTTTGGCCCGACAAACTTTAACTTCAAGGCTCTGTACTGAAGGGTGCACGGTCAGATTCATTGCGTTTTGGATTAAAGAGGAATTGTCCACTTTCACTGACATGGTCAAATTCAAGTGCCAGTCAAACTCTTCACAAAGCCAAAAGGACCACATCCTCCAGAGAATCAAAAGATTGGAGAAAGGGATACAACAGAGCAGTCAAAACCAGGCAATGATTTTTTTTTTGAAAACTAATGATTTCTGTTCCTGAGCAATTTCCCCTCAAGTTAAATTTCATGCAAAAAATAGATATGGGACTAATGCAACTTTAAATACAGGATAGGAACCTATTATCATTTAGGCTAATTGCAAAACGTTTTAAATTAGCGATAACTCTTTTCTTCAGAGACGGAAATGGAGGTCTGTGACTGACATTGTGAAATTAAAGCTCCAGACATGAAACAAATAGAGAGGTAAAATTATTAACAGAGGGCAGACAGATTTTCATTAAGAAGAAATAGGGTGTGCATTTATCTGTGCCAAGCTTCTCTTGGACAGCGTTCTGTAAAATCAGCAAAGGTGATCCGGAAAGTTCTGCTGCCACCTACTGGGTCCATGTAGATCTCGAATTTTTTTTTCATCTCCTGCACATTTTCCCCCAAATTCTGCTAAACTTCAAAGTGAATGATTTTCTGCCTCTCAGTGCGTATGAGGAGGAATGAAACACAGAGAGAAAATGGTGTGCCTTGACTAGGAATTCCAGAAGGCTAGTTTAATACTGTGGAGGACAAGGGTTCTAATCTCACCCTGACAGTTGGTAGAATTTATATTCAATTAAAATCTGGATAACACTCTAATCTCAGTCATAGTGACCACAAAATCGATTGTTGTAAAAACCAATCTGGTTAGCTAATAAAGGGAAGGTAACCATTGTCCCAGACAATGATACGGCTGCTCTCTCTCATTAGAGGGAGTTGGGTCGTGATGGTTTAACCTGGAGATCACCACACTTCAGAGTGAGGGAAGAGATTGAGAAGGAGACTCGTTCGAGGTAACCTTGGCCGGTGTGAGAATTGAACCCACACTGTTGGTATTATGCTGCATTGCAAGAAGAAACCTCCCGTCCTTAACTGGCCTGGCCTAAAAGTGGCAGTTAACTCCCCACTCAAATGGCCAGGCAGGCCACTCAGAACAAGGGCAATTAAGCATAGGGAGCACTTGCAATACCCATATCACATGAAAGCGCAGAGGAGAAAAATAACAGGGACAGTGGCATTGGCAGCAGGGAGTGATACTTAGAGTGGGAAAAAGTTTATGTGAGGTATAACCACCAGGTGTGTGTGTGTGTGTGTGTGTGTGTGTGTGTGTGTGTGT
>JAHRHZ010000263.1:45299633-45321291 GCA_024137785.1 Ginglymostoma cirratum
ATTTCTGATGAAGGGTCTAGGCCCGAAACGTCAAGTTTTCCTGCTCCTATGATGCTGCTTGACCTCGGGTGTTCATCCAGCCCCATGCTTGTTATCTCGGATTCTCCAGCATCTGCAGTACCTTTTATCTTTGTTACTATAGTACTTCCCTCGGCTGGAGCTGCTGATATTGTAGACTGGAGAACGCCCCGGTGCCTCTTTAGTGAGGTAACCTCACACACATCTCCACACTGTGGTCATCATACGAAGTGTATATCTTATAGTGGGGAGAGGGAATGTGTCAAGGCGTGTCTTGCACCTCTGCTTCATCCTGCTTCCATGATAACAGAAAGGTGGGGGTATATGTGGGCAGGGTGATGAAGAAGGCATTTGGTATGTTTGCCTTTATTGGTCAGTGTGTTGAGGTGTAGGAATTGGGGGGGTCATATTGTAGCTGCACAGGGCATTGGTTAGGCCACTTTTGGAATACTGCTTGCAATTCTAGTCTCCCTGCTGTAGGAAGGATGTTGTTAAACTTGAAAGGGTTCAGAAAAGATTTACAAGGATGTTGCCGGGATTGGAGCGTTTGAGCTATTAGGGACAGTTTGAATAGGCTGGGGCTATTTTCCCTGGAGTGTCGGAGGCTAAGGGGTGACCTTAGAGAGGCTTATGAAATCATGATGGGCCTGGATAGGGTGAGTAGCCAAGGTCTTTTTCTCAGGGTAGGGGGGTCCAAAATTAGAGGGCATAGGTTTAAGATGAGAGGGGAAAGATTTAAAAGAGACCTGAGGAATCACATTTTCATGCAGAGGGTGGTGCGTGTGTGGAATGAGCTACCAGAGGAAGTGGTGGAGGTGGGTACAACTAGAACATTTAAAGGGCATCTGGATGCGTATAGGAATATGAAAGGTTTAGAACGATATGGGCCAAATGCTCGCAAATGGACGAGTTAGGGTCTGTTTCCTTGCTGTACAATTCTAATTCAAAAGTGTATTCAGGGATAATGGCTATGGCATTTCCAGAAAAGTTCTCATTATGAGGGGGGAAGGGAAAGTAGGTGAAAATTTCCTAGTGGGCTCAAAGTGTCGAGAAGCAAGTCCTGGTGCATGTATAAACAATGCTGCAAACTGCAGCAAATTTGACAACCTCCTGCATGAAAGCGGTCACTTTCACCTGTCTCAGCTGTACCTTTTAAATACCAGTCTAACTTACCCAAGATTTTTACGAAATGTAGAGGCCGTAGCGTTAGTGTTGATAACTGTTGTTCACTTTGTAAGTGGGCTGCAGGAAGGACCAAGGGAGCATTATTCCTGGGTCCTAAATCAGTAGAAAAATCAATATAACCAGCTTGACGACAAAAACAGCTAACTGCTTCACTTTACACTGAAATTACCTTGAAAAGCAGTATGGCAAATCCAGACCACTGTTTGTGAACCGGAAAATTCTCCTTGCACTGCGCCTAGTAAAACCGTAAGCCCTTTTCCGACACCTTTACAATTTGTTTGAAAAAGCACAGATCAGAAACATTCCCACAGTTTTTATAAGGTTACTAACGCACTGACTAAAGACAATATTCCTCCCAATTAACAAGTTTACTGTGCTTCCTGAGGAGTTGTACACCTGCCTTATATCATATGTGCCAATCATGTATTAGAGTTTGTGTTATCTGGGGTGCAATGACAAGGAACATAACTGTGCACTATATGTTGTTGAAGTTCTAACAACTACTCGTTTTTAAATAATCAAAGGATTTTTGATTTTTGCTAAGATAAACTATTGTCCAGAATTACTTCAATACGTTAGAAAATGCGTTATTTTAATAAGTACAATAAGCTTCTGTTTGCCATCTCTCGGCGCGTCTAGCAAGTAAATCTCATCCCTCAGCATCCAATATCCTTCCAGTAATTTCTCAATCCATTTTTCCTCGTCATTAGGTTTTGTAATTCCTCCAATGGTGGAA
This sequence comes from Ginglymostoma cirratum, assembly GCA_024137785.1. Lineage (NCBI taxonomy): Eukaryota > Metazoa > Chordata > Chondrichthyes > Orectolobiformes > Ginglymostomatidae > Ginglymostoma > Ginglymostoma cirratum. The sequence goes on from JAHRHZ010000263.1 coordinate 45,301,573, forward strand.
CGTAGATAACCCCAGAACAAAAGTTGATACAACACCATGTCCTGCAGTTACAGTCTAACTTCCCCTTCTCACAAGTTGCAGTGTCTATTCTATCCACAGAGCTGTTAAAGTTTTGAACCTGTTCATCGCTTATACCTATTATCTCTCATCACTTATACCAGCTTTTTTTCTGCTTGGGAATCTGTCCTATCGTAGCACAAGGAAGTGCAATGTTCCTCACACTTTCTGCACATGCGTATGCATTTGCAATTATCCCTACCGCTCAACAGCAATGCTCCCCCCAATAATTTGCATGACCTCTGACCCAGTTTGCTCTCTTGTTTCCCAGTCTTTTCCAGCAGATGGAGCTACTGGCTCAAAGTCACAGGATTTTGATCAGATTTGTGGCCAAGCAGATAACCCCCCCTTGAAATATAAATGGTTATGTTACACATGCACAGCTGCTTTTGCCGATTCCATATCAAATGCTCCTATTTTGCTGCATTTGGTGTCAGAAGCTGTATTTGAGTTGCCCAAAGAGCAGACGTTAGTGACAAGACCACAGAAGCAGTAATGCATGAATATATTAAAATGCTCAGAAAAGGCATGGTCACCAGAGGACTGATGGATGAGATAATGTGTATGTTTAAAAAGGACAGGGGGAACAAGTCAAAGAAACTAAAGGCAGCTCGAGAATGGGACTCTTGATCAAAGATTTAATTGAGAAAAAGAACCTAGAAATTTCAACTAAGATAAAGAATAGTTAGCAAAGATTTCAAAAGTTAAAGTTATCTCTGACCAAACCTCCTTAGTTGTTTGAGAATTATCAAAGAGGGAAGATGCATATAAGAGAACAGATATTAAGCAATGAACCTGTATTGGAAATGAACTGCATTGTCCCGCAGGCCCGACGAGTCCCCCTCCACTGACACCCTCATCCGTCTAGCCGAACTCGTCCTCACCCTCAACAACTTCTCTTTCAATTCCTCCCACCTCCTACAGACAAAGGGGGTGGCCATGGGCACCCGCATGGGCCCAAGCTATGCCTGCCTCTTTGTAGGTTACGTGGAACAATCCCTCTTCTGTACCTACACTGGTCCTAAACCCCACTTCTTCTCTGTTACATTGATGACTGTATCGGCGCCGCCTCGTGCTCCCACAAGGAGCTCGAACAGTTCATCCACTTCACCAACACCTTCCACCCCAACCTTAAGTTCACCTGGACAATCTCCAATATCGCTCTCTCCTTCCTGGACCTCTCTGTCTCCATCTCCAGCAGCCACCTAGAAACCGATGTCCATTTCAAGCCCACCTACTCCCACAGCTACCTAGAATACACCTCCCCCCACCCACCTTCCTGCAAAAATGCCATCCCCTATTCCCAATTCCTTCGCCTCCGCCACATCTGCTCCCAGGATGAGGCATTCCACTCCCGTACATCTCAGATGTCCTCGTTTTTCAGGGACCACAACTTCCTCCCTCAGTGGTCGAGAATGCCCTCGACTGTGTCTCCTGCATTTCCCGTAACTCATCCCTCAAACCCCCTCCCCGCAATAAAAACCAAAACAGAATCCCCGTCGTCCTCACGTACCACCCCACCAACCTCCGGATCCAACACATCATCCTCCGACACTTCTACCATCTGCACTCTGACCCCACCACCAAAGACATTTTTCCCTCCTGACCCTTTCCTGCCTTCTGGAGGGACCACTCTCTCCGTGACTCCCTTGTCCGCCCCACACTCCCCTCCAGCCCCACCACACCCGGCACTTTTCCCTGCAACCGCAGGAAGTGCTACACCTGCCCCCACACCTCCTCCCTCACCCCAATCCCAGGCCCCAAGAAGACTTTCCACATCAAGTAGATATTCACCTGCACATCTGTTAATATGGTATACTGCATCCGCTGTACCCGTTGTGGCCTCCTCTACATCGGGGAAACCAAGCGGAGGCTTGGGGACCGCTTTGCAGAACACCTACGCTCGGTTTGCGCTAAACAACTGCACTTCCCAGTCGCGAACCATTTCAACTCCCCTCCCCATTCTGCAGACGACATGTCCATCCTGGGCCTCCTGCAGTGCCACAACGATGCCACCCGAAGGTTGCAGGAACAGGAACTCATATTCTGCTTGGGAACCCTGCAGCCCAATGGTATCAATGTGGACTTCACAAGCTTCAAAATCTCCCCTCCCCCTACCGCATCCCAAAACCAGCCCAGCTCGTCCCCACCTCCCTAACCTGTTCTCCCTCTCACCTATCCCCTCTTCCCACCTCAAGCCCCACCCCCAGCTCCTACCTACTAACCTCATCCCGCCCCCTTGATCTGTCCGTCCTCCCTGGACTGACCTATCTCCTCCCTACATCCCCGCCTACACTCACCTTTACTGGCTCCATCCCCGCCTCTTTGTCCTGTCTGTCTCCTCTCCACCCATCTTCTCCTCTATCCATCTTCTATCCGCCTCCCCCTCTCTCCCTATTTGTTTCAGAACCCCCTTCCCCTCCCCCATTTCTGAAGAAGGGTCTAGGCCCGAAACATCAAGCTCTCCTGCTCCTATGATGCTGCTTGGCCTGCTGTGTTCACCCAGCTCCACACCTCGTTGTCTCAGATTCTCCAGCATCTGCAGTTCCTACTATCTCTGCAATATAGATATGTGTCAGCTAACACATTTTGTCAGAAGAAACCACATCCACCTTGAAAAGTAATTTTCTAAATGGGCTGGAGAAACAACAAATTCTAGAGGCAGACAATCATAAATCACTAAAACTGAGAACACCAAGGACATTAAAAAGAAAGCCAGAGGATTCATTTCAAGTACAATAGAATTGAAAGGCTGACAAATTCAGAGTGATAGAGTCACCCAGCATAGAAACAAACCCTTCGGTCCAACTCATCTTCGGTGACCTAATTAGACGTAGTCCCATTTGTGAACTTTTGACCCATATTCCTCTAAACTCTTCCTATTTATATACCCCATCCAGATGCCTTCTGAATATTGTAATTGTACAGGCCACTACCGCTTCCTCTGGCAGCTCATTCCATACACGCACCACACTCTGCATAAAAAAGGTTATGTAGGTTCTTTTTAAATCTTTCTTCTCTTACCTTAAATCTATGCCCTTTTATTTTGGACTTGCCTACCCTGGGAAAAAGACCTTGGCAATTCTCACTATCCATGCCCCTCATGATTTTATAACTTCTATGAGGTCACCCCTCAGCCTCCGATGTTCCAGGGAAAATAACTCCAGCCTATTCAGCCTCTCCCTAAAGCTCAAATCCTTCAGTCCCTGCAACATCCTTATAAATCTTTTCTGCAACCTCTCCAGTTTAACAACATGCTTCCTATAGAAAGGTGATCAGAATTGTACACTATACTCCAAAAGTGACGGGTCTAGGCCCGAAACGTCAAGTTTTCCTGCTCCTATGATGCTGCTTGGCCTGCTGTATTCATCCAGCCCCACGCCTTGTTATCACCAATGTCCTGTACAGCCGCAATATGACCTGTCAACTCCTACACTCAATTTTATGACCAATGAAAGCAAGCATGCCAAATGCCTTCTTCACCACCCTGTCTACTTATGACTCCACTCAAGAAACTGCACATCTGCACCCCTAGATCTCTTTGTGGAACATGGGCGTTGCTAGCTGGGCCAATGTTTATTGCTCATCACTTTGCATCCACGATGGTTCTCATTGTTACCAATCTGTGGCCAGATTTCTGTTCCAAATTTATTAACTGAACATGAACTGCGTCAACTCCTCAGGTGGAATTTGGTCTCATGGCTTTTGGAGCATTAGCCTGAGCTTCCAAATTACAATTCCAGTGAAATTACCATTACCCCAATATTTCTACACTCTGAAGGCTATCTTGGAGCTGGCAATGAGGGAATTAACATCAATATCGTGGGAGATGGATCTGCCACTGAGTTTATGTATACATTAGAGAGTGAATAAGCAAGAGAGAGACAGTGTCAGTTCATTTTAAAAATATATGATTAAAAGTGCTTGCTTTCAGTTGCAAAACATCAAGTGGCTGATGGCAGCCTGATATATTTCTTTTCAAATATGGAAGAAGAGAATGGGAACTAAGCAAATATAGCAAGAACTGAAACCAACCGGCAAAAAGTTTCATCTAATCTGCTGTTACAATCAGTGTTTTTCACACTTTCCTCCAAGTCATTAATTTCCTTGTCATTCAGTGTTATTTGCGATAATATTTTTCCATTTGAGAAGTGGTCTGAAATGTTTTAAGTTGAACAAAATGATAGGAACAGGAGTAGGCTATTCAGTCCTTTGAGCTTCTTCTGCCATTCAACGAGATCATGACAGATCTCTATCTAACATCTACCCACCTGCTTTAATTCCATTAGCTTTATTACAGTAAACCACCATAAATCTACCAAGCTCTGTTTAAAACAAAACTTCAACAGGGACTCCTATGGTAGGTTCCCTACCTCTGATCTAGGAGGCCTGGGTACAAATTAGATCTGCTCCAGATGGGAATAATAACATATCTGAGCAGCAGGTGGATTAAAATCTCAATAAAAAGCATTAACAGTCCTTTATGAGGTGATTCTCATCAAACTGGTATTTAGTGAAATTACCCATGAATATTCTACTTTGTATTTTAAAGTTTCCCCACTTGTTCTGGACTTTCCCGTCAGAGGAGATTTCTATCTGTTCTACCAAATCCTTCAATCATGTCAAATATGTTCATTAGACCACGCCTTAATCATCGATTCTCAAGGCAACTTCAAAGCTGCAATGGGGGAGATATCGCAAAACCCCATCAACCACACACACGGGTCCAGTAATTGAGAGATGGTGGGTGGAAATGGGGGTGGAGAAGAGAAAGCAGGAAGATTGTGGAAGGAAATCATAAACCCCGATGGGGGAGGAAAACAAACAAAATGACTGAATATTTCAAGAGAAGCCGTGAAAGTAGGTCACAGTTCCACCATCTTGATCAGAGGATGGAACATGTCAGGAAGGACAATGGTTCATTCCTGATTCATGTGATCCTTTGTCATGGTCAAACACCAACCCCCTCACTCCCGTCAAACACTGAGTGTCAGCAGACTACCTGGCATTGGAGGACATCATCACTGAGCTCCTATGAGCTCATGACATCCATCCGAATTCTGGGAGTACAGGCTAAGGTGCCGATATCAAGAGCGACAACAGATTTTCGATGGGCACCAAGGCAAGGGAAATAAGGTTGAGGTATAGATCAACCCCATTCACATAGAATGACAGGCTCAAGAGGTTGACTGACTTTTCTTGCATTTATATTGCTGGTTACCCATATACCTGCCAGTGGGGGTCTAAAGAAACCAATTCACGATAAACATTAGGTTATTGAGACTCATCTTGTTAATGGTGCATACTTGAATGCACCATTTACAACATGGTAGATGTTCAACTTGCTATGTGGTGTAAAGGTGGAATCTCAGTCACACTGGTTATTATGGAAACCACCTGATTTTTCCTTCATAGAATTAGAGAAAAAAATAATATTGGGAAGTTCCTAGATTGAGTTATTAATTCATGACACCAGCTCTTGCATGGAATTTGCTGCTTGGAACAAACCAATCAGAACTTGAGAAGGTGATGGTGAGCTGTGTTCTTGAAACACTGCTTTTCTTGGAATGAAGGAACACTTGGGGTAAATGAGAATAGACCAGGGAATGAAAAGGAAGGGCAATAGAATAAAACAGGGATTTCCTGATTCATTCATGGGATATGGGCATTGGTTCATTCAGAGCCTGCGAGGTGGGACTCGTTATTGTTCCCCTTTCATAATTGCCCTTGATAAGGTTGTGATGAACTGCCTTTGGGAACCACTGCAGTCCATTTGGTGTAAGTAGATCGACAATGCTCTTAGGCGAGAGTTCCAGGATTTTGACCCCGTGAGAGTGAGGGAACGATGATATATTTCCAAATCAGGATGGTCAGTGGTTCAGAGGTAAACTTGCAGATGGCTGCGTTCCCATGAACCTGCTGCTCTAGTTTTTATAGATGAAAGTGGTCATGGGTTTGGATGGTGCAATCTAAGGAGCTTTTGGTGAACTTCTACAGTGGATCTTGTAGATAGTACACACTGCTGCTACTCTGCATCATTGGTGGAGGGTGTGAATGTTTGTGGATGTGGTGCCAATCCAGTAGGATGCTCTGTCCTGGCTGGAGTCAAGCTTCATTGGAGCTGAGTCATCCAGGTATGTGGGGATTATTCCATCACACTCCTGAGTCCTGCCTTGTACCACAGTTGGTAGATCAACTGTGAGGAATTATGAGTCTAACCTGTTGTTATAGTCATAGTGCTTATATGGCTAGTGCGGTAAAGTTTCTGGTCATCTCGAGAATGTTAATAGTGAGGAATTCAGTGATGGCATCAAATGTCAAGACTCAGGTTCTCCCTTGTTGGAGAGAGTCATTACCTGTCACTTGAGTGTTGTGAATGTTATATGGCACTTGCCTGCCCAAGGATGGGTATTTCCAGGACTTGCAGCATTCGAACATGAACTGCTTCAGTATCTGAGGATGCACAAATGGAGCTGATCATTGGTTGATGATTACACAATATCCCCATTTCAAACCTTATGATGAAGCGAAAGTCATTGAAGAAGTAGCTGATATTGGTTGGGCCGAACGTAGCACCCCGAGGAACCCATGCAGATATGCCCTGGAGCTGAGATGACTGACCTCCAACAAGTACAACCATTTTCCTTTGGGCCAGGTTTGACTCCAATCAGCAAAAAGTATTTCCCCTGATTCCCATTGACTCCAGCTTTTGTAGTGTTCCTCAATGCCATCCTCCATCAAATACCCTTAATGTCAAGGGCTGTCACTCTCACCTCACCTCTGGAATTCAGCTCTTTTGTCCATGTTTGAACCAAGGCTGTAATGAGGTCAGGAGCTGAGTGGTCCTAGCAGAACCCAAACTGGGTGTCACTGAGCAGGCTATTGCTGAGCGGGTGCTGCTTGATAGCACTGTTGATGACACGTTCCATCATTTTGCTGATGACCGAGAGTAGACCCATGGGCAAAAATTGAGTCAATTGGATTTTTCCTGCTCTTTGTGCACAGGGCATAACCAGAAACCTTCCACAGTGTCAGTTAGTGTTATGGCTTGCTATAACTGTGCTAGGATAGCTTGGCTATGGTGTTGCAAATGTTAGAGCAAGTCTTCAGTAATATTGCCAGAGTATTGCCAGGGTCCATCACATTTCCAGTAACCACTGTCTCCTACCAAATCTTGATTTTATGTGGGGTGATTCAGATTGGTTGAAGACTGGCATCTGTGCTGCTGGGGACTACGAAAGGACATGACGATAGATCATCCATTTGGCACTTCTGGCTGAAGATTATTGCAAATGCTTCAATCTTATCCCCAACAACCTTCAATCTAAGATATATTCCAAGATGGTGGTGGAATGGGACTCCTAAGCTGGAGCTCATCCACTCCATTTTTCTGATCCCTTTTCTCTCTCGTTTACAATTTTTTTCCGTTTTCTTTTTACCTCCCATCCCCAGAAAGCATCATCAATATCTAGGGTGATGGCCAGCATGGACTCTCGGCCTCAGTGTGGACTTGAACTCCTGGCTTCAGCGTGAATTCAGACTCCTGGCATCCACATGGACCAAGATTCACGGCCTCAGTGTGGACTCGATCTCCTGGCCTTGAATAGAAACTCAAGGTAGTCCAGATTGGAAGGACAGTTGTTCTGAACTTTTATTTCTCCATTTTTCTAATTTATAGCCAGATGTTTTATTTCTTTACTTTTCTAAATTTATTTTCCCTGCAAATTTGTACTTAAGGATCTGTACCTAGGTACCTTGGTACCTAAGATGGTGCCATAAGTGGTGACTTGTAAACTTTTCACTGATGTGAGTACAAGTGGCAATAAAGCTAGTCCTAATTCTGATTCAATCAGAAGAGCCAAGTGCATGAAATACTGGATTCCTCTGTCAGTATACAGCCGATATGGACTGGATGGTCTGAATGATGTCTTTTTTTTACCTTACTGTAAGACACTATGTTGGTTCACTGCCACAATGTCCAAGCCTAATCTACAATGTCTAGACAAACATTTGTAAAATAGCTGTTTGGGCTAGGTCTCAGAGGCGCTCTTAGAGCCCTATCACCGTTTGGATACAATCTTTTGGAGAGGATGGGGTGAAAATATAATGTATATCAGTATGCAATCTTTAAAGCTGAAGAAAAGATTGGTGAACTCTGTAAATTATGTTGCACAACAAACCTGCGAGTGAGAGAGAAATGGAACATACTTCTCATGGAAAATTGAACTTAATCTCATGCAGTCTCTGATATGAACATTACATCAGTAGTAAAATCCTGCAAAAATTCACTGATATACAATTAACGAACTCCACTGAGACTATATAAAGTAATTGACGTTTCCGCTGCTGTTAGCCTGCACTTAATATTGAGCTTGAACTTTTTCTTCCCTATAACAATAAAGCAATTATAAAAACAGCTGACCTATGCGTCGATCAAACAGCACATGCCATGGCTAATCCATTAAAGATGTTTCATCTCTTACGACGTACAAAATGAAATGGTACGGTTTTAATCAGCAAGAGTTGCCATCTGTTTTGAAAAGCTAATTCACTCAGGCCAGTGAAGAACATTTTCTTTCAGGAAATGCTTACCCTCAACCTAATTTTCAAAGTGATTTTGTTAACTTTTCACCTGCTGCCTTCATGCCCTCAGCCCTACTGTTATTTTCATATGGCGGGAATGGTGATTAGCAATGTTAAAATAACTAGATCCAGACGAGTGAGCCAGGGGGTAGTTACATTCCAGACGGTGGGTGCGACTGTGGGTTTTAGTCTGGAATATTAGCGAAAGGTGCACTGGCACAGGCCAGCTTTGTAACAACTTCAATTTGAGTTTAAAAACATTGCCCTGGCTTAAAAACTATTTAAAAACCATTCCACCTGTAATTCTCTCCCTTCCTCCCCTCTCATGTTTCCAATGCATCATTCTTCATGGGCTTCCTGCCCTTTAAGTGGCTGGAATTTACCCATAAGCCTAGATAGGGGAATGCGTGCAGACTATTCAACAATAAGGGGCATCCCTTGTAGGAGTCACTGAAGCTACATCAGAATTTTAGCTAACTCTATACCGCTCCCCTTTTCTGTTAATGGGAATTGCATAAGTGGAATCATAAAATGGTTACAGCACAGAAGGAGACCAGTCGGCCCTGCATGATTAGATGCACCATAGAAAGCATTCTATCCAGATGCATCACAGCTTGGTACAGCAACTGCTCTACCCAGGACCGTGAGAAACTACAGAGACTTGTGAACACGGTCAGGTCCATTATGCAAGCCAACCTTCCATCTATTGACTCCATCTACACTTCTTGATGCCTCAGGAAGGCAGCCGACATCATCAAAGGCCCCTCCCATGCTGGTTATGATCTCTACCATCAGGCAAAAGATACAAAAGCGTAAATACACGTACTAACAGGTTCAAGAACAGCTTCTTCCCTGCTGTTATTAGACTTCTGAACAGACTCCCCAAAGTTCAAACGTAATGTTGACTTTGCTTTTGTGAACCTTCTTTGCAGCCATAAATTTGTAATCCTCGCTCTGTTCAATCACCCTTTGTGTGGTATGATCTGCCTGCCCTGCATGGAAAACAAAACTTTTCACTGTACCTAGGTACGTGTGACAGTATCAAATCAAATCAAATCAAAAACAACCATGCTACCCCTCCATTCTAGATGGTCCAGGAATCTCACACTCCTGCCTGTTCACCATGACCCTACTTTTTCTTTTATCTTCAGATAATCTTCCCCTTATTTTGAATACCACCAGTGAATCTTCCTCCAGTGTTGCATTCCAGTTCCAAAATCTTTGCTACGTGATATTTTTTTCCTCCTGTTGCACCTGGTTCTTCTGTCTTTTGTTTTGCTCATGGGATAGTGATGTGGAGGTGCCAGTGTTGGGGACGAGGTCAGAAATCACATGACACCAGGTTATAGTCCAACAGGTTTATTTGAAAACAAAAGCTCGTGGAGCATAGCCCCTTCATTTCACCTGACGAAGGGGCCACACTCTGAAAACTTGTGCTTTCAAATAAACCTACTGGACTATAACCTGGTGTCATGTGATTTCCGACCTCATGGGATACGGGTGTTATCCTTTACTGCCTTTGACAAAGATAGCTTCTTGACCTGTTGCAGTCCATGTGGTGTAGTGAGACTCACAGTACTCTCAAGCAGATCTAGAATTTTGATCCAGTGACAGTGGAGGAACAGTGACCATAGCTCCAAATCAGGAAGTTGTGTGTGGCTCAAAGAGGAATTTGCAAATATTGGTGCTCCACTGTGTTTCTGCTGGTCTTGTTTTTTCCCTTCGATCATGCAACATGTAACACCTCTGCAACAATTTGCAGCTTATAATAATAGATCCAACATTATTACAAAGATGGTTAGGAAGGACCTAATTTTAGACATGCGATTTTACTGTCCTGCCAAATCCTCATGATATCATAACAGTTGATATTTATTGTGCTTGTAGTGATTTCAATGAGGTCAACCAAGTAGACATCATAGAATATGAGTTCCCTGATTGGGGCTGTCAGTCTGGTCCCATCAGGGAGCCCTGGCTGACAGATATAATCAGGAGTGTCAGAGGTTCTGTTCACTCTGAGAATTGGCTCTGAGCGAGCTGGATCAGTGTGCAAGGAAAGGCTGGCTTGGTGAGGGATACCAGTTTCTGTGGAGTTATTTCACCATTTAATCAGATATTAACCTTGACAGCTCCTTCCAGACCCATGTATGAAAGAGATTACATGGATTCAAGGTAATGTTCTTTCACTTGGTGTACTGTAAACAAAAATGTTCCTTCAGCTTGTCAAGTACAGAATATGAAACATATCTTCAAAGCACATATTGTGGGGCTATTTGTTATTGTAACATCTCTGCTATGCTGCTTAATATTGGTTGCAGAATGATTTAAAGGAAATATAGAAGAGTAGTGAAAATTGTGTGAAGATAAATAAAAGTTCTACAGAAACTCAGCAGGTCTGGCAGCATCTGTGGAGAATGAAAAACAGAGTTAATATTTCAAGCCCGCCAATGGCCCTTTGTCAGAACTGAGGGAAAGTGTGGTGTTTAATTTTGATGACAGAATTAGGGATGGGCTGCGGTGTGGCGTGAATAGAGTTTGTGAAGAGAGAGAATAAAGGGATACGCAAACAAAGATTTTTTTTTGTTTATGCATTAACAGGTTGAGGGTATCACTGGCTAGGCAGCATTTATTGCCCACCCATAATTGCCCAGAGGGCAGTTAAGAGTCAACCACATTGCTGTGGGTCTGGAGTCACATGTAGGCCAGACCAGATAAGGATGGCAGTTTCCTTCCCGAAAAGACATTAGTGAATCAGATGTGTTTTTCCCGACAATCGACAATGGATTCACGGTCATCATTAGATTTTTAATTCCAGATATTTTATTGAATTCAAATTGCACCATCTACCGTGGCTGGATTCAAACCCGGGTCCCCAAAGTATTATTTGGGTCTCTGAATTAAAAGTACAGTGTTAATATCACTAGGCCATCTCTTCCCCTATATATTGCTGACTATAAACTGGGAGAGAGAGAGAAATGTTGGGTAAGGAGAGAATGAAGAGTGTAAATGGTTAAAAATAGGTTGGCTGTGCTGGGATCAACCTGTACAAGCCAGGAACAAGAGGTGAGGAGAGAGGACAGCAAACATAGAGGGTGGTGTTCATGTTCTGATATTGTTAAACTCAAATTTGAGTCCTGAGGGCCATGAGGTACCTAGGCAGAAGTTGAGATATTGTTTCCTCGGAACAGTCCTGAAGAAGGCGCACTTGACCCGAGAAATTAACTCAGATTCCTCTCCATAGATGCTGCCAGACCTGCTGAGCTTTTCCAGCAATTTCTGTTTTTGTTACTGTTCCGTCAGCTTGCGGTCAGTGTCACTGGAGCAATACAGCAGAACTGAGACAGACATGTTGACATGGGAACACGGTGATGCTTTGAAGCGGCCGGCAACTGGAAACTTTGGGGGGGGCCTTTTTTACAGACACGGTATTGGTGCTCAACAAAGCAGTTACCCAGTCTGCACTTAGACTTGCCAAAGATTGTGAGCAGAGAATGCAGTAGACTAGATTGAGTGAAGTGCAGGTAAATCGATGCTTCACCTGGGAAGTTGTGTTTGGAGCCCTGGATAGTGAGGAGGGAGGAGATAAATGGGCAAATGTTGGAGCCCCGCAATTGCATGCCATGGGGGTGGGGGGAGACAACGGTGGTGTAGGAGAAGTAGGCTAAGGTGGCCTGGAGAGTACAGTCTCTGCAAAATGCTGACAAGGGAGAAGAGGGGAATATGTGCCTGGCCGTGGCGTCCTGCTGGAAGGAGCAGAAATAGCAGCTTATAATATTTTGGATATGGAGGCTGCTAGGGTGGAGTGTGATTACCAGGGGGTCCAATTGAGGTAGTGGGAGGAGAGGGAAGGGGTGAGGGCAGAAGTTTAGGAAATGGGTTGAACATGGTTAGGAGCCCTGTCAATGATGCTATGGGGGAATCCTCAATTGAGAAAAAAGGTGGACATTTCTGTGATGGTGACATCATCAGAACAGATGTGAACGGAGATGGAAAACTTTGGAGAACTGAATGGAGCCCTTGTAGGATGACAGTGGACAGATGTATAGTTTAGGTAATTGTGGGCGTTTAGGAATTGTGGGAGTTGATGGGTTTGTGGTAGATATTGTTGGCCAGCCTATTACCAGAAAGGGAAGCAGTGATGTTGAGGAAGGGAAGGGAGGAGTCAGGGATGGACTGGTGAAGGTGAGAGCAAGGTGCAAATTGGAAGCAAAATTGATGAACTTTTCCAATTCCAAACATAAGAGAGAAGCAGTATTGACTATGTCATTAATGTACCAGAGAAAGGGTTGCAGGGAGAGACCTGAATATTTTGAAGGGTTGTTCCCAACACAACTAACCCATTTTCAATCATTTACAGTTTTCGTTAGCTCTCAATACAACATTTCAACTTATCATCAGCAATTTCTTTGCTTGCCTCTCTCTTTCTTTGTCTGTCTCTGGTCATAGTCTCCATCTACTTTATTCCCTCCCCCCAGCCGCACTGTCATGAGCATAAATAGTATCTTTTCCCAGGATCTGGTGAAGGTTCACTGGACTTCGGACATAACATTTACTCTCTTTCTTTCTTCACAGATGCTGCTAGATGTGTTGAATTTTTCCAGCACTTGCAATTTTTCCATAAGATCTCCAGCATCCACAGTTCTTTAGAGTAGTAACTGTTTGACAGTCAATCGTTTACAAGATTCAGAACTACATCCCACAATTAGAATTCATTGTGCTTCATAACCCATAGAAAACAGGTTCTATAAGGATGAGTTTTGTTGAAAAATATGCTGCAGCCCAAGGGTCTGCAACAGCCATGTACAGTAACTGCAGAGCCCCGTGCACACAGGGCCAATATCTGCTTTGGGACCTATCAGAAAAATTGAGCTGTTCTTCGGTTTTGTTCATGTGGTTGACAACTAGCATATCTGAGTCGATTTATTGTTGTCACACGTACCTAGGTACAGTGAAAAGTTTTGTTTTGCGTGCAGTACACACCATATCACACCATACAAAGTGCATTAGGGTAATAGAACAGAGCAGAGCGAAGAATACAATATTACAGCTGCAGAGAAGATGCACAAAGTGTGAGGTCATGGCTGGCACTAAAATGATTCTAGTGAACAATATTTTTGTTTGACGAGGAGCCAGCAACAGCAGGAATCACTGATGCTCCCAATTTCAGCCAAGACCCTCCCACTATTGCACCCGACCCCAGCACTTAGCTGAAGCCACTCTCAAAGTGTCGGGCAGATTGAAATTCAGTGCTGCACAAGACTGAGTTACCTGCTTAAGAACCAGAAGTTCTCCGAGTTAACTTTGACAAGATTCAACGGGCTCCTCAGTTCGCCTAGTTCGTATCAAAATGCATTTGCACCTAGAAACGAGTGATGAACTTTCGTCTGGTGTTTATCTATGTGCAAAGTGCAGGCATCGCTTGTTTGTATCTCAGATCTGAAACGAATAAAATTGAAAGACTACTAAGTCACTTCTTAGAAGTGCTTGCTTTTTTGTTTGTGTCAGTATTGTCTGGACCAGACAGAAGCGCAGAACTTCAGGAAAGCACATGCATTTTACAATATCAAAATGGCAGATTTAGAGTCATACAGTCATACAGCAACAGACCCTTTGGTCCAAATTGTCCACACCGACAAAGTCTCCCAAACAAAACTAGTCCCACCTGCCTGCCTTTGGCCCATATCCCTCCTAACCATCCCTACTCATGTTACCTTTCCAAATCTCTTTTAAATGTAACTGTACTTGCATCCCCCACTTCCTCTGGCAGTTCATTCCACACATGAGCCACCCTCTCTGTGAAAATGTTGATCCTCAGGTCCCTTTTAAATCTTTCTCCTCTCACCTTAAAAATATGCCCCCAACTTTTGAACTACCCCAACCTAAGAAACAAACCTTGGTTATTCACCTTAGAATTAAGTTTATTGTCACATGTACTCATGAGTACCGGGAAAAGTTTACAAATCTCCACTTACCATCTTAGGTACAGAGGTACCTAGTTACAGATTCTTCATCAGAAATTCTTAGGAAAAAATATGAGAAAAATGCAGAAATAAAACTCCAGCATTACAGATCATAGGAATGAATTAGAAAAGTAAAAAAAGAGGTCTAGAATAACAGTTTTTCCAACTACACTGGTGTCCTGGTCTCTCTATTGCAGCTGGCTTCAGCTCGAGGCTGGAAGTCCATGCTGAGGCCATGCCAGTTAGGACCCGGATATGGTCACCCGGGGCTGAGTGACCCACCACATCAGGCCGAGAGACCCACCACACCGGGCCGAGAGACCCACCACACCGGGCCGAGAAACCCCTACACTGGGCCAGGAGACCCCCACACCAGGCAGAGAGACACCCCGCACCGGGCTGAGAGATGGTCCACACCGAGCCGAGAGACCCCCACACCAGGCCAGGAGACCGCCATAATGTGCCAAAGGATCACCACACCGCTTCTGCGCTCAGGCCAAATGATCAAGAAATTGTCAAGAAGAAAGGAGGAAAAGAAACCACAAAAGAGGAGGTAAAAAAGAAAAATAAACCAGGATAGAAATAAACCATAAATAAACTTAGGTCTCCATAAGGTCGGCGTAAGGTCACCCCTCAACCTCCTACACTCTAGGAAAAGAGTCCCAGCATATCCAGCCTCTCCTTCTCACTGAAACCCTCCTGTCCTAACAACACTTTGGTAGTACCGCAGCATGCGAGGGTCCAGCCCAGAGCTCATCTGCTCCATCCGCTTTTAGTTTTCTTCTTTCATAACTTTTATTCTTACTTTTACCTACTTACTCTCAGCGGGTCTGCGGCAACGTTTCTTCCTGGCGGTGGCAATGGACGGAGTTGACTTTGGTGCAGCACGGTGGAGATCGAGTCCAATTTGGGGGAGAGTGAGAGAACGAGTCCAAGGCAGAGGAGAACGAGCCTAATGTGGAGGAGATCGAGCTCTTGAGGGGATTGCAAGCCCAGCATGGCCAAGCACTTAAGAAGGAGTTGAATGTTGAATTTTTAACTTTATTTCCTTATTTTTCTACTTTGTGCCTAAGAGTTTGTCCTGAGATACCTTTGTACCTAAGATGGCATCACGAATGATGACATTGTACAGTTTTCACTGTACTCCTGTATCCCTGTACTTGAGTACATGTGACAATAAATTCTAATTCTATATCTTTTCCGCACCCTCTCCAATTTAATAATATTCTTCCTACAGCAGGATGACCAGAACTCTACACCGTACTCCAGAAGTGGCCTTCCCAACATCCTGTACAATATCATGCCCTCAACATGATGTCCAAACACTGATACTCAATGGTCTGAGCAATAAAGGCTAGTGTGCTCAACATACTTTTTTTTATCAGAGAAGTGACCATTATGATCTGTGTTATTTTTACAAAATAGATGGTCAATAAAATATATTCAAAATGGTCAAGATTACATTGGAGTGGATGAGCAGAAAAGCGAATCCTAATATCAAAACAGTAAGTGATGGAGAGACTCAGCAGGTCTGGCAGTATCTCTGGAGGAAGAAACAGGGTCAACGTTTCGAGTGAAAACAATCTTCTTCAGAACTGTCATCACTCCACAAATGCTGCCAGACCTGCTGAGTTTCTCTGACGGTTACTGCTTTTATTTCAGGCTGCCAGCATCCAGGGTATGTACTTTTAATTATGAGAGCACAACCTGTTAGTTTCTCTGAAACAACAGTGTGGAGCTGGAGGAACACAGCAGGTCAGGCAGCATCAGAGGAGCAGGAGAGTTGAAGTTTCAGGTCGGGACCCTTCTTCAGACCCTTCTTTTCTCTGAAGAAGGGTCCTGACTCGAAACGTCAACTTTCCTGCTCCTCTGATGTTGCCTGACCTGCCGTGTTCCTCCAGCTCCACACTGTTGTATCTGACTCCAGCATCTGCAGTTCTTGCTATCTCCTGTTAGCTTGTCTTATGTTAAGGGTGATTTATCAATAAAACATAATTGGGCTGTCTACAGAAAACTTTAAAAGCAGGATTACAGGTGAAAAATCCAGTGGGATTTTATATTTTATGTTGAGTCGGTCATGAAACTGTACAAAACATGATTTTGGACTTTAGTTGAAGTAAACCGTTGTTGTCACCCCATTATACGAAGATTCTCATCCATTTTCTTAAAAATTCACTGTGTCCAGGCACACCAGGATTGCCAGTCCACCTTACTTAAACACCTTCATTGGCAACTTCCAAACCTCTGACTTCCACAATCCAGAAGGACAAGAGCAACAGTCGTCTGGGAATACCAGTGGCCCCGAATCCCAACTCAAATCACGCACAATCCTGACTTGAACACGTGTTGCTGTTTTTATTATCGTTGCTGGGTTGAAATCCTCGAAATCTTTCTCAAACAGCAATGGAGGTGTTTTCTTCATCATGTGATATAGTGGTTTAACAGGAGAACCCCACATGATCAAATCAAGGAAACTCAGGAAGGGCAATAATTACCAAACTTGACAAGGATGCCTCCATCTCTAATGTGAATAAGAGAATCAAAATGGTACTTAACAGACAATGTAACCAGTTGAATAGAGAATGTTAAGGCAGAATCCTCTAGAAGTGCTCAAGAAGTAAACAAGAACTCAAAAGATAATCATAAAATCCCTACAGTGCAGAAACAGGCCCTTTGGCCCAACAAGTCCACACCAACCCTCAAATCATCCCAACCAGACCCATTCCCCTATAAACCAAAGTAACCTACATGTCCCTGAGCACTATGGGCAATTTAGCATGGCCAACCCACCCAGCCTGCACATCTTTGGACTGTGGGAGGAAACTGGAGCACACATGCAGACACTGGGGAGAATGTGCAAACTCCACATAGGCTGTTGCCTGAGGGTGGAATTGAACCCAGGTCCCTGTTGCTGTGAGTCAACAGTGCTAACAACCAAGCCACTGTGCTGCCCCATCATTATTAAAAGATTATCCTGCTTATCTGTAGGTTGGAACAATATATGTATGATTAGTGATAACAGCACAAAGAAGAGGAAGAGTTCCCTTGTAAATAGCTACTGAAACCGCATCAGGAATATTGTCTGGAATTGTGGTCTTCTTACCTAAGAGAGGATAGATTTGCCACAGAGAGAATGCAGTGGAGGGTCACAACGCTGACATTAAATATGAATAACCAATAATGATAGTGGATTTTCATATGAAGAAAGATTGGTTGACTGGGCCTGTACTCACTAGAGTTTAGAAGGATGAGAGAGGATCTGCTGAAACTCATAAATTTCATCAGGGCTGGATATACTCGATGATAGGCGGGATTTTTTTTCTCTGTGACTGGGGATTCAAGAACCAGGGACCACAGCGTCAGGAAACAGGGTGCAGCATTTAGGATTGAGATAAGGAATGATTTCTTCACACAAAGGCTAGTGAAGCTGAGAAATTCTCTACCAGAGAAGGTTGTGGAGCCAAGGTAACTGAATATGTTCAAGAAAGAGATTGATAAACTTTTAGATATTAAAGGTATCAAGGGGTATGGGCAGAAAGCGGGAATGTGGCATTGAGAGAGAGGATCAGCCATGTTTATATGGAATTGTTCAGCAACTTGAATGGTCAAATGGCCGGCTTCTGCTCCTGGTATCTATGACTTTACTGAAGAATACATTGTAGTATTGAAGTCAAATCAATCATTTCTAAGTGGGCATTAAGCGCAAATGAAACAATGTAAGGAAATGATAGCTAAAGTATTAGAGTGGATGGGTTTTATGTAGAGTGAAGCCAGCATAGACATGATGATCAGAAACAAAAACAGAAGTTGCTGGAAAAGCTCAGCACATCTGGCAGCATCTGTGAAGAGAAATCAGAGTTAACATTTCGGGTTTGGTGACCCTTCCTCAGAACTGAGGTAATTTCTGTTTTTTGTTTCTGATTTACAGCATCCGCACGTCTTTCGATTTTTATAGATATGATGATCGCAATGTTAGTAGGAACTGCAGATGCTGGAGTCTGAGATAACACAGTGTGGAGCTGGAGGAACACAGCAGGCCAGGCAGCATCAAAGGAGCAGGAAAGTTGACGTTTCTGAAGAGGGGTCCCGGCCTGAAATGTCAGCTTTCCTGCTCCTCTGATGCTGCCTGGCCTGTTGTGCTCCTCCGGCTCCACACTGTGTTACCTATGATCTCAATGTTGTCATATTACTGGAACTTACTTGCTTCTATATGATTTCCCTAACATTCATTGAACAACCAGACTAAAAATGTTTAAATAATAGGAAGATGCTCTCACTTTCTTAACAAGATAACCTGTTATTTAAGTCACAAACTGCAACAAAATATGATTCACTTTTCATGATAGTAGAGAAACCCAAAGCTGATCGAATGTTTCGGGTAAGCTAGATACAGGGTAGATAAAGAGGAATTCAGACAATATCTTCCAACTGACAATATCTTTATCTGATTAGAGAAGCAGACTGGTCTCACTCACCCATCATCCCTGTACTTGCTGACCTACTTTGGTTCCCAGATAAGCAAAACCTCCATTTAAAAATTAGATGTCTGGATTACTAGCTTAGAATCATACAGTACAGGACAAGCCCTTTGGCTCATCAAGCCTCTACCACCATAAATATATTATTACCTACACCAGCCCCACTTTCAAGCACTTGGCCCATAGCCTTGAATGTTATGACCTTCAACTCATCCTGGCATTTTTTTAAAAACGGTTGTGAGATTTTCTCTCCGTACTACTCTCCCAGTGCTTTCCAGATTCCCACCAATCTGGATGAAAACATCTTTCCTCAAATCCCTTTAAACCTCCTGCCGTTCACTTTAAAATTATGCCACCTTGTTATTGATTCTTTACTTAAGGGAAACAGCTGCTTTCCATCCATCTTATCAATGCCCCTGATAGTCTTATTCACCTCTGTCAGGTCTCACTCCCTCAACTTTCTCTGCTCCAAAGATAACAACACAAGCTTACCCAGCCTCTCTCCACATCCACAACTTCATCACCTCAGGTGACCTCCCACCCACCGCCTCCAACCTCATCGTTCCCCAACCCCGCACCGCCCGCTTCTATCTCCTCCCCAAAATCCACAAACCTGAATGCCCTGGTCGACCCATTGTCTC
>JAHRHZ010000263.1:45321691-45333667 GCA_024137785.1 Ginglymostoma cirratum
CTGCAGTCAGACCCCACCACCAAAGACATCTTTCCCTCCCCACCCTTCTCTGCCTTCCGGAGGGACCACTCCCTCCGCGACTCCCTTGTCCGCTCCACACTCCCCTCCAGCCCCACCACACCCGGCACTTTTCCTTGTAACCGCAGGAAGTGCTACACCTGCCCCCACACCTCCTCCCTCACCCCAATCCCAGGCCCCAAGAAGACTTTCCACATCAGGCAGAGGTTCACCTGCACATCTGCCAATGTGGTATACTGCATCCGCTGTACCCGTTGTGGCTTCCTCTACATCGGGGAAACCAAGCGGAGGCTTGCGGACCGCTTTGCAGAACACCTGCGCTCAGTTCGCAACAAACAACTGCACCTCCCAGTCGCGAACCATTTCAACTCCCCCTCCCATTCCTCAGATGACATGTCCATCCTTGTCCTCCTACAATGCCACAGTGATGCCACCCGAAGGCTGCAGGAACAGCAAATCATATTCAGCCTGGGAACCCTGCAGCCCAATGGCATCAATGTGGATTTCACAAGTTTCAAAATCTCCCCTCCCCCAACCGCATCCCAAAACCAGCCCAGCTCATCTCCACCTCCCTAACCGGTTTTTCCTCTCACCCCAAGCCACACCCCCATCTCCTATCTACTAACATCATCCCGCCCCCTTGACCTGTCCGTCCTCCCTGGACTGACCTATCTCCTCCCTACCCCCCCTACCTACACTCACCTTTACTGGCTCCATCCCCGCCTCTTCGACTTGTCTGCCTCCTCTCCACCTATCCTCTCCTCTATCCATCTTCTATCCGCCTCCCCCTCTCTCCCTATTTATTTCAGAACCCTCTTCCCCTCCCCCATTTCTGATGAAGGGTTTAGGCCCGAAACGTCGAGTTTTCCTGCTCCTATGATGCTGCTTGACCTGCTGTGTTCATCCAGCCCCATGCTTGTTATCTCTCTTGAGAGCTAAACTGCTCCATTTCAGGCAATAGCCTGGTGAATCTCCTCTGCATCCCCTCCATTGCGATCGCATCCTTCCTATTGTGTGGTGACCAAGGCTGTACATAGTACTTCAATTGCGGTCTAACCAAACTCCTGTACAGTTCCAAAATAATCTGCCTGCTCTTATAATCCATGCAACGCCTGATAAAGGCAAGCATCCCTTATGCCTTCTTAACTATGCTGTTAACCTGTCCCACCAAGTTCAGGGAACTGTGAACAAACACAACCAAGATCCCTCTGTTCTTCTTAACGTCCTAGAGTCCTGCCATTCATTGAATACTCTCTTGTCCTCTTCCTTCTTCCAAATGACATGACCTGATATTTATAAAGGTCAAATGCCATTTTCCACTGATCTGCCCATCTGAGCAATTATTTATATCTTCCTGCAACCGAGCACCTTCCTCCTCACTTTCAACCACTTGGCCAATCTTTGTATCACCTGCAAACTTACTTATCATCCCTCTCGTATTCTCATCTACATTGTTTATGAATACTGCTGAACCCTGTGGTAAGTTATTGCACACCAGCCTGCAGTCACACAAACAGCCTTCCCCCACAACCCTCTGTCTCCTGCCACCAAGCCACTTTAGATCCATCTTTGCATGAATGCCCTGAATCCCATGTGCTTTTCCTATCTTTACCAGCCTCCCGAATGCTACTTTATCAAAGACCTTGCTGAACTCCACATCAAACACATCAATTGTCCTACCCTCATCTACACACTTTGTCAAACGCTCGAAAAATTTGGGCGCTTCTGTTAGGCATGGTGTCCACTGATAAAGGCATGCTGACTTTCTCTGACCAAACCTTGCCTCTCTAAATAGAAATTAATTTTCTCCTTCACTATTTTTCCAATAGCATCCCTACCTCTGAGGTCGCATTCAGTCTATAGTCCCCTCATCCATATCTACCACCGTTATTGTAAATTCCAGTCACATTAGCTATCCTCCAGACCTCCGTCACCTTCCCTGCAGCCAGAGATAATTTAAAAAGTTTGGGGTCAGGGTGTCTGTAATTTCCTCCCTTGTCTACCGCAGCAGCCTGAGATACAACTCTTCTGGATCTAAATCATAGAATCCCTACAGCACAGAAAGAGGCCATTCAGCCCATCGGGTCTGCACCTACCGTCCAAAGAGCATCCCACCCAGATATCCCCCTCAACACTATCCCTGTAACTCTGAATTTCCCATAGCTAATCCACCTAACCTATGCTTCCCCAGACACTATGGGCAATTCAACTTGGCCAATCCATCTAATCTGCACAACTTTGGACAATGGGAGGGAACAGGAGCACCTGGAGAAAACCATGTTGCTCCTGTGTATTTGTCCACTTTTAAATCTTCCATCTTCTCCAAATCCTCCTCCCTTCTTACATCAATCCACTCAGGAAATTCGCAGCCTATCTTCGCGATTTCTGTACTTATGTACCTCTTCTCTGGAGTAAAGACAGATGTCAAGTACTCATTTACCAATGCCGTCTGGCTTCACAAACAGATTGCCCCCTTGGTCCCTAATGGGCCCTACTCTTTTCCTGGTTATTCTCTTCCCTTTGATATTTGTAGATTATCTTGGGGTTCTCCCTAATTATGCCTGCCAGCAACACCCTCTGTTTGCTTTCTGAATACTTTCTTGAGTTCCCCCCTGCGCTTTCTCTACTTCTCTAAGATCTCCATTGCTTTCTTCCCTTTGTATCTGCTATCTATCTCACTGAGGTGTGGCACAGTGGCTAGCACTGCTGCCTCAGAGAGCTAGGGACCTGGGTTCAATTCCACCCTTTGGTGACCATCTGTGTGCAGTTTGCACATTCTCCCCATGTTTGTCCTGGGTACTCTGGTTTGATCCCACAGTTGAAAGATGTGTAGGCTAGGTGGATTGGTTGTGCTAACTATAAGTGCTCACGGATGTGTAGATTAGGTGGGGGATGGGATGTTCTCAGGGTCAGTGTCAGGGTCACAAATGGCTTGTTTCCACACTGTAGGGATTCTATGATCTTTTCTTTTTGATCCAGTCCTGAATATTCCTAGGTATCTATGGTTCTCTGGGTTTGTTGTTCCTACATTTCACTCTAAAGGGAACATGTTAGGCCTGTACTACCACCCTCACCCAACTCTCCTCCTGGATCTTACTTGAATGTGCCCACTGTTTTGCTGTGGATTTACCCTTAATTACCTTTTCCCAGTTTTGTTTTACCAGATCCTGCCTTATTTTAATAAAATCTGCCTTGGCCCAATACAAAACCCTTCTTTTATTAAACATACTATTTTTCGGCTTTTCCGTAACAAATGTAGAACATATGGTGCAGTGGTTATTATCACTAAAATGTTCCAACACTGTTGAACCACCTGTCCAACCTGATTCACCAGAATTAGGTCCAGCACTACACTCTCAAGGACCATCTACATTTTAATATAAAAAACACTCTTGTGTATATTTTGAGAATCTGTCTCCTCTCAATGAGTTATACTATGATTATAGTTAGGTGGATTGGCTGTGCTAAATTACCCATAGTGTTCAGGGATGTGAGGTCAGGTTGATTAGCCATGAGAAATGTAGGGTTACAGGGATAGGGTAGGAGGATGGGTAAGAGTGGGATGCTCTTCGGGGGTTGATATGGACTTTTTGGGCTAAATGGCTTTTTCCACGCTGTTCAGTTTCTATGAATTATCCCAATTAATATTGGAATAGTTGAAGTCCTCTAATATAATTTTCCTTATTGTTATTTTTACACGTTTTAGTGAATTGACTGCTGGTCCTCAATTACTCGCTGACTGTTTAGATCCCAATACACTCCAAACAATGTGACTGCCCTCTTTTTAATTTGTTAAGTTCTACCTCAAAGCCTCTTTTGACAACCCTTCTAAGATATCATCTGCCCTCAATGCAATAATTGACTCGAAGTAATATTGCAACACCACATCTGTTTTTGCACTCTCCCTGTTCTACCTGAAGATCGCATACTCTGAAATGTTGAGTTGCCAGTCTTGTTCCTCCCTCCACCATGTCTCTGTGATGGCGGCAACATTGCAATTCCACAACCAGAATTCCACATTTCAATCCAGCATTCAAGTAGAAGACATCCAGTCTTGCTTTACTCCCTTGAGGTACCACATGACTGAACCCACTCCCTCTTGGTTCTTTTTCTAGCTTATGCTGTGAATACCAGTTTGTCACTGTTGAATTAATGCACTGTGTTCCGAACTGCCGAACTTCCAACAGTCTTAGCAAACCCTTCATCCAGCCCCACGCCTTGTTATCTCGGATTCTCCAGCATCTGCAGTACCTTTTATCTCTGATACAATTTTAACCCCACTGCGAAGCCCCTTCTAAGGATGCCTACCCTGAAGAAGTTACCCTCCTCCCTCCAGACAAACCTCAGGGAATCTCTCTCCCACTGCAACTCTCTCCATCCCCGCCTCTTCGACTTGTCTGCCTCCTCTCCACCTATCCTCTCCTCTATCCATCCTCTATCCGCCTCCCCCTCTCTCCCTATTTATTTCAGAACCCTCTTCCCCTCCCCCATTTCTGATGAAGGGTCTAGGCCCGAAACGTCAAGTTTTCCTGCTCCTATGATGCTGCTTGGCCTGCTGTGTTCATCCAGCCCCACGCCTTGTTACCCCCTGCAAGGATATTGGTCCCATTCTATGTCAGGCTCAGATTGTCCCATTTGTAGATGTGCCACCTTCTCCAGAAACAGTCCCAGTGATCCAGGAATCAAAAATTCTCCCTCCTGTACCAACTCTTGAGCCAGTCAATCATCTGCTCTATATTCCTATTTCTGTACTTACTGGCCCTTTGCACTGGGAGTAATCCTGAACTTATTTGAGGCCCTACTTCGTAATCTCTTGACTAGCTCCCTGCATTCTTGATGCAAGAACTCAACCCTCATTCTACCTATGTGGTTGGTGCCAATGTGTACCACAGTCTCTGTCTTATCACTCTCTCCCTTCAGGATGCTCTACAGCCGCTAAGTGATATTCCTGACCTTTTTTCCTTTATTCACTCACAGGATAAGGGCATCACTGGCTAGGCAGCATATTTGACTGAGCCTAATTGCCCAGAGGCAGTTTGGAATCGACCACATTGCCGTGGGTCTGGAGTCACATGTAGACCAGACGAAGTAAGAATAGCAGTTGCCTTCCCTAAAGGACATTAGTGAACCAGATGGGTTTTTCCTGACAATTGGCAATGAATTCATGGACATTCTTAGGTTCTTAATTCCAGATTTTTATTGAATTCAAATTCTACCATCTGCCATGGCAGGATTCAAACCCAGGTCCCCAGGACATTACCTGGGTCTCTGGATTAACAGCCCAGCAATAATACCTAGGCTATCACCTTGGAACCAAGGAGGCAACATACCACCCTGGAGTCACCTCTGCAGCCTACCTATTCCCCTAACTCATTATTCCCCTATTACCACTGCTCCTGTTTGTTTCTTCCTCCCCTTGTGGGCAGTGGGGCCACTAGTGGTGCCAGAAGTCTGGCTCTAACTCCACTCCCTTGAGGGACCAGCACCTCCTCAGCTTCCAAAATGGGAGACTGATTTGTGAGGGAGACCCTAGGAGATTCCTGCACTACCTGCCTGAATCTCCTTGCCTGCCAGTTGGTCACCCTTCTTTTCTTCAGTCCATTCAGCTGCAGTGTGGTAGAGTTGTTATCTCTCTACCTTCTTATGGGAACAGTGCCATACTTTTTCTTTACACTTTGGGATGTTTTACTACATTAAAGGCACTGAAGACTGATTTGGTTTTCCAGACGAGACTGAAGGGGGAACGGATTGAGGTATACAAAATTATGCGAAGTCCAGACAGAATAGATTGTGAGAATCTCTTCCCCATGACAGGCATGGTTCGGACCAGAAAGCATAGGTTTAATGTGAAGAACAATGGTGTATGAGGAGATCTGAGAAAATATTTTCCATTCAGAGAGTGGCAGGTATAAGGACCATGCAACTTGAGAGGGCGGTAGAGGCAGATACTCACACATCATTTAAGAAGCATCTGGAATGAGCACTTAAAATGTCAGGGCGTAGCAGGCTGTGGACCAAGTGCGGGTAAATGGTATTAGAGTAGGTTGATGTTTGTTGATCGTATAGATATGGTGGATCAAAAGGCCTGTTTCTATGCTGTATGACTCTTTTACTCGAAATGAATAGAAGTCATTCCTGGAAAATGAGAATTCTTTATTTTTATTGTTATAAAGTGAAAGTTGACACCTACCCCCCAAGAACAAAAACCAAAACACCCAGAGTGGAGTGCCTCACTCCATAATCTGTTAAAAAGGAGTGTAAAAAGTGGTGTAACCTGCCTTTCAGCAACTTCTAGTGGTTAAATAACCTAAATCCCTAACACTCTGCAATCAGCAAGTCACAATTTATTTATCTAACTCTGACAGTGAACAAATTAACTGAACTATTAACAAACTGAATAAACCCTTTCTAACTACTCACTATTCCTGAATAAAACAACATTCTAACGGCATGCTGTTCCAATAAATACAAATCCCACTTATGCAAAATAAAAGTGAGAAAATAGAATTTAGCCTCTTGACATTATAGCCAGGTTACACGTCTTCCAGAATGCTCTGTGAATGTTGTGCCAGGAACACCTTCTCCACTTTCTGTCAGGAATAATAACTAGTTGTGCCATTGTTACCCTTGATTTTTAGATGGTGCTTTCTCAAAGACGAAGCAGAAACTGTGAGAGCAGCAAGTATCTCTTGAAAGCTGAGAGCTGTTAACTGTGGCAGATGGCAGTCAGCTTTCCTGTCTTTTTCCAACTGCCCTCTTCTTTTATACCCTTGATGACATATCAATTTCTTATACTAGGATTGGTCCTATGTTGTCATAACCATCAGATTTAAATTTAATTGATTTTTGGTATCTAAGTGCCTGGTTCAAATTGATTGGCTGAATTCAAAACTTGTTGTTTTGGTAAAACAGCTGCTTGGCCTGCTAACTGTATTGCCTTTTGATATAAATGCTTCAATTCAGGTGCTCTCTGTGCTCTTACAAACTTTCAAGCTGTTCACAGACGTCCTTTTTGAATCTCTAAGCACAGAAAAAGCACATAATCTTTTAAAGGGACCATGCACAGCTTTTCCCCTTCCCATTTTAAAAATACCAAATTCCAACTTCCTGCCTCCCAATCCACAAGCACTCTACCTAACTTTGCAACATTATCAAGTGAATAACAAATTGAATGACCTTGTGTATATACAGCCTTCTTCACTTCCTCAGGATGATGAAATCGGATAACAGCTAAAGCATCTTTTAGTTTGTAATCTTGACATTATTCTTCACGCTTTCACCTATCTCCAAATTGCCAAACAGCTTGACTAAGGTAGTTAAAATTCTGAGTTCAGTGTGATTTCAGTTCTGAAGCAAAGTCATACTGAACTCGAAATGTTAACTGTGTTTTTTTTTCTCCACAGGTGCTGCCAGACCCGCTGAGTTTCTCCAGAATTCTCTGCATCTGTTTCAGTGAATAATCCACTTTCTGTAACTTTTGCTTTTATGTCCTAGAACATACTTATTTTTTATTATTGGGAACACTGAAGGAAACGTCTGTAGTTTCAACCATAAACTGTTCCAATGGCACTGACCCCTTCCATCTCCTCGATAGCACTCTGAGGCTGAATCAGACTGTTGTCAAACTTGCCATCTTATTTGACTCTGAGATGAGTTTGCAACCATGCCTTCATTATGACTTGTCACTCCAGCCTCCATAACATTGTCTGTCCCACATTAACCCCAGTGACTCTCACTGATGGGCCACCAGTCATTGCATTTTAGCTTTCGGGAATGTATGAATGGGAGTACAGTTGACACTAAAAGCAAAAATATGTCGCAAAATGAGATATGTTAAAGCAACATAGAAACTTAGAAAATAGGAGCAGAGGTAGATCATTTCATCCAGATCCACCGTTCGATATGATCATGGCTGATCATCCAACCCACTTTCTCTCCATTCTCGTTGATCTCTTTAGCACTAAGAACAAATAGGCTCCTTCTCAAAACATTCAATGTTTAACCTCAACTGCTTTCTGCGGAAAAGCATTCCACAGGCTCATTAATTTCTGGGTGAAAAGATTTCTCCACATCTCAGTCCTAACTGGTTTACCCCATAATCTTTAGTCATGTCTGTCGGTTTTAAACTCTCCATTCATCAGGAACATCCTTTCTGCGTTTACTGCCTAGTCCTGACTGAATTTTATAGATTTCCATGAGATCCACACACCCGGCCCCCGCATTCTTTGAAATGCTAGTGAATATTGTCCCAACCAATCCAATCTCTCTTCATACAGCAGCCCTTCCATCTTGGGAATCAGTCCCCATTACAGCGTCACAGAGTCATGCAGCATGAAAACAGACCCTTTGGTACTACTTATCCTTGCCAACAAAGTTTCCCAAACTAAAAACTAGTCCTGTTTACCTGTGTTTGGCCCATATTCCTCTTCCTATTTCCTGTTTGTGTTCCAGTTCTAACGCATTTAAAATTTTGTAACTGCAGCTGTATCTATGACTTCCTCTGACAGTCCATTCCACATATGAACCATCCTCTATGTGAAAAAGTTGCCCTTCAGGCCCCTTTTAAATTTTTCTCCTTTCACCTTAAAAATATGCTGCCTAGTTTTGAACTTCCCCACCCAAGGGAAAGGACTTGTGCAATTGACCTTATCTATGCCCCTCATGATTTTATAAACTTCTAGAAGGTCACTCCTCAACCTCCTGCACTCCAGTGAAAAAAGTCCCGCCCTATCCTTATAACTCAAACCCTCCAGTCCCGGCAACATCCTGGTAAATCTTTTCTGGACCATCTCCAATTTAATAATGTCCTTCCTGTAGCAAGACAACTAGATATTGATCTTTTACTGAACCCTTTGACTGCCCAGCTGTTTTTCTCTATCTGGGCTCCATCTCCACCTATCGTTTACTCCTTCTCCCTCCCCCCAACCCATCTTCGGCATCTCAACCAACCTTTTCCGAGCCACCATCAGTTCTGAAGTAGGGTCAATGGACCCAAAGCTTTAACACTACTCTGTCTCCACAGATGCTGCCAGACCCACAGAGTTATTCAAACAATTTCTGTTTCTGATTTTCAGCATTTGCAGTTCTTTGTTTTTTTTTAAATCAATGGAGTTTTATTTGGTCAGGATATCAAGGGTCACGGGCTAAAGTCAATAAATGAATCTGAGGTGCAAATCAGTCAATTGATTGAATGGCAAGCTTAAGGAGGTGAATTTCCTTCCAATGCTAAATGGACAACTAATTCTTACAGTACAGACCACCAATGTTTGAACAGGCTGGAAGCAAAAAAATAGATAAATCATCAACAGTTTTAAAAATCTTCAGATTGTTAAACTGGGGAGAAGGTTGAGGGTGGTCAGGAAATAAGCTGCTTGAGCAACATCAGGAAGGTACAAGGAACAGGAAGAGTGTGTAGGATGGTGCATTTAGAGAATTAAGAACAGAAATGCTGAACGAAAATGGAGCCAGAAACATAAATCTAGTTTTGTGACTGCAAATTGTTAAAGTGGTGTAGATCCAGGGCCAGGCGTGTTTTCTATGAAGGCCAAGCGGGACTTGAAAGAAAGCAGAAAGGTTGGAACAAAACAAAAGCAGAACCGGATGCACTAACATAGCTCTACAACTGTGAACTATTGAAAATGGTATGAATCCAGGGGCCAACAGTACTTTCTGCAAAAAGAAGAATGAGCTTAATAAAGAAACTGGAGAAATGGATAAGGAATTACCTCTGGAGAAAAATGATTGCAGCTTTCGCTCCTGCCTGAATCTAGCCCTTAACTAATCACAGCCAGTTTGAAAGCTCCTTTCTCTAATGAGAACTGAAGACTGCCTTTACCTGTGGGATCCTAACTCCCTTGAGGAGCTCATAGAGACAAGACTAAAGATCATACATTGAAGACGGAAACATGCACAAAAAGACCCAGAATCCTTTAAAATGGCAAATAGGTAATGGTGACATGATGCCACTGTTACATGATGCCAATGTGAGGTTTTATAAGATTTTGCGATTATGGGCAGAATCTTCCCTTCCTGAAATGTAGCAAGAAAGGTGGTGGGAGGGGAGGGTAATTGAGTGGGGTGGCAAAAAGGTAATACCCACCACCATCCTGCTACCAAATGCACGCGTGCATACACACATATAAATCTATGGGGTGAACTTGCATTTGTGGATTTGTAATTGCAGATACATTCTATTTTGTTCAATTTGTAGACAGTCAATGTGGCATTTTATAAATTCCTACTTTGGAAATAAAACAGTCTGATTTCAAGTTAATTCACGGCCAGATTCTAAACAAGGCCTCACAACTAAAATGCATTGCCTGACCTGGGATGTCACCTCTGCTATATTGATAAAACTTTTAGTTATCTCGGGGCAGTGATTTGGAAGAAATTCTGTAATTTTCATATTAGTCCTTTCGAACAGATTAAAGATTTAACATGATTTGGAGGTGCTGGAGTTGGACTGAAGTGGACAAGATCAAAAACCACATAACACCAGGTTATCATCCAACAGATTTAACAGCCATCTTAGATCTGTTCAGTACATTCGCATTTGTTCTATGAGCCTTCGATTTTTTCTTATAAATTCTGAGTCTGATGCCATGGCTTTCACTGACACCTGAAGAAGGAACGAGACTCTGAAAGCTTGTGTCTTCAAATAAACCTGTTGGGAGATAACCTTGTGTTGTGTGACTTTTGACCTCATCCATGTACTTTTTAAATGTTACAAGGTTTCCCATCTTGACTACCTTCTCCGATCTTGAAATTGTCCACTAATAACTCAGGTAATGTTAATTGAGATTCACTCCCTCCACCACCGACGCTCAGTAGCAGCAGTGTGTACTGCCTACGAGATGCACTGCAGAAATTCACCAAAGATCCTCAGACAGCACCTTCCAAACCCACAACCACTTCCATCTGGAAGGACAAGTGCAGCATATAGATGGGAACACCACCACCTCCAAGTTCCCCTCCAAGTCATTCACCATCCTGACTTGGAAATATATCGCCATTCCTTCACTGCCGCTGGGTTGAAATCCTGGAATTCCCTCCCTAATGGCATTTCAGGTCAACCCATAGTAGGTGGACTGCAGCGGTTCAAGAAGGCAGCTCACCACCACCTTCTCAAGGGCAACTAGGGATGGGCAAGAAATACTGACCAGACAGCGACGCCCACACCTCACAAATAAATAGAATAGAGATCTCCTTAAATACTGAATTAATCATAGTCCAAGGTTTTTTTAAGATGACCCCCTTCCCCATAGGTGAAAACAATGACAGTCTTCCCTGCCAGTAAAACTGAATGGCCTCCCTGCTGGGTCGAAGGAGTGAAGAAAGAGTTCAGGATCACTTTGGATTGGATCTTGGAGAATGAAAAGCTGACTTAAGGAAGAAAATAAAGCATAACCATGGAGGGAGATTTTAGGTGATTTTAAACATTACTGTTTTAAATTTATAAAGTATGAGTCAGGAGCGTGATGGAATACACTCATTTGCCTGGATAGCTGCCGCTCCAACAACACTCAGGAAGCTTGACACCATCCAGGACAAAGCAGCCGCTTGATTGGTACCACATCCACAAACATCCATTCTCCCCACCTCCAAAACTCAGTAGCAGCAGTTTGTACTATGTACAAGATGCACTGTAGAAATTCACTGAGGCTCCTTAAACAGCACCTTCCAAACCTATGACCACTAAAATCTAGAAGGATAAGGGCAACAGGTACACAGGAACACCACCGCCTGCAAGTTCCCCTCCAAGTCACTTGCCATCATGACTTGGAAATATATTGCTTTTCTGAAATAACTACACAGAGGCTAGTATCTCATCACAACTCGCCCTTTATTTGCACATGGAGATTCCTTTATACTCAACCAGTTCCCTCAGAGCCAGCTCTCAGAGTGAGCAGAACTTCTGCCATTCCTGTTTATACATGTCAGCCAGGGCTCCCTGATTGG
>JAHRHZ010000263.1:45343667-45366034 GCA_024137785.1 Ginglymostoma cirratum
TTCCTGCTCCTATGATGCTGCTTGACCTGCTGTGTTCATCCAGCCCCATGCTTGTGAACCAAATGGGTTTTTCTAACAATCAGCAATGATTTCATGGCGATTAGTGCATTCTTAATTCCAGACTTTTTTAAAAAAATTCAAATTCCACCGTCTGCTGTAGTGGGATTCGAACCTGGATTACAAAATACTATTACCAAAATTCTTATTTGATCTGGTTCTCAATAAGCAGAGTACTAATTTCCAACTCACCAGTCAGAAAATAGGGAGTTGTACTCAGCACCCTGGCCAGCGTTATCAAATACATTTTAAAAAATCAAATAATCTGGACATTTCTCTCATTTGCGGGGTCTTGCTATACACAAATTGCTGTCTTATTGCCTACATTACAAAAGTGTCTATACTTCAAGAGTATTTTACTAGCTGTAAAGAGCAATGTATTGACCTACATCCATGATCAACTCTTGTTGCATAGTTTTTCTATTCCAGGCAAAGATCTATGTCTTAGGACTCTCTGATTTATATGTTGTAATGTGCTGCAGAGTTTGAATCCTTGGGTAGACATGGATAAAGAATGTGGCTCTCATCAAGTTGCTAAGAGCATGTGAACATATGGAACTTCATTGAAGTAGATCATACAGTCCCTCAAAACAGTTCAGCCATTTAATAATATCTGGCACATCTGATAGTAACCTCAAATCCACATTCCTGCCTACATCTGAGAATCTTTCAATCCCTTATCTAATTCTGCCTCAAAAACTCATGACCCTCAGAGAAAGATTTTCTCCCAATCTCCGATTAGTTTAGTAAACTTTCTCTGAAGTGCTTCCCATCCTTAGTTACACTCTTCCTTAAATAGGGTGACTCTGGCAGTGTGCCCAATACTCCAGATACAGTCTCACCAATGCCATAAATAACTGATGAATAACTTCCTTACTTTAGTATTCAATTGCCCTTATGATACATAATAAATTTATTAGCTTTCCTAATTATTTGCTGTAACTGCACACTAGGCTTTCATGTTTCATGCACAAGGATTCCCAGATCCCTCTGCATCTCAAAGTTCTCCAATCTCTCACCATTTAGAAATATGTTTGTTTTGTTTCCCAACAAAATGGACAATTTCACATTTTCCCACATTATACTCCATTGTTACACAATAACACCACATTAAGTATGAGCAACATCGATAGTTTATTGAATTGTTTAACTCATTACATTTTTCACACTCACAGTTTGGTACTGAATTGTTTCATTAGAATTAACTGAGATTTCATTTATCAAACGACTGAACTTATATACATTTCTATTCAGCTAACACAACTTTTATCATCTGAATCAACAGACAATGTTTTATAAAGCACAACAGTACATTTTCTCCCCGCTGACAATTTCCAACACATTTAATTACTGACACAGAGTTTAACCAGTGACTGAGCAAGGGGATAACCAAGTGACCTGCAATGGAAATCAGGCTGCTCTCTTGAGGTATGAGTCTATTAGTCTGTAAGCATTTATTCAAGCATAATCTTTACAGATGTGCCATCAGTACACGGTTCAGGGATCGTTGTTCAGCTTTTTGTTTTCCCCTTGACATGTATTGTGTATCGTCACAAACTGCATGTTTGAACTTTACATTCATAGTCTTACATACATATTTTCACCCACGATCACCTTGGACATATCGATCATTGCATTCTCTGGAACCAGTAATCGTGAATTTGCTGCGTCATTAACGGACTTTTCCTTCTCCTCATTAATGCTTTCAAGGACTGAATCACTCCTCCCAGTCTTGTCTAATGGAGGCTGTTGAGAGTCCTCCTGCTTTAATTTCAGCTTCTCTGGTTCCTCTTCAATTTGGCATTCCACTGGACTACACTCTGATTGCGAATCTGTGGTTAGATACTTAGATACACCAATCCACTCCTTTTGGAAGAAGAAGGATTTTGTAGCATAATTCATATTTATTACATCTCTGTCCCACTGTAAATGTCACTTGATAATAGTTAGATAGATCAATTTGTTTTAAGTAGTAGATCAGTCACTAGTCTTTACTGGAAGGGTACTATTTAATGCCTTATTGTACAGTAGATCTTGTGTCAGTTCAATATCATATTTGTTTTGTGCTGATTCAATGAATACAGCTTGACTGATGTACAGTCACTCAACTGCTGGTAAAAGTGTTTTATTAATGGAAGCAGAGCTGACACAGAGTTAGTCGCCCACTATTTCTTATTCACACAGTTAACTGTCAGCAATGTAAAGCTAGCTTCAAAAAGATTCCACACAGTGCCTAAAACTCAGCGCTGTTAGTCCACACTTTTATAAAGAGGAACCAGTAGTAACATGAAACATATTAATGCCATAGCATCCCTTTATTCCTTCTTTCTTTACTGACAGTTAAAAGGAGACCAAGGTCCCTTAAAATTCTCACTGAACTGAACACATTGCTTGAATGAGAGATAACAAGCATGGGGCTGGATGAACACAGCAGGTCAAGCAGCATCATAGGAGCAGGAAAACTTGACGTTTCGGGCCTAAACCCTTCATCAGAAAATTGAATGAGCTCAGTGAGCATAGGTAGGATATCATGTAATACGTAAGAATTAAATCTGATTCCTTTGTCCTCTGTTTGCAGGTAAACACTTCGCAAGACTCCATCGATCAAATCGAAACCTTGGATTTTTTTTTTTGTTTTCCCCACTCTCTTTCTCCCCTGGAAAGACTTACACAAATTGTAGTATTTATTACTGATGCGTAAGTTAAGATCCGCTAACTCAGCAAAGGCACCTCCAGGAATTGAACATATAACTGCAACGCGCTCTCTGAGTAACACACCAAGTGGTACATTCAGCTCCCACATGACCAGGAGAACGCCTATTAGCCTTTTTTGTGTTTAAATGCATTCTGCGACATAGACATCATACTGAAGTGAGCTTAAAGATATTTCTGAGCCAGGCAGTTTCAGTGATTTGAATGAGCATATATGGCAGAAGCCCATGATAATGACTGTTGCCTCAAAATTGCTGTGTGAGATAATGAGGTACAAATGCTCAACATGTTCATCTGACATCTCCCTATCCACTTTAACTGCTTATAATGCACATATTTTAAATGAGTTGTCTTCTCAGTTAATATAACTGACAATGTGATGGCACATGAATTCTGAGTATCTGCGTGCTAGTATTAAAAGCAATAATTTCTTGGCTTGCATTCCCATAGATATACTTCAGCTCCTGATAGATTTCTTAACAGATAAGGGATTCTGAGCTGTTGTTTCTTAATTTTACTCCCACACAGTTGATAATCTACACAGTGTAAACTTTACTAATCACTGACAGGAAGACATCTCAGCTATAGAAAGCAAATTTCCTGATCATTAAAAATAATTGGAAAACTTGGAGGCTAGGAATTAAACATATTTTTCAATCCGTCCTCTTGCGGATTGCGGTCACATGCTGATATCTCTGGATTGTCATCCTCTCCTTCGGAAAACATTCCAACTGGATGGCCTAATCTGATTCAGGTTACAGAAGGACCACAAAACTCACCTTCATTTTTCACTCTTGCATGGTTTATATGAAGAATTCCCCAAGATCTATCATTGGCCCGTTAACTCATTCATAGCCACATGCGAGGTTATCCACTTTGAAAGGAGAAGCAGATACGCAATGTACTTCTTATGTAGTAAGAGGCTATAAAGTGTAGACATGCAAAGGGACCTCAGTGTCCTTGTCAATAAGTCAGCAAAGGCTAACTTTTAAGTGGAGCAAACTATTACGAAGGCTCATAGAACTTCAGACTTTTTTTACAAGAGGATTTGAGTACAGTAGATTTGATTTGATTTGATTTATTATTGTCGCATGTACCTAGGTATAGTGAAAAGTTTTGTTTTGTGTACTGTACAGCAGATCACAACACACAAAGATCATAGGGTGATTAAACAGAGTGAGGAATACAAAGTTATGGCTGCAAACAAATAAGGCCTTGCTTCAATTGCGTAGGAGCTGAGTTAGACTGCACCTGGAGCACTGTGTACAGCTGTGTCTCCTTATCTCAGAGACGGTATTATTACCATTGAGGGAGTGCAACAAATGTTCTCCAACCTTATTCCAGGGATGACAGGGCTCACCTATGAAGAGAGACTGGGCAAACTGCACCTCTATTCTGCAGAGTTTTGCAAAATGATAGGTGTTCTTGTTGAAACTTACAAAATACTTAGCGGGATACACAGGGTAGATGCAGGTAAGCTTCAGAAATTAGACAGTGGAACTTGGGAATGGCAAAATAGTGATTGAGGCAAATAGCTTTGAAAAGAATCTAGCCGAGTATATGAGAGAAAAAGGAATAGAAAGTTATGCTGAAAGACTGAGAGGAGATAAATGAAATGGGGTGTGTAAAATGAGATTCATGTGGAGTATAAACACCAGCATAGACTAGATGGGTCAAATGGTCTGCTTCTGTGCTGCATATTCTTTGTAAATTAATCTTGAATGAAGGTTGTGGTAGAAGTGCTTCGATGGGCTACGAGCGATAAGTATCAGTTAGGGCTTGAGCAACCAGCTATTATTCACCAAACCTTTTCATCAAATGATCATACCTTATGAATTTCCAGTACTCACTGTTCAGGCTAACACATGACTTGAGACAACATTTAAACAAACTGCTTGCCAATTTACCTGGAAGTTTCCATTGTAGTCCTCAAAGAGCTCCACGAATGAATGCTTCGGGTCTGGTATTCCTGGTATAATATGAGTATTTACTCTAGAACATATAAACACAATATGGAGGCTTCATATCCAGGGGCAAACATATAACCCTGGACTTAACAATGAAGAACGTCATGAACAAATAAAGTAAAAAAAGCACAGAAACTAGATCTGCCACATCATGAATATATGTCTGTCGTGTGTGGCCGCACTCTCGTCTTTAAGTAGAAAGTTTACAGTTTGGAGACCCATCTGAAGAACAAAATCAAAGTTAATACTTCTGGGCAATGCTTAGGGAATGCTATCTTGGCAGAGATGGCTTCTTTCAGTGAGTCATTAAAACTATGTACTCCCAGACCCAAAATAGCATGGATTTCCTGAGCAAGTGCACAAAATGAAAGGTAATTTTGAGATGCGACCCAAACTATTTTATTCAAAAGGATAATTGTATTAAAACCTTTTAATAGCATTTATTAAAACTAATAAGCTAAACAAGGCATATGCTCAAATAGAGGAACAGAGAAATAAGTTTAAATTGTGAAGAGAGAAATTAAAATATTCCAAATAAAAATGAATGGTAACAGGATTGTTACATAATGTTTGATGGTGGCAAACACCTGTTGCAGAAAAGGACAAGTAATAAGTTAGAAAATTAAAGTTGGTCAGGTGTGCTCAGTATGCCTCTGTGTCAGTAGTTTTGGAATTCCAGTCCCACTCCAGATCATCGAAGATTTAATGTAAACCGACACTGCAGTGTGGAACTGAGGGGGTGCTGCATTGTCAGATGTGCTACCTTTCAGAAATCCCTCATAGAATCCCTGCAGTGTGGAAGCAGGCCCTTTGGACTAACAGGTCCACACGGACCCGAGGAGCATCACATCCAGACCCATTCCCCTTTAACCCACCTAATCTACAAATCCCTGAACACTACAGGCAGTTTAGCAAGGCTAATCTGCTTGGCTTGCACATCTTTGGGCTGTGGGAGGAAAGTGGAGCACCTGAAGGAAACCCAGGCAGATACGGGGAGAATGTGCAAACTCCACACAGAAACATAACTTTTCATTTGATTTAGTTTGCAATTGTCACATGTACCTAGGCACAGTGAAAAGTTTTATTTTGCGTGCAGTACAAGCAGATTATACCATACAAAGTGCATTAGGGAAATAGAACAGAGCGAAGAATACAATGTTACAGCCGCAGAGATGACACGCAAGGAGTGAGATCAACATTTAAATTTAAAACCTGACATGTTAATTCAGAAGTCTGATAACTGCCCTTTCAGATGGATGCAAAAGATTGTGTGACACTATCCCACAAACAAATAGTTTCCCAAAGCCCTTGCCTACTTTTATCTCTCAACCAGCATCACTAAAATAGATTATCTGGCTGTTTTCTTGTTACTGCTTGTGGAACTCTTATTGTATTAGTTGCCAGCACATATTATTATGGTAGATTGGCTGGCACTAATCCTTTTTATTGGTGTTGTTTGCGTTCTTGATGTCAAACAGGGAAGGATGCACAAACAATGTACTTAGCAGAAGACAGACTTGGTCTAAATTAATCAGTAAAAGTTCATCACTTTTCACTTATTAGCTAGTTATGTTACATCTAAAATATATGATCACTTCTTGCGAGACGTCAACTTAAGAGTAGGTGCACATTACTACATGGTGTTAAAAATCAAGAATAACCATTAAGTCACTTTTCAGGACATACTACACAACTCAAGTGAACAAATGGAGAACACAGACTGGAGAAATTTTCCTAAGAACATTCCATTACATTTTGATGGCTGGATGTATCTTGTGTTGTCATTTAACCTTTTCAGCTACGAGCTACCTTATCCAACAGAATTTTCCCGCAATATAATCTGTTGTTATGTTTCCTTTATTACAACTGCGACTAAGCTTCAAAATTACTTTTCTGGGCATTGGTAGTGTATGGGCCAAACGGTTAGCACTGCTGCCTCACAGCACAACGTACCTGGGTTTGATTCCAGCTGTGGGTGACTGTCTGTGTGGAGTTTGTAGGTGGTCCCGTGTCTCTGTGGGCTTCCTCTAAATACCCTGGTTTCTACCCACAGAACAAAGATGTGCAGGTTAGGTGGATTGGCTGTGCTAAATTGCCCATAATATCTAGGGATGCTGGATTGGCTGGGTGGATTAGCCATGGGAAATGTAGCGTTACAGGGATGATGTGGGTCTGGGTAGGAGGGTTGGTGTTGACTGGAAGGGCCAAATGGCCTGCTCCCACACTGTAGGGATTTATGATATGCTAATAGCTAGACTGTATCATCTGTGATGACATTGAATTGCATGGAATTAGAACATAATCAAAGAAGGTTCTAGTGAACTTCCTCTCTAATGCGCTCTGCACCTGGTGTAAGTAGTTATTAAAAGTTAATTCATTTACACTATTATGGTTTCCAATTCTCATCCATCCAGAGCTTCCAGAACTTCCTCACGATATCACTACAGATATAAAGTACTTTCGGATATTCTCAGTCAAAAAAAGTGCTGCATAAATACAAGCTACTTGTTCCCCTTCTCCTATTTGCTTTGGGCATTGTTTCAACTTGCTTGTTATTTTTCTTTAATGTTTTTATAATTACTCACATCAGCAGGCGAGGGCATGTATTGTGAAGTACATACTCACAAAACCAGCACCTAAATAGAGCATAACACGGTGTAGAGCTGTCGAGCTGTTGGTGTCGAGATTTTCTGATGAAGAGTCTAGACCTGAAACGTCAGCCTTCCTGCTCCTCTGATGCTGCTTGGCCTGCTGTGTTCATCCAGCTCTACACCTTGTTATCTCAGATTCTCCAGCATCTGCAGTTCCTACCATCTTTCCTAAACTGATCTCGTCCCATTTGCTAGCATCTGGTCCATACGTACCCTGAAGCCACACACACCAATCCTGACTTCTCATCACTGCAGGGTCAAAATTCTGAAATTTTTGACATAACAATGGGCGTATAACTACCACATGAAGAAGCAGTTCAGCACCAAATGCTCAAGGCTAATAACAGAGAAGCAATAGACCCTGAGCTTGCCTACATTGCCCACATTCTGGGACTGAAAGAAAATAACAACAAACACAATAGTTCAGTCAATTAGAAAATGGAAGGGGCCTCAATCGAATGACATGAGGGGCTATCAATGAAGCATAATTGGTGGGTGGCTCTCAGTGCACCCTGATTTTACTGGTGGACAAGAATCTCGATTTAACCTCATCATTTTGTCCTACTGTGGCCCCAATATAAAGAGTCAGACTGTCTGTAACCTCTGAGTGAAAATTAGAGTGTGGGATGGGTATAATGATTGGAACCATGGCCAGGTAGGTCTTATTGACTATGAGATCCTTGATTGGAATTGTTAACCTGGGTCAATCAGGCAGCCCCGGCTGACTGATATAAACAGGAGATTTAGAGAGTCTGAGATAACAAGGTGTAGAGCTGAATGAACACAGCAGGCCAAGCAGCATCAGAGGAGCAGGAAAGCTGGCATTTCGGTCCTAGACCCTTATTCAGAAAATGTTTCCTCAGTCTAACAACTGGGTCCCTTAATCCTTAGTCTAGCAACTGGCTCTGAGATGGCTGATCAGGGCCCATGTACTGCATACTGTAAGTAAAGGGTAACCTGGTGACGGATACTGGCCTCTGTGCAGTTATTTCAGATGGTGCAGTTATTTCAGATGGGACAATGTTTGTCCCGAAAAATGTGAGAGCTCAGGTTTTTACAGGCTGTGG
Organism: Ginglymostoma cirratum; assembly: GCA_024137785.1. Classification (NCBI taxonomy): domain Eukaryota; kingdom Metazoa; phylum Chordata; class Chondrichthyes; order Orectolobiformes; family Ginglymostomatidae; genus Ginglymostoma; species Ginglymostoma cirratum. The sequence goes on from JAHRHZ010000263.1 coordinate 45,352,122, forward strand.
TTGTATTTCAATCCTCAGAGAACAGGTAGTTATGAATGAGTTTGAATAGACAGGGCCTGTGCTTGTTGGAATAGAGACGAATGAGAGGCAAAATTATTGAAACATAAGAGATTCTTAGAGGATCTGATGGGGTAGACGCAGAGAAGGTTATTTCCTTTCTGAGACAGTCGAGGACCCGATTTAAAGCATTTAAGACAGAAAGGAGGAGGAGTTACAGCAGAGGGTTACAGAGGTTGGGTCAGTAAATATTTTCAAGGCTGATACGGATTTTTTTTCAGTCAAGGAAGAATAATTATACGGAAGAGGCAAGGAAAGGGGAGTTGAGAACGATCAGTTTAGTCATGATCTCATTGAATGATAGAAGAAACTCTATGGGCCGAATGGCATATTTCTGTTCTGATGTCTGATGGTCTTATTGCAATTAAACCATGCTTAGTGGCAGAGAGAAAAAAATGTCAAACATGTAGAGCGGACTCACAGGTGTCAAAAAATTCAGTCTCGGCTCCATTCGGCCTTAGAGCCCATAGACGTCGTGAAGTACTTTTCAGAGACCCTGATGCTATGGGCCACTGCTGTCTGACAATGTTAATATTTATATTTAACTAGGAATGTTTGTAATTCAGGTTCTTTTCCTGCAACTTGGAGAACTTCCTGAGGAAGTGGTAGATGTGGGCGCAATTACAATGTTTAAAAGATATTTGGATAAGTGCATAGGGAAGGTTTGGTGATGTAGGAGAAGGTAGATGGGACTAGTTTAGTTTGGGATTATGTTTGGCATGGACTGGTTGGACCAAAGCTTCCGCGCCATATGACTGAATGACTGATTTAATGTGGAATCAACATGACATTTATTTTTTATTGGCACTTAAGTAATCAAAAAGTAATCAAAAGTACTTAAGTAATCAAAAGTCTCTGGCTTTGAAAACTACAGAAATATATATAGTAGAAGCAGTCCAGCCTTCCCATCTTGCCTCTGTGAGCTTTTTGAAAGAGCTTTCTACTGATGTCCCATCCCCAATTCTTCTTCCCTGTTGTTCTCCACAATCATGTTTTCTTTAATCACAACCGCATTTTCTACAAAACAACAGCGTGAGAAGTTTAGTTTGACGGAATTCTATCTGTTCATTTCCCACCCCCGGATCGTAGTTTCATATTTGTTTCTCTACTCACGTCAGTTTCAGCTAAAAACCTGGTCACTTTCACTTATTGGGTGACAGTCAGTAACGAAGACCTGTAACTATTTTATGCACTGTGCACTGTAATTTACTGCAATTGACATTGTTGGTACATTTGTATCAACTTCAGAATTGTGAATGATTCGTCTCTGCATTTTACTTTCAACTAAACAGGAAGCACTGGTTTCCAGTCAAACCCAAAATTTAATGATTGGTGGTTTATTGGGGTCCCTGTACTGCCACCTGTATCTTACTGGTGCCAGCAATTTAGGATACAGAGATACAGCATTGACATTGGAAGAACCTGGATTTCTCAAGAATTCCAAGAAGGAACGCTGCAAGGATGCAAGAATAAACAGAGCTAGAAAGACCATTCACAGCTTTGTGCAGAGATACAGAGTACTAGATGTTATGTCTGTTATTGGGTGTGTGTTTCCACTTTAAGAGTGACCCGAAGGTGGGAAGCTAGAGTGGCAGTCTAGGGCCGATTGTGGAGCTGAGAGAACACATGATAAAGTATTCCCTGTTCAAATTTACCCTCCGTCTAACTTGTGTTCTGTTTAATGTTCTAGTGAACCACAATATGGACACCAAGATGGACCAATCTCGTGGAATGGAAAATCTCAAGATTGACTTATCTTCAGCAATGTAGATGACTTAGAATATAGAATCGTAGAGTCCTACGGCACAGAAACAGGCCCTTCAACCCAAACTGGTCCATACCAACCAAAATGTTCATACACACTCTAAGCCCATTTCCCTGCACTTGGCCCATATCCTTCCAAATCTTTCCTAGCCATGTATTCATCTAAATGCCTTTTAAATGTTGCCAATGTACCTGCCTCAAACACTTCCACTGGCAGCTCATTCCATACGCATACCACCCTCTGTAAGTAAAAACTTTGCCCCTCAGGTTCCCCTCTTACCTTAAATTGATGCCCTCTAGTCCTCAATTCCCCAACCCTGGGAAAAGACTGAGTGCTTTCACCCTATCCATGCCTCTGATGATCTTATACACTTCTATAAGATCCACCCCCTTGGTCTCCTACGCAGAACTGACAACTAAAAAGTAAATTCACTTGGTTCCATCATTGCTGCTGAGCTGAGGTATGGTAATTTCATAACAGCACTGGTACAGTATTGGCACATTGTCACAACATTGCTCTCCTTAATGAAAGAAAGATAAATGTGCTAGAAGCAGTTCAGAGATGGTTTTCATGACCAGAACCTGGAATGGTTAGGCTGTCTAATGAGGAGAGATTTTAACAAGCACTTCTACAAACAAAGACTGGTAAAGGCTTAGAACTGTTTTCCACAAACAACCGTTGATGCTGGATTGATTATTAATTCTTAATCTGAAAGAAATAAATTTTTGTTAAGCAAAGGTATTAAGGGATATGGGCCAAAAGCAGGTATATGGAGTTAGGCCACAGATCAGCCAGGATCTCATTGAATGGTGGAACACACTTGAGGGGCTGAATGGTCTACTCCTGTAAATATGAACTGGCTACGCCTGTATCTGTTGCAGTTTCAAAGTCTAACAGGCAACTTGATTGAAAGTGATCCTGAGGAGTCTTGACAGGGTGGATGTGGAGTATCAGAAACTAGGGGTCACAGTTTAAAAATAAGTGCTAAGGCGAGATGAGGTGTCACTATTTCTTTCTGAGGGCTGTATTCCTTTGAAACTCTTTGTCCTTGAAAGACAGTGGAAGCGGGTGATTTGAATAGTTTGATGCGGGATGGATAGATTCTTGGTGAGCATAGGGACGAAGCTACGAAGGGTATGCGTGAATGTGGGCTTAAGCCTGGGACAAGGCGTGCTTCAGCATTTGTTGTGGTATATATGTATCTTTAAGAGGGAATATTGTAAACTGCTGTCCATCGCTATCTTTCCCAAGACAGAAAGTAACATCTAATCCCATGTACTCTGTGGATGTAACAGGCATCAATCCTACAACTCAGAGGTGTCGACATAACCTCCCAATGACAATGTTCTGTACGTACTCCTGTCTTCAAATAAAGAACTTGTATTCTTGTTCTACCAGTCCTTTTCCCTGATTAGCTGTTTTTCGATAAAGCAAAGTATGTGACACCACTGAGCCACAATGATGACAGTGGAATGGACATTTGGAGCCAGCAAGGGTTGGGATTGGAGGCAGGCAGGTGTTAAAAATAGCTACCTAGCCTAAGTCTATCAGTTTCTCAGCTCTACTTCACCTCCAGGCCTCCTCTGTAATGGGGCTGGGGGAGTCGAGCTGGAATTTGGGTGCAGGAAGGGGCTACTTATGCATATATGCAGCAAGTAGCCTATCATGCGTCGAAGAGCCTAACTGAGGCAAACTAAAGGGGGTAAACTAGATTGTCCCAGTCAAACTCCATGTTCCTGCACATGGTTTGACTGCCTGGAGCTGGTGTCCCAGTGGATGCCAAGATGGGGCCAGTGGTACAGACCAGCCTAACTGTCTGCCTCAGTACAAGAAGAAGGGTCCAGGCCCGAAACATCAGGTCTACTGCTCCTCTGATGTTGCTTGGCCTGCTGTGTTCATCCAGCTCTACACCTTGTTATCAGAGGCCATGTAATATTGGCCTACCTGTTAAATATATATTTAAATGATACTGTAAATAAATTGGAGAGGGCGTACTTCAAAATGGAGGTCATTGTAACTTTTAATCACAACCTGCTGCTTCTCTGAAGATGCAAGGTCTTTGAATTTTCCTCCAGCTTGAAAGCTTGCCCATCTTCAGTGAATTTCTCTGCAAGAACCACAGATCCTGAAAATCACCGAACTGTTAAGGGCTCAAAAGGAGCCTATTCGGCCCATTGTGCCTGCACTGGTTCTATGACCTCGTGGCCAATCTCCTGCATTTTCCCCATGTCCCCTGCACACTACTTCTGAAGGGCCAGATGCAGGTTCAGGGCCCAGACACAATCCTGATCACCAATTTTCTGCCCCCAGAGGGTAAACCATGTACCCTATGGTAGTGCCCTAAATAAAGCAGGTCAAACAAAGCTGCTGAGGCGAAGTTGGACTGTGTGAGATTAACATCCGATATCTTGACACTTCCCGATGTAATTCCATGACCGAGTTAGGGGGACGTTATAACTGATTAAAAATACCTCTGTTGAAACAATGCCCAAAGGTATGTGTTAAAGCTTATGATCAATGAACTTGGCTTTACTTGAAAATCTTTGCTGGTTTTGTGCATCTTTATAATATCATCCTAGAGATGAAAAAGGACCGAGATACTTCGAGATGAACATATTTCCTTTCAATCTTCGGCTAGACAATCCACTGTCCTAAAATTGTTTCGCTGACCCTTTTGAAGTACTCAATGATAAAGTCCAACTTGAAACAACTTCTGATAGATAAAGCATCCGACTGAAAATAAAGTCACTCACCTCTTCACTTTATACAACACGCATCCGACGATGACAATGCCCAGAACTGCTGCCAGTGCTAAAATCATAATAAAGGAATTGAACCTTGGTGGGTCTTGGGGAAGAAGTAAAAGAAACAAAATCACACCACATTGAAAAGCAATTACTTAAGATAAAAAATAACATGAAAATCCAGGTATGACTTCTGGTCCAGCAACGTGGGCCTCGAGATGGGCATTTTATTAATGCGATGACCAGTGCTACTGGTCCCAGCATCATAAATCATAACACATCCATCTTTTCCTGGTCCAGTGCTACTGGCGTTTCCCTCTGGGCTGTCTGTTGTTTCTCCTACCCTCAGTTCCAAGGACTTCCACTGGATTGGTCTACCTTTATGGGAAAATTACTGAAGCAGTCTGACACTGCCCCACTCTTACTGCCTCAGATCAAAAGTGTTCAGAAGGCTTACAGGCTGACGATCATTCCATTTGGTCAAAACAATCTTTCCAAAACCAGCGGGTTCTGGAATGGGACTCGAATTTGGAACTTCTTTCCCCGAGATTGTGATGTTACCTACTGTATCACACCTACTTCCCAGTGACTGGCATCAGGCTGCCTTGTTTTCTTAAGGCTCTAATGTCTGTTATAACAAAGTGTGGGGCTGGATGAACACAGCAGGCCAAGCAGCATTATAGGAGCAGGAAAGCTTGACGTTTCGGGCCTAGACCCTTCATCAGAAATGGGGGAGGGGAAGACGGTTCTGAAATAAATAGGGAGAGAGGGGGAGGCGGATAGAAGATGGATAGAGGAGAGGATAGGTGGAGAGGAGGCAGGTTTTCTTCGCTAACGGTAATACAGGTGTTTCTACACCCCAAGGACTGCAATGGTTCAATGAAGTAGCCCACCACCATCTTCTCAAGGGCAGTTGGGAATAGGCAATTACACATACCCGCCAAGAACAAATTAGTAAAGAAACCACGGATATGCACTGCACACTAATTTTTGCTTTTTAGCAAGAGTAGGCACAGTTCCAGTTGGTAATGAATAGTTATTTCTTATCTGCCATGTCTGAGGCTGTGAAATGCCAACAAAATGACCATCACCCTGCCAATTTTCCAGGAGAACATTTATGAAATCAGAAAAAAAAACACCAGAATTCTGAACATGCCTGCTACAATTGTTTGCCTCCAAATAAGCATGGGTCCCCATTCACTCCAGTAACATTTCTGTGCATACATATGATTCAACCGGGACCTTAAATGAAAAGTGTAGTACTTTGTTGGATCAACACTTGTCAATGTAAACGATTGTCTTTGAAATTCTTCAACCTGCAACGAAGAACAACATTTGAGAGTGACTGTGTCATCTGTGCAAAAGAAGAAAACTTTAATACATTTTACACACCAATTCATTTTCCGTCCACCTTATTCTTCTGCTATAATTACTGACCCCTCACTCACAAAAATGAGTTTTCTGTGCACAGTGTGCATCTGAGTGATCTCTCATCATGATCAATTGTATATGCACAGGGTTACTCTGAAGGCTTCACTGTGGAGTTTTGCTATTAACATCTTTTGAGATACTTGCTCAGTGTCTGTACACTTGGCACAACCAAATAAAAAATGGTGTGGCCTCCATTATAAGGAAATGCATATCAGAGACAAAGAGAAAGTATGTTAGATATAATTCCCAAGGCATAGCACATCTAAAACTCAATCACCTATGGCATTCTGTTCTAGTTGCAGGAGAACCTTCTGGGCATTGGTTGACCTCAACAGTCACCAACATACCCATCGGAACCTCAACAAACACACCAGGTGATGAATTTGGTCATCATTACATCAGAGTATAAAGAAAAGAAGACTGAAGACTTTAACTACTGGGTGCCATAGGTGCCAATTTCTATCTGCGATGTCTGGCAGCTATTTATATACAAATTCTTACAGTGAATATTAGTGAGGTATTTGAACACAGCAGAAACATACATAGTGGCTGAACCATACTATGTTCTCAATTTAGCCACCATGTTGGTGCAGTCTTAAGCATATTTACAAGGCATGATCAGTAATATGAATTGAAATCCACACTGAACTTCCCTTTTCCTCTTAGCGAAGCCAAATTGTAGTTCCTTTACTGCCACCTTAACAAACTCAGTATGGACCATGAATCAATGGCTACAAATTAAGATGCCCCACCTCTAGGTGCATCCTGGAACAAAAGCTGAAAACATTGCCAACACTCAACTCACAAATTCCACCCACTCTCTTTAATATAATATGAGCTGGGGATGTGAAAATCCTATGACACCTACTGTTCATAAACCTTTTTTCTAGAGTTCCCTGCAGGGATATATACAACATACAATCATCAGTGGAGAGTTTTTTGGTCACAAAATGATCAAGAATTTCATACATGATACATGAGATTTGAACGCATGGATGGCCTAAAGATCATGAAGCAGGGATTCTTTATTCCACTGGTCATTAAAAAACATAAAAGGAAATTAAGATTAAACAGGGAAAAAGCTGTTTTTACATGGAATTTAAAGCATGGTTTACATCCAGTTGAGGATAACCTTTATCTGCCTGATCCTGCTTCCCACGATTCTTCTTTCCTCCAAAGGCACCCTTCCCTCCAGAGAGGGTCCATTCAATTGTTTGAGCTACCTTGCTTGGCATTGTTGCCTCCTGCTGCCAGAGGATCAATTACAATCATAATATAAATGGCAGAAGCAAAGTGCCTCCAAACATCTGGATTAAATTACAAGATTTATATAATGGGTTCTAAACTCTGTAATTGTTCTCATCTTCCATAATTTGGTCAACAGTAAACTACAAGAGATTCTGTTATGGAACATTAGGCTCAGGCAGTAACGAACCCATTTCTGGCAGAGTTGCAGTGTTGCAATAAAAGTATTAGTTAAGTGAGTGGTGAGTTTATAGAAGCGGAGCGATTGGAACCAGCAAGGAGCCCAAGTCCAGTAGTACAACAGCACAGAGTTTACACATAGTTGTAGAATCAGGGATGCCAATGCAATGGCTGTGATGGGTGGAGGGTTGAGAAGCCACAAGAGCATACATAAGCTCAGAACACAAAGGCATCTTGCCTTTCAATGTGAATAGCACAAACCTTCCAGTTTGAGTCCATGTTGCTTTTGTATCTCATCGCATACTGAAGCCACTCTTGTTTCTGGTTTTTTGGTAAATCCCAAGTCAACAAAATCGTCTCCTTTCCAGTAAGGTTAGCACTCAGATTTTGGGGTGGACTCAGTTTAACTGAAATGATTAGGTTCAGAACTAAATTAAAATATAAATGAAATGTGATCTAAACATTGATTGCACAATGAAAAACAAAGCATTTCCTGCCAACGTAATATATTTTATTTATTGTAGACTGATCATTCAGACATAATTTTCTTCCTAAAGGTTTATTTTATTTTAATAAGCTGCTATTTTATTTTAATAATTATTTTAATAATTTTAATAAGCTGCTATGCCTGCATTTTGCTGGCCATTTGAATGTCTTGGAATTAATCCCTGAGCCATGGCATATCACCAAAGGTAATTATTTACTGATTTAGTTGCTCCGAGGGAAGATGGTAATGAGCTACCTTCATGAAGAGCATGTGGAAGATGGCGATGTAGTCATAATGCCATTGATCTATTATTCAGACTGATACATTCAAACACCATCATGGAAGCTGTTACGGACCAGACCAGAGCACCTCAAGAAATTTAAGAAGGTAGTCTAGACCCTAACTTTTTTTTTATTTTGAAGATAAGTGTCAGGTGCTGTGTTCCAGATGCAATTCTACTAGTCAAAGTACTTGACATTAAGCGAAACACAATTTATTCAAACTCTATAGTTAAAATACATCAAAAAAGAACACTTAACTCTATTGGAAAACTTAACAGAATAATAGATACAGTAATTATTATTAATTAACTGTTCCAAAATAGTAATATCCCATGAACACACCCTTTGGCAAAAAACCAACTTCAGAAACCAAACTCTCACATGCAATGCCCACAGCAGGAAGAGAAACCCCAGCTTTTGATTATAATCGAGAGAGGGCAAAATAGCTTCCATTTCTTTAAACCCACAACAGCAATTGCTTAAAGCCAGAACAAAACCATTAGAAATCTTGGTCTGCAAGAGCTGGCCACACCCAACCAGGCTGCTTCTATTGTTCCAAATTTTAAAAAACAACTAAGGCCTCAAAGACCGTTTTAAGTTACTGCTGACTGCTTAGCACCTCTCGATCAATTTCTCTCTTAAAAGAAACTAGGACAAAATACATATATTAAAGCCACAGAAGCTGGTCTAATCAATTTATGAACCTGGAGTATAAAGTTCATCTCAATTCTAGTGATCTTGAAACAAGCATTAGTTGCTACGAAAAAGGCCACTTGGTTCACTAATACCCTTTGGGAAGGAAATCCACTGTCCTGTATCAGTCTAATCTTGACATGACTCCAGATTCACAGCAACCTGGCTTGTGAAATGACCTTGCATGTCATTTATTTTATGGACAGCAATTATAGCAATGTCCATCAAGGCACAGTTTAAAAACTAAGGTAATGGTGCACCCTGATTTTGTTTGGAAAGGAGATCCAGGACATTGAAACAGTGTCAATGAAGGAGCAGCAAGTGTTTGCCAAAGTTAGAATGATCTGTGCACTGTAAGGGTAATTAGAATACGTCCACTGCCCTGCGTGATACATATATGCTTCACTCTGTCCACCTTTTTTCTACCTTATGATCTATTTGGTCTTGCTTACTATGATCTGCCAGGACAGCTCACAAACAAAGCTTTTCACTGTATTTAGGTACATGGGACAATAATCAAACCAATCAATCAGATGTTGTAGGTTTGGTAGGGAGTGCTGTGATGAGTTGTAGTGTATCTTGTTGATAGCAGATGGTGGCGCAACAAGTGGATGGAGGGGTGGATGCTACTGATCAGATGGACTGCTTTGTATCAGGTGGCATCATTGCTGCATAGTTCAGCACTAATATCAGGAAAAATATCTTTACCCCAAAGGTTGTAAATGATTGGAACTGACCTCTGCAATTCATAGAATCCCTACGGTGTGGAAGCAGGCTATTTGGCCCATCAAGTCTACATTGCAGAGTATCCCAACCTGACACATCCCTCAACCCCATCCCTGTAACCCTGCATTTCTGATGGCTAATCCACCTAACCTGCATGGCTTTGGATGGTGGGAGGAAACCGGAGCACCTGGAGGGAGCCCACAGCCATGGGAAGAATGTGCAAACTCCACACAGACAGTCACCCAAGGGTAGAATCGAACTCAGATCCCTGCCACACTGAGACAGCAGTGTTAACCACTGATTCATCATGTCACCCTCCAAACATGTGTCCGAACATATTCTATTAGGCAACTTACAGATGGTGTTCTGTGGAAGTTCAGGGTGAATCATAACAGCAGCACATTAGTATTGGCTGAGCATTAGATATTGATTTTGTTCATAGGATGGTGTCAAATGAACCTAGTAGAGAACACCGAGAATCACTAGTTAAAGCCCTTGGAAAATGCCACATAGCAACTGTTTCAAATGAGGATAGATCCAGAATGAGCTTAAAGAAAGATTCTTTGGCTTTCTCAAAACGTGGGCATCCCTGGAAAAGCAAACATTGGTTGCTCATTTCTAATTTCCCTCAAATTGAATGGCTGGTTACGTAATTTTCAAACAACAATTAAGAATTTGCCGCAGTGCTGTAAGTCTGGAGTTACATATAGACCAGAACAGCAGATTTCCTTTACTGTAGAACCTTAATAAATATTATTTACACTTTAAAGTAGTTGTATAAACAGTCAGCCTTCCTGTGGCCTTTCATATTTGGGAATAAAAGGGGACCCCATTTATGTAAATCCAAATTAGGAACACTCATACTCATGAGCAAAATCTTCTATAGGTTTTAAAGATCCAACATACAAACATCTCCTGTAATTATGAAAGACTTCCGTATATTGTCCTGCATTACTTTCTAACTTGAGTACAAACCGACTTTCAAATGGGCCCAAGAATGGAACCCAATCCCAAACTGAAGATTTCAACACTCACTTGTTGCCGGTGAAAGAAAGTACTGTCCTGGGAATGACCAGTTGACCGATCAGGTCAGCCCCCTCTTAAGGTGACATCAGGCATCATGACTCGACGGTTTGGTCTGTTCTCTATCCCCTACCCCTCTTCCAATGCTGCAGAAAAAAAATTCTCCTTGCAGAGGCACTAAACTAGTAGGAAAAAAGGGCAAGTGCACTGTTGCCTGTCAATGAATGGAGTTACCAAACTGTGAAGAGTTCAAAGATATTCGCCGTACCTTCTTCCATAAGCACAAATGTGTGTGGTTTCACAATGGTGTAATTGTTGGAATCAATGATGTATACATAGAACCAGTTGGACGTAAAAACGTTTGAATCCTCAAATAAAAGACAGCTGCCATTGAATCTTTGGGTCTGCAAATATCGGTCGCATTGTTTCATTTGCAGGGGTGATATTGAGAACCTGAAATGCACCATATGATAGTCTAGTTAAATGAGAAAGTTTTGGGAAAGGAGTAGTTTTGATGGTCTTTTGTCTCATCCTGTCAGTAGATCTATAATGTTATTTAAAAAAGAAGTTTCACATAACTGAGTTAATCAGTACATTAAAACTTGGACAAAGCAGAATCTCAGTCATTGTGATTAGCTTGAAATTTGCAATTAATTTTTGATTAAAAAATAATTGCATTTATACGGTGCCTTTTAGACTTGAGATGCCCTAAAGACCTCAATTAGCTCATTCCTCTTTCCTCTAAACTCCAGGGAGCATTAGTTGAGTCTTTGAATGCCTCTTTAAATTCATTTTAACAGTTCTCTTTGTCGGCCCAGATTCTGGAATATAACTTACATGTAATTAACTTCGTATTCGCTATGATACACTGTTTCTTTGTCTTGTGCCCACATACAATTGAGATTTCCATTATCATAATATGTACAATTCAAATTGGATGAGTTTGTTTCTTCATTTATCAATCTATGTGGTCCTGTACAATAGAACGAAAGAACATAACATTAGACAGGTAAATCAGATGCATAATGAAGTATACCATATTTGACTGTGAATTCCTAAAACTGCATTAATCTTCTGAACTTGGGACGAGTGCGTCACCAAAGTGAGGCAGAAACTCGGCTTGTGGGAGGACCACTCCATCTCCATTGCAGGTAAAAACCTGGTCATCAGGTGTGAGACACACTTTCTTATTGTTGTGAGGCATAGATCATGCCTCACAAACCTTATTGAATTCTTTGAAGAGGTGACCAAACATGTGGATGAAGGTGGAGCAGTGGATGTGGTACACATGGATTTAAGTAAGGCGTTTGATAAGGTTCCCCATGGTAGGCTCATGCGGAAGGTAAGGAGGCATGGGATGGGGGAAATGTGGCAGAATGGATTCAGAATTGGCTGAACCTTAGAAGACAAAGGGTGGTAGTGGACGGAAAATATTCAACATGGTGCTCAGTTACGAGTGGTGTACCACAAGGATCTGTTCTGGGTCCTCTTCTATTTGTGATTTTTGTAAATGATTTGGATGAAGGAGTGGAAGGGTGGATTAGCAAGTTCGCGGACGATATGAAGGTGGGCCAAGTTGTGGACAGTGTGGATGGCTGTTCTCAGTAATGAGGTGACCAGAACTGGACACAATACTCCAGATGTGGCCGAACCAGATTTTTGTTCAGCTGGAGCATAACTTCACGGATCTTGAACTCAATCCCTCTATTAATGAAAGCTAACACACCATAAGCCTTCTTAACCACCCTATCCACCTGGGTGGCAGCAATTTAAGACAGAGGAGAGGAGATTTTTTTCTCTCTGTCTCAGAGTAGGTGAGATCATTGGAACTCTTTTCCTCAAAAGGGACATTGATAGAATGCAGAGCTGGGCTGAGAAGTGTCAGATGGAGTTTAACCCTGAAAAGTGTGAGGTGATTCATTTTGGAAGGACAAACTTGAAAGCAGAATACAGGGTTAATGGAAAGATTCTTGGTAGTGTGGAGGAGCAGAGGGATCTTGGGGTTCATATTCACAGTTTCCTGAAAGCTGCCACACAGGTGGATAGGGTGGTTAAGAAGGAAAAGGTGTGTTAGCTTTCATTAATAGGGGGATTGAGTTCAAGAGCCGTGAAGTTATGCTCCAGCTGTACAAAAGCCTGGTTCGGCCACATCTGGAGTATTGTGTCCAGTTCTCGTCACCTTATTACGGGAAAGATGTGGAAGCATGTGGAAAGGTGCAGAGATTTACCAGGATGTTGCCTGGAATGGAGGGAAGGTCTTAGGAGGAAAGATTGAGAGAGCTAGGGCTTTTCTCTTTAGAATGACGAAGGATGAGAGGTGACTTGATAGAGGTATACAAAATGATCAGAGGTATAGATAGAGTAGACAGCCAGAGACATTTTCCTAGGGCGGAGGTAGCTTTTACGAGGGGACGTAGTTTTAAAGTGAAAGGAGGTAGATATAGGGGAGATGTCAGAGGTAGGTTCTTTACTCAGACAGTGGTTGGGCTGGAATGCATTGTCGGAGAGGGTAGTGGAGTCAGCCTCATGAGGGGCATTTAAGCGGCTATTAGATAGGCATATGGATGGTAGTATAAGGTAGCAGTGGAGGTTAGATAGACCTTAGGATTAGGGTAAAAGTTCAACATCGTGGGCTGTACTGTTCTATGTTCTATGTTCTATTTTCTATGTACCCTGTATCCTGAGACTATGTCTTGCGGTTCCAGACTCTCCAACCAAGGAAAACACCTTCCTAGCATCTAGTCTGTCCTGCCTTGTTAGAATTTTATGCAATCCATAGAATCATAGAATCCCTACAGTGTGGAAACAGGCCCTTTGGCCCAACAAGTCCACACTGACCCCCAGAATCAGATACACTCTTTTCCTTAAACTCTAATGAATTGATGCCTATTCAAACCTGACCAGACAGTCCAGCCATCCCTGTGATGAAGCTAGTGAGCCTGTATTGCACTCCCTTTCTTAGGCAGGGAGATAAAGCCTGCATACAACTATAATGTAGCAAGTATGAGTTAATTAAAGTAAACCAGTTTAGAATTGCGAAGGCAAATCTCACATAACTAATTTGTGGAGCTTTCCATTTATCATGGGAGGCTGAGAAAATTCTGAGGAAGGGGCACTCGACCCGAAACATTAACATTTGCTTTCTCTCCAAAGAAGCTGCCAGACCTTTTCCAGCAATTGAGATAACAAGGTGTAGAGCTGAATGAACACAGCAGGCCAAGCAGCATCAGAGGAGCAGGAAGGCTGACGTTTCAGGCCTAGACCCTTCTTCAGAAATTTTT
>JAHRHZ010000263.1:45366434-45408401 GCA_024137785.1 Ginglymostoma cirratum
TGAAGAAGGGTCTAGGCCCGAAACGTCAGCTTTCCTGCTCCTCTGATGCTGCTTGGCCTGCTGTGTTCATCCAGATCTACACCTTATTATCTCCGATTCTCCAGCATCTGCAGTTCCTCTTACCTTTTCCAGCAATTTCTGTTTTGACCTCAAATTCTTATAATCTACGTACGTGATTTGGATGAACTGATTGAAGATATGGCTGTTGGATTTAATGATGACACAAAGAAACGCAGAAAGGCAAATTGTGAAGATGGCAAGGAGGCTACAAAAAGATATCAGGAGAAAGGTACAGCAGATGAAGTATAATGAGGAAAAATGTGAATTGTCCATTTTGGCAGGAAAAATGAAAAAAGAAGCATCTATCCAAATGCTGAAACATTTCAGAGCGCTGAGATGCAGGGAGATTTGAGTGTCCTTGTGCATAAATTGTGAAAAGTTAACCTGCAGTAAGGTAAGAAAGTAGGAAAGCTAATAGAATAATAGAATAGTATAGTAGAATAATAATAGAATATTATTTTTTATTGCGAGGGAAATTGAATACAAAAGTAATGAGAGATAAAAGGTACTGCAGATGCTGGAGAATCCGAGATAACAAGCATGGGGCTGGATGAACACAGCAGGTCAAGCAGCATCATAGGAGCAGGAAAACTTGACGTTTCGGGCCTAAACCAGAAAGTAATGACGTCATGCTTCAGTTGTACTGGGCGTCAGTAAGTTCATTTTGGAGTATCAAGTACAATATAAATCTCTTTATTTAAAGGGTGAATGTAAGTACATTGGAAGCAGTTTAAAGAATGTCTTCAAGCCTTCTATCTGGAAATAGGCAGGTTGTTTCATGAGGAGAGTTTGGTTAGGCTAGGCATGTATCTGCTGGCATTTGGATGCTTAAGACATGGTTATTGAAACTTATAAGATCTTGAGGGGTCTTGACAGGATGCTCATGGAAAGAAAGTTTCCTTCTGGCGGAGAGTATAGAAATAGACGTTACAGTTTAAAAAGAAGGAATCATCAATTTAAGACAGAGGAGAGGAGATTTTTTTCTCTTTCTCTCAGAGTGGGTGAGATCATTGGAACTCTTTTCCTCAAAAGGCAGTGAAAGCAGAGACCTTAAATATGTTTAAGGCAGAGATAGGTAGATTCTTGATAAGCAAGGGGAAGAAAGGTTATTCGAGGAAGGTGAAAATGTGGAGTAATCAGTCCAGCCATGAGATTATTTAACAGTGAGTGGGCTGTGAGAGGCTGAATGGTCCAGTCCAGCACTTAACTCATACATTCATTTGAAATTAATGCGTCTCCAGATTTCTCACCACCTTTTCAACCTTCTGCAAAAACATTGGCTTGCTTTCACTGTCTCTCAGAAATATGAATCGGAAACTTACCATTGTGTATAAAACCAAATCTGCTTAATCACCAGAATGTTGCCTAGTATGGAGGGCGCTAGCTATGAAGAAAGGTTGAGTAGACTAGGATTATTTTCATTAGAAAAACGGAGATTGCGGGGGGACCTAACCGAGGCCTACAAAATCATGAGGGGTATAGACAAGGTGGATAGCAAGAAGCTTTTTCCCAGAGTGAGGGACTCAATTACCAGGGGTCATGAGTTCAAAGTGAGAGGAGGAAAGTTTACGGGAGATATGCGTGGAAAGTTCTTTACGCAGAGGGCGGTGGGTGCCTGGAACACGTTGTCAGCGGAGGTGGTAGACGCAGACATGTAAGTGTCTTTTAAGATGTATCTGGACAGCTACATGGATGGACAGAGGGCAAAGGGATACAGAACCTTAGAAAATATATGACAGGTTCAGAAGGAGGATCTCGATCGGCACAGGCTTGGAGGGCCGAAGGGCCTGTTCCTGTGCTGAAATTTTCTTTGTTCTTTGCTTTTCTATTACTAATCACTGCGCAACCTCATCAGGAGCATCAATTCTGGCTGTCATATCTTATGAAGGGTATTAAAAGGTGACCATCACTAATTACTTTTAAATGCACAGTAACAGAAGGGAAAAGAATTTGTCTACCTGGCCTCTCGCAAACTATTGCACTCTCTTGTGAATTGCAATATATATACTTCCCACACCAACTGGAGTGCCAATTTTTTAAAGCTCTTCATTCACACAATGTTGGCTCAGCCAAAAGTTACTCCCCATCCCTAACTGCTCTGGGGAAGATGGTGGTGAGCTGCGTTAATGAACTGCTGCAGACCGTGGAGTGCAGAGAACCAAAAGTGACGCTAGGAAGTGAGTTCCAGGATTTTGACCCAGCAACTGTGAATGAACAACGATTTTGTTCCAAGACAGAGTGGTCGTGTGGCTTGGACGTTAACTTTCAGGTTATGGTGTAATAACTGGCCACATGAGAGTTATGACTGCAAATAGTAAATTTCGTTGCACTCACAAATTGCTCATACCATGGTTTTGAAGTTGGAAGCTATTCATTGCCAGCAACGTGAAATTGTTCGAAGTTGTTATATATAACCATAGCCACTTGTGTGCTTTCTTTCTCTTTCTCAATTCACAACTTTGGTTCTGTTTATTCAAGCTGCATAATTTTTTGTGGAAGTCAGACTCTGCAAACCTGTAAGAGAATTTATTTGCGCAGGGACTTTTAGTCACTACTTCATACATTTAACCTTTACAATCATACATACCCTGGAAAGAACAAGCAATATTTGGCATTATACAGACAGGAAATCAAGGGAGTGAAGAAAGTGTACAAAGTTTACCAGATGTCAAACATCCAGAAGAAGGAGAACACAATTTTCTTGAAAGACTGAAGAATCTGCAACTGTTCTCCCTACAGCAGTGAAAGTTAAGAGAAGATTTAATAAATATCTTCGACAATAAGACGGATTTTGAATATTTTTAAATTATTTGTTCGTAGATGTGAGTGTTGCTGGTTGGGTCCATTTTCATTACCCATCACTAATTGCCCTTGAGAAGGCGGAGGTGAGCTGCACTTTTGAACTGCTGCCGTCTTTGAGTTGTTGCTACAGCCACAGTGCTGTGAAGAAGGGAGGCAGTTCTAGGATTTTCACCCAGTGAGGGAAGGGAATATACTTTCAAGTCTGGATATGGTATGGCTTAAATGGGAACTTGCGTGTGTTGGTGTTCCCATGCATCTGCTGCTTTTCTAAGTGATAGAGGCTGTGGTTTGGAAATTGTTGCTGAAGGAGACATATCAAGTTACTGCAGTGCATCTTATACACCTAGGTACCCATACCTGCTGCTGTGCTTTTGGTGGTGGAGGGATTGCCTCTTGAAGGTGGTGGATGCATTTCCAGTCAAGCGGGCTGCTTTGTCCTGGATGGTGTCAAGCTTCTTAAGTCCGAAACCACACGACGCCAGGTTACAGTCCAACAGGTTTATTTGAAATAATGAGCTTTCAGACGGCTGCTCCTTCATCACAGTGACGAAGGAGCAGTGCTCCCAAAGCTCATGATTTCAAATAAACCTGTTGGACTGTAACCTAATGTCATGTGACTTTGGACTTTGTCCACCCCAACCCATATCAAAGCTTCTTGAGTGTTAATGGAGCCGCACTCATCCAGGCAAGTGGGGAATATTCCATTATACTCCTTGCCTATGCCTTGTAGATGGTGGGCAGGTGTTGGGGAGGCAGGAGGTGATTTATTGTTGCCAAATTCGAAGTCTTTGATCTGCTCTTGTAGCCACAGTATTTATATGGCTAGCCCAGTTTAGTTTCCGGTCAATGTTAACCCCCAGGATACTAGTCGTAGGGTTGCGTTAATGTTCATGCCATTGAATGTCAAGGGAAATTTGCTCTATTTTCTCTTTAGAAGTGGTCATTGTGTGGCCTTTTTGTTGCTGAGTCATCAAGGTCTGCAGTACAGAAATAGGCCCTTTGGTCCATTTCAACTGCACCGCTGAAGAACAACAACCAAACTATTCTAATTTCTGAGGAAGGGCTATTGGACCCAAAATATTAACTCTTATTCCTCTCCACAGATGCTGCCAGACCTGCTGAGCTTTTCCAGCAATTTCTGTTTTTGTAACAATTATTATCCTGTTTTCCAGCATTCTGCCTTGGCATCACAAGCACACATCTAAATACTTCTTAAATGATATAAGGGTTTCTGCCTCTACACTCCTACAAGTAGATGAATTCTAGACTCCTGCTGCTGTTTTGGTGAAAACATTTTTCCTCACATCTTCTCGAAAACTCCATCCCCTTACCTTAAATCTATGTTTTTTGGGCATTGGTTCCTCCACTGAAGGGAAAAGTTTCTTTCCGTCTATCCTATCTATGCCCCTCATAATTTTATACATCTCAATCATGTCTTGCCCCAGTCTCCTCTGGTCCAACAAAAACAATGGCAGTCTATCCAGTCTCTCTTCATAACTAACTGATGTCGATATTACCTGTTACTTATCAGACAAAGTCTGGATATTGTCCAGCTCTTGCAGCATGTGAACATGAACTGCTTCAGTATCTGATGAGTGATGAATGGTGCTAAACATTGTGCAACCATCAGTGAGCATCCCCACTTCTGACCTTATGATGGAGGGAAGATCATCGATGAAGCAGCTGAAGATGAGTTGGACTACAACGCTACCCTGAGGAATTCCTGTCATGACCATTGGAACTGTGATGACTTGCCTCCAATAAATGAAACCATCTTCCTTTATGCTAGGCAAGACTCCAACGAGTGGAGAGTCATAGAGTCATAGAGCTGTACAGGATGGAAACAGATCCGTCAGTCCAACTCATCCATGCCAACCAAATATTCTAAATTAATCTAGTCCCATTTGTGAGCATTTGACCCATATCCCTCCAAACCCTTCCTATTCATGTATCCATCCAGATGGCTTTTAAATGTTGAAATTGTACCAACATCTACCACTTCCTCTGGCAGCTCATTCCATATATGCACCACCCATTACATGTAAAAGTTCTCTCTTAAGTCCTTTTTGAGATATTTCCCCCCTGATTCCCATTGACTTCAGTTGTGTTTGAGCTCCTTGATACCATGTTCAACCAACTGCTGCCTTGTTGTCGAGGGCTGTCACTCTTAGTTCACTTCTGGAGTCAAAATCTTTTGTCCATGTTTGAACCAAGGCTGTGATGAGGTCAGGAGATGAATAATCCAAAGCCAAATGGGAGAAACTGTTTTGCCTAGCAGGAGGATCATTAATTCTCACAATACACAGATTTACAATAATTGACAACAAACCAGAGGGTAGGAGAGGAGTTTCTTTTCTTGTGCCGAAGAATGTCGTAAAATTGGATTACGCTTCCTGAAAGGACAACAGAAGCAGACAGAGTCGTCATTTTCAAAAGGGAAATTTAAGCCCTGTTTAAAAGGAAAGAAATTCCAATGTTGTGGGCAAAAGAGCCAGGGGAATGAAAACAAAAAGGTTTTCAGGGGCAACACAGGAAAAACTGGGCTAAATGACCTTCTGTGTGGCAATTCCCTATTCTCATATCTGTTCACGTGATGTCTTTTGCAGAAGTTTTGACAACTTGAGAAAACCTGCTGGCCTAAAACAAAACCAGAAATTGCTGGCAATACGTGTTGATCTAAATGTTTTTAGATTTCCCTTCAAGCGTTCTGTGCTATTTTTTACTCTATTGCCTGTTCTCTTGTGAAACAATAATTCTACTTACAAGAACGGCTAGTGTGGCTTTTACTGATAGGCACGTTTTAAATGGAATTTAGAGAACTTTGACATGATTGGGGTCAGCAGCTGATGTTGGCAACACTTTGGAACAGAAAGAATCCGAATAAGGGACCAAGCAGTTTGTCTGGATTTCAACACTGCGAAGACGCGGCTAGCAGACAGAGCAAATTTTAAACAACGGATGAACAAGAAGAGAAAATGAAAAGAACATGGACCGTGACAGAAAGCGTTAAATAGGGTCAATTTTTGTCACAAAGACAAATTGAACATTAGAGAAGAAATGCCTTTTGGACAATATGTTTTTTTCTGTCATATGCGATCTAGGATTGCAACAGTGATACTAAGAGTGTAAGAAAGAAAGAAATTGGAACATTTAAAAAGTTTTAACACATTTAATCAAGGCTACTACTCACCCATAATAAAATGTGCTATTGACACCATGAGCAGATCCTTCCTTCAATTTCCATGTGCAGTTTACATACTCCATATTGTGATAAATACAATTCACCTGCTTATCAATCGTATCTTTTCCTACAAGCATTTGAGGCAGACATGAAGCCTTACTTGAAATATTACAGAGGTATATTACAGACAAAAACAAAAAAAAGTTTCATAACAATTCTTTCTTTTATGATTCATTTAGAAATATTGGTTTTAAAAAAGGTTTTCCTGGAATATCTCTTCCTGCTGAGCTATTCAACCAGTGTTCTGCTGGTGTGAAATGGTGTGAAAAGACAAACAAGTCTCATAGTTTGAGCTGAAAATCCCATGAATATCACAATCTTCACGAAATAGGTGGAGGGATTGGATAGAGAGGCGTAAGTGTGTAATGAGATATGACCTGCAAGGGCCAAAAGCAAAACCGGAGGGCAGATGAGCACTGGATAAGCTGTTTGGAAGGACCACCTCAGTTCTCTGAGATCTCACCCCAGTTGTATTAAAACCTGTTTGGCCCACTAACTCTCACCCTCATACCCTTTTTTCTGCCGCTTCCATTGTAACTCATGTTCCTTTTTAATCCCACGGCCCCTTACAGTTGTCATATCAACTCATGCTAATTCTTTCCCACAACCATTCCCATAGCCCCACAATTGGTCTGTGCCTCCCCTGTCTTTCTATGCCTAGTCACGGAGTGTACATTATGTACAAAACCAATTAACCATATAGTAATTTTGACGTGTGTGGATCTGCTCAGAAATGAAATATTCATTCACAAATCATCTTTAAGAAAGCTGATGCTCATACAAAATATTAAAATATCAACAACAGAAACTTCAAAAGCTTTATAATTCTTGACTTTGTGCAAATGAACATTGAGACATTGACAAAAGAGATCACAGGAAGAACAATGCATTATAATGATGTAATGTTATCAGACAAGCAAAGTTCTCTCAACAGAGGTAAAAGGTACTGCAGATGCTGGAGAATCCGAGATAACAAGGTGTGGGGCTAGATGAACACAGCAGGCCAAGCAGCATCGTAGGAGCAGGAAAGCTTGATGTTTCGGGCCTAGACCCTTCATCAGAAGTGGGGGAGGGGAAGAGGGTTCTGAAATAAATAGGGAGAGAGGGGGAGGCGGATAGAAGATGGATAGAGGAGAGGATAGGTGGAGAGGAGGCAGACAAGTCAAAGAGGCCGGGATGGAGCCAGTAAAGGTGAGTGTAGGTGGGTGGATAGGGAGGAGATAGGTCAGTCCAGGGAGGACAGACAGGTCAAGGGGGCGGGATGAGGTTAATAGATAGGAGATGGGGATGTGGCTTGAGGTGGGAGGAGGGGATACGTGAGAGGAAGAACAGGTTAGGCAGGCGGGGACGAGCTGGGCTGGTTTTGGATGCGGTTCTCTCAACAGCTGCCTCCAGCTGTCGAAACAGACCGCTGCTGACAAAATCCTTTTAAAAGTCTGAGCTGTCAGCTAAGCTTTTCAATGAGATCATCCATTTCTACTGAAAGAGTTGATAGAACTTCTGATTGAGCCCTAATCCATGCCTTTGTTCCCTTTAGACTTGACATCACCAAATTCTATCTTCCATAACCGTGGGGTCAATGGTTGCTCAGGTCCTTACTCACAATAATCCCTATCCATCTATTGCCTATGACCTCTCCGAACCTACCTGTTCTACTATTTCTAGCCACTTTAGAAACCTTTTCTGACAATGGACAAATTGTCAAGGTCTAAGACTTGGAACTCTCTCCCTTAACATCTCCACCTCCTTAACTCACATTTTTTTACATCACACATGACCATATGATCAAAATGGAGATGGTGGCTTTGTTGTATTGTCACTGGCTAATTGCCTGGAGTCCCAGGAAAATGTCTTAAACATACTTGCCCTGAGTGCACAGATTCAAATTTTATTATGGCCAAATTTTATTAAGTCTCAGAGAACTGAAAAACTGTAAATGTAACACTCTTCTTCAAAAAGGGAGAGAGATAATAAAAAGTAATAAAAAAGCCAATTTGCTTAACATTTATCATTGCAAAAATATTAGAGTCTTTTCTGAAGAATATAATAGCAGGACATTTAGAAATAATGATATTATTGAGCAGAGTCAGCATCGCTTCATGCCTAATAAATGTATTTAATATTTTTTTGAGGAGAAAGTGGACAGGATAGATGAAGGGGAGCCAGTAGATGTAATATATTTGGATTTTTAAAAATTGTTTGTTAAGGTACTGCACATAAGGCTACCTAATAAGAAAAACAAAGTCCATAGTGAGGAAGTTAGAGTGTTAACATGGATAGAGAAATGGCTAACAAACAGAAGACGAAGAGTTGGGATAAGGATCCATTTCCAGAATAGCAGCCTTAACAAGTGGAGTGCCACAGGGACTGGTGTTGAGGCCACAATTATTTACAAACTATATTAATCAACGAGGGGAGTGAATTTACTATCACGCACGTTTGGAGTTAACATAAAGATAAGTAAGAAAACACATAGCCAGGATAACCCAAAGTGTCTACAGAAGGACAGAAGCAGGTTAAGAGAGTGGGAAAGTAAAGCTTGTCAGATGGAATACAATGTGGAGAAACATGTACCCTTGCAAGAAGAACCGAGGTGCTGAATATTATCTAAATGGTGACTGGATGAAGCTGAAGCACAGAAGGTTTTAGGGGTCCTTGTGCAGGAACCTCAAAAAGCAAGCCTCCAATCTAGGGAAGGCAAATAGAGTTCTGAAGAAGGGTCACTGGTCCTGATACATTAACTCTGTTTTTCCTCCAGAGATGCTGCCAGACCTGTTGAGTCTATCGGACATTTCTGATTTTGTTTCTGCTTTCCAGCATTCACAGTTCTTCGGGTTTTTTTTTTTAACACCAAACATTGCTGGCATTGTAACACTGAACACTTTACAAAAGTGCCTACAAAGCACTTCGTGATATTCTGAAACAACACAATCTATCAAACAATATTCAATTGTGTCCAATGCAAAGGTTGTTTCCATTAAAAAGAAACTTCATTGATTTTAGTCTCCAACTAGGGGAAGGATAAGCTAGAGACTGATAATTCAAACCTTGATGGGTGTTAGTCTACAATGGAAATTTCTGAGCAATACATATGAATAATGTGTACAGAATGGTATCAGATTACCTAGAAAGTAATTCATTATCTCTATTGTTTCATTGGCCAGGTACGTAATAAAACAAAACTGATTTGATCGTGAAACATTGTGAAAATAAAAAGAAAATGAACATTGTATCACTTAACATCATAAAGACTGATTAAAGCATCAGCTGTTGGTGGCTCACTGGCTCAGTGAATAGCACTGCTGTCTCACAGCTGCAGGGACCCAGATTCAATTCTACCCTCGGGCAACTGTCAGTGTGGAGTTTGCACATTCTCCCTGGTGTCTGCATGGGTTTCCTCCAGGTGCTTCGGTTTCCTCCCACAGTCCAAAGATTGTGGAAGTTAGGTGGATTGGCCATGTTAAGTTAACCCACAGTGGCCAGGGACGTGCAGGCTGGGTGGATTAACCATGGGAAATGCAGGGATAGGGTTTGGAGCTGGGTCTGGGTGGGATGGGCTTTGGAGGGTTGGTACAGACTTGATGGGCCAAATAGCCTGCTTCCTCACTATAGGGATTCTCTATGTGACCCTTTCACACTACAGTGCAGTATTGACAGAGAACCACGTTACCATAGAATAAAGACAAAATATTGCTGAGGCTGGAAATCAAAAAATAGAAACTGTTGGAGAAACTCAACACAGCTGTCAGCATCTGCAGAGACAGAGAAACTGAGTTAACATTTTGAGTCCAGTATGATTCTTCTTCAGAATTCCATTTCTAAGTGAGGGCCATGCCAGCCTCCAGTTAGTTAAAAGAGTTGGTTCTTGAGCTGAAGTTTAATGATGTATCTGGGCATTGTTGAAAATAGAAAAAATATATACCAGTAACGTACTACTTTTATTCCACTTACCGACTCGAAATTAACATAAAACATAAATATTACCAACGATACAATTTTTAAAAATTCTTTCACGGGTTAAGGGCATCACTGACTAGGCCAGCATTTGTTGCCCATCCTTAATTACTCAGAGGGCTATAAAGAATTGACCATATTGCTGTGGATCTGGAGTCACATGTAAGCCAGACCAGATAAGGATGACAGATTTCCTTCTCTAAAGGGTCTTGGTGAATGAGGAGGGTTTCTACGACAATTGGCAATGGTCGCATAGTCACCATTAAACAACTCTACATTGCAGATTTGTTTTGCATTAGATTCAGATTTCGCTGACTACTGGGATTCAAGCCCTTGTACCCAGAACATTTTCCTGGGCATTCTGGATTGTCAACTGAGTGTTATTATCATTGCAACAGCATCTCCCAGCTACAACAAATAAACATTGTCATGTTACATTTCCTACCTATCCACATTCCTCGGTTAATTTGTGAAAGAACATTGTGTTCAACTTTCTCATTAGTGATTAATACAAACTGAACAAGTCATTTTCTACTTTGTCTGCTCAATGTTTTGGAATCAAAGATTCTGTCCACTTTCTCCCCATTAGAATGGTAAAGTAAGCATGGTGATAAATGTGAGAACTATAGACATGCATCACTTGACTCTGGATTTTTTACCAATAAACATGACATGACTTCAAAGTAATATCAAATAAAAAACCACTGATTCCAGCTCCAAATACCAAATTGCCTTATCTTTGTCTGAATTGTCTTACCTTCGTCTCATAGTAAAAGTCATTCAGTACTTACCTTTTTTGGACGACTGAGCATCCATCTGTGACAAACTAACAAGGAAGGTCACACAAAGAGGAAACATCAAAGTCATTTTTGAAAAGTGAAGTGATTTTCGAGTCTAGTCCTACATATACTGCTACTACATCTCTTTACTTAATTCATTGATCTGCTAGTGGTTTGCCATGGAGTTGTGGCTTATCATCACACTCTTAAGATATAACTGACTTTGTCATGCTTCCTGAACTCATTTCCTGCTTTAGTAACTTGTTACTTTAACTGCGGTTTCTGTTGTATGAAGGCTTGTATTTACACCACCCAGTGCAACACATTTGTTGAGTTCCAAATTAAGATATGTAATATAGAAAGTAACCATTTGTGGCATGTTCGACAGTTTTTTTTAATTAAAGTGAACAGTGTTGGAATGAACACCTTTCAGCATTACATAATCACAACACCGTGGATGCGGGAAATCTGAAATAGATTCAAAATAAGCTGGAAAAGCTCAGTAAGTCGGGCAGTATTTGTGAAAAGAAACTGAGTTAACATTTCAGAGTAACTTTAAGCCTCACATTAGAATTCGTAGGAATGTAGGACGGAGTTCCTATTTTGTACTTGACTAAGGTTAGGTCCAAAGTGCCCTTGAAATTTCATTTGTTGTTTGGATTCAAGCTGACAAACTGGACAAGTCAGTTCCCAGAATTAAATCGGCCTTGATATGCCATAAGTTTAACTTTTGCGATTTGTTATTCCGGTCATCGGAAGCTGAATATATTCACAAGAGTCTGCCATTGAAATTTTAATAAAACAACACTGTTGCAGAAAAGGAAAAAGAACGCAAGCTGCATAATGCTACCCGGGAACTATTTGAAATGGTCTGACGAATATCAGAAATGAAGATTCATTTCTTTGACATTCAACAACAATGTTATGAACACTTAAACTTCTGCTAAGGCTCTCACTGCCTTCATGCTGACACGCCTCATTCAGCTGGAATGGCGTAATTGGTTTCTCAAGCTTTCTCCTTAATGCCTTCAAAGCTCTTGCGATGCAAACATAGATAACAAGCAGGGGGCTGGATGAACACAGCAGGTCAAGCAGCATCATAGGAGCAGGAAAACTTGACGTTTCGGGCCTAAACCCTTCATCAGAAAAGATGCAAACACGTAGGTTTTCCATACATTCACTTTCTAGCAGTTTTCTGGTCAGTCTCCTTACTAGCTTTGCACTTCAGCATCCACTGCTTGGCAACCAAGATATAGACTCACTACACTTCTGGATTTATTTCTCTCAAGCAACTCAGGGCATTTTTTCCCAGCCCTGACTGTTTTGGAGACCGTTAAACTAACAGTTCCTTTTCTCTCTGACTAAGTCTACACATTGGCTCTTCTTCTGAACGGTTTTGTCTCTCTTTGACACTGGACTCCTGTCGGATCCCATGAATAATTAACAAAAATTGGTGGAAGCTTGATTTTTTTGTTTTTGGTCTGCGTAGACATAGCTTTGGCGAAATGGATGCAGAGAATACTGGAGGAACTCAATGAGCCTGGTAGCATTTGTGGAGAGAGAAACAGATTTAACCTTTCAGGAGTCTAGTATGACTCATCTTTAGAAGAGTCTGAAATTCTGAAGAACCACATCATACTTGAAATGTTAGCTCGATTTCTCTCACCACAGATAATGTCAGACCTGCTAAGTTTTTCCTGATTTGTTTCAGATTTCAATATTGGCACTGTTTGTCTTTTATTTGAGTGATTTTATTTTTAAAAAAAACAGCATTTAAGGTAACAGAAGCAAAATTTACACTTGATGTATACACTTGAGATTTTGCAAACTTTTATGTTGGTTTTGTCCAGTTACACCTGGACTGTGCTCATGAAACAGATGAAACAGTGAAACAAGTGAAAATATAATAAGGGTGTACATTGGAATAGAATTCAAGTCAGCAGGGTTAAGGTTGGAGATAACAGCATCAGACTCCTGAATTTATGGTCACCAAGTTGACATAGTTGGAATTAGCATTGTTGTTGAGTTGGAATTAATAAGCTCAAGTTTGTCTCGGCGGCATCTGTGGAGAGAAAGCAAGAGTTAATCATAGAAGCCCAACAGTGTGGAAACAGGCCATTCAGTCCAACAAGTCCACAGTAACTCTTTGAAGAGCATCCCACCCATACTCACTCCTTACACTCTCCTTGTAACCCTGCCTTTCTCATGCCTAATCTATCTAACCCAGACATTCCTGGACACCATGGGCAATTTAGCACAGGCAATCCACCTAAGTGTACATCTTTAGAGTGTATGAAAAAACCAGAACACCCAAAGAAAACCCACGCGGACACAGGGAGAATGTGCAAACTCCACACAGACAGTCACCTAACTCTGCAATTGAACCCGGGTCCCCTGGCACTGTGAAGCAGCTGTGTTGACCACTGAGTTCCCATGCTACCTGTGACCCTTCCCCCTTCCCTAGGATCAAAGGAGTCGAAACATTAACTCTGAGATAACACAGCGTAGAGCTTGATGAGCACAGCAGGCCAAGCAGCACCAGAGAAGCAGGAAGGCTTCAGAAAATCATTTTCTGAAGAAGGGTCTAGGCCCGAAATGTCAGCCTTCCTGCTCATCTGATGCTGCTTGGCCTGCTGTGTTCATCCAGCTCTACACTCTGTTATCTCAGATTCTCCAGCATCTGCAGTTCCTACTATTTCTGAAACATTAACTCTGTTTTCTTTTCACGGATGCTGTCAAGTTTGCCAAGTTTCTCCAGCAATTTCTGTTCTTGTTTGTTTCTGATTTCCAGCATCCACAGTTCCTCATTTTATATTAAAGTTAGACCTATCCAGGTTTGTTTTAACGCAACGAAAGCAAAGTACTGTAAACACTGGAAATGTGAAATTATATTTGCATCATCAGCAAATTTAGCAACTATGCTTTATGTCCCTTCATCCGGGTTATTTAAGTAAATTGTAATCAGTTAAAGCCCAAGTATGATCCGTGGGCACAGCACTCTTCACTTATTACCACATTGTGTGCAGCAAATGCAGCAGACTAGATTGAGTGAAGTGCAGGTAAAGTGCTGCTTCACCTGGATGGTGGTACAGTGATATTTCTTCAGAACTGATGGCGGCTCGGAAAAAGTTGGTTCTTCTGCAGACCTACCAATTTTTTCTAGCAATTTGTGTTTTTGGTTTATGATTTCCAGCATCCTCTGTTCTTTTGTTTTATTTTTATTTAGGATCTTACACAACACCATTGAATCACCATTCAACCTCTAATCTGGAAAGTAACTTTGCCGACGACACAAATGTTTCAAATATTGTGTTGAAGCACTAGTCTATGGTGCATACCTAAGATGCAGCAAAGCCAAAATGGTTATAATCGAGTCCAACCAGATAATGAACGCAGATATTTTGATAAAAACTAAACAAACTATGGATGCTGTAAATCGGGAACAAAAATAAAGTTGCTGGAAAAACTCAGCAGGTCTGGCAGAAGAAGAACGCTTCGGGTCCGGTGACCCTTACTCAGAACTGGTGGAAACACACGCAGATATGGGGAGAATGTGCAAACTCCACACAGACAATCATGAATGGCTTGAAACACTTAAACTCTGTAGTGACTGTAATGAGGTCAGCCAGGTAGGACCTCATAGAGTGTGAGTTCCCTGATTGGGGCTGTTTATCTGGTTCAATGAGGGAGCCCTGGCTGACAGATAAATACAGGAGTGGCAGATATCCTGACAATCTGGGAGCTGGCTCTGAGGGAGCTGGGTCACTGTCAAGAACTTTCCAGTGTAAATAAGGAGTGACTTGGTGATGAGATACCAGCCTCTGTGGAGCTATTTTAGTGGCGGCGAGAGCATAGCACACTCCTGAAGAAGTTTGGTCGCAATAGTTGTCTTTGAGTTGGGGTAAGCATTTCTGGTATCATGCTATAATTTGGGAAGCTTGACTCATTCAATCCTGTCATCGAAAACTGGGCCCAGTAAGTGGAAAGGATGTGTTATTTCTTCCCGGAAAATCACATTGGGGCAGATGAAAGGCAATGAGTAAGTCTCCTGAGAGTTTGTCAACCCACAGCTTTTTCACTTATTAGGACCCTTACTTCCCATGAGGACCTAGACACTAGAACCTTACAAGAGTTGACAGACTTAGTTCAGGAATATTACGACCCCAAGCTTCCATTAATTCTGAGTCACTATTGTTTTTACTCAGCAAATCAAAAACCAGGGGAAACCATTTGGGGACCTTTGACAATGTTAAGATGACTGG
This sequence comes from Ginglymostoma cirratum, assembly GCA_024137785.1. Taxonomy (NCBI): domain Eukaryota; kingdom Metazoa; phylum Chordata; class Chondrichthyes; order Orectolobiformes; family Ginglymostomatidae; genus Ginglymostoma; species Ginglymostoma cirratum. Next base: position 45,381,533 of record JAHRHZ010000263.1, read on the forward strand.
CAGAGGCATGTGATTTTGGTTTAACCCTTAATGAGATGTTGAAAGACCATTCGCTATGTGGGATTAATGATGTAACCACACAAAATCACCTAATCGATGAAGTCCTAGAAGAGAACTCATAGGATTGTATCTCGGAGTATGCAAACCCTAGAAAGTCCGCCTACATTTGGTTTGGAACAGTTAACTTGCTTAGCAATACCTAAATCAGAATCAATCAAAATAAACATCTGGTTAAATGGTTACCCGGTTCAAATGGAGGTTGATACAAGCCGTTTCAGTACTCGCAGAACCAGTCCTTAAAACACTCACTCTGGACTCCAAACCTTAAGTCTGTGCACAACCTCAGCTACATGGAGAAGCTACACCAGGAACCCCTACAGATTAAGGGTTCCGCGTAGGATCTTGTCTCTTAGGAGAAGCAGCTGGTTCATTTACCACTGACTGTAGTAAAAGGCTCGGGCTCTTGATGAGGTGAAATCAATTGAGAAAGAATCGCCAAGATTGGCTCAACATTTTTCGATTAGAAAATGGCTGCCTAAGTGAAGTCTTAATTAAATACATGGAAGTTTTTCAGGAAAGTCTAGGGACTATCAAAGGAGCCAAGGCTACCTTACTTGATGACCAGGAAGCAATTACACAATTCTACAAGGCCTACCCAGTGCCACTTACCTTAAGGTCAAAAGTAGAGGCAGAAATCAGAAGGTTGGAAAGTGAAGGAATCAATAAACCAGTCCTACCAATTATGAAGTCTGACAGGTCGGTTCGCCTTTCTGAGGATTTTAAACAAATCATAAACCCTTTCTCACAGTGGATAAATATATAATCCCTCGCTTAGAGGATTTATATGCAAAGTTGGCAGGGGCGCTGCTTCATGAGCCATATATACCTGCAATTGCAGTTAGATGAGGGTTCCCAGAAGTATGTTACAATTAATACACATAAGGGTTTGTCCAAATTTATGAGATTGCCATTTGGGGTATCGTTAGCCTGTGCAATTTTTCAGCAGATTATTGGAGAACGTTTTACAAGGTCTGTCCAGGTTGCTATTTATCTAGATGATTAATAACAACAGGAGCACTTAGAGAACTTGGACAGAGTTCTTAGACATTTCTCACAGGCAGGCATACGCTTTTGAATGGAAAAATGGGTTGCCCTGCCGATCACCTTTCTCTCTGCTCATCTGTCACTCTACCCACCTGGCATCCTACCCAACTGGCACCTTGTTCTCACTCTTACATTAGATGCTTACCCTTTCACAGGAACTGTTAAAGTGGTTATCTGTATTGTTGGACCTTTAACTCACAGAACATGATAAGTCGCCGAAGTTAAGTAGGGGTCATGTTTGCCTTTTCCCATCTACCCTGGGACATGAAAGACCTATCAGAATTAAAATAGCCTCCACATTTCCGAAGGAACACTGACCGGTTTCTCCTCGCAGAAATGTAGAGCTCTTCCTTATTGTAGCAAAGTGCTGAGTGTGATTGTTAATCTTCAGGGTATCCAGCCGATGAATTTGTTCACATGAAGACTGCCATTCCCAGAATCTGCTCCCAGACCTTCACTAACATCTATTAGCCCCGGCTTATGGCTAAAATCACATTCCCTTCAGTGCCTCACAGCACCAAGGACCCGGGTTAGAGCCCAGCCTTGGGTGACTGTCTGTGTGGAGTTTGCACATTCTCCCTGTGTCTGCGTGGGTTTCCTTCAGGTGCTCCAGTTTCCTCCCACAATCCAAAGATATGCAGGTTAGGTTGATTGGCCATGCTAAATTGCCCGTAGTGTTCAGGGAGGTGTAGGTTAGGTGGTTTATAGGGCGATAGGTCTGGGTAGGATGGTCTGAGGATCGGTGTGGACTTGTTGGGCTAAAGGGCCTGTTTCCACACTGTGGGGGTTCTATGATTCAGTATATCTAATCCAAATTGTTTCCCACTGTTTACTCACAAATTGTCCTTAGCATTAAATGCAGGGGGCATGTTTCTGTTTTTGTTCATGTAATGTGGGCATCAATGGCCAAGCCAACATTTGTTGCCCACCCTTAACTGCCTTTGAACTAACTTGCTTGCTCAACCATTTCAGAGAGCAGTTAAAAGTCAACCATTTTTTGTGGTGCAGAGACAGGGTAGACCAGACAACATATGGACAGTAGATTTTCCCCCTCAATCAGATGGATTTTTGCAACAATGGTCATCGTGAGACTAACTTTCCAAATCTATTAATTAAATTTAAATCCCACCAACTGCCATGTCACTTGTTCCCAGGGCATTAGCTGCATTAATTACATTACTGTCTCTCCCAAGTTGTTAAAATAAACCTGCGCTGTCCATCTTTCTTATATTTTGTCATTGTCCGTATTTTGTTGCTGTTATGATAGTTACTTTCAAATTAGGTTCCGAAGTTTTACAATGAATGGAAGAATGTGCCAAATGAACATTGGCATGGTGGGTCAGTGGTTAGCACTGCTACCTCACAGCACAAAGGACCAAGGTTCAATCCTACCCTTGGGTGACTAAGTGAAGCTTGCATTTTCTTGCTGTGTCTGCATAGTTTTCATCTGGGTGTTCTGGTTTCCTCACACAGTCCAGAGATGTGGGAGTTAGGTGGATTGGCCATGCTAAATTGTCCCATAGTGTCCAGGGATGTGCAGGTTAAGTGGATTGGCCATGCTAAACTGCCTCATAGTTTCCAGGACTGTGCATGCTAGGTGGATTAGCCATGCTAAATTGCCTCATAGTGTCCAGGGCTGTGCATGTTAGGAGGATTGGCCATGCTAAATTGTACCATAATGTCCAGGGATGTGCAGGCTAGATGGATTGGCCATGATAAATTGCCCCATAGTGTCCAGAGATGTGCAGGTTAGTTGGAATTGGCCATGCTAAATTGTACCATAGTGTCCAGGGATGTGCAGGTTAGGTAGATCGGCCATGGGAAATGCAGGGCTGGGTCTGGGTAGGATGCTCTTCAGGGGGTTGGCGTGTGCTCAGTGGGCCAAATGGCCTGCTTCCACACTGTAGGGGTTCTATGATAATTGTTTATTTTAAAACAAACAGAAATGCATGGGCCATTTTTTGCAGACTTCTTTCAGATTATCTACTGCTACAAAGAATCACATTGCCTGGAAACAGACAAACAAAGAACAAAGAAGAAAATGTTAAATATGCTGTTATGCATCTTATCAGATCTTTCAGAAAACTTGCAAACAACATTCTGTTGAAATGAACTGAGTTCCAAATGGGAACTCCAAGGAATTTGACCTAGAAACAATGAAGGATGAGAAAAGGGCCAAATGAGGATGACTTGTGACTGGAAGGGGAGCTTGGAGGTGATAACATTCCTAAACACAAACTATCATGCCCTTTTAAGTGGTGGAAAACACTGGTTAAGGTGTTATTGTCAATAAAAAACCTTGATGTATTGCTGCAGTGCATCTTATTGATAGCACACATTGCAGGAAGCAGTGCAGCATGTCAATGTGCCTTCTTTCTGAAATTGAACTTCCTGAAGACCTAACTTTTCCTTAACTCAGTACACAAAGCGTCAAAATTCATTGAACTGCTCAAAATAGTCAGCATTCTCAATACATTGCAGCAAAGCCTTTATAATGATGACTGTAGTCGTGAGAAATGGTTAGTCGCAGTTTCTTTGGTGAAATCTGGAAGTTGCATGAATTGATTCAGATTCAGATGTTTAAAATATTAGTAGCTGAGCGAAAGTCACTCCACCTAATTCTGGCTTTTAAAATTCAGCCATTGACTCAGAAGCAACCAGCTGAGAGAAGCTAACCTCAGCATTAATGTCATCTTAGTCATCTAAGAGATACAATCAGCTTACCTAGAGAAGATGATTAGTAGTCTGTGTGGATAATTGAATGGCACAGATGACAAAATTAAAAAGTCCGCTTCAAACCACAGTCATTGTGCTCATTCTGTAAAGATCAAAATCAATAGTCCACCAGCTAAAACAACTCTTCATAAAGTAGGATTCTGATCTTCAGCTGCTGGAGCCTACCCTTGCAAGGGCCTTTATTGCTCATCAAACAGTCCGTCAATACATTATTAAAAATCAAATGCATTAGAAAGGAAAGGGAATTTGCCCTCAATTGAACAATTATATTTCCAAGCTTTAGTTTTTGCGTACGCTCATTTCACTAACCTGCATAGAACAATTTGGTTTATGATTTGTAACTGGCTTAGTGCTCAAGGTTGTCCAAAATGTATAAATTACAGGACACATTCACAACTTAAACAATGGCTGAATAGCACTGCCAACATGTCAGAAGCAGTTGCTTGTTCAAACCTAGCCACTGTCGAGTCAGCAAGCTAAAATATTGCTGGTGGCTAAATGTGCCTCACTCCTTGACATTTTACACAGAAATGTACAATATAGGAGCAGGAGCAGGCCATTTGCCTCTTTGAGCCTGTTCCATTATTCAACATGATGACAGCTGATCGTCCAACTCAGGCCCCAGCTCTCACTTTCTCCCCCCCATAACTTTTGATCCCTTTAAGCCATCAGGACTATATCCAACTTCTTCTAGAAAGTTTTCAATGTTTTGCCCTCAACCACTTTCTGTGGCAGTGAATTCCACAGGCTCACCACTATCTGCGTGAAGAAATTTCACATCATCTCAGTAGCATATGGCCCACCCTATATTCTTAGACTGTGAAGCCTTGTCCTGGCCTCCCCCATCATCAGGAACATCATTCCTTGATTTGCCCTGTCTACTTTTGTTTGAATCTTATAGACCTTTTTTATGGGATTCCCTTTTTTTTCTGAATTCCAGTGAAAATAACCCTAAACAACCCAATCTCTCTTCATTCATGAATCCTGCCATCTTGGGAATCAGTCTGGTAAACCTTTGTTGCACTCCCTCCACAGGTAAACATCCTTCCTCAAGCGAGGAGATCAAAACTGCTCACAATAATCCAAGTGCGATCTCACCAAGGCCTTGTATAGTTGCAGCTAGACATCCCTGCTCCTGTACTTGAATCTTCTCACTATGAAAGCTAACATACCATTTGGCTTCTCCATCCTCTGCTGCACCTGCATGCTTACATTTAGTGACCTGGGTTTCATTGTCCTTCCCTTGTTCCCTAAGTGTTACCATTCAGAGAGTAATCTTCTCCTGTTTCTTCCTGCCAATGTGGATAACCTCATTTTCATCCATATAACACTTTATTTCACATACATGAACTGACTAACTCAAGTTGCCCAAATCACAAAAACTTCTCTGTATCCTCCTCACAGTTCACCCTCCCACCTCGCTTTGTATCATCTGAAAACCTGGAAAAGTTATATTAATCTCTTTATCTAAAGCATTAATATATATTGTGAGTATACATTAATAAGCTGGGGTCAAGCACCTATCCCTGCAATGCCATGTCAGTTACTGCCTACACCTTGGAAAAGGATGAATTTATTCATACTCTCTGTTTCTTGTCTGCCAATTGATTCTCTATCCATGTTGGAGCACTGGCCTAATGCCATGCACTTTAATTTTACATGCTTTTTTCTCAGTTGGGACCTTATTGAAAGTCCAAATAAATCACATCCAGTAGCTCCCCTTTATCAATTCACTAGTTAAAAAAGTCCCAGGAGCTTTGTCAAGCAAAATTTCCCTTTCATAAAACCATACTGACTCTGTCTTATCCTATCATTGTTTCTCGAGTCCTCTGCAATTAATTATTTTATAATAGACTCTAGCATTTTCCTAACTACCAATTTCAGGCTAATAGGTCTATGATTTCCTTTATTCTCTCCACCTCCTTTTTTAAAAATAGCGGGATTGCATCAGCTGCCCTTCTTCCATGAGAAATGTGCCATAGTCAATAGAATTTTGAAAGATGATCACCAATGTGCTCATTATATCTAATGCTACTTCCTTAAGTACTCTGGAGTGTAGATTATCAGAACCTGGGAATTTATTAGTCTTGGATCCTATCAATTTCCCAACTGTTTTCCCGACTATTAATGATTTTCTTCAGTTCCTTCCTCTGGCTAGACTCTGTATTTCCCAACATTTTTGGGACATTATTTGGGTCCTTGTTTGTGAAGATGGAACCAAAATATATAGTTAGATGTTCTTCAGTCTCTTGGTTCTCTATTATAACTTCCCCTATAAGGGATCTATACTTGTCTCCATGCGCCTTTTCTCTCTTCTGTGGTCCGTGGTGGTCAAGTGGTAAGGATTTGTTATGCAATGAAGTAGACCAGATAGCATCAATCATCCACTGGTTCTTGTGGTGGCTAGGTATAGCTGACAAGGACCTGATGAACATCTTGTGGCTGTAACAATAGTAGTCTGCATCTTGATGGAGTAAGTGTGTTTGAAGTTGCAGCACGCATCAACGGGAAGATTTGGGACTATTAGAGTCTCATGCATGGAGTCAATGCTGCCCTGTACCATTGGGAAAGACATAAGGGGGTGACACAGTGGCTCAGTGGTTAGCACTGCTGCCTCACAGTACCAGGCACCCAGGTTCAATTCCACCCTCAGGTGACCGTCTGTGTAGAGTTTGCACGTTCTCTGTGTGGGTTTCCTCCCACAGTCCAAAGGTAGGCAGGTTAGGTGGATTGGTCATGCTAAATTGCCTATAGTGTCAAGGGATGAGTAGGCTAGGTGGGTTAGACATGGGAAATGCAGGGTTACAGAATAGGGTAAGGTAGTCGGAGTGGGTGCAATGCTCTTCAGAGGGTCTGTGTATATTCAATGGGCCAAATGGCCTACTGCCATACTGTAGGGATTCTATAATTTTCTGTACTGCTCACTCCATTTGTTCTTCTCTTCTTTGAATTATTGCTAAGGTTGTCTTTTTTTGTCTGGAAAAAATATGCTGGTTTAGAAACTGAGAGACACAGTGATCTTGATGGCAATATGTTTATAAAAACAAAATTGGTCGTAGAATGTAGACATTGCTGGCTACACCAACACTTACTGCTAATCCACATGTGCCCTTAAGAAGTGGTGATGAGTTGCCACTTTGAATTGCTGCAGTCCATGGGAAGCTTACACCTACCGTGCTGTCAGGGAGGAAATTCCAGGATTATATTCAGCCACAGTGAAGAAATGGTTCGAAGGCAGAATAGTGTGAAGCTTATGAACACACGAATGCATGTTCAGCACTTGGTATTCTCATGTTTCTGCTGCCCTTGCCTTTCTAGGCGGTAAAGGGTATGGGTTTCAAAGGAGCCTGAGTTTCAATGGTGCGTCTTGCAGCTGGCACCAGTATAAGTTCATGAGTGCGGTAGTTCTGTATCAGCTAGTTGAAAAAACCACAGTCCAGATTCAGAAACTGCAACAATTTTTGCTGCTAACTTTGGTGAATCTATGTTTTTGATTTCAAACAGATCCCATCCTGTAGATCTGTGCCATTTTTGGTGAAGACCGTGTCTGTGGTACACAATCTAGGTGAGTGTCCATCTCGGCTGGGATCAAACTAGAATCACTGAATCCTTACAGTGTGGAAGCGGGCCATTCAGCTCATCAAATCCACACTAATCCTCCAAAGAGCATCCAACCCAGACCCACCCCAGCACCCTGCATTTCCTCATGGTTAATCCACCTAAACCGTATAATCTTTGGGCTGCAGGAGGAAACTTGAGCATTCAGAGCAAACCCATGCAGACACAGGGAGAAAGTGCACACTCCACACAGACAGTCACCTGAGGAGGGAACTGAACCCAGATCCCTGGCAATGTGAGGCAGCAGTGCTAACACTAAGCCACTGTGTCTCCCTCCAATTCCACGATGGAGAGGGGCTAAAATATTTCATGCGGAAGACAGAATGAAATGACTTTATGACAGCAATTTGTATGGTGATCTAAAACTATTCATTAGATCTGACTTATTGTTTCTCCCAATAAAAATCTAAATATCATGGTTTACAATTAACTGTAACTTACCTGTAATTCATATTTAACTCACGGTGATTCTGGATGCTCGCATGTAAGAAATGCAGTTATTTTAATATTTGTTTTGTTCTTTTTAATCTTGAAGATTTTTGTTTTGTAAGGGACTGGTGCTTTTCAATTCACCTACTTATAAAAAAATAAACAATTGTTCTTTGATGAGATTGTACCTACATGCCAGCATCTGAAAAAAATTCTTTCTTCATTGACCAGTGTATTTTCCCTTTTCAAGTATCGATCTAATTCGCTTTTAATAGTTACCATTGAATCTGCTTCCACCTCCCATTTAAACAGTATGCTCCAGAACTCAACTTACTGCGTGAAAATGCTTTTCAACAGATCAGTTGTCCTCACTTTCACCTCTAAGTGATGGGATTCCAGGATCAAGTCCCACTCTGGAGCACAAGAGCAAAAATCCAGATGAATAAGGCAGTGTAGAACTGAAAGAGTGTGTCAATGTTAGGGGTGCTGTCTTTTGAATAAGATATTAAGATACTCCACACGCCAGCATGATTAAATACAAATGATCCTGAGTGACAAATCTGAAGAAGACCAGTTGACTTCTTCCTATTGTCCTGGTCAGTAGTTATCCCTCAATAAACATGACCAAAACAAATTAACTAACCATTATTGCATCGCTATTTAATATGTGCACAACTAACAGCTAAATTTTCTGCATTGTAACAATGACTACACTTCAAAATGAGTCTCATTAACCAAAATCAAAGCGCTTCGAGAGATTCGGTGGTAATGAAAACCATACTAGGTGAATTAAAAGTTCGTTTTGCTCAGAATTTGCAAACCAGATTAGCTATTTTGAATTTGTATATTTAAACTAATTCACAGAACACGGGTGTCATTGGCAAGCCAGTGTTCATTGCTTGTCCTAATTGCCCTGGAGAAGTTGAACCACTGCAGCCCACATTCTGTGGCATCTCCACAATGCTGCCAGAGAGAGTGATTCAGGACTTTGACCCAGTGACAGCGAAGGAAAGGCAATATAGTTGCAAATTAAGTTAATCTTTGACTTGAAGGTGATTTGCAGGTGGTCGTGCTCCCACGTATATGTTGCCCCGTCCTTCTGGCTGGTTGTGATCAAAGATTTCGAAGGTGCTGCTGAAAGAGCTTCTAACTCAATCACATCCTCCTTTTCTTCCATACACCAACTTTTCTCTCAATAGCCTTGCTTTCATCAGTCTGTTGGACTAAGTGCTCATGGTATCTTTTTTCTTTCATTCATTCATGGGATGAGGGGCATCATTTGCTAGGCTGCATTTATTGCCCATCCCTAATCACCCAGAGGGCAGTTAAGAATCAACCACATTGTTGTGAGTCTGGAGTCATGTGTAGGCCAGACAGGTAAGGATGGCAGTTTCCTTCCCTAAAGGACAGTAGCAAACTAAATGGGTTTTTCCTGACAATCGACAATGGGTTCACGATCATCATTAGATTCAAATTCCACCATCTGCCGTGGCGGGATTCGAACCCAGGTTCTCTAGTGATAATACCACTAGGCCATTGCCTAGTGTAACAGAGGTCATAACATATGTCATTATCAGAAGAAGCGAACAAATCAAAAGATCTCAGGTGGCTGAATCGAACGTTGGATTACCCTCAGTTGTGAAAGTGAATGCAAATCTTATTTGTTTTTGAAAATGCACATCAGCAAAGCACCACATGGACTATATCGACTGGATGGACTGGGCTTGTACTCACTGGAATTTGGAAGGATGGGGGATCATCTCATAGAAACATATAAAATCCTGATGAGAATGGCCAGGCTAGATATGGGAGGAATGTTCCCGATATTGGGGAAGTCCAGAGCTAGGGGTCACAGTCTAAAAATAAGGGATACACCATTCAGGACTGAGATGGGGAAGAATGCCTTCACTCAAAGAGTTGTGAACCTGTGGAATTCTCTCCCACAGGAAGCTGTTGGGGCCATTTCATTAGATATATTCAAGATGGAGCTGGATGTGGCCTTCGTGGTTAAAAGGATCAAGCGGTACAGAGAGAAAGCCGGAAAGGGATACTGAAATTACGTGATTGGTCATGATTGTATTAAATAGTAGTGCAGGCTCAAAGGGCTGAATGGCCTACTCCTGCACCTATTTTCTATGTTTCTCCGTTTTGATGCTTCTATTTGTAGATGGGAACATAATTCTAGCATGAAAAAGCCTCAAGAAAAAGTGAAGACAGTTACTGGACTTAGGAGTGGGGTGGGGGAAATGGTCAGTTCCGTTCTTACTTAGATCTCTGTCTTTGTTGGTTAAGTTATTTAAATGGTAATAAACTCAGCCAGCAATAAACTCAACTCACAAACCATTCAATCACAAACAGCTTCAAGACATAAAATATTCAAATACGTGTTCATAGTTTCCTGAGTTAACAACTCTTCAGATTGAATTAAAGGTCACAATTCAATTTCAGGATTTTAGACAACACCAGTAAATCACTATAGCTTCACTCAAGTCAGCTTGAAATATCAACTCCAGCCTTTGATTATGTTACAACTATGCATTCCAACTTTTCTCTATAGTATGCTTTATGCAAATTAAACCAATGCCTTGGAAACAAACAGGCATGGAACTGATTCAGTATAGAAACCACCCAGCAGCTATTACCAGAGAATTCAACTGAATGCTTTTATAGTAACAGCAAACATCTGGAACACAATCTCAAAGCCGTTGTAAGGAAATAATTTCATCATGGCTTTAATTTAACTTGCCCCAGGAGGTAAATCATTTGATGAATTACTGCAATTTTGCATCATTTAGCATATTTGTATTATAATTTATATTTATAGAACCATTTGAATCCTTGTTTAATGGTACATTAACTAAATGTTCTGCATGCGACCGAACAGTCAACTCTCTGTTCATGTCTCCCAGGTAACTAAGACATCAGGGTTCCTCTTAGTGAAGATTAACCTCCTTGCCTAGTGCTTGATGTGATCAGATTCCTGGGTCCTTCGATAAAGATTTCCACACTGTCATGGAAATTTTAATGGAGACTGTCCAAAGGGGCAAACTGGACAGCTACACAAGAACATAGCAACAGGTGGAGGCCATTCAGCCCTTTGAGCTTGTCCTGCTATTCTATTACTTCATTGCAGATCTATATCTAATCTCCAATTGGCCGGCTTGGTCCATAGCTATTAATATTTTTATCTAACAAAAACACAACTATCACAGTGTCAATAGGAACCCATCCTAAACAGCTTTTTGAGAGAAAAGTCTCCAGGCCTCCATTATGCTTTGTATGAAATCCACGTTACACAGATGGCCTGGCTCTAATATTAAGGCTGTGACTTCCTATTCCGGAAAAAAAAATGTTTATTTCCACATCCCTTATCCAATTTTTTTAATCACCTTAACCACTTCAGTTGGTTCATTGCTTGACCAATATTCAAAGGATCAATATTCCAGTCTAGGTAAAATAACGTGTTTTGTCCCGGAATAAAAAACAAAAGAACTGCGGATGCTGTAAATCAGGAACAAAAACAGAAGTTGCTGGAAAAGCTGAGCAGGTCTAGCGGCATCTGTGAAGAAAAAGTCACAGTTAATGTTTCAGGTCTGGTGACCATTTCTCAGAATTTACGGTAGCTGGGAAAACATTGGTTTATATGGAGAAGATGGGGAGGGGGAGGGGTAGGGAATAAACAGTAGGTGAGGATACAGGCCAAAGACAGGGAAAAGCAGTTGGATAGACAAAGGAGTCAATAACGATCTGGTTAGGAGGATGAATAGGGGACTAATGAGGACTGTTAGTGACTAACAGTAGATTGTACTTCAGTACTGCTTCCAGCAAAAGTTCTCCTATGGGTTGACTGAGACTGGCTAAATTAGGGATGAAATATTCCGCCTTGTTCCCCATTACGAAGAAATGTTGTACACTGTTTGTGGACTTTGGTTGCAGAAATTCACTCACAGCCCTTATCTGTCTGGGATCTACCTTTATCCTATATTACGTGTCCCAAAACTCACTTCTCATCTGGTGTATATGTCCTACACTTTGGAATGGTCTTAAAAAGTCTCCGACTGTGAAGGGTCCCGACCCGAAACGTCAGCTTTCCTGCTCCTCTGATGCTGTCTGGCCTGCTGTGTTCCTCCAGCTCCACAGTGTGTTATCTCTGACTGTCTTTAGGCTCCTCTTTGGTCTGACAATATAGACAATTGAAACTGAATACCTGAATGGTTAGCAATCTTGACCACTAATCTCATGGTAATAACCATAATCCACTGTTAGCCCCTAGTTTGATAAGAAATTTGCTATTGGCTGATTTGGCCAAACTCTCATTGATGGGCAAAATTGGACAAATTTCTGTTTGAACCCCTTTGTTCAGTTGAGTGAGATACACAGACAATCTTTGTTGTCCGCTGGATTTGGGAGCTGTTAACACATCTGAACACCATTGTGTTAGACCTGTCACCAGTGACGAAAGCCCACTTTTAACATGCTGTTTAACCAGGAGACCATCCGATAGGAGCAGCATTAGGCCATTTGGCCAATCAAGTCTGCTCCACTATTCAATCATGGCTGATTTTCTTCTCAGCCCCATTCTCCTGCCTTCTCCCCATAACCTTTGACCCCATTACGAAACAAGAAACTATTAATCTCTGTCTTAAATACAATCAATGACTTGGCCTCCACAGCCTTCTGTGACAATGAGCTCCACAGATTCATCACCTTCTTCTGAAGAAGTTCCTCCTCATCTCAGTTCTAAAGGGATGTCCCTACATTCTGAGGATGTTCCTTCGGGGTCCCAGTCTCTCCGACTAGTGCAAATATCTTCTCCAGTCCTCTCAGTATTCTGTATGTTTCAATCAGATTCCCCATCACCCTTCTAAACTCCATCAATTAAAGACCCAGAGCTCCTCATATGACAAGACCTTCATCCCCAGGATCATTCTTGTAAATCTCCAGTCTCCAATGCCAGCACATCCTACAGTAGTTACAGGACCCAAAATTGCTCATAATATTCCAAATAGGGTCTGACCAGAATCTTACCTCAACAGTATATATTATACTGCATTTACCTTCCTAACTGCCAACTGAACCTGCATGTTAAACTTAAGAGAATCCTGAATTAGGTCTCCTAAGTTCCTTCGTGCTTCAGATTTCTGAAGACTTCCCTCATTTAAAAAATAGTCTAGGCCTCTATTTTTCCCACCAAAGTGTAAACCTCACACTTTCCAACATTATATTCCATCTGCTGCATCTTTGCCCATTCTCCTAGTTTGCCCAAGTCTTTCTGTAGCCTCCCTGTTCCTCCACCCTCAGGGTGGTATGGTGGCTCAGTGGTTAGCACTGCTGCCTCACAGTGCCAGGGATCTGGGTTTGATTCCAGCCACGGGAGACTGCCTGTGTGGAGTTTACACATTCTCCCCTTGTCTGTGTGGGCTTCCTCTGGGTACTCCGGTTTCCTCCCACATCCAAAGATGTGCAGGGTAAGTGGACTGGCCATGCTAAATTGTTTGTAGTGTTCAGGGATGTTTAGGTTGGGTGGGTTAGACATGGGGAATGAGTCGAGGTGGGATGGTCTTTGGAGGGACAGTGTGGACTAGTTGGGCCGAATGGCCTGTTTCCACACTGTGGGGATTCAATGATTATATCTTTGTGTAGTGACTGATGTACTTTTCTGGGAGTATACAGTCGGCTGGGTTCAGCATTTGTTTGTGCAGGCTAGGTGGATTGGCCATGTTAAATTGCCCATAGTATCCAGGGATGTGTAGGTTAGGTGGATTAGCCTTGGGAAATGTAGGGTAACAGGGATAGGGTAGGGGGTGGGATGGTCAGTCAGTGTGAGCTCGATTGGCCGAATGGCCTGCTTCCACACTGTAGGGGTTCTGTGAACAAGAAATTACATCATTGTAGGCATCAGGATGAAAAGTAATGTGCTATTCCTGTTTTAGTTGGTCTAAATCTCTGAATAACAATCAAAACATCGAACAAAATTCTCATTAGTTTTCCTCCTGCAGCACCGCGCCCACTGTCCTGAAGATATCTGGCTGAAAGCCTTCATTTCAACTTAGAAATGATGTATTCTGGTTCTACAATACGTAGTAGAGGCTGTCACCCATCTCTCAACATTTGTGATTGAGTTTGGTGGTGAATTGACCATGTACCTGAAAATCTGTGCCCTCTGGACCTTTAATTGAAACTTACAAGTCGGGTATGCTCTGATTTTAATGATGGCAAGCTGCCATAATATCCATTGTTGGAACAGATGCCCCTTTATCAAGTTTAACTTCCGTGTAAAATCTTCCTATTTTTAAGATAATCGCCCAGACCTCTGTGGGCCCTCTTTATCTTCGCCTAGAAATATTGATGATCTTCGTCCTTGATCTCTTGGATCTTTTCTCCTCCAAATGGTTCATATTTGTCATGAATTTTTTTCCCTTGGTGTGAATTCTTGTTTGTTTCTCCAGTTATGTAAGAACTAGTGAGCTGCATTGATAGCGCTCATTTGCCCTGAATGGTACTCTTACTGCTTATGGTGTTCCCTTGAAGTAAACCTTGAAAGTCCTAATTTGGGCAATGACGCTATTTCTGGATTTGTTGGCATTCTGTGCAGTGTTTTGCTAAGTGACGACACCGTTTTGAGGTGTACTTATCTGATCAAATTGAACGGAACCTCAGCATTTATTCTAGGAATGGATCCAGATCTCGGTTTGTGTAGTATGTTAAATCACTTGTTTCATGAGAACACTTTTTTCACTCAGGAAAGTCATATAACTTTTCATCTTGATGTCGACAATGATGCAATTTCTTATTGCCTTGTCTTTTAAATCTCCAGATCTGCAGCAACTTTCTAATCTGTATAAATTTGATAAAAAGAGAACAGTTCAATCAATTTCCCTTTGTTGCTGGAACAATAGATTAAATCTCAGTGATTCTATGACCACATTTCTATTTGGACTATAGTATGCATTAAATGCCTCCATAACAGCTTCAAAGCCTGTAGTACTATCTGTGACATCCTGCCTCATGAAAACTGTAGGCCCATCTGGGCTGAAAAATGTCTTGACCTCTCGCCTTTATTCCTTTGCATGCAACACTCATGATCCCAGATCTAAAACGGCTACTGTCTGAGCTTCCACTTCTGGCCTGGTTGTGGGCCCTCGACGTTTCCAAACTACTGTGGCCACGGTAACGCCTCAACTGTAGCTGCCATTCCAATTGATTACTTCATTACAATGTACTTGAACCTTTCCTTCCCTCACAGTTTTTCAATTATGTCTATCTGATGTGTGGAGATGTCCTGTGGTGCTATTTTGCCTTCAAAGTCTGCCAAGATTCTGTTCTGCCCTTCGGAGTGCTTCCTCTTTATTCTTATGTCTTTTCTTGAGTGTGATCTTATTTTAGCTCAATGATTCTGAAGTCTCCCTCGCTGCCACCTTCCTTTAAAATGATTATTGTTTCCAGCATGATTTATGAGCAGCACATTGTACCATCTCTTGTAAAACAAAACACTGCAGAGACTGGAAATCTGAAAAACAAACAGGGTTCTGAAGGAGGGTCACTGCACTGCATATGTTAACTCTACTTTCTTTGCACAGATACAGTCAGACCTGCTGAGTTTCTCCGGCAATTACTGCTTCTGTACTATCTCATATCCCTCTGGTCTTTGGGTGCCTACGCATTCACTCTTTGAGGCTGTTATCTTCTTACTGGTCGGAACTTTCCTTAAGGCTAGATGTTTCAGTGCCAATACAGGGTAGAAAGGAAATATATCACAGGTCAGGAGCCTAGTCCACACTCCAATTCAACTCTCAAGCTCACCCCCATAATACAGAGGGTGGGCAGGCACTAAAACTGGCAGCCCACCCTTTATATTTCACCAACAAAAAAAAATTAGGGTCAAGAGTGCTTTTTAAAAGATCAGTTGAACACAATTTTATGCTACCCACACCATAATATGGTTGGCTTGGACTTGTTTTCTATGGTCTTTAAACAGCAGGAAGGGAGTGGCAGTGGGTTTGGTGTTGGTACTGCAATCAATGGAGGGTATGCCTTGCCCTTTGTGGGCTCACTCCCAAGAAAGTAGTACATCCTCTCTCTTCCCAGTCACAAATCCTTTGAAACCCATCCCTCTAACCACCCCTCCCCCACCCATCATCAGCCTTCCTTGAGTTATCAAAAACCCTCAGCTCAAAGCCACCGTACTTAGCTCGATCATTAATTCCTCAGGCAGTTCCAGAAGAGACCACAACGGTGTTGTGGTGCTGTTGGGGCTGCTGGAACTGCCGGCCAATTAACTAACTGCCTCCCAGTGAGGAATGGGTGTCCCACGAGGAGCTCATAACCTGGCCCACAACAAATGATGGCCATTGGGCAGACTTCTAACCCACCAGTCGGCTGGCTGCCAACTTTTTGTCTGGAACCAAACCATCCACAACTTTTCACCCTGACCTTCCTTATCCTTAAGAATAGGGATGTGTCACTCTCTTCAGTACTGTACACTTTTTATTGACATACAAATGTATATATGATTCCAAAGGGAATGGAGTATGAAAGTAGGGAGGTTTTGCTGCATTATACAAAGCATCAGTCTGAGCTGAAATACTGTGAACAGTTTTACATCCCTTTTCTAAGGAAAGATATACTAGCACAGGAGGCAGTCTAGGGAAAGTTCATTTGATTGATACCAGGTATGGAGGGATTTTAAAAATATCATCCAGGGAATGTGGGTGTAGCTGCCAATCTCAATTAAGGGTCAACCACATTCTTGTGGGAATCTGGAGTCACATGTAGGCCAGACCAGGTAACGTTGGCAGATTTCCTTTCCTAAAAGACATTAGCGAACCAGATAGGTTTTTTTCTCCCCCAAAAACACTTCTCACGCCAATCATTAGACCCTTAATTCCAGACTTTTATAGGATTCAAAGTCCACCATCTGGCATGACAGAATTCAAACACAGGTCCCTAGAATATTATTCGGGTCTCTAGGTTAATGGTTTCACAATGTTGTCGTTAGGACATTGCCCATCCACATTGTCTTCTGAGGAAAGATTCGGTTTTAAAAACAATGATCGCCGACATAATTGAAATGTGTACGTTCCTTCAGGGACTTGGCATGTTAGATGCAAACAGACTGTTTCCCCAGGAGAATCTAAGACCAGAGGGCATCATCTCAAGTTGCTCATATAAGACAGAGATGACAAGTGATTTCTTTTCTCAAAAGCTAGTGAATCTATGGAATTGTTTATTGCAGGGGGCCATAGATGCTGGGTAATTCAGTATATTCAAGACTGAGAGAGACAAATTTTAGGGAGGGAATAAAGGGTTATGAAGAAAAGGCAGGAATGTAGAGGAGAGGATTAACAGATCAGCTGCGGTCTCATTCAGTCACAGAGCAGACATGATGGACCAAATGGCCTATATTTTCTCCTCAACCTAATGGTCTTAAGCTATATATGTATCTACACATGTTCCTGTCTACCGCTCCCTAATGGAGTATCTAACTCCTGCTCCTTCGTATACTTCTCCCTCATCAGTTTTTCTAATCTAGTGTGCTCTGCTGATGTCAAAGTAACATCATTCTCCAACACCATTAAAATATTCATACCTTTTGCACTGTAATTGACACATATCCCTCACTCACTTGCAGGACAAGGTGCTACATACCCAGAGACAGCAGCTGCTTATAAGTAGGAGACAAAAACAACTGCTTGACCTTATCCCTAAGAATGTGTTCATCATCACTTAAGTGTCTAAGTTTGTGGCTTGCATCGGGACTGGTTGGAAGAAGAAGAGTTGAAAGAGCAGGAAGATGGCAGAGAAATGTTATCAGTTGCTCTCATGTCTGTAGGTACCAGCCTCCAACGCTGACACTGACTGTATTTAGGACGGTAACCTAAAGACACAGAGCGCTAGTGACAAATACCTGGTCGTAAATGCTCTGAAGCCAGGACTGGGAGAAATGGTAGCACAGGTGCCAGCACACTGGAGGGCACAGTTACATGGGACTTGTGCTGCAGAAGCTTCAGGTGAGTAATTTGATGAAGCAACCTACAGACAAAGGATGGGGTGTATAAACCAATAAGTGCATTGGCAGAGCTGCCAGTAACAGGGAGCAGACGTCTCCCTTTGAAAAAGTGTTAATCTTTGACATAATTTCCTTTGGGAATCACAAATCTTTTCATATCCACAAGATAGTAATTTCTATCAGAGAAAGGATAGCTGTGCACCAGCTGCAATTCAATCGACTTCCACTGACATCTTATATCAATAAATAATGCACTTTTGTTTCTTGTTGTAAGCTGTGCCTTCGCTGACCTGATTGAAAGTATAGAGGAGTAAACCAGGGATAAAATGAAGTAAATCTCAAAACGAGGTTGCAATCTGTTGAATCATCAATGCCAGGCTCCTTATATGCTAAACACAGTGAAAGCAGCATACCAGGAATAGAGATAGTCTTCATCATGTCAAATGAAAGTTGTGCAACTCACCACTTGCAACAAACGGGAACGAATTATTAAATAAACACCGGGAGGAGAAGATCCCACAATCAGTCTTGCCCTCAGTTGTTTTCTCATTGACATTTGCCAACAATTGGATCAACCCCTCAATAATGTCAGCAATCCATGGCCAAATAAGGCTGCATTTATAATTGGGTGCGTCACTGGCAGCATCATTGCCATTTGTTTGTGACAGCACCCAATCACCAGCCATCTTCATTTTGCTCTCCACTGTAGAAGTGATCAGTTAAGAGTTTTTGTAATGATTAGCGGATTCTTTTCCCCTCCTTAAAAGGAGGTTTCCTTCTCATTTCCTTTGGGTTTTTTCCTACTCTGTCCCCTCTAGAAACAGCCTACTGAGAAATACCTTGCTCTCCTATGGGCTCAGCAACATTTCTATTTGGCCGTAGCAGAGAACAAGAGAAAGGAATAGAAGGAAATGCTGATGAGTTTGGATGAAGAGAAGTGGGATGAGACCCACAAGGGGCATAAACACCAGCACGTATTGAATCATGTTTTTTTTTTCTTTATTCATTCATGGGATGAGGGGCGTCACTGGCCAGGCAGCATTTATTGCCCATTCCTAATTGCCCAGAGGGCAGTTAAGAGTCAACCACATTGCTGTGGGTCTGGAGTCACATGTCAGCCAGACCAGGTAAGGATGGCAGTTTCCTTCCTTAAAGGATATTAGCAAACCTGATGGGTTTTTCCGACAATTGACAATTGACAATTGACAATGGATACACTGTTAATTCCAGGTATTTGTTGAATTCAAATTCCACAATCTGCCATGGCGGGATTCGAACCCGGGTCACCAGAACATCATCTGGGTCTTTGGATTAACAGTTCAGCGATGCACCGACAATAATACCACTAGCCCATTGCCTCCCTTCTCTTATTGTGTTGTAAACCATGTGATCTGGGTATTCCACAGACAACCGGCAGGGGTCAGAGGTGCAGAGAGGAGAATTTCAGATGGGATGCATGGAACTATAGAATAAAGTCTTTAATCTTTACACAGCTCCTCTACTAACAAATCAGTCTGATGGATGGGCTTAGGTGAGAAGATCTCCAGAGCAAACTGCAGACCTGGGTGAGTCTGACCCACAATCCTGGACTATTTGACCCAGAAACTTGTACGGCAAGGGAAGTAGGTAGGCTGCGATGGTGGTGGCCAATCCCAGTGGAGCAGTGGATAGAGTTCAATGCCAGGGGGCTATGCTGGGATGTGGATATGTATGATTCAAACAAGGGGTTTAATCTACAACCCAGGCCTTAAAATATATAAAAACCAACAGCCAGACACAAGGGGAAGTGTATGATCGTGTGAAGGGGATGTCACGTTTCCAACTCTTCATTCGATGGCCTTTATATGGTCTGGGAGTGAGGGGTCATGGTCAGAGAGAAATACTCATGCACCTCTTGGCCTACAAGCAGTGCCACAATGGCACTCTTTGCCTCTTTTCTTCTGTGTGTTTTTCCAGGTCGAAGGTTTATGCCGCAGTGAACAGCATCCTTAAAGGCAGCTGATTCAATTTGCATTCAATGAAAAAACTAGTCTCCTTTTTTGTGACCATGAAACTATCATTGCCTGCTGTTAAAAAGCCACCTGATGCAGTGAAGTCCTCTAGGGAAGGAAACTGCAATTCTGCTCTGGTCTGACCTAAATGTGACTCTAGACCCACAGTAATGTGGTTGACTCTTAGCTACTCTCTGAACTAGCTCAGTAAACCACATGGATTAAAGCCAATTAACGTTGGATAACAACAACTGGCCTTGCTCCCTGTTACCTCATCCATTGAAAGACATGTAATTAAGAAGACTGATGAGCGTAGAGTGGTAGATGTTGTCTACATGGACTTTAGTAAGCCCTTCAACAGTTCTGAATGGTAGACTGGATAGTAAAGTAAGATCACATGGGATCCAGGGAGATTTACCAGTTGGATACAAAGTTGGCTTGATGGTTAGAGATAAGAGGGTTGCTTTTCACACTGAAGGCCTGTGACCAGGAATCAGTGCTGGGTCTAATGTTGTTTGTAATTTATAAGAACGATTTTAATGAGAATATAAGAAGCATGGTTCCTAAGTTTGTGCATGACATTGGAATTGATGGTACGGTGCACAGTTGAAGATGGTTATCTAAAGTACTGCAGGATTTTGAACAGCTGGGTCTCTGGGCTGTGGAGTGGCAGATGGTGTTTAATTTATATAAATGTGAGGTGTTGCATTTTGCTAAGACAAACCAGGTCAGGACTTTCACAGTTAATGGTAGGGGTCTGGGGAGTACTAATATTGTTTAATAGGAAACAGTGCAGAAAAAGGTTTACAAGGGTATTCGCAGGAGTGGAGGGTTTCAGTTATGAGGAGAGGCTGGATAGGCTGGGACATTTTTCCCTGGAGTGTAGGAGGTTGAGAGGTGACCTTATAGAGGTTTATAAAATAATGAGGGGTATAGGTAAGGTGAATGGCAAATGTCCTTTCCCTAAGGTAGGGGAGTTCAAACCTAGAGGCTGTAGGGTTAAGATGAGAGAGCAAAAATTTAGAAGGGACCTGAAGGGCAACTTTTTCACATGGAGTGTGATGCATATGTGGAATGAACTACCACAGGAAGTGGTAGATGTAGGTACAGTTACAACATTTAAAAGACATTTGAACAGGTACATGAATAGGAAAGATTTAGAGGGGTATGGGCCAAACACAGGCAAATGGGACTAGTTTAGTTTGGGAGATTTGGTTAGCTTGCAAAATTGGAACCAAAGGGTACGTTTTCGTGCAATACGAATCTATGACTCCATGATGTTTGACCAGAAAAGAAAAAGTTGCAAGTGCTACTCCAGAGGTATTCTAACCAGAGATCTGTACAGCTGGAAAATAACTTCCACCCTTTTCAGCTCCCTTGAAAAGTTAAAAATGCTCATTAGCCTTATAGATTTTATTTTTGTAGCTGCCCAATATTTGAATTTAGCACCTATACCTCTGCCTGCTTATCCTGGTTTACACCCTGCTGTCCTTCTTAGGTGCAAAGCGGTTTGCCCAATATTTAAATCTTACCTAGTTTTCACCCTCTTCTGATTAAAGCATTTTAAAATCTCATTGTATGTACTTAAAACGGAAATACCGACATAACTATTCAGCATCCTGCAACGAGGATGGGAGATTAGTCATTCCAGATTCTGTCCCAATTTGATACTCTTAATTGTGCACATTATTCAGGAAAAAGGATTCCTCCATTTTCAGAATAATGGAACTAATTCAAAAACATCAACACTTTCAAATATTCGTGGAATTTTGGCACTTTGGCTTTGCTGTACTTGGGAAATCTGCACTCACTTCACTTTATCCTTAATTTATTGGATTGCCTCGTTTATATTTGAACATTGGTTAATCTCCTGTACAGGCAACTCCTCAGTATGAATGGGCTCTGTTCTTCTCTACATTCGTAAATTGATTTGTATGCAGGTCAGAACACTGTAAAGTACAATATTAAATAGCTACTCACAAGGACTGGCAAATGTTCACATGTTGGACCTTTAAAACTCGTATAGCATTAACATCGTTTGTAAGTACAGGTGTTTGTAAGTTGAACATTTGTAAATCACTGACCATCTCTATCACACTTTGTTTATGTGTTTCAAAGTCTGGTATTATTGTGAGATTTAATTGATCTTTGAATGGCAGCTTGACTTGGTATAGCTCTCGACTTAGTGCAGAAAAGTTCAAGCATCATTCCCTCACTTGAGTTAAAATGTGACACTGGCAATACCCTGCAGTAGCGAGAGAATTTTGCATTGTCAAAGATCTATCTTTAAGATGATTCAATACTCCTTCGATATTGTCTCCTTTTCTCCTGCCCCCTACCATTTCATTACTGGTGGCCAGGCCTTCAATATCAGGGGTGGCACAACGGCTCACAGCACCAGGGACTTGGGTTCAATTCCACCCTCAGTCTACTGACTTGTAGAGTTTGCACATTCTCCCCATGTCCACGTGGGTTTCCATGGGGTGCTCTGGTTTTCCTCCACTGTCCAAAGATGTGCAGGTTAGGGTGGATTGGCCATGCTAAATTGTCCATAGTGTCTGGACATGTGCAGGCTAGGTGGCTTAGTCATGGGAAATACAGGGTTACAGGGATGGGGTGGGTCTGGGTGGGATGCTGTTCGGATGGTCAGTGTGAACTCGATGGGTTGAATGGCCTGCTTCCACACCATAGGGATTCTATGAACAATCTGAGTCCAAAACTCTGGAATTCCCTCCTTAATTCCCTGAATCATGAAATCTCTCTAACCTTTCTCATCCCCTTTCAGTCACTCCTTATGACTGATATTTTTGAAGAAGGTTTCAATCACCTGTGCTAATTTTACTGATTGGAACAAGATCATCCAGGTAGACCATATGGAATATGAGTTCCCTGATTGAGACTGCTAACCAGGTCTAATCAGGGAGTCTTAGCTGACAGATATAAACAGGAGTATCAGGGTTCTGTCACTGAACTTCTCACATAGATGTGGTAGTCAAGAAGGCACAAAAGCGCATCTTCTTCATCAGGCTGCTTAGGAAATTTGGCATGTCCATAAAGTCCCTCACCAACTTCTACAGATGCATCATTGAAAGCATATTGTCCAAGTGCATAATGGCCTGGTATGGCAACTGCTGTGCCCAGGACAGTAAGAAACTACAGAAGGTGGTGTGCATAGCCCAGACCATCACTGAAGCCAACCTTCCGTCCGTGGGCTCCATTTACATGCCTCACTGCCGTGGAAAGGTGGCCAACATCATTAAAGACCTATTACACCTCAGTAATGAGCTCCTACAACCTCTTCTGTCAGGCAGAAGATACAGAAGCCTGAACACACACACAAGCAGGTTCAGGAACAGCTACTTTCCGGCTGTTATCAGACTGTTGAATGGACTCTAGCCTCAAATAATGTAACCTGCAATGTAGCCTGCATGCTTCTAAGTCTTTTGTGATCTGTACATCCTTTGCTCACTGTGGTCTGCCTGTACCGCTCATAAACAAAACTTTTTACTGTATTTCAGTACATGTGACAATAAAATCAAACAATCAATCAATCAATTTAGGAGCCAGCTCTGTGCTAGCTGGGTCAGTCTCATGTACTATGCACGTGTAAATAAAGTGTCATATGATGACAGGATACCGGCCTTTGTGGAGTTATTTCACCAATTTTACTTGATATAGCTCAGCCCCAGATTGGTCTCTGACAATGGTCCTGCGATATGCCATGAGATGATTCAACATGTTTGGCAAAATTCAACATTGAGCCACATTGGAGATGTTAGAATAGGTGACAAATATATTGGCTAAAGAGTAAGGAGAACACAAAAAGGTTTTTGAGGCCAATAATGTATATATCTTTAAAGGAAGGGAAACAGTAGCACAGGCAACCTCACTGGGCTAGTAATTCTGAGACTGAAATGCTCTGGGGTAGGGGTTCAAATCTTGTCATAGGAAATTAAGTTGATAAATATGGAGAAAGCTATTCAAATGCTGACCACTGTTGATTGCCATTAAAAGCCATCTGGTTTCTGAACATCCTTAAGAGAAGGAAGTCTGTTGTCCTTACTTGGTCTGGCCTACGTGAGTCCAGATCCACCGCAATGTGGTTGACTTGTAATTGCTCTCTGAAATTGCACAGCAAGCCGTGCAGCTCAACGGCAGTTAGTAATGGGCAACAAATGTGGGTCACGCCTGGTATACTCACACCCCACAGAAGGATCTGTAAGTGAAGCTGCTTGAAGTATATTCCCATGTTCTCAAAACGCTTTACTCCATGTGGTGTACATGCTCACAGCGCTTTTATTTGCAGGAGCTTAATACACTTTATGACATGCCTACAAGACCATTTCAGAGGGCAGTTAACAGCCAACCACATTACTATGGGACTGGAGTCACATGTAGTTCATACCAGATAAGTCCAGCACACCACGCCCTTGAAGTGCATCAGTGAAACGGGTGAGTTTTTTTTAATGTGGTAGTTTCATGATCACTGAGGAGATTAGTATTTTGTTTTAGAGTTACTACATAATTGAACTACATTTCCCCAGGGGCCTGATGGCTGCAGTGGATTAGGTCAGGAATGCAAGCCCATTGACATTACAATGATGCTACTTTCCTCCAGTAAATTAATTCCATTGAGTGGGGTGAAGCGTAAAGAGGGAGGAAATGTTCATTTTCAATCAAGCATTATATTTATCTTCACTCTTCCAATCTAAAGCTATTTAAATACTTCTAAAGTGGCCAGCCACATTGATAAATCAGCTCAGCTCAGACAAATAGCAAGTACTTGTTTAAGCCTTGTTTCACAATTGGGACTTATTGTGAATGCTCCTCTTTGGAACTTATGACAGTTTGCGGTACCTGATCTAATTCTTTATGCCTTTAATCACCAAATCAAAGCAGTTTCTTTTCTCTCCCAACCTGCACAGTATTTATACGCGCCTATGTTTTCTAGTTCTCGATACCATTTTAGAAACTTGAGTCCAGTTTTACATTGAAAAATTCAGTTCACACAAGATAAACGCCTTTGTTTGTCACACTTAAGAAGCCAGGCTCCCAGAGCACTGTCACTGCTGATTGGCTCGCACAATTTCGAACAAGCTGTTAAAATCACTTCAGAGATCTGTGGGGAGCACATCTGAATTTGAACCAGGTTTCGACAGCTATATGAGTAATACATTCTGCATTTCCCTTTAACAGCCTCTCAGCTTGGACTTCAATCCTCATCGTAAACACAATATATTATTTTGAAATTTATGACTTAAAGAAGCTATGAAGTTAAGTCTCCCAAATCTTGATGAAATCTCACTCACGTGACATGAATAATTTCCAGTCATAATATCTGAGAAAATAGTTTTCCGGTCATACTTTCCATTTCAGTTCAATGACACTTGATTTTGTTGTTCCATTTGCTACCAGACGTTATTCAATTTATAAATGCGTCACTATTTTCCTGAAGTGGTTTGCTTTGTGTTAGGGGTATAGTTATACTGGCAATCCTCTACCACCAACTCGTTATATCGCAAAAAAGTTTCTTTTTAACGTATTATCTCTCGAATTAACGATTTTGCTGGCTAAGCCAGCTTTTATCAACCATTCCTTATTGTTCTTGAGTTGCTTGTGTTGAAGTGTTGATGTCCCCTGAATACATAGTGGATCATATGAAAGGTGTCATCTCCCACCCCAATGACTACATTGAAGTCAGAACTGTCAAAGGGCATGAGGCCACTTTTGGAATAGTTCGTTCACCTCTGATCTCCCTGTTATAGGAAAGACATTTTGAAACTTGAAAAGGTTCAGAAAAGATTCCTTTACAAGCAAGTTGCTAGGTTTGGGGGGTTTGACTCATAGGGAGAGGCTCAATAGGCTGGGACTTTTGTTCCCTGGACAGTCGGAGGTTGAGGGGTGACCTTATAGAAATTTATAAAATCGTAAGGGGCATGGGTAGGGTGAATTGTAAAGGTCTTTTTCCCCAGGTTAGGAGAGTCCAAAACTAGGGGGCATATGTTTACGGTGAGAGGGGAGAAATTTAAAAGGGACCCAAGGGGCAACTTTTTCATGCAGAGGGTGGCGCGTATATAGAATGAGCTGCCAGAGGAAGTGGTGGAGGCTGATACAATTACAACATTTAAAGGGCATCTGGAATGGGTAAGTGAATAGGAAGAGTTTAGAGGGATATGGGACAAATGCTGGCAAATAGGACTAGATTAATTTAGAAAATATGGTCGGCATGGACGAGTTGGACTAAAGAGTCTGATTCCACTGTTTCAATTCGTTCAGTGAATTGAATCCACCAACCCAATCACGTTCACCAGAGCAGGTAGCATATGTGTTTTTCAAGCTGTCAGCCTCATTTGGAGAAAAGTTAACTTAATTTGTGTCAACAATTATTTTCTTTAACTCGTATGTATTCACATAAAACTGGGCTTGAACCACAGTCTTTTGTTTATTACATACAATAAGAGCCCTGGGTAGCTGTGCTTATCAGTAATAAACTAGTTGAAGTGTCTGTATAAAATATTTCGCAGGTAACAATAGTTTTTTTCTCAGAAAAGTACTGCTGATGCTGAAGATCTGAAACCAAAGCAGTTCTAAAGAAGAGTCACTCAAACCAAAACATTAACTCTATTTTCCTCCACAGATGCTGCCAGACCTGCTGAGTTTCTCCCCCAATTTCTGTTTTATTCTTTCTCTCTAGCTTTGTGTCATAGATTTGAATTGCAAAAAGCCTCCTGTTCACCGGCTAAGTCAAAGAAGGTGGCAAGGTGTGGAGCTGGATGAACACAGCAGGCCAAGCAGCATCATAGGAGCAGGAAAGCTTGACGTTTCGGGCCTAGACCCTTCATCAGAAAATCAGAAAATCTCGTTTTCTGATGAAGGGTCTACGCCCGAAACGTCAAGCTTTCCTGCTCCTATGATGCTGCTTGCCCTGCTGTATTCATCCAGCTCCACACCATGTTATCTCGGATTTTCCAGCATCTGCAGT
>JAHRHZ010000263.1:45408501-45451871 GCA_024137785.1 Ginglymostoma cirratum
CCTTCATCAGAAAACGAGATTTTCTGATTTTCTGATGAAGGGTCTAGGCCCGAAACGTCAAGCTTTCCTGCTCCTATGATGCTGCTTGGCCTGCTGTATTCATCCAGCTCCACACCTTGTTATCTCGGATTTTCCAGCATCTGCAGTACCTATTACCTCTCTCAAAGAAGGTGGCTACTGGACTTCAAAATATGTAAATGAGGGAATACATTTTTCCCACAATGGCATCAAGCAAGCAAAGATAGCATTCTTTGTAAGTCAAGCTGATCTTCATAGGCCTTTTGTTCATTACTAATTCAAGATGATGGCCGACTAGCAGAGCAGTGTGCAGGCTCCTCCGGGAGCTCATCCGTACATTTTTTTCCTCCTTTAAATGCTCTTTTATTTTCTTACTTTAACCTACTTCCTTTCCTGTGGAAAGCGAGCTTGGAGGAGGAGGTGATCAAGCCAGCATGGAAGTGATCAAGCCAGCACGGCAGCGAGGGACGCCCCCCGTGATCTGAGGTGATGGCAAGAACAAACAACCAGAAGTCTCCCAGCATCCACGATGACATTGAGCACAAGGAGAGCGAGCTAACATGGGAAGAGGGAGCTGATTGTAGTAAAGGAGCCCAGCGCGGAGGAGACTGAGCCCTTGTTCCCGGGGATTGCGAAGCCAGCATGGCTAAGCACTTAAGAAGGAATTTCAAGTTGAACTTGTAACTTCAATTCATTTTTTTCTACTTTGTACCTAAGATTTTGTACCTAAGATGGTGCCAGAAATGGCAACTTGGTACATTTTTTACTGTAGACTTGTATCCTTGTACTTGAGCACACATGGCAATAAAACCTAAATCTAAATTGAATATGCTGAAAAGATGTTTCCATTAGTGAAAGGTATCTTGACTTAGGGACATGGTTACTGAATAAAGGGACATTAACTTAATACTGTCATTGAAGAAATTTCTTATCCCAGAGTGTTGTGAATGTCTGGAATTCTCTACCCCAGAGAGCTGTGGAGGCCACATCACTGGAAATATCTAGAGGAGGTTGTTACATTTTGAAATTTCGAGGCTGAAGACTATAAGGAGCTGGCATGAAAGAGAAGGTGAGGCCTAGGGCAAATCATCTTCAAGGGTGGCACTGTGGCTCAGTGCTGCCTCACAGCACCAGGGACCCGAGTTCGACTCCAGCCTTGGGCAATTGGCTGTGTGGAGTTTGCACATTCTCCCCTGTACCTGCATGGATTTCCTCTGGGTACTCCGGTTTCCTCCCCCAGTCCAAAGGTGTGCAGGTTAGGTGGATTGGCCATGCTAAATTGACCATAGTGCCCAGGGATGTGCAGATTAGGACAATTCGCCATGGGGAAATACAGGATTACAGGGATAGGCTATGGGATGGATCTGGATGGGATGCTCTTCAGTGGGTCAGTGTCGACTCAATGGCCTGCTTCCACACTACAGGGATTCTATGATCTTTTTGAATGGTGGGATAGGATTAAGGGCCCAAATGGCCTACTCCAGCTCCAATTTCTGATGTTCTTACGGCCATCCTTGAACAATTTGCTTAACTGATTACAATGTCACTTACTGGACCCAATTCTCCTGTCGGGTGGGCAGTCTCTGGGAAAACTGGAGGTGCAACACCTGAATAACCAAAGCAACCTTGACCTCGTCTTTGAAGGTCAAATTGCAAAACTGTGCTGGGGTTTAATTTGTCATGAATAGCAAATCATCCATCAGTTGTGAAAGACAGTCACCAACCTGAAACATTAACTCTCTTTCTCCATCCACAGATGCTGTCTGGCCTGTTAAGTTTCCCCACCACTTCCTGATATAATTTCCAGATTTCCACCGTGTACAGGTTCTTGCTTTTTGTGACAGCAAATGTTTTGACACCTGTACTGATTTAAATGTTTATTAATTAAGAAAAGACTTGCATTTACACAGTACTTTTTGCGACACTCCGAGGCACCTAAAAATCAATGGCATAACAAGGTGTGGAGCTGGATGAACACAGCAGGCCGGGCAGCGTCAGGGGAACAGGAAAGCTGGCATTTCGGATCTGGACCCTTCTTCAGAACAATCACTGGTAGTACCTTCGAAGAGCTTTTTCTGCTATAATGTCCATTTGTACACAAGTGACACTGTGGTAAAGAGCAGATAATCTGCTTCTGGTTTTGACTGAGTGATAACTATTGGTCAGGATAAGTTCCTTGCGCTTATTTCAATAGCGCCATGACATGTTTCACGTCCAGATGAGGTGGCAGACGCGGTCCTTGCCTTAAAGACACCTACAAAGGATGGCACCTCTGACAGTGCATCCCTCCCTCAGTACTGCACTGGAGTGTCTACTTCAATTTTGTGCTCAGATCACTCAAGTAGGGTTTGAACATAGGACCTTCTGGTGTATTACTACTGAGCCACAGCTGATGCCATTTATATTGAAACTGGAGCACTTTCTGTTACATTAATCCAACATCACATTATGAACTCAGCCTTAGAGTGAACTCTACAGCTAATTTATAACTACTTAATTTGGTAATGAGTAACATTGTCCAGGTCTGCCTTGGGCCCAGGGAGAATAAAAACTGACTGTTTTTCCCCTCAAATATCCTTTGGCACACTTGCAATACTATATTAATATTTATATCAGTTTCAATGTTCAATGCCTGCATTTTTTTTTTAGATTAAAACATCAGCTGGAGTCTCGCCTAAAATAAGAGCCAATTAAAATTCTTATTGTAATTGGTACAGATTAATTCTTCAAACAAATACACAATATATTCATCTTTGATTTTGTGGAAACAATTTGGAGTCTACAACATTTTTAAAAGCAGCCATTATGCTTATGTATTCCCACTAGAAGGGATAGTTCTGTAAATGCATAGCAACACATCAGCCTAACACTAAGCTGGAGAACAAGCCTTCCTACAAGCCAGATCATAAATTATATTTTCAACAGGATTTATACTAACACCTGGCAATAAGAATATGCTGCAAAGGGTGAGATAGAACATTGATTTCTGAAACACATTTCCCCAGTTATTGCACCAATAGCTTGCAACATTCTAGAGCCAAGCTGGGAGATGAGAAACATGGTAAAATGATGCTAATGCTGTGAAATGTCAAGGGACATTGATGAGATTCTCTCTTGTGTAGATAGTCATAGTCTGGCGTTTGTGGGGCACAAACGCTCTTTGCCACTTGTCAATCCAAGCATGAGCATTGTCTAGGTCTTGCTGCATTTGGACATGGTCAAATTCACTATCTAAGGATGCTTGCCCCGAACACAATATGCCCTTAGCTGTCTTTCAATACTAGTTGCTGGGATGCCCTGAAATGCAAGTCTCAACTTCCTAATCAGACAACAAGTGGATTGGAGAGGTGCCATGATGATCGCAAGGGATTGGAAACATCGGATGGCAATGTTCGTCAACGACCAGCGTATACAATTGGTGCCCATGGACCTTGCCCCGCCATGCTGTTTCATGTTGAGCAACGTGAGGGTGCCTCACAGTCAGGACAAGTTGAAGTCATCAGATAGCTACCCACATTGAGAATTCTTTGTATTTAGTTTGCTCAGGGCCAGGAAAATACATATGAACAAAGTGTGTCCAAATAATAAGGTCGTTAACAAGCAATCATCCCCATTAATCAGCAACCTGCCTGGTGAAAATTTCACCTTGATGCCTTGATCTTAGTTAAAAGATGTAGTAAGTTGCTCCCAATGTTGAGATAGACCTCGTTGGACTTCTTAGATGATTCTCATTATTAGAACTAGGAGCAAGAGAACTCAATTCAGCTCCTCGAACTTGCTCCATCACTCAATATGATCACGGCTGATCTCAGCTTAGCCTGAAGTCCACTTTCCTGCCCACTCTCCATAACCCTTCAACCAGTTAGATTGCCCAAGCCGTTCAGTTCCCTGTAAGATTCAACCCATAATTGCTTTAGACGCAGCATTGAGATAGAAGTGTCTGTAGCAAAAAAAATGGCCAATTGGGCCATCATATATGCACCAGCCGAAAATAACTTCCGAACTATACTCGAGATAGAAGGTACTGCAGATGCTGGAGAATCCGAGATAACAAGCATGGGGCTGGATGAGCACAGCAGGTCAAGCAGCATCATAGGAGCAGGAAAACTTGACGTTTCGGGCCTAAACCCTTCATCACCCAATTCCTTCGCCTCCGCCGCATCTGCTCCCAGGATGGGACATTCCAATCCCGCACATCTCAAATGTCCTCATTCTTCAAGGACCGCAACTCCCCCCCCACAGTGGTCGAGAACGCCCTCGACCGTGTCTCCCGCATTTCCCGGAACACATCCCTCACGCCCCGTCCCCGCAACAATAACCAAAAAAGAATCCCCCTCGTCCTCACATACCACCCCACCAACCTCCGGATCCAACGCATCATCCTCCGACACTTCCGCCATCTGCAGTCAGACCCCACCACCAAAGACATCTTTCCCTCCCCACCCTTATCTGCCTTCCGGAGGGACCACTCCCTCCGCGACTCCCTTGTCCGCGCCACACTCCCCTCCAGCCCCACCACACCCGGCACTTTTCCTTGTAACCGCAGGAAGTGCTACACCTGCCCCCACACCTCCTCCCTCACCCCAATCCCAGGCCCCAAGAAGACATTCCACATCAGGCAGAGGTTCACCTGCACATCTGCCAATGTGGTATACTGCATCCGCTGTACCCGTTGTGGCTTCCTCTACATCGGGGAAACCAAGCGGAGGCTTGGGGACCGCTTTGCAGAACACCTGCGCTCAGTTCGCAACAAACAACTGCACCTCCCAGTCGCGAACCATTTCAACTCCCCCTCCCATTCCTCAGATGACATGTCCATCCTTGGCCTCCTACAATGCCACAGTGATGCCACCCGAAGGCTGCAGGAACAGCAAATCATATTCAGCCTGGGAACCCTGCAGCCCAATGGTATCAATGTGGATTTCACAAGCTTCAAAATCTCCCCTCCCCCAACCGCATCCCAAAACCAGCCCAGCTCATCTCCACCTCCCTAACCTGTTTTTCCTCTCACCTCAAGCCACACCCCCATCTCCTATCTACTAACATCATCCCGCCCCCTTGACCTGTCCGTCCTCCCTGGACTGACCTATCTCCTCCCTACCCCCCTACCTACACTCACCTTTACTGGCTCCATCCCCGCCT
Organism: Ginglymostoma cirratum; assembly: GCA_024137785.1. NCBI lineage: Eukaryota > Metazoa > Chordata > Chondrichthyes > Orectolobiformes > Ginglymostomatidae > Ginglymostoma > Ginglymostoma cirratum. The sequence continues at coordinate 45,413,662 of JAHRHZ010000263.1, forward strand.
CTTCGACTTGTCTGCCTCCTCTCCACCTATCCTCTCCTCTATCCATCCTCTATCCGCCTCCCCCTCTCTCCCTATTTATTTCAGAACCCTCTTCCCCTCCCCCATTTCTGATGAAGGGTTTAGGCCCGAAACGTCAAGTTTTCCTGCTCCTATGATGCTGCTTGACCTGCTGTGTTCATCCAGCCCCATGCTTGTTATCTCGGATTCTCCAGCATCTGCAGTACCTTTTATCTCTGATACAATTTTAACCCCACTGCGAAGCCTCTTCTAAGGATGCCTACCCTGAAGAAGTTACCCTCCTCCCTCCGGACAAACCTCAGGGAATCTCTCTCCCACTGCAACTCTCTCATCACCTCTTCGGCCTTGAAACTGCTCAACCATGTCCTGAAGCAAACCAGGTACCACAGCCACATCACCTTTCTTAGTACCTGCCTACGGAACCAGATCATCCCCAATGGACTACAATCCACATTCAAGCCTTCCCAATTTGGCCCCAACCGTGACAATATCTACATGGAGAACATTGAGACTCACATTTCTGATGAAGGGTTTAGGCACGAAACGTCAAGTTTTCCTGCTCCTATGATGCTGTTTGACCTGCTGTGTTCATCCAGCCCCATGCTTGTTATTCCAAACTATACTAATGTGATTTCCCAACACTTGGCCCACAGCCTTATTGATTTGATATCGCAGGTGCACTTCTAAATTTTTTACCCCTCCCACTCATACTAGCAGTGATTTTCAGATTCTCACCACTCTCTGGGTGAAACAGTTTTCCCTCATATCTCCTCTAAACCTCCTGCCCCTTTACCTTAAATCTCTGCTCCCTGGTCATTGACCTCCCATCAAAGGGGAAGGTCTCTTCCTGTCTGTCCTATCTATGCCCTTCATGATTTTATAAAAAGAAAATAAGCATAGCTTAGAGAAGGTTTACTCAATACACTCTCACCCATCCTGAACTCTCCATCCCCCTCCTCCATCCTCTTTTGCAGCTATCCCTTCACATTAATGGCCATGCCTTCATTCAGATGGTTCCTTCCTTTTTCGCTATTCCTCCTTAAGACCTTCCTAATAATGTATCTCTTTGATGGGGCTTTTGATCAAACTCACTTCAAATCATTTTTGCCTTTTTTTTCTCTGTATGTCTCTGTGAAATACCTTGTCACTTTTTTTTAACATTAAAGCTATCTGTATCAATGTAAGTTATTGCTTACTTCTGACAGGAAAGATTGTCCTATTACTTATTCACAGAATTGTAAACAGGCCAAGCAGTGGTAGTGTATTTTTACAGGACACCTGATCCAGACTAATGTTTCAGGACGGGATGGTGGCTTAGTGGTTCGCACTATTACCTCACAGTGCCAGGGACCCCAGTTCAATCCCACCCTTGGGTGACTGTCTGTGTGGAGTTTGCATGTTCTCCCTGTGTCTATGTGGGTTTCAGCTGGGTGCTCTGCTTTCCTCCCATAGTCTAAAAGATGTGCAGGTTAGGTGGATTGGCCAAGCTAAAATTACCCATAGTGTTTATGGATGTGTATGTTAGGTGGGTTAGCCGTGGGAAATGCAGGGTTATAAGATAGTGGAATGGGTCTGGGTGGGATGTTCAATGCAAACTTGTTGGGCTGAATGGCCTGTTTCCACACTGTAGGGATTCTATGCTATGTCCATGAGTTCAAATCCTCTGTAGCAACTGTTGGAATTAAAATGTGATTAATTTGCAATTAAAACTTAATCTATTGGTGACTGTGAGACTATAGTTGTAAAATTATTGTCAAACTCTCCTGAAGTAGTGTCATACAGGACTCAAAATGTTAACTCTGTTTCCCTGTCCACGGATGTTGCCAGACCTCCTGAGTTTACCCATTATTCTCTAGGTTTGCTTGTTGTAAAAATCTGCAGGGTTCACTTGTATTCCTGAAGGAAGGAAATCTGTTGCCTTTTCCTGGTGTGGCCTATATGTGACTCCAGCCCAGTGACTGCCAATCTGAAATGGTTCAAGTAGCCATTCAGCTCATTGGCAATTAGGAATAGACGGTAAACACTGGCCCTGCCAGTGATGCCCATACCCTATGAAGGAATAAAGAGAAAATAAAGCTCTGCCAATTGCTGTCGGAAAACTAATTTCCAATGACTTCAGCAGTTTTGCTGGTTAAAAAGGGAACTTGCATTGTTATATCTACAATGCTGCTTAACACAACAAAGTCTCCCATTAAACTTGGAAAGACAATGACAAAACAAGAGCTGAAACCAAAGGCAGGACTCTGAGCCCAGAATTAGCCATTTCAAGACCAACTGAAGACTTGACAATATAATCTCAACGAATTCCTTCCTGAGGAAAACTGCATGGTCCTTTCCTGAATCTAAGCAAACCATAATGCTATGTAGGGGAAGCGTGAAGAATGTCAATGGTCTGTTGGATTTCCCTGGGTAAAGACAGTGGGTGTATTAAAATAATTTACTCCCTGGTTCCGATTGCCACACAGTTTTCTGAAGAAGGGTCGAGGCCCAAAACATTAGCTTTCCTGGTCCTCTGATGCTGCCTGGCCTGCTGTGTTCCTCCAGCTCCACACTGTGTTATCTCTGACTCCAGCATCGGCGGTTCTTACTGTCTCTGAATGCAGCAATCAACACAGGATGCAAAAGTCACAAACAACTAAAATCGAAAGGTATAAAACAGAAGGCCATTAAGCACATCTCTTGTTGACTTTACCTGGCAGGAGAGCTACTATGATCCAGAAGATGGTTCTCCCATGGCGATTCTGAGCTGAGAATCTTCATCATCAGAGATCATGGCTGGATTGTGAATGTGAGCAGAATTTGAAGTATCGTTGGTTGACCTGAGCTAGAGTTGGCGGATCATTATGCTGGTTTCAATCTAACAGCAGTACAGTGACCAGCCAACCTGACCTATGATGTCTGCTGGTACCTGCTCCCCAGGCTAGGAATTCCACATTCCGGTCAGGGTGACTGTGAAAAAGGAGGAGGAAGGATCACCAGTCGACTGGACCTTTATTGTGAAGGGAGTCTTCCTGGATTTCTGCAGGTTCTGAGCAGCAGATATTTCCCGTCTGCAGGATTTCCCCAGTTGGGGGCAACTTCGATGTGACCTTCAGGGCATGAAGCAATGTGAGTGTCTTCTGTAAGTATTAGAGGAGAAAGGAGGTGAGGGTCCCCTTTCTGTCCTGTCTGTACCACCATTGAACTCAGTATATAGAGGAGTCAGGTTGTTACAACCCAAACATACAACCCTCATGTCCCGGCAGCGGATGTCCTTATCCTCCTGGGAAAGTATGTACAGCTTTAAGGAGGCAACACCAATATAATAGGCCCTATTGGAATCCGGATCAGCAAGCAGCAGGTCAAGGTGACCGTGAAAGTGGGTGCTCTAGGGATCATCCTCCACTCACCCTCCAGCTTCACCATCAGAGAAAGCCGACGTACATGGGGTAGCGGAATCTGCGGTAGGTCAGGGTACATGGTAGCGGACTGCAAAGTGACACTCTGTAGGAACTGCAAACAAGAGGGGCACTGGATTAAGGAGTCAAAATGCTGCAATCCTGTGTTGGGGGGAAGCAGACTACCAAGATTGGGGGTGTGTGGGGAAGGTGCCACAGACACTCAGATGGCTGTAAATGGCAATGTGAGCCACGGACACCCATAGGAACAATAAGGCGCTACCCTGCAGCAAGCAAACTGAAGCAAGGGGCATCCAGAAAGAGGGGCAGGCTGGAGGGGTGGAAAAGGTAGTCAGTGCAGAGGTGTAGCAACTAACCCAACCTCCACCTGAACAGATAGAGTCAATGGAGGAGGAGGAAATGAAGGAGACCGGGTGATGGATAACAGTGAGAGACAACCACAAATGCTTCGGGCCCCAACAGTCCAACAGCAAAACAAAAGAGGCAGCTGCATGAGGGACATAGTAGCAGCTCCTCTGACGATTGTGATGATGCCGTCACTTTATTTTGTCCTTTCTTTTCAGGAGAGGTTGTAAGGTAGAGGTGTCAAGGTGGCTTTTGAAAACCACTTGAGTAAACAGCTTGGGAGGCCTTGGGTTTTTTTGTGAATGGGTGTGACCATCTCTCACAGATTAGGATTCCTAAGTAACATCAGAAGCTACCGGGGTCTCAAAAGAGTTGGAAGTTTCAGTGAATATCTCCTGACTGCTACTCTTTCTGAACTTTCCCAATGGTTTTTCTTCATCCTGGTTTGGAGAACGGCATGTGAGAATCTGTGCCTGAACATGCCTTTTTGCCAAGGGGTCTGTTAATGGGATGTTATTATATTGGAACGGTTAATTAGTATCATGTACTATATCTATTATTCGGTTATGTCTTCCAATAGTTAAGTTATTCTAAATTCCTCTCTCTTTGGTTTTATTTTAACTACCACGTTTAAATAAATTGTATTTTGCTTAACATTGAGTGGTTTGACCAGCTGCATTGCATTGGGAACAGACACTTTATATTTGCCGTTAAAATAAGAAAAGTTTCGGGTGTGGCTACTTTCTTAAAGAATTTTGAGGGGGTCTGGCCTGGTCCACAACATGATGAAGATGTTTGGAGGAATGGCCACCAACAAAAGGAGAGGTGTAGCACAATGGGAGAGAAGGAGAGGAGCACCACCTTGCACCCCACCCTGCTCCCCAACCCGGAAACACCAGCCATGGCAAGGGGCCCGATGAAGCCCAACCTCCAGCCAATGGGACCCGAGAGGTACCCACCGCACCACAACTTTGGGCAACCAGGAGCAATCATGCTTCGAAACAGGAGCAGAGCACAACAGTGTCTCTCTGTCAGACTCTGAACTGGACCTTCCTGGCTTTGTTCTTGGCCCGATGATGCTAGAGCAGGGTAATACACCCTGGGGAGGGTCAGGACGACTACTTCAGTGCAGTGAGTGTCCAACAGTTCACCCAACAGGGATACAGGGCCTCTCCCATGACAAGGCCTCATGTGAATGGACATTGAGTCTACAGGTAACTCTTTGTGCTTTAAAATTGTCTGTATTAATGTGTGTAGCGTTAAATCTACTACCCCATGTGTTTCCACATAAGCTTACCAGGCCAAAGTCAAAGCAGACCTCCTATTGGGGATAGTATGAACTGCAGATGCTGGAGTCAGAGATAACACAGTGTGGAGTCGGAGGAACACAGCAGGCCAGACAGCATCAGAGGAGCCGGAAAGCTGACGCTTCGGGTCTGAAGAAGTTTCTGAAGAAAGGTCCCGACCCAAAAAGTTATAGGAACTGGTTGAGTTTATGGGCCCACAGGCCTTTGAATTGAACAAGGGTTAACAATTGACATTCCTCCGGCCTGGGTATTCTGCTGTGAGGAGGCAACTTCACCATCTCCGATCTTCAGGAGGTGGTGGGTGGGCACCTCCTTGTAACTGACGTTATGTACAGAACCGCTCCCCTGAGACTAATTAACGTGTAGGCACCGGTAGTACAGAGCGAGCGGCTGGCCATCCCGCTGCAGCACCCACTGCTGCTGGCGACGTCCAGGCTGGTCATTCTGGCCGGTCATTCATCGACGCAGATGAATGATCCGGAGGGAATCGAAACGAACTGGACTCCATGCCCAGATTCCTGATGAAAACGGTTAAAGTCGCCAAGCTGCATCATGTCTTCAGCGTCCCTGCTGACAGAGCACAACGTAGATACACCTGGTCGCGGTCTATCTGCTCAAAGACAGATTTCCTGTTTGTATCCTGCACGTTCTCGGTCAGATCCAGTGACGCCTAACCAGTGTTCATCTCTGACCACTACCTCTTGCTGGCTGACTGTCACCTACAGGACAACCAGAGGTCTGGCAAGGGAACATGGAAGCTGTTGACCCCAGAAAATATTGAGAAGCTCAAAAGGGATTACACAGGTTAGAGAACCATGAAACTTCTCTTTGGTTCTCCCTCAGACAAGTGGAAAACAGTCAACAGGAATATCAAGAGGTTATCCTCCAAGGTGTTCAGGAGGCGAGGGAGAGACAGGGAAAACTGTCCAAACTCCAGAAAAGCCTGGAGAACCTGCTCCTGTGATGGGAGTTAATGCCACGGAGGATCTTCAGGAGGTGAGGAGCCAGCAAGTCTCACTCTTTGCCTCGGAGGCCTCCAAGATAATCTTTTGGCGCAGTGTTTGCAGGAAGTGACGTGCTCATGTTTCTTCTTCCAGAAGGTATGCAGGGAGGGCTCTGTGCTCAGCAGCCTGAAGGAAGAAGATGGCTCGGTAACATCATCTCAGTCTGACATCCTGACGATCAGCAAATCATTTTATGACACAAAGCCCACATGGAGTGCAGCCTCCCAGTCGCTCCTGCCCTCTGTCACAGAGGTCTTAGACCACAGCACGCAGGAGAGGCTGGACCAGCCGTGATCTCTGGATGAACTGACCAAGGCCCTTGAGTCTTTACAAAAATAAAACTATGGGAAGCAAAGACTTACTGCCCATTCTGAATTCAGTTCTGGGGGGATTTGATTGGCCAGGACTTGCTGGAGGTGTACGGCATTGTCCTTCTGGGAGGTAGAATTTGCAAATCCATGGGGAAAGGCATCATGCCCCTCCTCTACAAGCAGAAGGGGGAAAGGGAGGAAATTAGAAACTAGCGACCAATTTCACTGCTGGATGCAGGCTACAAAATCCAGTCTGAGGTCCTCGCCAACTGGGTCAGGTCTGCTCTGTGATAGGTAATTCACCCCAAACAAACCTGTGCTGTACCAGGAGGACCATCTCTGATAGCCTCACGCTCCTCAGGGATCTGATCGCCTACATGCAGGACATGGCGGGGGATATCACGCACCTACATATGGGATATGCTCCCCAAAATGGGCTTTGGGATGGAATCTGCAACTGGATCTGACTACTCCACACCAACATTGTTACTGCACTCTTAATCAATGGGTAGAATTCAGAAAGCTTCCCGATCAGATCTGAAGTCAGGCAGGGCTGCTCAATCTCTCCTGCCTTGTCTGTGTGTTGTATAGAGTTTTTTTCCGAGTCCATCAGGAAGGATGGGTGATTATTCCAGGCAGTGGAGGCCAGCAGATCAAAGCCTCCCTCCACATGGATGACATCACTATTTTCTGCTCAGATCCAATGCCAGTGTTCAGACTCATAAGCATCTACAACCCGATCAAAAACAAAGTTGCTGGAAAAGCTCAGCAGGTCTGGTAGCATCTGTGAAGGAAAAAACAGAGTTAATGTTTCGGGTCCGGTGACCCTTCCTTAGAAGGATTCCTGATTTACAGCATCCGCAGGTCTTTTGGTTTTTATTGCAACCAATTCAAACTGGCCTTGGGAGACAAATCAAAGTAAGAGTGAGGCCATGTTCTTTGGTAACTGATCCCTTATCTCCTTCACCATCAGGACAAATTACCTAGAATGCATATCCATAGAATCCATAGAATGGCAACATAGAAACATAGAAACATAACAATATAGAACATTACAGCACAGTACGGGCCCTTCAGCCCTCAATGTTGCGCCAATCTGTGAAACCAATCTGAAGCCCATCTAACCTACATTATCCCATTATCATCCATGTGGAAACAGGTCATTCAGCCCAACAAGTCCACACTGACTCTCCAAAGAGCATTCCACCCAGATAACACCCCTTCCCCAGTCAATCCACTCAACCTACACATCCCTGAATACTATGAGCAATTTAGCATGGCCAATCCACCCAACCTGTACATCTTTGGAGTGTGGGACGAAATTTGGAGCACCCGGAGGAAACTCACACAAACACAGGGAGAATGTGCAAACTCCACACAGACAGTCACCCGAGGGTGGAATTGAATCTGGGCCCCTGGCACTGTAAGGCAGCAGTACTAACCACTGAGACACGAAGGTGCTGGGAATATGGTTCTGAGGGGCCAAAATCTTGGGAGGAATGAATCACCAAAGTGAGGCAGAAACTGGGCTTTTTGGGAGAACTGATCCCTCTACATTGTGAGTAAAAACCTGGTCATCAGGTGTGAGACACTCTCTCTGTCGTTGTATGCGGCACAAGTCTGGCCCATTCCAAGAAACTGTGTCGTTGCAGTCACCCGAGCTATCTTCCACTTCATCTGGTGGTCTATGATGGATGGTGTCCGCAGGGACACCATGTACAAAACTCTGGATAAGGAGGTGGGGAGGACAAACTTAACTCTACCCTCATTTTCATGGTCACCCTTTGTTTGTGACTGCATCAAGTTGTGCATAGACCCTCGTGATGCAACCATCGAAGGTTACTATGTACTGAGGTTCTACCTGGCCCAGTGTTGCAAAGTTTGAAACTGGCCTCGTTGCTGCAGAATGTACTAAGTAGTTGGACCATCCCATATCACCTTTCCTTTGTGGAGAAATTTGCAAAGAAAAACACCTTTGACCATAAGCCCATCACGAAGCTGTCAGCATGTAGTATCGTCGAGACCTTTCAGGAAAAGGAGAGAATGGATCCTGTCAGGTGGGTTCCCTGAGCAGACTGTCAAAATAGAGTCATTGAGATATTCAGCACAGAAACAGACCCTTCGGTCCAACTCGTCCATGCCGACCAGATACCCTAAATAAGTTTGGTCCTCTTCTCCAGCTTTTGGCCCATATCCTTCTAAACCCTTCCGGTTCATACACCCACCGAGATGCCTTTTAAATGTTGTAATTGTACAGCCTCCACCACTTCCTCTGGCAGCTCATTTCAGGCATGACACTCTGCCTGAAAATGTTGTCCCTTAGGTCCCTTTTAAATCTTTCCCCTCTCATCTAAAACATATACCGTCCAGATTTGGACTCCCCCACCCCAGGGGAAAGACTTTGTCTATTTACCTTACCCATTCGCCTCATGATTTTATAAACCTCGATAAGGTCACCTCTTAGCCTCTGATCCTCCAGGGAAAATAGCGCCAGCCTATTCAACCTCTCCCTATAGTTCAAACCCTCCAACCCTGGCAACATTCTTGTAGATTTTTTCTAAAACCTTTCAAGTTTCACGACATCCTTAGCTAGAATTGCATGCAGTATTACAGAAGTGGCCTAACCAATGTCCTGTAAGGTTGCAACATGATCTCCCCAACTGCTATACTCAATGCACTGGCTAATAAAGATAAACATACCAAACGCCTTCTTCACTATCCTGTCCACCTGCAAATCCAATTTCAAGGAACAATGAACTTATACTCCAAGGTCTTTTTGTTCACAACACTCGCCAGGACCTTACCATTTAGTATATAATTCCTACCTTGATTTGCCTTTCCAATGCAGCACCTCATATTTATCTAAATTAAACTCCATCTGCCACTCCTTGGTCTATTAGCCCATCTGATCAAGATCATATTGTACTCTGAGGTAACCTTCTTCGCTGTCCACTACACCTCCTTTTGTGGTGTCATATGCAAATTTACTAATTTACTATATGTACCTTCTAGGTTCACATCCAAATCATTTATACAAAAAACAAAAAGGAATGGACCCAGCACTGATCCTTGTGACACACCCTTGATCACAGGCGTCCAGTCTGAAAAACAACCCTCCACCACCACCTTCTGTCTTCTACCTTCGAGTCAGTTCTGTATCTAAATGGCTAGTGCTCCCTGTATTCCATGTGATCTGACCTTGCTAACCAGTCTACCATGCAGAACCTTATTGAACACCTTACTGAAGGCCATATAGATCATATCTGCTGCTCTGCCTCATCAATCCTGTTCGTTATTTCTTCAAAAATCTTAATCAAGTTAGTGAGACACAATTTCCCACGCACAAAACCATGTTGACTATCCCTAATCAGTCCTTGCCTTTCCAAATACATGTAAGTCCTGTCCCTCAGGATTCCCTGCTACTCTCTGCCCACCACCGATATCAGGTTCACAAGTCTATAGTTCCCAAACTTTTCCTTACCACCTTTCTCAAATAGTGGCACCACACTAGCCAAGCTCCAGTCTGCTCACACCTCAACTGCAGCTATCGATGATATAAATATCTCAGCAAGGGGCCCAGCGATCACTTCCCTAGCTTCCCACAGAGTTCTAGGGTACACCTAATCAGGTCCTGGGGCGTTATTCACCTTTCTGCATTTTAAGCCATCCAACACCTCCTCCTCTTGTAATATGGACATTTTTCAAGATATTGCAATTTATCTCTCCACGTTTTATATCTTCATTTGACAGAATGCCTCATTGCCAGAACATTCCAGCAGGCACCAAGATATTTGCTTGGCTGGTGCTGAGAAGGGCACTACCTCTGAGATCCTAATGTATGCCGAGACTCTGTGAGCCACTGCACATTGCCCTCAAAGTGGCTGTGGGGGATTCAAGACAATAACATCTCTCGCTGGAATGTGCCTTTGCAAAGGAAGCCTGGAGAGAAGATGCAGTGGTTTTTGTCAATGCTCATCCCGAGCAGCTCCATGCGGCAGGACTTTGTTCCCCGGGATGCACACTGAGACAAGCACATACTGTGTTGGAGGACCACTAACTCAGTGAAAGAAACTCTTTGGTCTTCCCCGAAACTTGTTGATCTTCTGGAACAAGGAGTTGACAACCACTCTTTGTTGCAGACTGGCACATTTCAAGGTCTGGGACTACATGCTGAGAGATGCACTAAAGCTTGGGGCAGCTGCTGCCAAGGTACAGTGGGGAATGGTCACCATCTAAGGTCTTTCCACCAATGTCAGATAGGGGTCTGAGCAGTTATTAAAGCCTCCCGATGCCTCAAATATATGTAAACACAGTCTTGTACAATTAAGAAATGCTGGGTACAATCAAACTCCAATGCTTTTTTGTTTCATATGCTACTGTACTTTCATGACTATGTATGTATATAAAAATATTTTTATGAATAAAGTGTATTTTTGAAATAAAAAAAGACTTTGTTGACTTTAGCTCTTGCCTGCTACACATTCTGACCTACATATTGTTTAAATATGTCTCAGTGAAATCTCACTAACCATCGCACACTTCAAAGCACAAAGACTTGGCAAGCTCTCACCTTCTTTAAAAATAGCAAACATACTTAAAACTCCCTGTGATTGTATTTAGTCGTGCGAGAGATTAGATATATATTTTAAAGCTTTATTGCAATAACAAAGTCTTGCTGGTGCTGATTTCTTTCAATAAATTTCTGCAAACACAATATAAAATAACCTTCATTTCAGCAACTTAATAAGAACTCTTTGGAGCCTCAAAATTTTATGTTCCTTTCATCTAATAAGTTGGTCCTTTCTGAAATAATTCTGGGCCATTCTGAGACTCTTTTCCAATGTAACAAAACATTGAATTTCATCAACTGATTTCATGTTTCATTTATGTGTTCTGTCGCTGCTTCCATCATTGGGTAGTTTAGGAACACGAGATTGAGCTTACTCCTAACAAAGGAATATTCTTTCATTTAAGTCCTATCTAACCATTAACTGACGAGCAAGAATCTGCCCACTTTTCCAGGCAGGGTTTTTTAGAACAGCTGAGTTCAAAGTCATATACAAGAAAAAGTGTACTGGCTATTGCTTGACACAGTCATATCCTCAGAATATTCTGAAGTCTGCAACTTTATTTTGAAATGGCAGATAAACAGCAACCAATTTGTGCATGGCAAGATCCCACACACACAGCCATGTGATCGACTGTTTGTAGGTGTTGACTAAAGTTTACATGCTGGCCAGGACACCAGGCAGGATTCCCTGCCCTTCTTTAAGTTCACTATCTTTCACAACGGTCTGAAAGGGCAGTCAAAGACTAAGTGGAAGCATGGCAACTCCAGCTGTGTAGCACTCCTTTATTACTACATTGGGGTGTTAGTTGAAATTTTGTATTCAGTTTTCTAGCATGAACCCATGACCTGTTCGATCGAAGACAATTGATGCATCATAGGAAGCATCCTATCTGGGTGCATCGCAGCATGGTATGGTAACTGTACTGCCCAGGAGGCATGGCGACACATCAGTTAGCACTGCTGCCTCACAGCGCCAGTGACCCAGGTTTGATTCCACCCTCGGGCGACTGTCTGTGTGGAGTTTGCACATTCTCCCTGTGTCTGTGTGGGTTTGCTCTGGTTTCCTCCCACAGTCCAAAAATGTGCAGACTAGGTAGATTGGTCATGTCAAATTGCCCATAGTGTTCAGGGATGTGTAAATTAGCTGGGTTTGTAGGGGGGTGGGTCTGGGTGGGATGCTCTGAGCTTTGGTGTGGACTTGTTGGGCCGAAGGGCCTGTTTCCACACTGTAGGCATTCTATGAGAGTCATGAACACAGCCCAGTACATCACACAAATCAGCCTTCCATCCATTGACTTTATCTATACTTCCCACTGCCTTGGGAAACAACCAACAGAATCAGAGATCTTCCCACCCTGTTGATACTATGTTCCACCCTCTTCTGTTGGGGAGGAGACATAAAGATTTGTATACCTGTACAACCACATTCAAGAACAACGTCTTCCCTGCTGTTATTAGATTTTTGAATGGACCTTTTCAATGTTAATGTTGAGCTCTCTCTGCACCTTCTCAGCAGCTGTAACAGTGTATCCTGTACTCTGTTCTGTTACCCTGATACACTTGTCCAGTACGATCTGCCTGTAAAGCACGTAAGACAATACTTTTCACTGTATGTCGGTACATGTGACAGTAATAAATCATATCAAATCAAGTATACTACACATCTACTGTCTATAGATTTAACAACTCCTTAAAAGGATACTTTAGAGATAGGGATAATGGGATAATGCTAGCAAGTGCTGCATCCTATTAGTGACCTTTGAGGTGAAATTAAGCTGTAACAGCTGGTGGAAGATATGTATATGAGGTCTGTACGGAATCTCAGAGTCGTTGAAGTGCAGTACGATCCAATTCAGCTCATTGTGTTAGGGTTCGGAAACCACATAGTCCCATTTCTGTGCCTTCTCCCGGTATTTCTGCTGTGGTCCTCATGCATTCCCCAGTGCTATAAAGGAAATTGAGCAATAAAAAATTGGGATTAAGCCAGAAAAACAAATGAATCTAACGTTCTTTCCCACTTGTTGAACATTCTTAATTTTAGACGCCGAAAGCAAATGGCAAAAACTGAAAGCAAATCTCAAAAACCATCCAGTTGAGATGAATTTTGACAACAGATTTTCAAACTAAAATGTCGACTTTGTTTTGCTGTCCACAGATGCTGTGTGAACGGTTGTGAGTTTCCAGCATTTTCAGTTGTGATTTCAGAACCAGGGAGAGAAGGAGGGTCCAAGAGCTGTGCAAGCCTCTCTCCCAATAACTTCCTTTCATACTGCCACCACCTCCTCCTCCACCATTCTGCTCCCCACCTCAACCCGCCCCCGCACCCTCCACCCAGCTCCTAGGCCTATCATCTAGCCGCCCCTGGTTCATCCCCAGATCCCAGACTCATGTCCACCCCATCACCCCTTCCTGAGTCCTCCCAATCTCACCCCCATAATTTTGATCTAAGCACCCCCAACTCTAGCCACATTGCCCTGTAATCTGCAATAGCTCCCATGTATTGGTGTCAGCAAACACTGCAACTGCTCAAGAAGGCAGCTCACCCCCACCTTCTCAAGGACAACTAGGGACAGACAATAAATGCTGGCACAGCCAACAATGCCCATATGCAACATGTGATTTTTTTTTCTCCTCCTCTTCCATTGGGTTTCTTTCTACTCTGTCCTCATTTATCTTTCTCATTCAAGTTTTTCTTTCACTCCTAATTGAATATTAATTAATCCTAGTCGTGACACATCAATTTCGGATTTCCTGCCTTTCAATTCTAAATGCTGACTAATCTCTTTAAGCATCTGATCCTTATGAGAACTTGCTTTAATTTCTACTTCGAAATTGTCCACTAACTCTCTCAGTTTAGCCTGAATCAAAGATTACAAATAATCTGCTTGTACATGTCCTATTCCCCAGCCCTGACATTATGGAGACTGCTAAACTAACACGAATGAGATAGTAGGAACTGCCGACGCTGGAGTCTGAGATAACAAGGTGTGGAGCTGGATGAACACAGAAATTTCTGAAGAAGGGTCCAGACCCAAAACGTCAGCTTTCCTGCTCCTCTGATGCTGCCTGGCCTGCTGTGTTCATCCAGCTCCACACCATGTTAAACTAACTTGAATATTCTGTTCTGACTGGATCTCGACTCAGTGCATGACCTTCTAGATGGCTCTTTCCTATTGCTAACATTCTTGTTCTTAATGCACTGAACTGTTCACCTGAAACTCTGTAAACCCTTTTAAAAGATGCAGGTATCAATGAATTTCCGACATCCTGGCACCATTCAAATCTAAAACATTTATTCTTCTTGACACACAATATTAAATATAAACCAAACTTAAACCCATACATTAGAATGACCTTTGCAAATAATAAATTATTAACCTACATCACAACATCTAATCACTCTAAGATCTCCTTTGTCTGCTCTTTAATCTTAAAAAAAGAACTTTGGTTCTCTTTATCATTCATTGTTCAGACTATTTCATTATCTCCCTACACCTGTTTCTCCTGACTCCAATCCTCCGCGTCACTTGGGGGTGTGATTTTTGACTGTCATCTGAAAATTATTTGAAAGTCTGAAGATCAGTCAGTATTGTCTCGGAAATGACTCCTATTTGACAATGTATGGCTTCACATCAGCTGTGACATCAGATAGAAATCTTGGTTTAAGTTTGAGAGTCTGACATTATGATTAAAAGGGAATGACCAAACTCTCACTCTGTTAAAAGTCAGAGCTTTTCCTGAATTTGACAATTAGTGGGCAGAAGGTGCCCTTAAAGTCTGACGCAGGGTTCTGGACTGGCTCTCAAAGCTGCAGATGGCCATTGTGGGTAAGGGAGACATTCCCCAGCCTATTCCCCAGCCCTGACATTATGGAGACTGCTAAACTAATGCGAATGAGATAGTAGGAACTGCCGATACTGGAGTCTGAGATAACAAGGTGTGGAGCTGAATGAACACAGAAATTTCTGAAGAAGGGTCCAGACCCAAAACGTCAGCTTTCCTGCTCCTCTGATGCTGCCTGGCCTGCTGTGTTCATCCAGCTCCATAGACACCCTTGTAGGAATCTTTTAAAAAGTTGCATCAGAACATAGCCACAGTTGTCAGACCAACATTATAAAGGAGGAGTCCTTCACAGGATGATCTGTGCCCATAGATGTGATCAGGTGGAATCTCAAAACCTGTCTGAAGTGGTAACTTCTCCAAACAATTCCAGTCAGTTCCTGATTATTGGCTGGACCTGGCTACTCACTTGTCTGCCCAGATCCTCCCTGCCCTTTGTCTGCATCTGATGTTCTCAGATGGCCACCTCATGCAGGGATTAGTCGATTGTATTCAGGACCAGAAGTTCTGCTGTATCCTTCTCCTTTTAACCATGGGCACCGTCAGTGGTGAGAGAACTGGTGCAAACATTTCGCCTCTGGGACCTTTCACGAGAATAGGGAAGAGTTAGAGATGTAAAAAGCATTGAGCAGGAAACGGTGATGGGATAAGAAAAGAAAAAGAGGCAGAGAAAGAAACAGGGGGTTGAATTTTACCAAAGTCTTGGTTCAGTGTCGATTTGAGGGAATTTCTCTCTGTGATGCATGTGCCACCCCTCTATGGCACCATGTTCATCTGTGGTGGCAGTATCTGAGCTGCTGGGACCCTCTTGTATTACCGGTGCCACACTAAAATCCTAGCTCTATGCCAGGTCAAACATTGTCAGCCAGGAATAGTCTGTCACCATACACCTAGTGTGAGCACAATTAGAAATAAAAGCTTCCGAGGAGAAACAGACGGCATGGGTGACATTTCATTGGATATCGAAGATCACATTCACAAAGGTACTGCCATTATGAATCAGCTGATTAACTGTTATTGTAACTACAACCACAGGAATGAGGCAGCAGGCACTACCCCACCTTAGTGACATATTATAAGAGCCCATGGTGTTGGAGGTGGCATGGGTAGAAAATTGACTACTGGGCAGGAAACAATGAATGGAGATAAGGTGCTTTTTTCAGGTTGGTGATCTGTTACCAGTGGGGTTCCACAGGGATCCGTGCTGGGACCACACTATTTACAATATGTGAGATGGGCAGGTTGGGTGGATTGGCCATGCTAAATTGCCACATAGTGTCCAGGGATGTGCAGGCAAGGGGGATTAGCGACAGGAAATGCAAGGTTACAGGGATAGGGTAGGGGATGGGTCTGGGTGGGATACTTTTTGGAGGGGCATGATGGGCCAATTTGCCTGTTTCCACACTGTTGACATTCATTAAGGGATTCTAAGATATTAATGACTTGAAGGAAGGAAGCAAATGTAATGTAGCTAAATTTACAGGTGACACAAAAGTAGGTGGAAAGGTAGGTTGTGAGAGGGACACAAACAGTTCACAAAGAGCTATAGATAAGTAAGTGGGCAAAAAAAGTTGCAATTGGAATATAATGTGGGAAAATGTCAAGTTGATTTTTTTGGAATTATTGAAGTGGAGAAAATCCGCAGAAAACTGCAACACAAAGTGAACCTTATCCTGATGAAAACAGGGTATTTTTTTGCTGTCGGGGTTTGATTCTTGCTTGGGGTGCAGGCGGTCCTAGCTCCAAATCCTGCTCTGATTATCAGAGCAGGGAGGTTATAATGGAGCTGTAAAGGACTTTGGTTCAGCCATAGGTTGAGTACTGTGTGTAGTTCTCGTCACCACACAATAGGAAGGATGTGACTGAGACTGGATGATGAACATTCTTATCTTTTGGTCACCCCCTGGCTGATGACATACATCTTTGATTTGACTGAAGAAAACTCCCCTTAGACTTTGAGACATACCCAATTGCTTGAAACACTTTCAGTGTGTTTGCTGCACAGGCCATGGGCACATGGTGCTGGAAATGAGATTGATGTAGCACATGCAATGAGATGTCTGACCCTTGTCTGATCACTGCGGATAACCAGGACAAGCCGCCTGGCTTTGGGTCTTTACTAAAAGGAAAGGTACAGCTGCTTATTGCCTTTCAGTTCAGGCTGAGGGAATCAAGAGCAAAAAGACAAAGCCAGGCAAGAAGCATCAAAGTAGTCACAAAGCGAGGGAGTGAACAAGCAAGCTGCCTTGAGATGCATCACAGTCACATCCAGGAGCTGCGTGTATGATCCTGTTTGTAAAGATTCCTGGCAGCGGCATTACAAAGAAAGGTGCCAGAGCTCCAAAGCGCAGCACTGAAGTGGAACAGTGCATTGCAAGTGGATTGGGGGTTTGCCGCAATGAGGCGGTGAGGCTGGTATATGTCGGATGTCCCAGTCCGTGCACAGAGGAATGTGCATGCTGTCGTGCCCATGGAGCATGTCCAGGGGATGTTGCTGCTTGGTCTTTAAGATGGAGCTCAGAAGGAGCAATCAATAAGCTGCAGGCTTTAGGTTTGTGTCAGGAATTGTCACTGTATCAATTCTATCCAGCAGGTTGCAAAATGGGTCGTTAATGCAAGTCCATAGACATCTTGTTGGTAACTTGAGAGAATCTCAGTCATGTTGCTCAACATTTGATTGAAAAATGGGGCTTCCTGCTCTTGATATCAAGAAGCTCCTCGTTACCTATTGCACGCAATTCGCCCAACTTTCCAACCAGTGCCAACATTGTTCAGTGCCTGGGAAGATTCTGCATGCATTCTTTGTTTCCACTTTCATGTCCAATGGCTATTTCAGCTTTTGATAACTCTTTTATTTTTCTCTTTTTCCAAGATTTATGGTAAATAGGAGCAGGAGTAGGCCATTCAACCTCTCGAGCCTGCTCCACCATTCATTATGATCATGGCTGACCATCAAGCTTAATATTCTAATCTTGCCCTCCTCTAATATCTCTTCATCCCTTTAGCCACATCAACCTCCTTCTTAATTACACAATGGTTTGAGCTCAACCATATTCTGTGGTAGTGAATTCCACAGGGTTACCACTCTCTGGGTGAAGAAATTTCTCCACAACTCAATCCTAAAAGGTTTATCCCTTATCTTTACAAAATGACTCCTAGCTCCAGACTCCCCCACCATTGGGAACATTCTCCCCGCATCTAAGCTTTCTAGTCCTGCTGGGATTTGATAGTTTGCATGAGATCCCCCATATTCTTCTAAACTCCAGTATGTACAATCCTAACCGACTCAATCTCTCCCCTTATGTCAGTCCTGCCAACCCAGAAATCAATTTGATAAACCCTCGCTACACTCCCTCTATATCAGGAACATCCTTCCCGCATAAGGACACTAAAACTGCGCTCAATATTCCAGGTGTGGCCTTACCAATGCCCTGTATAACTGCAGCAAAACATCCTTGTTCCTGTACTTGAATCATCTCGCTATGAATGCCAACATACAGT
The DNA here is from genome assembly GCA_024137785.1 of Ginglymostoma cirratum. NCBI lineage: Eukaryota > Metazoa > Chordata > Chondrichthyes > Orectolobiformes > Ginglymostomatidae > Ginglymostoma > Ginglymostoma cirratum. The sequence continues at coordinate 45,431,956 of JAHRHZ010000263.1, forward strand.
TTGCCTTCTTTACCGCCTGCTGGACCTACACGCTTACTGTCAGAGCCTGGTGCTCGAGGACACCCAGGTCTTATTGGCCGTCTCCCTCTCAATTTACAGCCATACAAACATTCACACAATAATCTGCCTTCCCACTTTTGCTACCAAAACTCCAACTTTTTATACTGTATCTGCCATGCATTTTTCCACTCACTTAGCCTGTAACATCTTGGCATCCTCCTCACAGCTCATCTATCCACCCAGCTCTGTGTTATCTGCAGATTTTGAGATAATACTTTTAGCCCCCTCTCCTAAATCATTAACATATAATCTGAATAGCCGGAGTCATGGTACCGATCATTACTAGTCTGAATATCAGCCATTCAGAAAAAGAAATTTATTCCTACTCTTTGTTTACTATCTACTAATTAATTTTCTATCCACTTCTCTCTAACTTCAAATAATGCTGATCTTGTTAATGTTGATCTTGCCTCCCGTACTTCCTGTGCAGTGTAACCTGTATGCCGTACACTGTCATCCTATAACCTGTATGTCCTTGCTTACTACGATTTGCCTGTACGGCTCGCAAACAAAGATTTTCGCCGTGACAATAAATCAAACCAAGTCGAATCAACATCAGTACATTACTCCCCAATCCCATGCTGGTCTCCCCTGAGAGGACATTCCCTCCAGCAGTATATAAAGTGGTAAATCTATTTTGCAGGGAAGTAGGCATGGGGGAAATCCAGCGCTACCTGTCCAGGCCCCTTACTCTGCCTGATGCTCACCCCATTCCCTTTAGGTTTGTGGAGTCTTGGTCTGGGGTGTGATCACGTCTCTGTACCTGCCATCCACGATGCTCTCAGCTTCACACATACTCCAGTATCCACAGCCACCACTCCAGCTCCGAATCCCAAACTTCCAGGAGCTGAAGCTGGAGTCACATCATGCACACACTGGAAATGTGCCAGATTCCCATACAGAGCTGGAGGAGCACACTAGGGCTTTGAGCTCCCTACCATGACTTAGTCCTTTAGAATAAACCTTTTGAAAGATACTCAGTATCAAATCATTTTAATTTCTCCAGTTCCATGGTACTCCTGAATACAACTCTGAGAAATGATAGACCACAGAAAAAGATTACTAACTATGAGCAATAAAGGTTGTAGACATTTACCTAACCTTGTCTTCTACTTGCCAATCAGCTCTCTCCCTTGCAGCCTAGGGTAGGGCTAACCCACGTTGATTGCATTGCTCGGGGTAAATAATGAACAAACCCCCACCCCACCAACATATACTTGTTGAAGTGGCGTGTGAGTGCTGGGCTCAGTCTTTCCATCACAACCTGTCTTTCAGAACATACATTGGTCACATTGGGGCACGTGATTGTTGTTTCAAATAAATTGTTTTTTCTTTTTAAGGAAAAAAGATCACTGCGGTTTTTCTGTGATGGTACAATGGGTTTCTTCCCAGCAAGTGGGACACCCTTCCCAGAATGCTTCACTGTGACACCGATTGCGAGGTCCCTGATCCCAGAATGCTTCACCCTGACACTGAGGGCGAGGACACCCATCCCAGAATGCTTCATCCTGACATCAGTTGCGAGCACGCCCTTCCAAGAAGGCTTCACGGTGACACTGACTGCGAAGGCGCCCTTCCCAAACTGCTTCTCTGTGACACTGACTGCAAGGATCCTGCCCAGACTGCTTTTCTGTGACACCGATCACAAATACACCTTTCCTTAACCCTTGGCTATCCAACTGCCTGAGTATTTTCAACATTTCCTGTTTAAGATTTACATTCATCTTGGACTTCCATGATATTCTGTTCACTACTCACTAATTATTGTAAATAGACTATATACTAATTCTAACCTCAACTTGTGTCCTCAATGGCATCAGGACAGGCAGGAAGTTGTTAAGGATATGTTAGTTCCTGGGTAAACACAAAGCTATGTGTAAACTAAACCCCATTTACTTTGTCCATTAACCCCACATCCTTTTGCCACGTATAAGTGCTTATTTTTGCCTCGGCTTTGACACTCCTGGACTCTGTCTCCAATTTATTTCACAGTCAGATGTCTCATTGCTTGACCTGCTGTTTCTCTCCCCTCATTTGTTTTATTTTACTCTTTGCTGCCTCTCCAGTGCTTTCAGTTCTGTTATTCCATTGGCTGCTTTCACCGAGGTTGCACGCTTGTCTTGTCTTTTTTTCTCTGTCTCTTCTGCTGCTTAATGCATTGCAGAAGTTCCTGACATAGCAAGTCTCACGTCGATACCATCTTTCTGTGGTTCCATGCAGGCAATCGACAATCACTACCATCTCTGGAACACAAATACTGCCAACATAACTTTCCTGCTCCTCTGATGCTGCCTGATCTGCTGTGCTCCACGGTATTGCCTCTGACTCCAGCATCTTGCTATCTCTGAGAATTTTATGGAGGGTTACATTTGCATTCTGAAAAATATTTTTCTTTCAAAAATATACTTTACTCAAAAATATATTTTTATGTACATACATAGTCACTGAAGCAGTTCTGATCTGTACAGTCAAAATGAAAAAAACAAACATTAGAGTGTGAATCCAGCAAAGAGACCCAAGGCATTTCTTACTTGTATAGGATTATATTTACATACATTTGAGGCATCAGGAGGCTCTGGTAACTGAACCGACCCCCATTTAACTTCATCAGAAGGGGCTTATTCATTGGTCTTTCCCCACTGCACCTTGGTATAGCTGCTCCAACCCATAGTGCGTCCCTCAGCACATAGTCCTGAAACTTAGATTGTGCCAGTCCACAATACTCAGTCAAAGTCAACTCCTTGCTCTGGAAGACTGACAAGCTTCGGGCAGACCAAAGAGGGTCTTTCACTGAGTTGATGGTCCTCCAGGTGCAGTCGATGTTTGTCTCAGTGTGTGTCCTGGGGAACAGACAGTACAGCACAGAGTCCTGTGTCATGGAGCTGCTCGGGAAGAATCTTGACAAGAACCACTGCATCTCTCTCCAGACTTCCTTTGCAAAGGCACATTCCAGCAGGAGATGTCTCACAGTCCTACTGTTTGAAAAGCAGAATGGGAGTATTTTAACTCTGGGCAATAGTGTAGAGCAATTGGCCACTCATTGCACATTTGTCCTGACAGAAGTGGAAAATCAGGACAGAAATTAAAATCGATGGTTAAATCAATGCTGACTATTTTACATTATTGCCAACCATTATAGTAACTGCTAATAAACATAAACTTGAACTCTCACAATCCAGAACATTTGGTCCACTCTTGTTTAGTGAAATAATTGTAGAAGAATCATCATAGAATCCCCAGAGTAAGGAAACAGGCCGTTCAGCCCACCAAGTCCACAGCCCCCCTCCGAAGAGCATCCCGCCCAGACCCATTCCTCTACCCTTGCATTTCCCATGTTCAACCCAACTAACCTAAACATCCCTGGGCATTATGGGTAATTTAGCATGGCCAATCTTTGGACTTATTTGGAATTATTAAAGGGTCACCGGACCCAAAACATTAACTCTGATTTCTCTTCACAGATGCTGCCAGACCTGTTGAGCTTTTCCAGCAATTTCTGTTTCTGATTTACAGAATCTGCAGTTCTTTTGGTTTTTAATTATTAAAGACAGTTTTACTTGCCCTTGATTAGCTGAGTGAATGACTTTAAGTGCAGGGAGGTTATGCTGGATCTGAATGATGAATTGGTTAGGCCACAGCTTGAGTATTATGCACAATTTCACATTATAGGAGAGATGCGATCAGAGTGGAGAGGGTGCAGAGGAGATTTACCAGGATGTTGCCTGAACTGGAGAGTTTTAGTTATGTGGTGAGATTAGATAGACCAGGGTTGTTTTCCTTGGAGCAGAGGGGACTGAGTGGAGACATGATTGAGATGTATAAGATGATAAGTGGTATAGATAGGATAGACAGGAAGAAATTATGCCCTTTGTCGGAAGGCTCAATGACCAGGGGCATAAAATTAAGGTTTGGGGCAGGGAATTTAGAGGAGGAGGAAAATCACCCAGAGAGCAGTGGGAATCTGGAAGTCACTGCCTATGAGGGTGGTCGAGTTAAAACTCTTATAACCTGTGAGAAATATTTAGATGTGACACCCAGGTATACAAGGCTATGGGCAAAGTGCTGGAAAATGGGATTAGAATAGTTTGGTGGTTGTTTTTGACTGACACAGATTAATTGGGCTGAAAGACATTCTTCAGTGTTGTAGACCTCTATGACTCTCATTGAATGAGAGGTATAAAAGGAAAGCATGCATTGATATTGTGCCTTCCACATCTTTGAGGCAACCCCCAAGCATCTTCCAGCATTTTTTATAATGTGTAGTCATTCTTGTAATATGAACAAACACTATAAAGTGTCATAGAAAAGATTAGCCTTGGCCACTGTTCCAGGTCAAAACATTGGGGAGCTTTGATGGTCAGCAAGAAAACCCAGGGTTTGTGTCAGGAAATCCTTTACTGCAGGAAGTGGGACTGCATTTCAAATGGTTACAGCTATGAATTGATAAAACACAGGTTTCAGTCTCCTGTCTGAGTTAGAAGAACAAAATTAAAGTAAAAGAATTACTGCAACAGTAACCCATTGTGAGCATATCGTCATCGAGATTCATTCTCATGCTGTTACTCTGGGGGAGGCGATGGTGTGTTTGTAACGACACTGGATTAGCAATCCAGGGTAATTCTGTGGTGCGAGGGTTCGCCTCCCACCCTGGTTGTTGATGGAATTTATGTCACAGCTCCAGGCCCACAGGAAATGTGGTTGAATTTTGACTGCCTTCAGAAATGACCGAGCTGCGACAAATAGGGATATGAAACAAATATTGGTTTTACCAGTGTTGTCTAAATCTATGAAAGAGCAACAGAGAAAAAAGAAGACAATTGGATTCACTCAATTGGTTCAATTTAACTTCCGGCTGCTGCCATGTTGCTGGGTCTAAATCCTGCAACTCTCTCGCTAATCCCATTGTGGCACATGGCCCGTAGCAGTTCAAGAAGGCAGCTCACCAGCAGCTTCTCAAGGGCAATTAAGGATGGGCGATAAACGTTAGCACAGCCAATGACACCCACATTCCATAAGTGAATTTAAAAAAAGTGACTGAAATCACTGTAGGCTAGCTTTGTTCTGAGCCTTGAATGGGCAGATTCAATGAAAGTAGGAATTAAGTTTATTAAAGGGATTTACTGGACTCCAACGTTTGATGTATAACGCACATGTAAAGGTACATAGAGGAAGGTCTGGGTGATAGACAGAGAGCTAGGTTCTTTTGTGGAGACTGGAAATGATGGTGGGAATGGGAAGAGTTGATCCAATTCAGATGAAGAAAACCAGTTTGGGAACTTACAGAGAGCATAGAACATTATAACACAGGAACAGGCCCTTTGGCCCATCATGCCTGTGCCAAACATGATGCCATTTTAAACTAATTCGCCTGCACATGGCCTATATCTCTCTATTTCTTGCCTGTGTCTGTCTAAATACCTCTTAAACTTTGCTTTCATTTCTGTTCCTATCACATTCCTTGGCAGCGTGTTCCAGGCACCTACTACTTTCTGTGTAAAAAACTTATCCCTTACAATTCCTATAAATATTTTTCCTGTCACCTCAAGGCTATGCTCCCTACTATTTGACATTACCACACTGGCCAAAAAGCACAAGCTATCCACCCTATCTGTGCCTCTTAGAATTTTATACTCTTTGATCAGCCTTCAACTTTTCATGAAAACAATCCAAGTTTGTCCAACCTCTCCATATAGTTAATGCACTCCAAACCAGATAATGCTCTGGTAAACCTCTTCTGCACCCACTTCAAAGCCTTCACATCATTCCTACAGTGTGATGACCAGAACAGGCCTTGACAAAATGTAAAATCTCTACATTAAAAGTTATATTTCTATGCAACATCATTGAATGGTGAAAAGGTCGCATTCCACCTTGAACTTTCAATCGAAAACCAAAGCAAGACAAAGTATTGCCAGAAAATGTGACACCAAAACAAAGGTAAAAAATGGACACCAGTGTAATAAAAAGCAATTTGATTTCTTTAGGCACCATAAGCCAACAATTTGTTATTTGTAGTTAGGTGCCTTTTATATTATCATATGCTCAGATTGATGATTTTCCATTGTCACAGTAAAGTGTAAGATTCTGTGAGATATGACTTTACGGGGAAATCGTACCTATTCAGATAAGGAAAAACACCAAACTAATAGGGCATTTATCTGATTAAATTGAAACATAAAGTGTAATATTTGAAGAATTTACGTAGAAACAGAGGAGGACAATTTTACAGCATATCAGAACTGTAAAGGCACATGTAGTGCTCCAGGCTGCCATCTGGTGACCAGAGTCTAAAACAACACACAGATGCAAGGCAACTCTGAAAATGCTCGATCCCATGCTGTCCAGATAATGATAAAGATCACTTTGAGTACATTAGGCCCATATGCTCTTCCGTTAGGAGGAATGAATTGTGATTTAATTTGAAATGCAAAGCAAAGACATTCTTGATGGATTTAAAGGATAGATGCTGAACGAATAAACATAGAAACATAGAATCATAGAATTATACAGAGCCAGAGAGTCCCTTTCTGTACTTCGCAAATGCCTCCACTAATTTGTCCCCCTCGTTCCTGTTAAAATCCTGTCTTTTCATTCTCATCATATCCAGAATATCTGTGGCCATCCATGATTCTCTGGGCTTATTATTCCTTCCTCTCACCCTGGAGGGAACATGTTGGGCTTGTACTCTCTCCATTTCCTTTTTAACACACACACACACACAGACACACACACAGACACCACACACCACACACACACACACATATACACACACACACACACACACAATCTTTTCCCTGGGGTGGGGGAGTCTAAAACTAGAGGGCATGGGTTTAAAGTGAGAGGGGAAAGATTTAAAAGCGATCAAAGGTGCAAATGTTTCACGCAGTCGGTGGTGCGTGTATGGAATGAACTGCCAGAGGAGGTGGTAAAGGCTGGTACAATTACAACATTTAAAAGGGATCTGGATGGGTCCATGAATAGGAAGGATTTTGAGGGATGTGGGCCAAATGTTGGCAAATGGGACTAGATTAATTTAGGGCATCTGGTCGGCATGGACAAGTTGGACTGTTTCTGTGCTGTATATCTCCTTGACTCTATGAATACTTCTCGAATATTGTCTCAGGTTGTATGAGACTTTTTTGTAAGTATATGTTCCTCCCCTTTAAAAAATACATTTAAATTTAAACATTAAGTCACTCTTCCTGACATTTCGTTCTTCGGTTTGACTTCCTTTTTTGTTTGATTATATCTGAAGTACCTTAAGATATTTGTCTATGTTCTGAATCAATGCTTTTGCTGGAATACTGAACACTAAGATGAGTGGTAGAGCAAAGTGTGCAGAAGACACTGAAAGTCAACAGAGGGATATAGATAGTCTAAGTGAGTGGGCAAAGGTCTGGCAGATGGAGTACAATGTTGATAAGTGTGAGGTCATCCATTTTGGTAGAAATAACAGCAAAATGGACTACGTTTTAAATGGTAAAATATTGCAGCACACTGCTGTGCAGAGGGACTTGGGTATCCTTGTGCATGAATTGTTAAAAGTAGGATTTCAGGTGCAGCAGGTAATTAAAAAGGCAAATGGAATTTTGTCTGCCATTGCTAGAGGGATGGAGTTTAAAAACAGGGAGGCTATGCTGCAGCTGTATAGGGTCCTGGTGCGGCCACACCTGGAGTACTGTGTGCAGTTTTGGTCTCCTTACTTTAGAAGAGATATACTAGCACTGGAGGGGGTGCAGAGTAGATTCACTCAGTTGATTCCAGACTTGAGAGGGTTGGATTATGAGGACAGACTGAGTAGGCTGGGATTATACTCATTGGAATTCAGAAGAATGAGGGGAGATCTTATAGAAACATATAAGATTATGAAGGGAATAGATAAAGTGGAGGCGGGGAGGTTGTTTCCGCTAGCAGGTGAAACTAGGACTAGAGGGCATCGCCTTAAAATAAAGGGAAGCAGATGTAGGACTGAGGTCAGGAGGAACTTCTTCACCCAAAGGGTTGTGAATCTGTGGAATTCCCAGCCCAGTGAAGCGATTGAAGCTACCTCGCTGAATGTTTTTAAGACAAGGCTAGATAAATTTTTGAACAGTAAAGGAATTAAGGGCTATGGTGAGTGGGCAGGTAAATGGAGCTGAGTCTCAAAAAGATCAGCCATGATCTTATTAAATGGCAGGGCAGGCTTGAGGGGCTAGATGGCCTTCTCCTACTCCTAGTTCTTATGTTCATGGTAATCGATAAGATTAAAACTAACAACACTCATTGTTTTCATCCATGTCAAACAGTTAAAGTTGGAAATTCAGAAATCACTGTTTAGCCCACAAGCTTTTCTATAATCTCAATGCAAAGGTCGTCTCACCATTTTCCTGTCTCAAATACATTTTGTAAAATTAATTCATGGGGCTTGGTTCTCGCTGCTGGGCCATTATTTATTGCCCATCCCTTGTTGCCCTTGAGAATATGGTGGCGAGTTGCCTTTTTGATCCGCTGTAGTCTATATACTGGGCGTTGACCATTAATGCCTTATGGCAGGGAATTCCAGGACTTTCACCCAGTGACAGTGAAGGAACGATGGTATATTTCCAAGCCAGGATAGTGAGTGCCCTGAAGGGGAACTTGCAGGTGGTGGTGTTCGCATGAACCTGCTGTCTTTGTCCTTCTAGCTAGCAGTGGTCATGGGTTTGGAAGGTGCTGTCTGAGTATATTTGGTGAAGTTCTGCAGTGCAACTTATAGATAGTACACACTGCTGCTACTGAGCGTCAGTGGTGGTTGGAGTGGATGCTTGAGGATGTGATGCCAGTCAAGCGGGCTGCTTTGTCCAGATGGTGTCAAGCTTCTTGATTGTTGTGGGATCTGCACCTATCCAAGCAAATGGGGAGTATTCCATCACATTCCTGACTTGTGTCTTGTAGCTGGTGGCCAGAATCTGGGAGTCAGGAGGTGGGTTACTTGCTCCATTATTCTTTACCTCTGACCTGCTCTTGCAGTTGCTGTATTTATACGGCAAGTCCAGTTGAGTTTCTGATCTATGGTAACCACCTGGAAGGTGTTGGTGGAGGTTTCAGTGATGATGGTAAAAACATTGAAGTGGTGGCAGTTATATTGCCTCTCATTGGAGATGGTCATTGTGTTGCATTTGTGTGGTGCGAATGGAATGCAGTTTCTGTAGTCATAAATAAGTTCCATAAAAACAAAATTAGCACAGGACATAGTCACAGAGTTACTGAGATGTACAGTGTGGAAGCAGACCCTTCGGTCCAACTCACTCATGCCAACCAGATATTCTACATTAATCTAGTCCCATTTGCCAACATTTGGCCGACATCCCTCTAAACCCTTCCAATTCACATTCCCATCCAGATGCCTTTTAAATGTTGCAATTGTACTAGCCTCCACCACCTTCTCTGGCAGCTCATTCTGTCAATTCCAATGCAATTACTCTTGTTATATATTAATTACTGACCGGCAAAGAATCTCTCCGGCAATCAGAGTCATGTTTCACAAGAGTGGAGTCTCATTCCTTCAGATTCTCTTAGTTTGAATCTTTTGCTCTTAATCCACTCTCCTTTAGTCTGATTGATAAGCAGAATACTTGGAATTATGGAAACCTGAAATAAAGACATACCAGGTCGATAACATTTCATCAGAAGTGTAAAAAGTTGGAGATGGAATAGGGTTGGAGTACACTTGGGGAAGGAACAAAAGAACGCTGTGAAAACAGGAGAGGTTGAATGATGTGAGAGTCTCACAGACTCAAAGGGAATGGGGATAGAGCAGGAAAGAAACAAATGATAAGAGTTACCTGGAATTCATAGAATCCCTACAGTGCAGAAACAGGCCATTTGGCCCATCAAGTTGACACCAAACCTCTGAAGAGCATCCCACTCCTCTGTCCTATCGTCATAATCCTAGATTTCCCATGGCTAACCCACCTAGCCAACACATCCCCGAACACTATAGGCAACTTAGCATGACCAATCTACCTAACCTGCACATCTTTGGACTGTGGGAGGAAACCGGAACAAACCTACAGAGACACAGGGAGAATGTGTAAGCACAACATTGACAGTGACCCGAGGTTGGAATTGAACCTGGGTCTCTGGCACTGTGAGGCAGCAGTGCTAACGACTGAGCCACCGACCTACCTAAAAGGCAAGAATAAGAGAAAACTACTGAAACATGCAAAGAAAAGAAAATAAGGACATATACAGTGTCAGAGTCAGTATTGTTCCATGGAATAATACCCCCATTTCCAAAATTCACATATCATAAGTACATTTAAACACTTTCATATTTTAATTCAGAATTAACTCCAATGACCAAGTTGTTACTTTTATTTGAATTCCTGCAACCATTTCAGGAAGGCTAATGATGTCTTGGTAATATTAGTCTACTGCTCAGTGGACATGTGTTCAAACCCCACCACTGCAGCTAATATAATTTAAATCTGGTTTTCATAGAATCATAGAACCCCTACAGAGTGGAAACAGGCCATTTGGCCTAACAACTGCCCTCCAAAAAGCATCCTACCCAGACTCATTCCCCATGTCTAACCTACACATGCCTGGGCACTATGAGTTAATTTAGCATGGCCAATCCACCTAGCCTGCACATCTTTGGACTGTGGGAGGAAACTAGAACACCCAGAAGAAACCCATGCAAACAGTCACCTGAGGGTGGAACTGAACCCAGGTCCCTGGCACTGTGAGATGGTAGTGCTAACCAGTGTCTGCTAAGGCAAGTTTTGAAGGAGATCTTTTGTGGTGCAGTGGTAGTGTCCCTATACCTGGATCAGGAGACCTGGGTTCAAGTCCCACCTCCTCCAGAGGTGTGTCGTAAGATCTCTGAAAAAGTTGATCAATAAGAGACTCAGCTATCGGGTAGGGGTCTTGTGTCATGGTGTCATGTCCCTGCCTTCGAGCCAGAAAACAGACGTTTAAATCTTATTTGCTCCAGAGATAAGTCAGAATATCTCTGAACCAGCTGATTAGTATTGTACTGAAATAACTGCACAGAGACCGGTATTCTGTCACCAAGTCAGCCTTTATTTACATGCGTACAATACATTGGCTGTGGCCATCCAGCTTGGAGTCAGTAGCCTGAACTGAGGATATACTAATCTCCTGGTTATATTGGTCAGCCAGGGCTTTCCTGATTGGCCCAGGTTAACAATCTCAATCAATGATCTTGTAGTCAATGAGGTCAACCTGGTTCCAATCACTACACACACAGAATCAAGGACTAATACTAACATCAAAAGCAAGTGTCAGTGATGGTGACCATGAACTGGTCATTAAAACCCATCTGGTTGACTGTTCCCCAGGGAAAGTCAGTTCTGAAAACACTGATGAAAAGTACTCTTTTTTGCAAGATGTTACTAAACAAAAATACAAGGCTGGAAAAGCATGCCAGCATTTACAAAGACAAGCGATAACATGAGGGGAGTTTGACATCTTGTCTAAAGGACAGCGTCTTGGACAATATGACATGCCCTCAGCATTGTGCTGGAATGTTTTGAATTTAGACTCGTGTCTCTGGAGTCATGTTTTACAGTCCTACACCCAGCCTCTGACTGAGAGACAGGTGTGTTATCAGGCAGCCGCACCTGGGACAATAGTGAAGTGTTAGTTCGGAGATTTTACAACACAGCTCTGGCGCAGGTGGGCCTTGAACCCAGGTCTCCTGATCCATACAGGAAGGAAACTTACCATCCTTACCCAGTCTGGCCTACATATGGCACTAGGCCCATTGCAATGTGGTTGACTCATAACTGCTCTCAGAAATGACTGAGCCAGCCATCTTAGTTGAAGGGGAATTGTGAAGGGTGGCAATAAATGTTCAACTTTCAGAATTGTCACATCCTGTGAAAGGATATTTATAGAACAAAAACTGCCTCAAAATCAGATAACCGTGTCCTTTCTTTGGTGTTCAACACTCCATGGCTTTTGGCAGCATTTTAAAAACCATTTGTGGGCAAATAAGAACACATCTTAATTTGTACTTAACACTTAAGATCAAGTTGTTACTTTCATTTGAATTCCTGCAACCATTTCAGGAAGGCTGATGATGTCATGGTAATCATAGATCACAGAATCCCTACAGTGTGGAAACTAGCCCTTCGACCCAACAAGTCCACACTGACCCTCAAAGCATCCCACCCAGACCCATCCCACATAACACACCTAATCTACAAATCCCTGGACACTACGTGCAATTTAGCACAGCCAACCCACCTAGCCTGACCATCTTTGGACTGTGGGGGGAAGGTGGAGCACCCAGAGGAAACCCACACAGACACGGGGAGGATGTACAAACTCCACACAGACTGTAGCTTAGGGATGCAATTGAATTCCAGTTCCTGGTGCTGTGAGGCAGCAATGCTAACCACTGAACCACTGTGCTGTCCCAATATTAGTCTACTTCTCTCTAGACATGGGTTCAAACCACACCACAACAGCTAACGTAATTCAAATTTAACTATTTAAATCCAGAATTGAAGGAGACCTTTAGTGGTGCAGTGATAGAGTCCCTACGTCTGGACCAGGAGACGTGGATTCAAGTCCCACCTGCTCCAGAGCAAGATCTCTGAACTAACATTCTACTATTCTCCCAGCGGTAGCTGACTGATAACATGCCTGTCTCTCAGTCAGAAATTAGGTGTCAGACTGCAAAACATGACTCCAGAGACACAAGTCAAGACACAAAACACTCCAGTACAATGCCGAGAGAATGTTGAATTGTCAGAGAAGCTGCCCTTTAGACAAGATGTCAAACCCACTTCATGTTATCAGCCCCCCTTCCCACCCTATCTTCTGTATTTAAACTTTCATTTTCCTAGCTACCATCCGCTCTGAGGAAGGGTCACTTGACCCAAAACGTCAACTCTGAATTCTCTCCACAGATGCTGCCTGACCTGCTGAGTCTTTCCAGCAATTTCTATTTTTGTTTCATGTTATCACATGTCTTTGCAGACACAAGCTTACATTTCCAGCCTTGTATTTTTGTTCAGTAACATGTAATAAAAACTATTTGTCATCAGCGTTTTCAGATCTGATTTTCCCTGGAGTCTATGGTTTACAACTCCAGGGCTACAGCCACTTCTATCAATGGCTCCTTGTTCCGGACTCACGTAAGTACATAATGGTGAAGCAAATTAATTAACTGGAAACATGTTAATTGCACACATTTTAGTGAACTGTGGCTATTTTTTTATTGGGGTAATTTTTTGCTAAAAGTCTAGCATCTAAAATTCAGAAATATGTGTTGTGGTGTTCTTCATATGTTTAATTATGGTAGTTTGTGGTTTAGATGCAAAATGTCTCTGTTACCAGTAGAGATTAATAACCAAAAAAATTCTCAGTTAATAGGTCATGCATATCACCGTAGTCTAGTTCTGTGATGTCAGGTACCGTTTGATATTAAAGAAGTGGTAATTTTTAATCATAAAATGTCAACCTTCAAACCTCAGTCTCAAGTGAGACAGAATTGACGTCAGTCACTTTGTAATTTGTCTCCATTTTCTTTTTCGAAAAGAGCTTTAAGAGTTTTAAGTGGAGCTGTAAGACCGTGAAGAGTGAGAGACAGCATATTTATTCATCCAGACAAAAACAGCATGGATTTCTCTCCATTGCAGTGTTCATGTGTTATTCAAATGATTCCAGGACTTGTGCAATGTGTTTACTAGCATTTCTGTGATGAAAAATGTCCAATCATAAGTCTTCAATTTATCTCTTAATAGATAATCTCTTTTCCTTTGACATGTTCTGTGGAGTAATTTAAAGTAGCATCCCTGACTAATCTTTTCTAGACCATAATTTCAAAGAGTGTTTCCAGGGACTGGGGACATGCAATTGTACTCCTTGGAGAAAAGTAGGCTGAGAGGAGATTTGATAGACGTGCTCAAGATCATGAGGAATCAGGGCAGAGTAGGTCCAGCTTATTAAATCTCTCCTAGGAAGGCAATTCTACCATTATTGTAGTTTGTGGTCTGGATATAAAATGTCTCTGTTATCAGGAGAGATTAATAATCGAGGAAACTCTTTGCTGATCTTCTGTTGAAATGGCAAGAATATCCTTCTTAGATAAGACGGCTAAAACTACACAATACTCTGGGAGAGGATATGACAGTTGGCGAAAGGGCTCAATGTTGACTTGAGTAGGTTGGCATCTCTGCAAGATGGCAGTAGAGTAGGCTCGTCCGCTGCATTCACTCTTCTCGTTCCCTTTCTTTTTCTTCTTTTCTCATTCTTTTTAAGTTCTAGATTTTTTTAATTTCTTTTTTGCTACTGACTTAGCTCCTAGTGAGTGGCAGCAGCAGCAGCGGCAGCAGTATCAGGCTTGTTGAATTTGAAGGTGGGCTAGATTTCCTGACATGGGAATCTCGGTAAGTTCCTGGTGCCTGCTGCATGGACCGAAGGTGAGACCAAGGATCCGCGTGGACGGGCACTTGGATCAGGACTTTGACCGTCTGTGATCCCAGAAGCAAGCCCAACACAATGATGGAAGTTCTCCCGACATCTGCAGTGAAGGCGATAGCAGGGGAGATCAAGCCAGCGTAGGGAAAGTGTGCTAAAGGGGAAGAGATCAAATCCCTGTAGGAAGTGCGGTCTCAGCATTGCTAAGCACTTAAGAAAGACTGCGGTGGTTGAATATTCAGCTTTATTTCTTTATTTTTTGACTTAACACCAAGCAGGAGTGTAATGTTTAACTTTTAATGTTGTTCCTTATTTCATTCTGCCTTGTCCTTAGGTTTTGGTACTTAGGAACTTGTACCTAAGATGGCGCTCAGGTGTGCAACATTGAAGACTTTTCACTGTACTCCTGTACTTTAGTACGCGTGACAATGAAGTCGAAAGCTAAATCAAAATCTGAATCACTGGGGCAATATAAAATAGTCATTTCTGTAATTAAATCCACTTGTGATGAAGGCCAACATACCATTCACCTTTATAATTACTTGCTGTATCTGCAGACTAACTTTAAGTTGCTCCTGAACAAGGGCATCCAGGTCCCTTTGGACACCTGCACCTCCCAACCTCTCACCATTTAAGGAATATTCAGCCGTTCCACCTTTTCCCTCCACTTACTTACATGATAGTCTAACTACTCCATAGCTCAGCTACTTAGCCTGTCCAAGCTCTCTTAAGGCCTCTTTGTATCCTTGCCACAAATCACTTTCCCGCCCAGTCTAAAATATTTGGAAACATCAGACTCGGTCCCTACTTGTAAATCATTTATAACGATGACGAAAAGAGATGGATCCAGCATTGATCCTTCCAGTCGCCCTTCAATAACAGCTTGCTATCCTGAAATCTGCAGCTTAGTCAGGAAGTCTAAACTCTCTTCTCTGGAGCCAAGATGTGAGAGGAATATCAGGGAAGAAGGTACATGTAGTGCAGAAGAAGCAAAGATGTTCCTTCTGGCCTTTTACTAAAATCAGTGGCACAGCTTTAATGAGTAGGAGTTTTCTGAGTGAACATTGTCTCGACTTATTGCTTGACCCATGGTGTCCCTGGATGGACTACATAGCCCCACCTGGTGGAGAACTCAAATTCCTGCAACGTATTGTATGACTTATGCTTACCTCCAGGATGTTGGTCTTGAATTGTACAGCGATGTTGAGGCTGGATTTCAAAGCGGGGATGTTGTAAATAGGCTTTGCCTGGCAGTTGTGTGAAGCATGTTAGATCTGGCAGGTTATCTAATGTAACCAGTCGACCATTTGTGAACAATCTTCAGAAAGTTTATTAAATTTGTTGAGAAGCTGCAGGTTAGACACAATGCACAACTCAATCAGACAAAGAAGGGAAATATACGACTGATTCAGATTGGAACACGGTACTGATCCTGTAGCCATGGTGCAGAATGGAGGAGTAGGAGGAGTGGTTTCGCAGTGGCTGAGTGTTGTTCCTGATGTCTTGCAGTCTTTGTTAGAAACAAGTTTTGTTCTTCAGTCAAGTCCTCTCCCAAAAAGATGACGATTTATTCCCTTGGATTCTCTCTCTCTCTCTCTCACTCTGTCTTCCCATCTACACCTGTAGATATACTTTATTTTGGGGGCTGACAATCAATGCAGTGTTAATCACCTGTCTAAACCCTCTCTCCAATTAACACCAAGTCAGATGGCTGTTGTCCCCATAGACAGGATCTGACTGGGGTGAGTGCTGAGACAATGTATGAGAGTTTAGGATTAGGGTTCAGTTTAAAAATCAAGTCTTCCAATTAAAGTTGAGTGGTGGAGAGAATTTTTTCCCTGTGGGCTGTTAGTCTGTTGAATTATCTTCTCCAAGAGGGCAGTAGAAGCTGCAACATTGAATATATTCAAGATTGAGTTTGATCAATGATGGAGTCAATTATGTGGGGAAGGCAGGAAAATGGAGTCAAGACCGCAATCAGATTAGCCATAATCTTCCCAAATGGCAAAGCAAGCCCAATAGTCAAATGGTTTATTCCTGTTTCTAACTCGCTGCATTCTATGTCCACTGTCACGTTTTAAGTAGACAGACATTGGTTTCTTGACCTGATCCAACATGGTGGCAGGCTGGAGGTAAGGAGGGATGGTGAAAAGTTTTGAGTTTTGGCCTGATATTCAGTCCATTTCCTCCTTCAAATGTTTGTGTCAATGAGAAATGGTGGTGACCAGTCTAGAATAGTTTATGAAAGAGATTTCCATAGGAACTGTTGTCCTTCAAAGAGACATGAAGCAGAAATCCCATGATGCTTCTCTACAAACAACAGAGGAACTCCCCACGGTCTCCTAGACAACACTGTCACTCAGAAAACGTTGGAATGTTTTTTAATGAACCTGTCCAGAGTCATCATGAGGCATTTCTGCAGCAGCTGGGATTTGAACCTGGGCGTCTTGGACCAGCGGTACTGCTGCACCACAGGAGCTACAGCCAACGTAGGTAAACAGGTATTGTGATCATTTTCCACACGCTGTTTGTGGGATCTTGCTGCGCAGAAATCATTGTTGCATTGTAATGCAGTGAAAGCAATTAATTGACTGTTAAGCACTTTGAGGAGTCCTGATGTCACGGAAGGGACAAATTATTTCTGCTTCTTGCTGCTTTCAGCTGCTAACTAAGCCTCACAGCCGAAATCCAGTTGTTTCTCTTTTAGACCCCGGTCACTAATGAAAGAAGCACCTTTACGAAGTAGCTCAGTATCAGGTCTTTTCAAATATTCTGTCTGAAGTATTAATCAAAGAGGGAAGAAAGGAGTTGATAGCCAAAGTCGCACAGTGCCTAGCTACTGCCTGTAATACACACGTTTGATACCCTCATTATTTCATTACCCCTGGCTGATAAGGTAATAATTAGCCTCCCATTCCCCACCCAAATCTCATACAGACAATTACGGTTGGATCTTAATGACCAGTCTGTTAAATGAGGTGGTTGGAAGACTCAGTAGGGCGTCCAATAACTACAGGTCTTCATAACATTCCTGCAACATCTCATTATCACTTACTGTCTTTCCATATGCTTTCAAGTGCTCAGATGGATACTAAACCTCTGAGATTAGCATGGCAGTAGCAAGGTTGACATCTATTACTCTAAACCATCCGCAATGATAGTAAGCTGCCACAGCTCTTTAATCTCTGTTTACTCCTCAGGTCTACCTGTATTTTTGCATCCTTTTCCCTCTGGATAAAATTCATGGAATACTTTTTAATTGAGCAAAGAATTTACTTTAGATGGGTTTTCATTTTTTTTTAACAAAAAGTTCCGCTCAACTCAAGAAATGATGAAATAGTTTTTGTTCAGTTGGTAAGGCAGAGTTGAGCCAATCAGACGAGAAAGAGCCCAGCATAGATTCTTGTTCTGCTGCATTGAAAAGAGAAAGGAGAAGAAGTGACAAAGCTTTTAAACGTACTTTTTTTTAAAAAAAATGTTTTTCTAAAGTGTTATATCAATACAGGTTTAAAAAAAAGTACTTGGAGACTGGATAATTCACTATCTATATTTGTGTCAGGAAGTTGTCACCATAGTCCCACACTCTCATTAGACAGAGGCAACAGGTTTAACTTGAGGGTCACTATCTCAGCCACAGAGCAAGGTTGAGGAAGTAGGATATTCAGAATAGCCAGAGCAAGAATTGACCCCATGCTGTGGCCGGCACTCTGCATCACAACACAAAGTTGCCTTGGTCCAAGAGAACCATACGTCTGCTGTCTCATTAAAGTGAGATACTGGTGGTGGGGTTTAACTTGAGGGTCACGACACTGCAGACGAGGCCAAAGACTGAGAGGGTGGGACATTCATTTTTGTTTTATTTCAAAAAATATACTTTATTCATTAAAGTATCTTTGTATACGTACATAGGCATTAAAGCAGTTCAGTTCTGTACAGTAGCATATGAAGGAACAAACAAACATTGGGGTTAGACTCTATCCAACAAATACACCAAAGACATTTCTTACTTGTGCAAGATTATATATATTTGAGGCATTGGGAAGCTCTGGCCCCAATTTAACTTTATCAGAAAGACCTCAGATAGTGGTCTTTCCCTACTGCACCTTGGCAGCAGCTGCCCCAAGCTTTAGTGTATCAGGACATTGGTGATTACTCAAACAGAATGGTAATCGAACCCATGCATCACAAACCTGCCATCCAGACAACTGAACTAACTCATCCCTCTTGCCATTAAGCGTATCAGATCTGTTTCCTATATTTTATGTATATATAAGTAATTGATAAAATGAAGTACTGCTGTCTAAGATTTATCCTGATATGGTCATGTTACTTTTTTAAAATCGCATTGCATAATGATTTTTACGCACTGAAACCATGAACAAATTCAAGTGGTAGGCAGGTTGATACACAGCATGGTAATCTGACCAGTGACCAGGCAATTCTCTCGGAGTGGAATCAAGCAATTCAATTCAAATACAAACGTATTTTATAACATAAGAACATAAGAACTAGGAGCAGGAGTAGGCCATCCGGCCCCTCGAGCCTGCCCTGCTATTTAATAAGATCATGGCTGATTTTTTTTGAGACTCAGCTCCACTTACCTGCCCACTCACCATAAACTTTAATTCCTTTACTGTTCAAAAATTTATGATATGAAGATCAGACAATGCTGGAGCAAACTCAGCATCATCTGTGCAGAAAGAAACCCGCTCGACCTGCTGAGGTTCTCTAGTATTTTATTTCTCTATTTCAGGCTGCCAGCATCTGCAGTAGGCCGCTTTGACTGTTTATGATTCGTTCCCATCCATATCCAATTGGCAGATTTTGAATTTAACAGCATCACAACACATAACCACACCAGGCCTGTCCTTAGGGCACAATAACTAAGACTTTGTACAAAACCCCATCTTAGTTTCTGAGTGTTTCAATTTATAAAATTATGAATGGCATAGCTTTACATTTAAACAATATTAAGTTCAGTATTTTACAAAACTGCTGCTATAAAAGTGATCATTTTAATCCAAAATATATGTGCAAAGATTACAAGTTGTAAGGATAAAAGATACTTATAAAAACGAATATAGTGTTAGTCTTTAAGATTATTGAAGACCTAGTAATTCATGATGTTTATCTTTACAAAGTGAAGGGGCTGAACCTTGAAGTTTCAGCAGCTCTGATAGCTTCTGTGGTCGAATAGTCACTGTTTTCCTGCATTAACAGACTCAATAAGATTTACAAGGGAGAGATTTCTTCTTCTTCTCTATCCTGTGGTCATGAAACTTGCAAATCGCCTGGACATTTATTGATAGATCAGCAGTTAATTTCTGAATGTTTTCTTTCTGCACTCATTGGCTGGGAATCTTCTTTCTGATTATATCTCTCAGATTTCTTCTTAGGGGGTCTGTACAAAATGCTTGCTCACAGATCGTCTTTTACCAGAA